>CM074188.1:12928956-13528956 GCA_037179385.1 Holothuria scabra | reverse complement strand
TGAAGCTAAAAGCTTTTCTAGTCTGGTCCAATCCAGAGTTTTTGTTTGAAAATAATGAAGAATTGCATCATGCAGCTATGTACGCATATAGAAAGTGTATCGATTAACAGGCAAGAGCAGTCGCCCCAAACTTACTTTGAAGCAACAGCTAAATACCGCAATATCTTTCTTATTTCAAAGTATCTTATATAATAGCCTATTTTAGGACTTCATTATTGTACATTTCAAGGTAAACCAAGCAGTACCTCTCAGTAAATTTCACATTTGAGGACAAAATATATTGTCATATGACTCTCACGAACCAATCATGAAACAGGACAGTCTACAACACTACTTCAACTTTGAGGGACTGCTCTTTACCTTTAAATATAAGGCTCATAATAATAATAATAATAATATAAATACATTACGAAGCAGATTAAGAAAGATATAAAGAAAATCTAAAGCTCCCTATTATTACACCGGTGTACAGTGCAGTAGCCCATCTTTAGGTTCAATGGACTGATCCATCAAACACAAAGGATTGCATTAGCAATACATGGTATGACCTCCCTCGACATCATAAGATTTGAAAATTGAGCTCATGTTTATCAATGTTTAGATGAAAATTCAGAAATGAGCCTGTATAATGTTCAATGTTCGATGTATTTAGATGTTACTTGCGGCTATTTTCATGGTTTCCAATGTTTTTTTTTCATATCAGATATGCAAATTGGCACTTTCATATCACCCGCAGACGTTGTAATGTGAGACTTTACTTTAGGAGTAATGTAGGGGTTCTCGCTGCAGGGAGTGAGATATGAATTCGAAATGGTGGAAAACTTTGGTGGTGTTGTGTGGGCCTGTCGGAAGCTTCTTCATAATAGCATGATTGGCGGTGAGACTGTGCACACCGAATATGATTGCGTGCAATTTCACCGACAGGAAATTGAATTCTATTACATTTCCAATGCTCTAGATCAGGGTTGTCCAACCTTTCGCAGCGGTGGGCCACATGTAATGGTTATGATGGACAAGGGGCCGCATTCTATACTCGTTTTTTTTTTTTTTTTTAGTTTTTTTTTTTTCCGACGCCCAAGGCAACAAAATGAAATCATTGCACTGATTCATTTTCGTTTTTGATTGAATAAATAAATAAATTTCAGCAAAAATTGATGGTGTTGGGCAGAATATTCGGACAAAGTATTTTTTTTTTCATATTCCTCAGTTAATCATTCTCAACCCGCCCCTGTGGACAACACTCCAATGTAGCTACATGTAGCAGACATTTGAAATAAATTATTTCATTCAAAAGTACAAAAGTAAGCATGTCATAGCGGATGGCAAAGCCTAAAGTTGCCATCAATTAATCTGCTTATTGAATAATTTTGCAATATAGATTATATCTGACGGGCCGAACGCAACCTTTTCGCGGGCCGGACCGTGGCCCGCGGGCCGTAGGTTGGACAACCCTGCTCTAGATGGTTTACTTGCAAGAAATTTATATTTGCCATACGAGTGAAAGGAAAACTTGGTGAAATATGTTCAAAGAGGAGAGCAGGAGTTCTTGTCTTTCGCTACTCTTGAATTTTGTTAGAGAAATTATTGAGGAGAATGCCTGCAACGAAGTCTGTGCAAATTTAAGGAAGTACTTTTCAGAAACCAGCATTAACAATTTTCCAGAAATTTGGCTCTCCGTGGCTTTGAAATAAATAAATTCTATTACATGCTTTCGCCATTACAAGATGAACATTTATACGAGCCTACCCACTTGCATAAAATAAGTGGAAACTATTTATGGCGAGCTTCCCGATTAATCGCAAGAAAGCTGTGGCAGGATTTGCCTCCCACTCCCAGATCCATGTAAATGGCATTTGACAAATCTATTTGCTTAATGAAAACAGAGAAAACCTAGAAATATTGTTAAAATGAACAAGAACGTAAGATTATGCTCAGGGGGAAAGATTTCCCGTTCGGTCTCTGCCAACAGGCCCTATGCAACCTATGCAACCATTTGTTGCAGAGCTATTTAGTGTCAGGCCAGACAAGGGAAGTTTATGCTTCGTTTTGCAGCGATATGAAGCCAAGCTTAGTGAAACAATATAGGTTCATAATGATGAAGGTCTGGTACTTTGCATGGGCGTAGGCTGGGGGGGGGGGGGCGGCTGCGGGGGTGAAGAAAAAAGGCAAAAAAGAAGCTCAACAAGACAGGCGTATTACTACCTGACCGCCGTCTGTACCCAGCAAATCAGTCTTGTGCCTATAAGAGGACACATATGTAAATTTATCTGACATCTTTCGTATACGCAAGGTTTCACTTATATTAGGAGTGAATAGCTGATAATTTTTAAAGAAGGAATACGGATTTACTGAGACCTGTTTGTATTATGCACCCTTGACTGCATGTTTCTGCAGCTGTCTGGGCATTCACTGGCAAATATCCGTATGAACAAAGTAAAGAATAAGGTTAGGTGGTGCACTATCTGACGTCATATACAGAAGCGCACCAAGGATGTTGAGCTAGAAGGGAGGGCTGAGAGTTTTGGGAAGACTATCGAAACGAATCGCCAGCAACAGTAGCGTACGAAGCGTACTAAAAATCGTCTGGATAAAAATACCCCATAATTCGCCGGATATCGCCCTTACTTTCGGGCTTCAATCAACATCTCAAAATGGTGTTGCCAGAATTTTCTTGGAATAGTTGCTTGTATACTCACGGTCAAATTTGGCAACGAGAATTTCACAATGAGAATTTTTCTCATGGAATACATTGGCAATATGTAAGTGGGATCCCTAAAATCGATTTCTTAAAAAATGGAATGTTTTTAAATGATCTCAAAAAGACGTTGTAGGGGGTAGGTGAGGTGCGTTTTCGACCGAGAGTTGTATCTATTGCATTCGTTTTCTAAAATGAAAGCTACTGCAATTGAACTTGGTGATAAGCATAAACAATAGAGTGGAGAAAACACGCCAGTGAGCCATATCTCTGGAAAAAGGCCGTGGCCGGCCCGACTTAAATCAATTGGTTAGAAGCTGGGCCGTAAAACTTCATCTAACTTTAACTTTTATTAATATCTTCAGGTAGCGACTTTTGGAGAAGCACAGTAGCAAATATTGAAAGCTGTTAACGAATAACCAGGCAAAAGATTGGCTTGTTTTTGAATAGCATGAAGGTTTGTTGGGCTATTGAAAGTGTCAAGATGCTGAACCTGGCTGCATGTTTTGTCATGGATTTCGCACTACTTACACTCCCCAACATGACCATTTTTAAGGCAGTAGAGGTAGGGGGCCTTCAGAAGGTTTTTTCACAAAGTATCGTTTTCCTAGATAAAATGCTCTCCCCTTCCACTAAGCCAAAATAAATTAGAATACACATTTTCCGCAATACTACCATATGATTAGTTAAAAAATCCCAAAGATTGCACCATTTTGCATCTAAGCAACCTTAAATTAACAAAAATTTCTCAAAGGAGAAGGGGACATTCCAAGGAACGGCACATTTACGTAGTGACAACGTAAGGACCCCAATCCTGTAAACAAACTTTGACGGATAGAAAGGTGAAATTTTCGCAGACTTCGGGATTAATTGAGGTAGGGAGTTGCAACAGCCCTGATTGAGGTAACCTTGTTCTTCCGCCTATACACACGCTTGTGCAGACCTCTTTGGAATTGGGTTCCTCCTTCTCCAAGAACGCACCCACCCAGGCTCAGACCAGCCTACGCCCCTGTTTTGGTCACAGATAGCAAGCTAAATACACCCAAGACATCATTGGAACTGGAAGTATTAAAAATGAGCCGCTGTGGTTGTGTTTATATTTTTCAGTCTTAGTTTTGCCGACTTATCAGCTGATATATCCCAAAGTCAACACGTCTAAAAGTTCTCTCCAGGTTTTTCTTATTTGCTTTCTCGCATGGTTCGTCCATTAGAACCATGAAGGAGACAATGTTTAGAAATATTTTGACCATAGGAAGTGACCGACCGCTTTCGCGCAATGGCCATACACATGCAGCCGTGAATGACAGAGATGTAAAGAATTTCAGCTGCACCAAGTTGCCGACTTGGAGAAACAATTCTTGAACGCATGCCTTTTACTAAAATTGAAACTTGTTGATCCCTCGAGAGGGTGATTTGAGCCCCTTAATCCCACTCCTTCTTTTAGTAAAGGGGACCATACTGGGGGTATGAGCTGACGAGGTGGGCATTTAAGAGACGGGGCTTACCCTCATTATGCATATTAAAAAAGACCATGTGTAGATGTTTTGCAAAACGGTTGCCAGTGACTGTCTGCATGTGGCACTATAAGCCTTACAAATAAATAAAAGCGAAACTTGATTATGAGGGAAATTGCAACAAACTTTTAAGATGCTGGATAGCTAAAAATAGCGAAAACAAAAGCTTTCACTCTAACCCTATAATCAAATACTTTTACCTGATAGCCTACTGACTACTCTTAGATACATTTTTAATTGATACGTCATCTTAAATCTATCTTTTACGTTTGCTCTGCACTGCATGTTCATTCTTGCTTTGGAAAGGTACCTGTTGAAAGGCAATCTTAAAATCTTTCCTTTCACACCTAACAAAATTTCTAGTATGACTCTGTAACAGCCTGTTGAACAAGTTTTCATCTTCTTTCAAAAAAGCCATTAATTGACCTGTTGGGATTCTCATATGCCTATTTACTTCTAGTTTGTCATGCCCGAAAGGTTATCGTTCGGGAAATCAATATTTTCCTTTTTAACCCTTTATTTTGAGCATTCATGGAAGGGGAAATATGTATTTCAAACTTTGGTGGAGTTAATTCTGATTCCCGAAGTGAGCGTATACGGTACAATTTGTGCGTGTATATCAGCAAGCAATAGAAAAGTATACCATTTTACGCAACGACAAATGATCAGACTCATTTTATCCCTTAGATCGCTTCGTGCCACTGACATCTTGTAAGCAAACTTGCAATATCGACGCAAGGGTCTGGAAAAACATTGCACATTGTTCAAATGCAAACAGTTGTAACCAGTCGGTCAATAAGGCGTTTTAATATCGAGGAGAAGCGTTCCGTTGCTATGGTAATTTTATGCAAATAAGTTTAAAGTATTACACAAGAGACGGAAGATTTGAGTAACCATCGAATAAGTGCGTACTCAATGACGTTGCATCTTCATGTGCCATTACTGTTCCATACGGAATAGGTTGGACTAAATGGTTGGATACATTCTTTGGATTCAAGACTGGTTTTTTGTTTTATGGTAAGCGAAAAACATTAACTTTTACTGACGTAAAAAGCTATTTTTATTTTTTCTTCATGCTTAATCCCACTTTTAGTGGACGCTTTTAAGTATTCCAGTAAATTTCCTGTAATCAATTTTTGTTTTGTTCTTCTCAATACTTCGAAGGTAATCAGCAACTAGGCAATGAGAGTAATCGAACGATTCGTTAAAATGTTTGAATTCTGTTTTTATAATTTTACCATACATTTACGATGGAACTGGGCTCGTAGGTCAAATGATTTGTACGTCGTGACATTTATCCTTACTTTAGTACTTGCTTGGACAGGGAAGTAGCTATTTCGACTATCAAATTTTTAAAAAAAAGTTGTAACTTTCATAAGTATTCCTTAACTATTTATTCCTTTTTTCAAGAATCTTTGCATTTTGACTGCGATTGGTTTAGAAGCAGCAAGTATGATTGATTGAGAGATTTTCTGTTAGAGCGCTTTATTTTTGACAATACTATTTAACTGTGATAAAAACAATTCACGTGAAAGCTCTGTCCCTTAATCCTTTGCAATTGCCGATCAGAAAAAAGGGCCTAAGGAAGATGTGAAAATACAGAAATGATATTCATGCAATTTTACGAAACTGGAAATATTCAAGACGTAAATTTTGCCTTGAATGTCACTTCAAATGCCACTTCAAAATGGCATGCACTCAATGCCACTTCAAAAGACGGTTCCCATTAGGTGAAAATGTGGTCGAAATGAGAATGACTGCCCGCACAGGCGTTAACAATTTCTCAGTTAAGCTTAACCATTAGTTCTTAGTCAAATATACGGATATCAAGTGAAAGCACACGTACCGTTATTTTTATTTAAAGTGTAATCATAAAATAAAAAAGAACTTTATTGATATATTACCGCGATGTTAATTTATTATTGCAAATGCTGTCCTTTCAGGTAGTTGTTGGACATTCCTCCATTATTTTTAAGGATAATTGAGCAAGAACATTGCACGACTTAAATAGTCAATGTCGTAAGAGGACGGTTCCATAAACTTATATTATTGTAGTCCATATTTTTTTGGTCTTTGTCTTAATTATTTCCGGTGACATACAAAAGAGCCTTCATGTCTACTAAAATGAAATCACCGACGAGGTGCAAAAGTGATAAAGAGCAGGGGAGGATTTAAGCTGGGGGGGGGGGACTTTTACGGCCTCAGCCCTCCCTTCAAGTTTCGCCAGATCAACGTTTCAACATTTCCAGGACAACTCCCTCACTTCAATGCTTTCACTTTAGTAAGTCCCCTTCTTGGAATTATACCTTTGCGCATGCTTAACAAACAAACAAACCAGTGGCTTCAGAAACGTAGTCGTGAATGTAAAAGGAAAAAGTTTTACAAATGCTCGATAGGTCTAACAAAAGACGGTCTCCCCACTGTCGGCGCCCTTTTTTAGTTTTTGACATACTTTACTCTTGCACCATTATTGGCAAAAGAAATAATTTAATAGCGTTGTTTTAAGGCCACCAGTAACTGTACTATCTCCACTGTATTCTGATGAAAAGGATAATCTTCTGTAATATAGGGATAGGTTTTGCAAAACGTATCTTCATGCTTTATACGCACTAATGAATGTTGTCTCTGTGCTAGGTTTATTGCTTCCACACCGATCATGATTGTAAGCTAACAAAATACACAGACTGACATTAAATTCACCCTCCCGGGCAATAAAAGATGTTGCAAAGGGCGCAACAATAATTGTAGCCCAAATAGCCCTCTTGTTGTCGGGGATGATTATCAACATATACAATAAAAAGAGTTTATAAAGATACCAAAATAGTTTCCACAATATTTATCAAAATCATTTGAAGAGAACATTCAGGTTAAAATAAATAGTGGTAATGGTTCAAGAGTTTTAATGAGCAGTTTCCATTTTGCTTTTCTTCAAGTGACCATTCTCATGATAAACGGCTATTTCTGACACTGCACGATAATCCCATAAAAATGCTTATTTCTGTACTTTCGTGGTCTCAAAAGCCAAAAATTGCATCTAATAAGCCTAGGTTTAGGTTCCTCCTATTTATTATGAATTCGGTATATAGAGAGCCAAGCAGAACTTTTGTCTTGGCCATTTTTTGCATTGTACTTAATTAATGGCTATTTCAGAGTAATCACATGGTGTAAATTACATCAATTAACGTTTCTTCGTGTACTTATGTTGATTTCCAGATACCAAAAATGTACCCCTAATGATGGTTAATTTCCATAACTTTCCCCCTGTAAGATTGCTTGCTAATTGGCTCCAGCAGGTTAAATCTTTACCTTCTCAAAGTAGCCCATTATAACATTAAAATCTTAAATCGAGACCTGACAATAACACAAAATATAATGACAGCCTTCATACTAGAATGTGAAAGAGTGGGACAGAAACATGGGCGACCGCAGGTAGGGGCAAGGGGGAACTTGCCTTCCCTTGGAAAATAAAAAACCTGAAAAACGAAGAAAACATAAAAAAGACGAAGAAAAATTACCATTAACATTTCTTAACAGTTCACTGTGTTTTCCCTATTTATATGCGGTAAATAGGCTTTAGAAATGCCATTTCTAACAATCTGAGAGCATTTTGGGCCAAAATTTGCTTGCGCTCCTCATCAACTCATGTGGCGCGGAGCTCCCCCTAAAAGTCTTCTCCCCCCCCCCCCCCATTTTCTTCTGCGGAGGCCCATTGATAGAAAATTTAAACTTGCCGAGTAGAAATGGCAAAGTAGTCTTCTACCAGGTGCGTAAAATCAAATGGAAAGTCTGAAAAGCCGTGGCTTCGATCGTGCTGAGGTTCAGGGTATTTCCTGCTTCGAAGCGCCTCTGCAAACCATTTTCGCTTCCTCTGACCGAAATCCCTAGCCCCGTTACTGATTTTTAGAAATTAAAAAGAAATATCAAAATGAAAAAGAAAACTCAAAAGAACTTGAAAAAGAAAATTGTAAGAGGCTTATATTAAACTGTTTGGTGAAAAGCGTTTGGCAAAATCCAAAGTGCTCAACATGGGCAATTTATTGCCCAACAAATGGGTAAACAATCTGCAATGGGTAAACAATCTACCCATATTTGTTGGGTAAATTAAGGTTGGGTAAAATTCAAGTGCTGGTAAAAGGTGTTGGACAAGTTTTAAAGTACCCAAAATTTGGGCAAAATGTAACATACCAATCAGATGATTATCGAAAGATCAGTTAAGTTAGTTTTACAGATAATTATTTTAATAAAAGTTGTTAATTGATATCTAATGGTTGAATGTGATTGGATTCGGTTATTAAAAGCTAGCGAAAGACAGTACCGTCACTAGACTTTTCATTCTAGGGTTCACTGTGGGGGCACAACAATTTTGCAAGGCGGCACTGCTAGACTCCACTTATGGCACCGGAGGCGCCACTGAGCGAGAAGCGCGAAGATAAACGGGTGGGGTCCAGGGGTCCGTCTTAGGACCCCTGGTGGGGTCCAGGGAAAAACCCATGGTGGGGTTCCAGAAGACAGGAGCTTAAGGGGGCTCCTGAGTTTAAGAGTGTTTATGAGGTATTAAAGTCGTTATATAACGGTAATTTTGTTGACGTAACACTTGTCTAAAATTTACCTCCACGCTAACTGCAAGGAAAACTTTCGGTAAAAAAGCCACTAATTCAACTACCCAGAACGGATCCGGATGACATTTTGAAAAAGTGGGAGATGAATTATAGAGAAAGACGTTGATGGGCAGTTCAATGTGAGTCTTGGTGGGGTCCAGGGGGCACCCCTCGGAGGCTCATGGGTTTTAGCGTGTTTGTGAGGTACTAAAGTTGTTTTTTACGGTTTGTCTTTACACTGGTCTAAAAATTACTCACAGGAAAACTTCCAAGTAAGATTTTATTTCTGGTAACAGCACTAACGTTAGTGAAACTACTATCAAGAGCGGACCCTGCTAACATTTTGAAGAAGGTGAGCTGAACTAGAAAGAGAAAGAAAAGGCAGTTGATGGGTAATTAGATGCGATCCTCTTAAGGAAAAATGTAGGCCTAATCCTGCTTGAAGGGTTGCTTGAGCTGTGCGTCACCTTTAATTGACGTAGTCGGAAGTGTGCAGAAAATTTGGAACAAAAGCAACCCCTTAGACAGTTGGAAATGGCATTTCCCAGGGTTTTTCGATATTTTCGTTTGTAAAACATGAAAATTTACTGCCTTTTCTTGCCAACAAAGGAATCGAATCCTAAAATATTCAAAATCACACTCTGAGTACAGAAGACATATTTTTTGAAAATCTCAAATCTCAGTTTGGGGGGGGGGGACACGGGACACACGATTTTTCCAGGGGTCACGTCCCCCCTCGTCCCTTCCCCTTGGCGAGGCCACTGACGGTCGAATAGCAGTAAAAATCTGGACGAAATTAATTAAAGAGCAATCGTAGTGTAGGAAAGAAAGTTTTCACTTCTATGTAATCAATGGGAGAAGAAATAAAAAGTTCGCGAGTGAGTTTGTTATTTCAAACTAAACGCTTCACTGTTTATTAACCAAGTACGTCGTCGCTGGTGCCCCCAACCACCCTTGGAAGGCAAACGGTGTAAGTTTTAGGGTACTTTGTTAAGCCTCCTTCTGCAAATCATATAATAATATATCAGGTTATATTGAAATCCAAACAAGCACCCAACAGTACAGCTGTTGGGCAAACGTGTTGGTACAAATTCTAACCATTTGTTGGGCAAAATTAGGTGGGTGAAATGGTTGGGTAATTTCTTTTGCCCAACTAATGAGTAAAACACTTAACCAAATGAGTTAGGCAGTTTTTACCCAATTCCCGTCAGGAGGCATAGTACAGAAACACTTTTTCAGAGTTTATATAACATGAACGTTCAATACATACTGAGATCTATGTGTAAAAACGTGTCTTTGATAGGTTAATAAAGTCCTGACTCTCTTGGCGAAAAACCGTTCGGCGAAACCAAAGCATACCCCGGCCGAAGGAGTTCTGCTTCCCAAGGAAGCTACGTCCGTCCGTTCAAGGTCAACACTAAACTGACCAGCTTCATATTGAATCTGCATCTGTTACATCAGCCAATCTGAATCTTTAACTTGGTGTTTCAACTCCTTGCAAGGCCCAACTTGATCTTACTTACCTGAACGGGGTACCCGATTAATGGCCAATCATGTATTTATCATAAACAGATTAACAATATATTTGAGTGCAATGGTGTGAGTACAGTGATTTAATTCGTTGAAAGATAGAATGTTCCATTCAAGCCTTGAACCCGCGTTGAATGGAACGTTAAATATTTTAATGAATGGAATTGGTTGTAATATCGCATGAACAAAAGTCATTATTTTTTTTAACATCCCCATCTTTTAGTAAACTCTAACTCATGGTTATGATGGTTCTTAATAGCCAATTTTGCAGTGATTTATTGATTCGCAACATCCTGTGGTTCACACGCACTGTATAGCCAATTGTTAGTTCTGCGTAACACGGTCATTAACACCGTTCAGTCTAGTATCACAGCGGCGCGGTGGTGCCGAATCAAGCACAGCACGTGACAACCAATCTTCAAGTTAGCTAGATGGAGTTCTACGGTCCAGTTTCCAACCTATTGGTTCAAGTCGAGCCTGCCACGGTCGTTTTTCCAGTTGTGGCTCACTGGCTTCCCCTTACTCCATTGCTTATGCGGAGCATCACGCGCAACGACCAATCTTCCTTGTGAAATGTTGAGAAATAAATAAGGTGTTGATCAATTCAACTTATTCCAAGTAATATACCGGTAGTTGCTGGTACCGTATAGGAGGAGAGAGGTGATATTAGATCTCACTCACAAATGGATAAATCAATATTCTAAAACGACGAGGTAGTTTCTTCCTGTAATTAATTGAACTTTATAATTTACACAAGATATCCTAATTAATACCTAATGATTGTGCATTGTCATAAGCTTATGATTCGGGACAAGGCCGTCGGGTCCCCTACAACTCACTAAATAGTTTAGAGAATTTGCGTCTTACTAGTCCTAATTACATGATAAAATTCAATTATGGACAAAGCAGTGGTGGTGCCAGAATGTCAAAATCTAGTGGGGGCAAACTAAAGGCAAATGATTATGTTGGGAGGCAAAAATTTCGGGCTCAGAGCGAAACCGAGACAAAAGCCCCTGTTCCTGGGTGTTGCATCCAGGGTGAAGCCCCGGAAGCTCTGGGGTTTTAGAATATATCTGGGTGAAAAATTAAGTC
Source organism: Holothuria scabra (assembly GCA_037179385.1). Classification (NCBI taxonomy): domain Eukaryota; kingdom Metazoa; phylum Echinodermata; class Holothuroidea; order Aspidochirotida; family Holothuriidae; genus Holothuria; species Holothuria scabra. The sequence continues at coordinate 13,517,527 of CM074188.1, read as the reverse complement.
TCTGGAGAGGTAGTATTATTTTTTTTTCCTTTAACCCAACTCCTTACTTCCCTAACTGAGAGGGAAGCAAGCTTGGGCAAGGACAAAATTTGGGGTAAAAACCTCTTGCCCCTTAACGCCGCCGTTTGGAAAAGTAGAGGCGATGCGCACTGTTTAACAAGAAATTCCCTAACTCGCTAACGATAACCTTAATGCTTAAACTAATCCCTAACCCTAACAAAGAATACAATCGATACAATACAAAGGCAACAGCCAATCAAGAAACACCTTGTTAAACACAGCGCATCTACCCGAAAAGTATACCAATCAAACCGGACTGCCGGGGAAATGGACTAGCCAGGAAATGGTCTGTCGTCGTGGTAATTTAGACCTAGTGTAGTGCAATATATTTATCTCAATTGGCCCCTTTGGCAATACATTGGTCCTGGCTTTTAATTTAATATACCCTCTCCATTGATTTCTGCTCTTGGAAACTCCTTCAGGTATTACATAGTCTGATAGTACATAAAGTACTGGTTCTGATAGGCCGTTTTTAACAAGAGCGATCATTGTGCCGGTACTGATTAACCTCAAATGCGAACTGAGTATTTACCCAATCAAAACTGCGAGCATAAAATTGAGAAGTTTCAAGAAAATACATTTTCCGAACCGCGGTAAGGTATTGTAGCACTTTTCGCCGGACTGCTACATCTAATACAAATTTTACCAGTTCTTTACAAAATGTGATCTAGTTTGAGCAGTTGGATAGCTACCCGATCCAGTCACGTAGCTAGACTTATTTCCAGGTGGCAAGCATCTAAATTTCCCGATTTTTTTCTAAAGTGTTAACGCTGCTGTTTTACGAATGTAATTTGCGGCGCGCCGAAAATTTGGGTACTTTCAAACAAATATCCGGGAAAATTGAAGAATCTGCATTTCATATTGCACATATCTGAGATAGCATGTCGATTGAAGATCGTTGTTGTTCATAATGTTATCTAAGGAGTGCGATTGAGGTTACCCGGTGACATTCATAAAGCTTTCAAAATTTTGTTGCCTCCTTTGACAAAATAAATTCAAACTTAGAGCCTGATATTGAGAACTTTAAGGGAAATGGCACTGTAGTGGCTCGGAAAATTTTACGGGATTTATGAACGACCACTTACTGCATGAGAATGTGGCCTCTTCAAAATAATTAATTACAAATACGGAGCTTTAATTACAACGAATTTGGAATTTTATGAAGCAAAAGTTAGGAAAACCGCATTGTAGTTGACTGGTGCTTCAAATAGCAAATTTCTGAATATTTCACTTTTTCGAACCGGGAGAAAAGGGAATCGCCCTCCCCCCTGTAGCTATGCCTAGTGGCGTAGCCACGGGGGGGGGGGGGCTGGGGGCCTAGGCCCTCCAGATTTTCTTCAGGCCCCCCAGATTTTTTGCGTCCTGATAAAGTAATTGCGAAAATAAAATGTTTGAACGGAAAGAAACTTTGAAGTATTTCCTTCAAAACAGTAAACAAATTAAAAGTGTAAAAATTAAACAAAAAACATGGATGAATGTGTTTAAAACACATTTTGTGCGCACGTATTAAATCAAGTAATAACTTCAAAATGCCTACTTTCACTAAATTAGATGCCGTTTGTGATCTGCACTGTCGTTTATTGCATTTCACTTCGAAGATGAAACGAAAGTCTTGACGACAAACTTTAATGTGACTTTGTTAGGTTAAGACCCTTTCTTTTCGTAGCATTTTAATTTTGACTACGTAATGTACCGATGAACAAAATACTGCACCATTTTGCACATTGTTTCTTTGGTAGTATGTATGTCTCTTGTAAAAATCTCTACAAAAACTAAAAATATTTTGATATTTTTCATGCTCCTCAAAAAGGGAAAACCATATAACTTAGGCCTATAATCAGTTCAAAGTTTTGCCAAACATAGCACCATTTTGCATGTAGGAAATCCAACGCAAAGAAAGTTTCTCAGAGGGTGACACAACTACTTTTGGTTTTCCTGTTAAAGGGTAAGGTACTGCCTTAGTTAAGCTAAAATCCAATCAAATATTGCCGCATTTGCGGCTGGGTACATCAAGTTTCAAACACGTGGAAAGTGCCGTTTCCGGCCATACGGAGGGGTTTTAAAGCCCAAAATTTTCTTTTACGCTCCGCGCCAACTGATGGTGGCGCTCCGCTTAGATTCAAATATTGCCGCATTCGCGATTTACGTCCTTCTGAAGTTTACATTTTTTTCCAAGGGAAAGGGAGATACCGGTTGACACCAAAAACAATAGGGATCATCTACTCAATATGGCCAATGCACACACCAAATATGAGATTAGTCACACTTACCCTTCTTGAGATACCGTGTTTACAAGCAATTTCTAAGGAATTTACCTATTGACCTCTCGTGACCCCAAATGACCTTTGACCTACACGAAAATCGAAAGGGATCATCTACTCAATATGACTAACCCACACACCACATATGAGCAAGTCTCATCCCCCCAGGCCACAGATCAGAAGTGCCTAGTTTGGGGTCCCTAAAAAGTGCATGTATTACCATTTTTCTTAGATTGATTTTTTATTCTCATTATTTTAGAAGTCGCAGACATGAGATTCGTATTTCAAGGCTGGATAAATCCAGCTTAAAACGCAGTTGAAGTGCCGTTTCCGGCCATCTGGAGGGGTTTTAAAGCCCAAAATTTTCTTGTAAGCTCCGCGTCAACTGATGGTGGCGATCTGCTTAGATAGTCTTGCCGTGCCGGACCCTCGCGGAGGTACCAGCCCCCCCCCCACTTGTTACCTAGGCCCCCAAAAAATCCCATCCTGGCTATGCCACTGACCCGAAATTCCGACACGAAGTTGCAACTAATAGCCTTTATAATTCTATATACCAGTGATCGTTTTGCGTTGTTAAAGCAACTGTCTTACAAGCCTTAAGTTATATTTAAAAGTAATTAGCAGCAGGCCTAATATCATATCATGTTAAAAGGTTGGTTTTCTTGCGAGTGAATTTTGCACTTGCAACGTTTGAATAAAAACCATGACACATCATATTTTGTAGGCTAAATCATTTTCACCATTCACGAAAGTTATGACCATTTTAGGGAGACGATAATGATGAAAAATACTTCAGTTCAATACTAGTAAAAAAACGTTTGAAAACATTCGTCTTCTCTCAAACGCAACACTCCGACCAAAATGATGGAGACGAGAATGACGCCCGGCTCCGCCCCTTTTGACGGACAAAATCGGGTGTAGTATACTCATTTTGTGTAACTACAAGCGTAGAAGTAGCTCAAGAACCACTTGTAACTTTTGAACTAAAACACTGTTGACTTTTTTGAAATCAGAACATCGCCTGACTTTCCGGATTTGCCTATAGGGAGATTAGGTCAGGAGGACGAAAGCAACTACGAAATGATGTGTAACTTGGTGGGCATTATTGACATGATTGTACATCATTTGGTAATATGACCATTCAATAAAGATAACGTTACTGGATTTGGTCGTGTACCTATTACGGGCCACAGTATCTCCATGATTTAAGTCACAATGGTCTGTCCCAAACAAAAAGATTTGATTATTATACGCATGCGCTATACACTCTTAAAAAAAATGGGCAAAATTTGCCCAACTTTTTGACCAACACTGGGCATCTATTCAACAACCTAAACAGTTGGGCAAAACTTTAACCAACCAAATTTGGTAAAGTTTGAACCTAACTGTTGGGCAGGAAACTACCCAACTGTTTGGTAAATGAGCATTTAAAACATACCCACTTGTTGGGCACGTCTTTTATTAAGATGTTGGGCAAATGCATTCACCAACCGTTGGTTAAACGTTCATCATCTTTTCCATAACCGTGGGTGCTTTTTCAACATCAGTTGGGCATATTCTTTAACCAACTGTTGGGCTAATCCCTAGTGCATTGCCCTAGTAAATGTGGCCATTTATAAATCAGGCTCAGATTGTCCGACAATAAGGCATCATGAAGACTTGAAGATTGTGTTGAAATAAATATGAGCACATGGCAAGGAGAGAAGTATCCAGTGATAGAATCAAACGATTAGGAAACCGTGATGCTGCCATAGTAAGCCAAAGGATGTAGGCTAGCCTAGTCTGTAGGCTAATCAAACTCACATTGACACATTACAGTACCAAACATAGTGTTAGGCTACGTTAGCCTAGCCTGGATGAGCAGGCGAACGTTTCGGCCATGGCTCAGTAGCAGCACCAGTTTCTTCCTAAATCGTGTTGATTATATCTTCGATATAAACATTAAATACTCCACACAACTCCTTGTACTCGTATTTAGCCTCAAACACACTCAAGAACCCCCCAAGCTCCATTCCTCAAGGTAATCTGAGTCATTAATCAGCGAGATAGTTGTCGTTTGATGAGCTGCTAATGACTTTGAACCACTGAGAAATACGTACGTACGCCTGTTCTTAACTTTCACATGTTCATTGTGTGCAATGCTTTTATCACATTTACGTATGCGGAACGCGCAAAGTTTATTGCCCAACCAATGAGCAAACATTATGCTAATTAGCAATTAATTACCCAACAAGTAGATAGACCAAATATATGCCCAACCGTTGAGTGTAAGCTTGTTAACAGTTTGCCCAATGATTGGATAGTGGAATAAACGTGAATCGAAGAAACGTTTTTACCATTAAATGAGCAAAGTTTGACCAACATTTAACCAAAGCGTTTTACCCAACGAAAATATTGCCCAGTGTTTTAAGAGTGTATAAAGGAAGCCCCGCATACTCTCAACAAAATTCCACGTTTTAAAAGGCTCCATTCATAATTTGCTTTTACTATTTTTCACACATTTAATTCCTCACCACATTTGTACAAGACTTTAAACTATTAACAAAAAAATAACTGATACGTGACGTACACGTTCTAACGTCGTGATTGGACACAATGTAGTGGAGGCTGTTTGGTCTTGTATCTGTGTAGATATTTTGCCCGACAAATATTCAAAAAACGCTTCAAACCTTAAGAAAATAACCGGTAAGCAATCACTTCTAAAAGGAAAAACGGGGTTCTGAAACAAAAGTTAGCTCTACCAGACTCCAATTTCCTCTTTAAATATGCTCTTCTAAGCACCGCCCACATACGTGGGTTGACCTTCCTTTTTAGATGCTAAACTCGCATTTTATTTGTCCCTAAACAGTTGGTGTACCTACTTGCTTACATTCCTTTAGTATAAATGGGTAATACACATCGGAGTGACGTGTTTAACTGCTAAATAATGATTTTCTGAGACATTGTTGGCCTACTTCAGAAAATTCAGCATTTCTGCGGTGGCATTATACGACCAACCTGTATGCATTAGTGTATACAGGTAGGCCTACCGGGGTACCTCATGAACATACGACGTAGCCTAGACTATGTAAGACTTCAATCAAATCAAAATACACAGCAGGGAGGCGAAAAGGAACGGGTGAGATACTAAGCTCCCATTTGGATTTCTTATTTTAACGTTTTAACGTCTTATCGCGAAAGAAATTATATGTGTGTTAAAACGCACTTATAGATATGTGTGTGTGTTATATATGTGTGTGTGTGTGTGTATTATATATATGTATATATGCGTGTTTGTAATGAAGAACTTCACAGCATTTCACCACAAAGAAACTGGTTGGAAACAGGGCCGTAAAACTCTATCTAACTAAGTAACTAACGTAAAAGGAGAAATGTTCTCATAATGCTTCCGTACTTGTTTTATTTGTCTCTGAATTTAGCTAAACAAATATAATTTCGGACCAAGGCATTATAACAATTCCAATATAACGAGAAGAGTCATCAGACATTGTTTACTCGAGACAATGGGAGTGGCTCTCTTGATTATAACGGTGCATTTGCTAATCCTGTCCCTATGGTGACGTAGACAAGGGGATGAAAGGGGAAGGCGATTCATGCATTCAGTTAAGTTACACTGGTCATAAGGGGCACATTACTTCAATAACCGGTTTATGTAAAAAATGGTGGTTAATGAAAAGTTTTTTTACGTCCTTTGTAAATGGACCCAAGATAGTCCTGCATAGTTCATTTCGGGAATGGTTGACTTCATTTGCATTTTATTTCAATATTTTTCATATAGGTTTTCAATTTTTAGAAAATATACTACATTCAAATAAAAAAAAATAAAAATTTAGGTTCTTTAAAAATACAAACTTCTATTATTTTGTGGGATTTGGACAGGAAAATATTTGAATTTGAATGTCTTCAAATTCTCAATTTCGTGGCTACAAATCATGTTTCTATATAAGAAGAACACAAAAGGGAAATTCAATCCTACCAACTTGAATTTGTGTTGAATCATGCGCAAATATATACTCTCTTCTGGATTGTGGCTTTCAGTAGGAGAAAATTGTGAGATGTAATTGTTTGTTGTTGTTGTTGTATGGGCAACTACCTTGACACTTTAAATAGCCAATGGAGGTTTAAGTAATGTCCCAATTAGTTAAAAACTGCAAAGGATTGTTTCTTGTGTGCTCTTATTTATGTATTTTTTATATTCTGATGAATTAGTGGCTAAATTAGAAGCTTCTTTTAATCAAAAATACAGAGGAACTCCTAAATCCTTACAGGAAATAAAAATTGTCAAAAAACTCTCAAAAAATAGTGGAAAATAAACTGATAGCAACATCCTACACTCTTTAAACTTTGCGTAAAATTTTGTGGGCAACGTAGAGGTTGGTTAAAGTTTGTCCGATATTGTGCAAAATAACCCAGAAACTAATTGACTAAGGTTGGTCACATTATTTTGTGAATTTCTTTACCCAACGTTGATTAAACGTACCGCCAATTAATGATTTTAAATATAACTGCTATTTTTAATTATTTACATTCACAGTAAATATTTTGCAAAATGTTCACGTACGCTGTGGCAATTTTTCTAACACAAAAGGAGTTCTAAGTCGATGTATAAATGCCATGAAATTTATTGGAACACCAGGTAAATATACCTTCCAGAACTGGTTCCAGAAGTGGTTTTAAAAGCAGAATGTACGATATTTGTCTATATATATGGCCAAGACATAGTAAGACAGCCAGTCAGTCAGTTACTCAGTTAGTCATTCATTCAGTCAGTCAGTCATTAAGTCAGTCAGTCATTAAGTCAGTCAGACAGTCAGTCAGTCAGTCAGTCAGTCAGTCAATCAGACAGACAGACAGACAAACAGATAGTCTCAACTTAAAGCCTGCTTCAATCTAGCTTTGTCCACTTCCATTTTTCGAGTGAATCATTGTGGGGCTCTGGATTGTTGTTCAGGCTACTCCATTGCTAATACTATGAGCATCACGACAGCATCACGACGGCAATAGATTTATCTTATTTTCTTCCGTATATACCCGAAATAAAGCCTCCAGTTTGAGAAGACCAGGGTATAACGTTGCAAGTCACTCAAGTTTTGTAAAATATAGACTAGGTCCATTAGAAATGTGATTTTCTTTTGTCTTTTGTTTTGGGTTGTGTCTCAAAGAATTATTAATCACCATATTAGGAATATCCATGGTGCATGGATGACCTCGAAACTAGTAAGATCGACATTCATACACTCTAAAACCATTTTGGTCAATTTGACCATAGATTTGGTCAACTATGCACCGACCCAAACTATGGTCAAATTGCTGACCTAAAATATGGTCACTTTTGACCAATTTTTGGTCAAATACGACCGTTGATTTGTAACATTTGACCATGGTTTTGGTCAACAATTTGACCCTAGCTTGAGTCGGTGCGTATTTGACCATAGTGTTTTAGAGTGTAGGGGCAAATGTTGTCAGGGGTGTATGAAATGGGAACATGGGGGACTGTAGTAAGAGTAAGAAAATTTCTCAAAATCCAACGAAATGGCAACACTCCTGGTCAATTTGCAGTAGAACGCCGATTCATTGGTGAAATTGTACCTCTCGACCAGGCAATACTGAACCGTCCAATAAATTTTAGGAGAAAAACTTTTTTCGTAAACATAGTCAGAGGGATGGCAACGGAATAAAATGTTTGATTCCTTCATGATTTCATTTTTCCCCTTTTTCTTGGGTGGATGTGATAATATCTACCTAATGAATAGTAAGTTAACCATGAACATATCATGGAGAATGAGTGACTTTACAGTTTAAAACGTTTGATATTGTTTAGTTAGACCGATGCCAAAATTCCGCGAGATGTGAAAATGCTTTAAGACCGTGCCTTCACCGCTTCCCCTCTTTTAAAAACACCTTGGCATAAATGTAAAAATGCATAGGTGAGAATACTGCAAAAATTAAAAAGCATTTGGCCACAATCCTTTTTTAATTTTACTGCTTATTTTACTTATTGATTCACACTTCTGAATTCTCTGTAATATATCTATTATAGGGAAAGAGGGAGAAAAATATTAATCTTAATCAAACAGAAACAAAAAATTAACAATTTAACAAGACGGCATTCATGCGAGTACTGAATCTCTAAAAATAGAGACAGTATCATATAAGGCTTTTCGTACTAGTCGGTAATCAAGAAAGACTGGTGTTTTCACTTTGAATGATTGTATACGTTGCCATAGAAACCTCTGATTGATGCAGTAGCTTGTTAAAATAAGAAATCGATATTGAAATTGTGTATAACTAAGACTAGCCACAGACTCAGCATTTGAATGCATCAGCCATACTGTGTGAATAAGTAGCAAACATAAACGTCTGGGACTGCTAAATGGTCGCACCAGACCTATTTGAACTAATAGGAGTAACAGCTTGGTTTAATGAATGCAAGGCCGAGGTTCTTAAATTTTCTGAAAGATACTGTTGAAGGGAAATAAGAAGAAAATTATGAGATTTAGCTTTTCTTAAAATAAATTTGGGTGAATGCTATTGCACTTAAAGGCTGTTTTTGACACCCAGTTCTTGACTGTTCCGGGACATAACGAGAACATGGGAATCCCTTCTATAGTGTCGAACACATTCATGGATAGACACCATGGGTATACGTCACTCATGAACGTCGGCCTAACAGGCCGCCGTATCGTGTCTTGCTTTCACCTCTTACTTCGTTAAATTTTCATGATAAGTCCTAAAGAACAATACACTAGTGATTATTCCTCTCGGAAACACGTGCTACTCAAGATCAGTCATTGTGCTGCTGATAATTCCTTAAATTCCTTCCATGAGAAGTTATCTCCCCCATCTTGTTTACTGTTCGTTCTTGCAGCACCACCGGCGAGGTGGTGTGAGATTTGGGTGCAAGAACATGTTCGCGAACGCGTTCTTTCATGTTCGACTCGTATAGGAACACTGTTCTCAGTTCCCCAACAGGGAGTCGAATACAACCTAACTGTCAAAAGAAGTAGTCCCGAAATAATTTCAAAACAGCAGCTTAAAGGACCATTTCTCTCACTACAAACTACAATTTTTGCAGTAGTCTACAGCCCAGATTGTGAGCTGATTTGATTCACTGTCGATAGTTCGAACGTTTTCGATACGCTATCGATGATGTGACATCATCAATAGTGTGTCGAATCGGTTCCCAATCAAAGTTACAACAAAGGTTACTTGTGACGTCATTTAAAATCCGACATGTGAATCAAATCAGCTCACAATCGAAGTTAATTGAGACAGGTATTTCCGGTTATACGTTATCCAGAATCCAAAACAATTTTTGCTGCATTTTCACGAGACGACAGTTCATCTAATAGGTAAACACAGTAATTCCAATTTTTATTAGCATTGTCATATCATAATATTTTTCTTACTTTGCAAAATTTTCAAGGAGTTACGCTAAAATTACCATGAATATGCAACGTGTATATCTTGGAATTACTTGAAAGATGCTTGGAAAAGTATATATTAAGAGAAAATTTGTGAGATTAAAGGTCTGTTCCTCAAACCTCAAACAGCTCCAATTCTCTTAACCTATACTTACTAAAGACCCCCCCACTGTCTAAAATTCATCTCCTTCCAGACACAACCTCAGTTAATTGGTGCAGGGTGAGTAAACAAGATCAAAATTCTTAATCAAAACACTCCCAGTACAATACATGCTGTGTATTACAACCTTTAGTACTGCATTCTTTGAATTAGCTGTCAATCAAATAGCTGGGCTGTAGACTACTGCAAAAATTGTAGTTTGTAGTGAGAGAAATGGTCCTTTAAGCTGCTGTTTTGAAATTATTTCGGGACTACTTCTTTTGACAGTTAGGTTGTATTCGACTCCCTGTTGGGGAACTGAGAACAGTGTTCCTATACGAGTCGAACATGAAAGAACGCGTTCGCGAACATGTTCTTGCACCCAAATCTCACACCACCTCGCCGGTGGTGCTGCAAGAACGAACAGTAAACAAGATGGGGGAGATAACTTCTCATGGAAGGAATTTAAGGAATTATCAGCAGCACAATGACTGATCTTGAGTAGCACGTGTTTCCGAGAGGAATAATCACTAGTGTATTGTTCTTTAGGACTTATCATGAAAATTTAACGAAGTAAGAGGTGAAAGCAAGACACGATACGGCGGCCTGTTAGGCCGACGTTCATGAGTGACGTATACCCATGGTGTCTATCCATGAATGTGTTCGACACTATAGAAGGGATTCCCATGTTCTCGTTATGTCCCGGAACAGTCAAGAACTGGGTGTCAAAAACAGCCTTTAAGTGCAATAGCATTCACCCAAATTTATTTTAAGAAAAGCTAAATCTCATAATTTTCTTCTTATTTCCCTTCAACAGTATCTTTCAGAAAATTTAAGAACCTCGGCCTTGCATTCATTAAACCAAGCTGTTACTCCTATTAGTTCAAATAAGTCTGGTGCGACCATTTAGCAGTCCCAGACGTTTATGTTTGCTACTTATTCACACAGTATGGCTGATGCATTCAAATGCTGAGTCTGTGGCTAGTCTTAGTTATACACAATTTCAATATCGATTTCTTATTTTAACAAGCTACTGCATCAATCAGAGGTTTCTATGGCAACGTATACAATCATTCAAAGTGAAAACACCAGTCTTTCTTGATTACCGACTAGTACGAAAAGCCTTATATGATACTGTCTCTATTTTTAGAGATTCAGTACTCGCATGAATGCTGTCTTGTTAAATTGTTAATTTTTTGTTTCTGCTTGATTAAGATTAATATTTTCTCCCTCTTTCCCTATAATAGATATATTACAGAGAATTCAGAAGTGTGAATCAATAAGTAAAATGAGCAGTAAAATTAAAAAAGGATTGTGGCCAAATGCTTTTTAATTTTTGCAGTATTCTCACCTATGCATTTTTACATTTATGCCAAGGTGTTTTTAAAAGAGGGGAAGCGGTGAAGGCACGGTCTTAAAGCATTTTCACATCTCGCGGAATTTTGGCATCGGTCTAACTAAACAATATCAAACGTTTTAAACTGTAAAGTCACTCATTCTCCATGATATGTTCATGGTTAACTTACTATTCATTAGGTAGATATTATCACATCCACCCAAGAAAAAGGGGAAAAATAAAATCATAAAGGAATCAAATATTTTATTCCGTTGCCATCCCTCTGACTATGTTTACGAAAAAAGTTTTTCTCCTAAAATTTATTGGACGGTTCAGTATAGCCTGGTCGAGAGGTACAATTTCACCAATGAATCGGCGTTCTACTGCAAATTGACCAGGGGTGTTGCCATTTCGTTGGATTTTGAGAAATTTTCTTACTCTTACTACAGTCCCCCATGTTCCCATTTCATACACCCCTGACAACATTTGCCCCTACACTCTAAAACACTATGGTCAAATACGCACCGACTCAAGCTAGGGTCAAATTGTTGACCAAAACCATGGTCAAATGTTACAAATCAACGGTCGTATTTGACCAAAAATTGGTCAAAAGTGACCATATTTTAGGTCAGCAATTTGACCATAGTTTGGGTCGGTGCATAGTTGACCAAATCTATGGTCAAATTGACCAAAATGGTTTTAGAGTGTATGAATGTCGATCTTACTAGTTTCGAGGTCATCCATGCACCATGGATATTCCTAATATGGTGATTAATAATTCTTTGAGACACAACCCAAAACAAAAGACAAAAGAAAATCACATTTCTAATGGACCTAGTCTATATTTTACAAAACTTGAGTGACTTGCAACGTTATACCCTGGTCTTCTCAAACTGGAGGCTTTATTTCGGGTATATACGGAAGAAAATAAGATAAATCTATTGCCGTCGTGATGCTGTCGTGATGCTCATAGTATTAGCAATGGAGTAGCCTGAACAACAATCCAGAGCCCCACAATGATTCACTCGAAAAATGGAAGTGGACAAAGCTAGATTGAAGCAGGCTTTAAGTTGAGACTATCTGTTTGTCTGTCTGTCTGTCTGATTGACTGACTGACTGACTGACTGACTGTCTGACTGACTTAATGACTGACTGACTTAATGACTGACTGACTGAATGAATGACTAACTGAGTAACTGACTGACTGGCTGTCTTACTATGTCTTGGCCATATATATAGACAAATATCGTACATTCTGCTTTTAAAACCACTTCTGGAACCAGTTCTGGAAGGTATATTTACCTGGTGTTCCAATAAATTTCATGGCATTTATACATCGACTTAGAACTCCTTTTGTGTTAGAAAAATTGCCACAGCGTACGTGAACATTGTGTCCTGGTGGAACGTGACTTGGCAGAATTTGAGGCGCGCCGAGCGCGCCGAAATTTCGGGCTTTCTTTTTAACAAATACTTAAAAATCTGGAGTTTATTTGAAGTAAAAGTTAAAACTTTTGAAAGAAATTTGGCTTTTGTTGGTACTATAAAAATTTTTGGGTGTTTATTGAAGAATCTGTCCTTCATAGGGAAAAATAAAAAAACGTTATATGGGCCACAGCTGAAATTCTTTTGGGGTTACGCATTGAATCGTACAAGACCAACGAACTAAGGCTTCGCCGGAGACGAGACTAGAAGTTTGCCCGGACAGTTTTTCCCTTTTTTGAACGAATCTTTGAAACTTATAAGAGCTTATTATAATGGAGGAACTTTGGACTTTAATAAAAGAAAATTTGGCTTTTTGGTAAGGTTATAATGAAAAATTTGGTTTCTTTTATTGAGTGATATGCCTTTCAGGAGCAAAATTAGGTAGTATGCTGGGTGATTAACAGAGTTGGCTTTGGTTATTTATTGTAAGGAGTATCCATCGAAATTGGAAAATTTTGCCACTTTTAACAATCTAAAGCTAATATTGGAGAAAAACTGTAATTTTATGACAGTTTGGGGGTTTTATGGAGAAATCTGACGTTCTCATGAGGAAAATCAAGTAGGGGGTGATCTGTAGTTTTGTTGAGTTCACTGAATATCATCATGCAGATTTAGGCCCTCGGACCATATTGTAGCATTCTCCCGAGGAAAAAATTTGGTTTCGCATATATTTGAAGTTTTATATTTTATTTATTGTCATAGGCGCACGGGAGCGTGTCAGTTTGGGAGGGGCAGAATTCTTTTTTGTCCCAAAAAATGTCATCCTGCCCGAAAGATTATCTAAGTCGAGCGCTCAGAATTTTTTTAAACATTGATAACCCCCGGACAGCAGAAAATGGCATTTCCTGGGCTCGTAACTAGAATTAAAGAAGTCCCTTTTTTCAGATTTCTTTCGCAATAAAATTATTTTCACTTCATAATACTGCCCCAAAACGAAGAATAATTTACAAACACGCATTGTTCTGTTCAGTTATCTGTTCGACTAAAACACTATCTATGCGGAGCGCCACCATCAGTTGGCGTGGAGCGTACAGAAAATTGTTAAAAAATTTAACCCCTAAGATAGCCGGGATGGCATTTCCCAGACTTGTAACTAGAAATGAAGCACTCGTTATTTTGAGCTTTCCTTCAAAATGAAAGTTTCCTTCAATAGAGAAAAAACCCCAACTTAAAAAAAAAAAAAAAAAAAAAAAAAAAAGCCCCAACATAAAAGGTACTGCTACAATTAGATATAATGGTCTTGTCTCTTTTCGGGGGGAAACTATGCAACGGCATTGAAAACATACTATAATGTTTTAAGAATCTTCGTTGAATTCAATTGCAAAGTCAACTAAACAGATGAAAGTTTTAACGTGACTGCCCGAACTCCAGACTCTAAATGTTTTTACTCCCAACGTATTTGAAAAAATGTCAAGGTGCCTTCAAATAAATTCTCAGTAGGACTTATGGGGAGATTTTCTCACACCACTGTTTATTATTATGTGTAGCTGGAAACGACATGGCCGATATTTATTACCTTTGTGAGAATTCGGCTGTCCAGGCAGGCCAGATGGCAGACCAATGGGTAGTGCACGCACATGAACAACCTCTCGTCAGTTTTTTGTAAAGAGAATTCGGAATTGTGAGTTTCCTTGAAGAATATGGTTGTCTGGTAAACAAGATCAAGAAGGTTGTTCTCATGACTACAGACCCACATCTTTTATCGTGGGTTTGTAGATGAAGGTTCCCCGACGAAATTGGATTTTCTCAACAACAGGGGGTGGGTAGCCCGTCCCCGACAGAGGCATGACCTTGCGCGCACGGATTGAAGATGGGATGAGGGATAGAAGAGTTAGTAAGAAGTGATTAAAACCGATTAAGATATGCATTAAAATAACGTAACAAAAGAAAAAAACAGTTCAAAATGAAAAAAATCATGGTCATCCATCCAGTAACTTCAGTCTTTTACGCTTTTCATGTTTAGGCCTCCCCAAAAATATTGCCGTCCTTCCCGGACGGGGGAAGAGATAGGACAAGGTACACAGAATGAGGTTTAACCGAGTTAAGAAGTGATTCAAAATAGATTTCGATATGTATTAAAATAGCATTACAAAACGAGCCCAGGAAATGCCATTTTCTGCTGTCCGGGGGTTATCAATGTTTAAAAAAATTCTGAGCGCTCGACTTAGATAATCTTTCGGGCAGGATGACATTTTTTGGGACAAAAAAGAATTCTGCCCCTCCCAAACTGACACGCTCCCGTGCGCCTATGACAATAAATAAAATATAAAACTTCAAATATATGCGAAACCAAATTTTTTCCTCGGGAGAATGCTCCAATATGGTCCGAGGGCCTAAATCTGCATGATGATATTCAGTGAACTCAACAAAACTACAGATCACCCCCTACTTGATTTTCCTCATGAGAACGTCAGATTTCTCCATAAAACCCCCAAACTGTCATAAAATTACAGTTTTTCTCCAATATTAGCTTTAGATTGTTAAAAGTGGCAAAATTTTCCAATTTCGATGGATACTCCTTACAATAAATAACCAAAGCCAACTCTGTTAATCACCCAGCATACTACCTAATTTTGCTCCTGAAAGGCATATCACTCAATAAAGGAAACCAAATTTTTCATTATAACCTTACCAAAAAGCCAAATTTTCTTTTATTAAAGTCCAAAGTTCCTCCATTATAATAAGCTCTTATAAGTTTCAAAGATTCGTTCAAAAAAAGGGAAAAACTATCCGGGCAAACTTCTAGTCTCGTCTCCGGCGAAGCCTTAGTTCGTTGGTCTTGTACGATTCAATGCGTAACCCCAAAAGAATTTCAGCTGTGGCCCATATAACGTTTTTTTATTTTTCCCTATGAAGGACAGATTCTTCAATAAACACCCAAAAATTTTTATAGTACCAACAAAAGCCAAATTTCTTTCAAAAGTTTTAACTTTTACTTCAAATAAACTCCAGATTTTTAAGTATTTGTTAAAAAGAAAGCCCGAAATTTCGGCGCGCTCGGCGCGCCTCAAATTCTGCCAAGTCACGTTCCACCAGGACACAACATCGCCTTTGTCGGGGCCTTGAAATTCTGGCCCCCCTGTCGGGGAGCTTGGCCCCCCCTGTAGGGCAAATCCTGGCGCCACCCCTGCCCCAAACTTATTTTGAAGCAACAGCTAAATATCATAATTTTCTCTTCAAAGTATCTTTCATGATATTTTATAAACTTCAATATTGCATATCCAAGGTAAACCAAGCAGTTATTTCTAGTTAATTTACATTTGATGAGAAAAATTGTTGTCACATGACTCCCAACAGACAATCATGAAACAGCATAGTAGTACTACATTACTTCAAGTTGGAGTGACTGCTCTTGCCCTTTAAACACACCACTTCACTACGGTAGCTTGAAGAGTTGATGTCTGTGATGTTAAATACACTCAAAATGAGTTGGATTTCAATACTACCGTCTAGAGTTTAAAGCTTTTGCATCTTATACTTTGGCCTATGTATGTCATTTTCATTGGGAGATGAGTATATTGCCGAGGGATGTGGAAAAGAGAAATTACATCAACTTTGCTGACAAATAAACGTCTACCAAACGAGGTAGCGATTGCTCGTATTCATATACTTTTTCCCGGTCAATATCTCGTGATCCTGCGACTCCCTTCTACCAGTGCTCTCTAGGATGTTACAAGGCAAAGGATTAATACGCATATGTGTATGTGACAACACGCATTTATGTATTTTGGTAGCCGTGGTGACCCGACTGTAACAACATCTCACGTCCTAAGCTGTTATTCATGATCATCCTTTTCTCAAAATGCCACCACATCAACAGATAACTGCTACGAAACAATTTTAGAAGATTTTCTTTTTTGTATAAGTTTATTCTGATAATTTGTAACACATATATTTCAACGGAAACACTCAATTCTGAAATAAATCCTACCCTTTTTTAACGTATACAGGTAAATCAGTATTCTACAAAGTGAATGGGGAAGGAAATTGTAAAAAGTACACGACTCACTCTTATATTTTATACTAAAATTGCCGCCACCATATTATGAAATGGAGATGATCAATAAGCTGTGAAAATTATGCAACATAACAGTTTATTTTTAGTTCGCCTATTTTATGAGGGAGGATGGTTATCGATAGCCCACTTGTTCCTATAGAGGAAAGTTTACATTTCAGACGTGTGTCAAGCAATTTTATCAAGGTGGGGGTTGGAAGTCTATATTAGCGGAGTGTCACCATGAGACAGCGCTTAGCGTACAAAGAATTTTACGCTCAGATCTCTTTATATGACAACTCTGAGGCCTATTTACTGCATAGAAATGGGTGAAATTGTTGCGGCAACGTATTAACAACCTACGATATGCCCAGGCCAGAGGTGGTTGCCCCAAATAAGCACCTGAAAAGAAACAACCGACAGAGAAATAAATCTGTGATATATTTTTTTAAAAGTCAGACGAAGCTACTTTTTGATAGTTATTCCAGGGACCCAAATCACAAAAATAAGCAAACTTTTGGTGAGCAAAGCAAAATAAGATTATTTTGAAGAACGTTAGTTCTTATTTAAACTGCATTTTTCTACTTTATCGCCGCACTGGGCGGAAGTTCACCACACTCTCTGCAGAGTAACAGATAAGAGCAGTACTCCAAAATTTATTTGAACCAACAATCCCACAATTTTTCTCATTTCCCTTCAAAGTATCTTTCACAAAATTTTCGGAATTATTGCATTTTTAAGGTTACCCAAGCAATTACTTCTTGTATATTTTACAATCGAAGAGGATAGTCACCTAATCCTCAAAAATCGACACATTTCAAGGACTCGCGGTTGTATTTATTCGATCCAGACCCTGCCTCTTACTCTCTAACTTTACCAAGAGGGAGCAGGTCAGACCAGTGGTAAACTACCATAAAAATAGCCTACGTGTTCTTCTCGTGTAATAGTTTGAAGTTAAAGTAACAGGTATTCACTTTTGACGATCTTCTGAAAAAATCTTGGAAAGCATTAGGCCCCGTGTAGCCCGACCAATGACATTTGTGATCCCCCTCCAAATGTGTCTTCTGTAGTCAGAGAGCTTCTTCCAGATTTCGTATGGTTTGATTCTTTTTTGGACAAGAAAACGCATTAATATCTACCTTGTTAAATAAAAAAATGCTCACATTAATATCTACCTTGTTTAAATGAAAAAAAAAATGCTCAAAACACCCGGGAAGTGTCATTTAAGCCTGTCTGAGGGATTGCGCTTTTTCCAAATTTTCAGTGTGCTCTGCAATAATTGAGGTGGCGTAGCGTAGGTAACCTTTCGGGCAGGCTTACATATTCCCTTAAGAGAGGCTTACATATTACCTTAAGAGAACATTACACTGTTTATCAACTGCTTTCTCTATAGTTCAGCTCCCTCGTCCTCTCAGTTCCCCTTTTTCAAAATGTCTGACGGCTCCGCTCCTTGTAGATTTGTTACCAATAAAATATTACTTCAGGTTACCCAACTAATTTTTAGACTAGTGTTTTAGTCAATGAAACTTAATAATGGCTTTGATACCTCACAAATGTACCCCAAAACCAAGGAGCTTCGCCCCTGGATCCGACCCATTAGGGCCTTGCGCTCGGTAGTGCCATATGAGTGTCTCTCAATGCCCCCTCCAAAATTTTGTACCCTCCTGTGCCCCCTAAAATGAAAAGTGACTCGACGCTATTACACACCCAAACTTCAGACGAGTGCAGCATATCGCTAGGTTTCCGGAAACCTCATAAAACACAATAAGCAATCACAACATTGAAGCTTATTATGTGTTTGGATTTGGAAAAGAGTGAATTCCATAACCAAATAACTTTTGGAAAATCTCTTTGTTCATCGTGAAAATATATCGCCCGATCACCAAAATGGTGCCCCATTTCACACAAGACAAAAAATTGCAATACCCAACATGATGCATATAATATTTGCAACTGTCAGACTGTTTTAGGTGTGTCAGTGGTACCGTAATGAACAAAATATAAGCAGGATCTTGAACAGACTGACAGATAAGATATATTTCGATATTCATGAAAATTATCTTCATTGCAATATGTGGTGCTCCCACCGATCTTAGAAAATGGCAATCGTGTAACCCTTCTAGTTTCCTAAATCATAAAAAACCCCATGCAGAGCCAGTGAGGTAGCCACGGGGTGGTTTTGGGGGTTAACCCCCATGACACAACCTTGAAATGCAAAAAAAAAAAAACCCCTACAATAGCGGTTTTTCTCTATATCCTTAGGCTTTTCCCTCATTTCGTGCCCCAACCTCCTCCCCATGACACAATCCTGGCTACGCTGTGGAAAATCAATTCATATGATAATACCGTAGTAATAATGCTGATAAGCTAAGTTTTTATCAACAGAAACAATCTTAGTTTAAAGATGACCTCTCGTCTCGTTTAAATGAAAAAAAAAACTATGCTGGGTTTTGGATGGCGTCACAAAATTCCCCTGTCTTAACTTCTATTGCTAACTGATTCAATGCACCGTCGATATTGCGAACGCTTTCAATACGTTATAGATGAATTGACATCATCGATAGCGAATCGAATCGGTTCGCAATCAAAGTTACGTCAAGGGTTATCTGTGACGGCTCAGCTCAGCTCCTTGATTGACAGCTAATTCAAACAATGCAGAGTGCCAACGATTTTATTACACAGCATGAACTGTACTGAGAGTGTTTTGTTATAAACATTGAGCTTTTCTATACTCGACTGGTAGCAATCAACTGAGATTGTCTCTGGCTGAGAATTTCAGACAATTGTGGGAGGAGCTTAAGTAAGAAGGTTAGGAGAATTAGTAATGTTTGGGATGAAAGAACATGGCCTTTAAGGCATGTTTTGTGCATGATAAAGTATAGGAATGGTCGTGTAAGAATGGTCTCCAGTGTATGATTGCCTTGTTTACAGTAAATCAACCAGCCATCCGAAAGGCAGAAAGGGTCTTAACCTAACAAAGTCAAATTCGAGTTTGCCGTCGAAAGGTTCGTTTCATCTTCGAAGTGTAATACACGACAGTGCAGATTATATACGGTATCTAATTTAGTGAAAGTAATCATTTTGAAGTTATCGCTTGATTTCATACGTGCACACAAAATATGTTTTACACGCATTCATGCATGTTTTCTTATTTGTTACACATTTTATTTTTTACTGTTTTTGAAGGAAATACTTCAAAGTGTATTTCCGTTCAAACATTTTATTTTTTCTCAATTACTTTATCAGGAGGCAAAAAAATCTGGGGGGGGGGGGCTGAAGAAAATCGGGGAGCCTATAGCCCCAGGCCCCCCGTGGCTACTCCACTGATTACTTCTCCTTTTTCGATGAGCTTTTTTTATGAAGTAAAACCCGCAGTGTTCAGTAGAAGTGGCCTGTCGGTCGTGACACCCATTGTAACAAAATAATTACTTAGTTCAAAGAAAAACTACAAAAAGTACTGTTTTTGGTACATAAAGTGTGAGTATAATATCATCGTATACTCATGACATAGCAGCTCGTTATGTCGTAAATGATAAAATCTAACAGAGCGTTTTGGAATGTCAGTATAACGTATCCCATAATCCTTTCTCAAAAGTGGGTTTGTTTAAGTCATGTAACTGTATTTTGTTTTTTCAATGCAGGATAACTCTTTTTCCTTTTTTCTTCAGGATGACGTGAGAGATATTGTAAAGTTATATAGTTACAAGTTATATAACCGGCGTTCTCAAATAAATTTGGGGCACGTTTTTCCTTTAAAGATGACCTGTCGTCTCTTGAAAATGCAAGAAAATCTATGTCGGATTTTAAATGACGTCACAAGTAACCTTTGTTGTAACTTTGATTGGGAACCGATTCGACACACTATTGATGATGTCACATCATGCCGATAGTTCGAACGTTTTCGATACGCTATCGATGATGTGACATCATCAATAGTGTGTCGAATCGGTTCCCAATCAAAGTTACAACAAAGGTTACTTGTGACGTCATTTAAAATCCGACATAGATACCAAAAACAGTACTTTTTGTAGTTTTTCTTTGAACTAAGTAATTATTTTGTTACAATGGGTGTCACGACCGACAGGCCACTTCTACTGAACACTGCGGGTTTTACTTCATAAAAAAAGCTCATCGAAAAAGGAGAAGTAATCAGTGGAGTAGCCACGGGGGGCCTGGGGCTATAGGCTCCCCGATTTTCTTCAGCCCCCCCCCCCCAGATTTTTTTGCCTCCTGATAAAGTAATTGAGAAAAAATAAAATGTTTGAACGGAAATACACTTTGAAGTATTTCCTTCAAAAACAGTAAAAAATAAAATGTGTAACAAATAAGAAAACATGCATGAATGCGTGTAAAACATATTTTGTGTGCACGTATGAAATCAAGCGATAACTTCAAAATGATTACTTTCACTAAATTAGATACCGTATATAATCTGCACTGTCGTGTATTACACTTCGAAGATGAAACGAACCTTTCGACGGCAAACTCGAATTTGACTTTGTTAGGTTAAGACCCTTTCTGCCTTTCGGATGGCTGGTTGATTTACTGTAAACAAGGCAATCATACACTGGAGACCATTCTTACACGACCATTCCTATACTTTATCATGCACAAAACATGCCTTAAAGGCCATGTTCTTTCATCCCAAACATTACTAATTCTCCTAACCTTCTTACTTAAGCTCCTCCCACAATTGTCTGAAATTCTCAGCCAGAGACAATCTCAGTTGATTGCTACCAGTCGAGTATAGAAAAGCTCAATGTTTATAACAAAACACTCTCAGTACAGTTCATGCTGTGTAATAAAATCGTTGGCACTCTGCATTGTTTGAATTAGCTGTCAAACAAGGAGCTGAGCTGAGCCGTCACAGATAACCCTTGACGTAACTTTGATTGCGAACCGATTCGATTCGCTATCGATGATGTCAATTCATCCATAACGTATTGAAAGCGTTCGCAATATCGACGGTGCATTGAATCAGTTAGCAATAGAAGTTAAGACAGGGGAATTTTGTGACGCCATCCAAAACCCAGCATAGTTTTTTTTTTTTTCATTTAAACGAGACGAGAGGTCATCTTTAAACTAAGATTGTTTCTGTTGATAAAAACTTAGCTTATCAGAAAGGCGAAATGCATTATTACTACGGTATTATCATATGAATTGATTTTCCACAGCGTAGCCAGGATTGTGTCATGGGGAGGAGGTTGGGGCACGAAATGAGGGAAAAGCCTAAGGATATAGAGAAAAACCGCTATTGTAGGGGTTTTTTTTTTTTGCATTTCAAGGTTGTGTCATGGGGGTTAACCCCCAAAACCACCCCGTGGCTACCTCACTGGCTCTGCATGGGGTTTTTTATGATTTAGGAAACTAGAAGGGTTACACGATTGCCATTTTCTAAGATCGGTGGGAGCACCACATATTGCAATGAAGATAATTTTCATGAATATCGAAATATATCTTATCTGTCAGTCTGTTCAAGATCCTGCTTATATTTTGTTCATTACGGTACCACTGACACACCTAAAACAGTCTGACAGTTGCAAATATTATATGCATCATGTTGGGTATTGCAATTTTTTGTCTTGTGTGAAATGGGGCACCATTTTGGTGATCGGGCGATATATTTTCACGATGAACAAAGAGATTTTCCAAAAGTTATTTGGTTATGGAATTCACTCTTTTCCAAATCCAAACACATAATAAGCTTCAATGTTGTGATTGCTTATTGTGTTTTATGAGGTTTCCGGAAACCTAGCGATATGCTGCACTCGTCTGAAGTTTGGGTGTGTAATAGCGTCGAGTCACTTTTCATTTTAGGGGGCACAGGAGGGTACAAAATTTTGGAGGGGGCATTGAGAGACACTCATATGGCACTACCGAGCGCAAGGCCCTAATGGGTCGGATCCAGGGGCGAAGCTCCTTGGTTTTGGGGTACATTTGTGAGATATCAAAGCCATTATTAAGTTTCATTGACTAAAACACTAGTCTAAAAATTAGTTGGGTAACCTGAAGTAATATTTTATTGGTAACAAATCTACAAGGAGCGGAGCCGTCAGACATTTTGAAAAAGGGGAACTGAGAGGACGAGGGAGTTGAACTATAGAGAAAGCAGTTGATAAACAGTGTAATGTTCTCTTAAGGTAATATGTAAGCCTCTCTTAAGGGAATATGTAAGCCTGCCCGAAAGGTTACCTACGCTACGCCACCTCAATTATTGCAGAGCACACTGAAAATTTGGAAAAAGCGCAATCCCTCAGACAGGCTTAAATGACACTTCCCAGGTGTTTTGAGCATTTTTTTTTTCATTTAAACAAGGTAGATATTAATGTGAGCATTTTTTTATTTAACAAGGTAGATATTAATGCGTTTTCTTGTCCAAAAAAGAATCAAATCATACGAAATCTGGAAGAAGCTCTCTGACTACAGAAGACACATTTGGAGGGGGGGGGGGGGAACACAAATGTCATTGGTCGGGCCACACGGGGCCTAATGCTTTCCAAGATTTTTTCAGAAGATCGTCAAAAGTGAGTACCTGTTACTCTAACTTCAAACTATTACACGAGAAGAACACGTAGGCTATTTTTATGGTAGTTTACCACTGGTCTGACCTGCTCCCTCTTGGTAAAGTTAGAGAGTAAGAGGCAGGGTCTGGATCGAATAAATACAACCGCGAGTCCTTGAAATGTGTCGATTTTTGAGGATTAGGTGACTATCCTCTTCGATTGTAAAATATACAAGAAGTAATTGCTTGGGTAACCTTAAAAATGCAATAATTCCGAAAATTTTGTGAAAGATACTTTGAAGGGAAATGAGAAAAATTGTGGGATTGTTGGTTCAAATAAATTTTGGAGTACTGCTCTTATCTGTTACTCTGCAGAGAGTGTGGTGAACTTCCACCCAGTGCGGCGATAAAGTAGAAAAATGCAGTTTAAATAAGAACTAACGTTCTTCAAAATAATCTTATTTTGCTTTGCTCACCAAAAGTTTGCTTATTTTTGTGATTTGGGTCCCTGGAATAACTATCAAAAAGTAGCTTCGTCTGACTTTTAAAAAAATATATCACAGATTTATTTCTCTGTCGGTTGTTTCTTTTCAGGTGCTTATTTGGGGCAACCACCTCTGGCCTGGGCATATCGTAGGTTGTTAATACGTTGCCGCAACAATTTCACCCATTTCTATGCAGTAAATAGGCCTCAGAGTTGTCATATAAAGAGATCTGAGCGTAAAATTCTTTGTACGCTAAGCGCTGTCTCATGGTGACACTCCGCTAATATAGACTTCCAACCCCCACCTTGATAAATTGCTTGACACACGTCTGAAATGTAAACTTTCCTCTATAGGAACAAGTGGGCTATCGATAACCATCCTCCCTCATAAAATAGGCGAACTAAAAATAAACTGTTATGTTGCATAATTTTCACAGCTTATTGATCATCTCCATTTCATAATATGGTGGCGGCAATTTTAGTATAAAATATAAGAGTGAGTCGTGTACTTTTTACAATTTCCTTCCCCATTCACTTTGTAGAATACTGATTTACCTGTATACGTTAAAAAAGGGTAGGATTTATTTCAGAATTGAGTGTTTCCGTTGAAATATATGTGTTACAAATTATCAGAATAAACTTATACAAAAAAGAAAATCTTCTAAAATTGTTTCGTAGCAGTTATCTGTTGATGTGGTGGCATTTTGAGAAAAGGATGATCATGAATAACAGCTTAGGACGTGAGATGTTGTTACAGTCGGGTCACCACGGCTGCCAAAATACATAAATGCGTGTTGTCACATACACATATGCGTGTTAATCCTTTGCCTTGTAACATCCTAGAGAGCACTGGTAGAAGGGAGTCGCAGGATCACGAGATACTGACCGGGAAAAAGTATATGAATACGAGCAATCGCTACCTCGTTTGGTAGACGTTTGTTTGTCAGCAAAGTTGATGTAATTTCTCTTTTCCACATCCCTCGGCAATATACTCATCTCCCAATGAAAATCACATACATAGGCCAAAGTACAAGATGCAAAAGCTTTAAACTCTAGACGGTAGTATTGAAATCCAACTCATTTTGAGTGTATTTAACATCACAGACATCAACTCTTCAAGCTACCGTAGTGAAGTGGTGTGTTTAAAGGGCAAGAGCAGTCACTCCAACTTGAAGTAATGTAGTACTACTATGCTGTTTCATGATTGTCTGTTGAGAGTCATGTGACAACAATTTTTCTCATCAAATGTAAATTAACTAGAAATAACTGCTTGGTTTACCTTGGATATGCAAAGTTTATAAAATATCATGAAAGATACTTTGAAGAGAAAATTATGATATTTAGCTGTTGCTTCAAAATAAGTTTGGGGCAGGGGTGGCGCCAGGATTTGCCCTACAGGGGGGCCAAGCTCCCCGACAGGGGGGGCAGAATTTCAAGGCCCCGACAAAGGCGATGTTGTGTCCTGGTGGAACGTGACTTGGCAGAATTTGAGGCGCGCCGAGCACGCCGAAATTTCGGGCTTTCTTTTTAACAAATACTTAAAAATCTGGAGTTTATTTGAAGTAAAAGTTAAAACTTTTGAAAGAAATTTGGCTTTTGTTGGTACTATAAAAATTTTTGGGTGTTTATTGAAGAATCTGTCCTTCATAGGGAAAAATAAAAAAACGTTATATGGGCCACAGCTGAAATTCTTTTGGGGTTACGCATTGAATCGTACAAGACCAACGAACTAAGGCTTCGCCGGAGACGAGACTAGAAGTTTGCCCGGATAGTTTTTCCCTTTTTTGAACGAATGTTTGAAACTTATAAGAGCTTATTATAATGGAGGAACTTTGGACTTTAATAAAAGAAAATTTGGCTTTTTGGTAAGGTTATAATGAAAAATTTGGTTTCTTTTATTGAGTGATATGCCTTTCAGGAGCAAAATTAGGTAGTATGCTGGGTGATTAACAGAGTTGGCTTTGGTTATTTATTGTAAGGAGTATCCATCGAAATTGGAAAATTTTGCCACTTTTAACAATCTAAAGCTAATATTGGAGAAAAATTGTAATTTTATGACAGTTTGGGGGTTTTATGGAGAAATCTGACGTTCTCATGAGGAAAATCAAGTAGGGGGTGATCTGTAGTTTTGTTGAGTTCACTGAATATCATCATGCAGATTTAGGCCCTCGGACCATATTGGAGCATTCTCCCGAGGAAAAAATTTGGTTTCGCATATATTTGAAGTTTTATATTTTATTTATTGTCATAGGCGCACGGGAGCGTGTCAGTTTGGGAGGGGCAGAATTCTTTTTTGTCCCAAAAAATGTCATCCTGCCCGAAAGATTATCTAAGTCGAGCGCTCAGAATTTTTTTAAACATTGATAACCCCCGGACAGCAGAAAATGGCATTTCCTGGGCTCGTAACTAGAATTAAAGAAGTCCCTTTTTTCAGATTTCTTTCGCAATAAAATTATTTTCACTTCATAATACTGCCCCAAAACGAAGAATAATTTACAAACACGCATTGTTCTGTTCAGTTATCTGTTCGACTAAAACACTATCTATGCGGAGCGCCACCATCAGTTGGCGTGGAGCGTACAGAAAATTGTTAAAAAATTTAACCCCTAAGATAACCGGGATGGCATTTCCCAGACTTGTAACTAGAAATGAAGCACTCGTTATTTTGAGCTTTCCTTCAAAATGGAAGTTTCCTTCAATAGAGAAAAAACCCCAACTTGCTAATGATCAGAAAAGTACCAAATAAAAGGTACTGCTACAATTAGATATAATGGTCTTGTCTCTTTTCGGGGGGAAACTATGCAACGGCATTGAAAACATACTATAATGTTTTAAGAATCTTCGTTGAATTCAATTGCAAAGTCAACTAAACAGATGAAAGTTTTAACGTGACTGCCCGAACTCCAGACTCTAAATGTTTTTACTCCCAACGTATTTGAAAAAATGTCACGTTACAAGGTGCCTTCAAATAAATTCTCAGTAGGACTTATGGGGAGATTTTCTCACACCACTGTTTATCATTATGTGTAGCTGGAAACGACATGGCCGATATTTATTACCTTTGTGAGAATTCGGCTGTCCAGGCAGGCCAGATGGCAGACCAATGGGTAGTGCACGCACATGAACAACCTCTCGTCAGTTTTTTGTAAAGAGAATTCGGAATTGTGAGTTTCCTTGAAGAATATGGTTGTCTGGTAAACAAGATCAAGAAGGTTGTTCTCATGACTACAGACCCACATCTTTTATCGTGGGTTTGTAGATGAAGGTTCCCCGACGAAATTGGATTTTTTCAACAACAGGGGGTGGGTAGCCCGTCCCCGACAGAGGCATGACCTTGCGCGCACGGATTGAAGATGGGATGAGGGATAGAAGAGTTAGTAAGAAGTGATTAAAACCGATTAAGATATGCATTAAAATAACGTAACAAAAGAAAAAAATAGTTCAAAATGAAAAAAATCATGGTCATCCATCCAGTAACTTCAGTCTTTTACGCTTTTCATGTTTAGGCCTCCCCAAAAATATTGCCGTCCTTCCCCGACGGGGGAAGAGATAGGACAAGGTACACAGAATGAGGTTTAACCGAGTTAAGAAGTGATTCAAAATAGATTTCGATATGTATTAAAATAGCATTACAAAACAAAACATATGTTCTAGATCGCACATCCAGTAACTTCAGTCATTGTGGGGCTTTTTATTATTTTTTTTTTTAATTTTTTGGCCTCCCCGACGAAATCGCCGACCTTCCCCGACGGGGGGGAGGGGGCAGTGTTCCCCGACGGGGGGCATGCCCCCCCGCTGGCGCCACCCCTGGGGTTTAGGCCTATATAAGAATAAGTTCGAATAGAGAGGGCACACATTTTGATAAATCACAGTCATGGGAAAACCAAAGGGCTGTATATGACGCATTTTAGAGCATATTTAAATACGTTTGACCGTTAACTCTGCTCTCTATACTAGTCAGGCTCATTTTATGTGGTGCCTAAAACAGTCGGGTTAATATAAGCCAAATACTGACAACAGGCTGGGTGCCAGAAAGTGTAATGCAAAGAGTGGCCAAAAGTTTGGTCTCGCAGCAACCAAAATCTTCATAGAGGGATGTCAAGGAAATCTAAAAAAATGTCAATTCTTTAAAAATCGCTAATATACCTTCTAGCTTATTTTTAAAATAATGATCAATACAAATCGCTCACGTAGATCCAAACTTAGTTTTAAAAAACTTTTCTTACAAAAGGCGGGAGAATGCTCCCTAGTTAAAATACTGTAATATTGGTATCCTATAAATCGGAATACCGAAGCTACACTCTTAACTGATCTCTTAGAGTCAAAACAAGACCATAATAGCAAGACCATCTATTCCGAAAATACAGATAATGCATGATAGATATCAAAGCCATAAAGGTGCCAATCGTTACATTTGATATACAGAAATCGGTAAGAAGTCAGAGCATTCGACGTGTAGCCAAGAGGTCTGGAGTTCGACTCCTGTCCGGGTTATACTAAATACATTAAAAATGAAAACTAAACTGCCATTGTGCTTGGTGTTCAGCATAAAAGAAAAGGAGCCGTGGCTGGGCTGACTTAAACCAATTGGTTAGAAACTGTGATGTAAAACCTCATCTAACTAACTACAGAAACCAGTAATTCTACCCCCCCCCCCCCGTCATGCTTCCTGAGAAAGACCCCTATAAAAGACCTCTCAGAGCTTCTGCTTTCAGGCTTCGTCTCCTCCAATCGTATTTACCGAATATTTGAAAATAGTCAGTCAATGTTAGACAATTTCATTGAGTATTTTGGGTTCTTACCTAATTCCCAAATGCAACAAATTCGCATCTAAGTAATTAATTTCCAACACATTTATTGAGAGCAGGGCCCTACCCCAAGAGGTATTTGACTTTTGAAATTAAAGTTTCCAGATCTCAGTTTCTCTCTGTTTATGTTCTAAACATAACATGCAATATTTTGTTCCAATCGATGCAAAAGATATAAGCTGCGTGGGGTAACTTAAATTCACATGTCTGATAGGTTGAAGCAAACACGTATTGATCTTGTATAAAAAAGCAATAATGCTTTTTGACTTATTTGAAAGAAACGAAAAACACGGAAAAGGATACCCTCCTTTCATTGCAACAAAGTTTTGGTCGTTTCCTAGAGAACGCTTTCAATAACTAGGTTCGGCACAATAGTAATCGATGTAAAGGTCTTCGATGAACTTCGAGCTCGTGATATTTTGAGATGTAGTAAATTTCGTAAAATCTGTCAAGCAGAGCGTCGATTCTGGGGGAAATATTGGGGACAAACAAAGGCTATCGTTTGCCCCCATAATAATTCAGGCAGATTAAAAAAAGCAAGGGGAATGAACAAAATGTAACATTGTGGTATACAAAACGCCGTTGAGCCTATTAAAGTAATAATAATAAAATACTACCACATTTACAATGCGAGATCTATAATGTATGTTTTGTGCGTATTCGTGTCTGTATGTTTCTGAATGTTTACGTGTGCTCTCGGGTTGGATCGACGCCCCTGATGTCAAGACATGTCTTGAAGGGAATAATTGGGTATGTTTTACACAAAAAACATAATTTTAAACCACTATTTATAGGCACAGACTGATAGGTAATCTAAAAAAAAGCAGTACAGTAATCTTTTTTTTTTCAAGAAATAAGTTTCTCACCGACGAACATGGAAATTCGGCTTTTTGTTGCCCAAGAAATTATTAGTTCACCCAAACTTTCAAAAAATTCCAATAATGCAACTTCCATAACCCTTCTCATGCGTAATGTAGCCTATTGTCGGGAAGATGGCTCGTTTGCTGGTGTTTATTGCTGAGATTGAATGGTTTTAATCATAAATAAAACATTTTCCTTCATTTGTCCTTTTGTTAGTTTGGTGCAATATAATATTTCTCTCTTATATAGAAGTCATACGTAGAACAGGTCTAGACAACATAGCCGCCTCATCTTCCAGCTCCCCCTCTTGGGGTCACCCACATGGCCTGTAGCAGTTGAATTGGCTTATCCGCAATGAACAAGCGATTGGCAAGTACAATTCGATGGGTTTTATTTATAAAATTCTTCTCAGATTGCCACAGGAGCCCTCCAATCACTGAGGTGGTGCTTTCTACACCATTTTTAAATCTGTTATTTTTACTTTATAAAAATACATTGGAAGCGAAAATGGAATAAAAAATAACACTCAGGCAATTTGCGAAGTGAACTCATTTGAGAAAACAGAACATAACGTTAATTTTAGGACTGCACCGGAACCGAAAATTTGGATCCGGTCGGAATCGGAACCTGCCGGAACTTTTTCCAGCCAGAACAGGCAGTTTGAATGCATTGGATAATGCCTGCAATAAAATTATGTTACTAACTAGGGAAGGATAGCCTGCACAGTATCAAGCTAGCTGAAGCATTTAAAAAATAAAAAATAATATACTTTTGATATATAATGAAGGAAATGAACCAGACTGTGCAGTGAAATAATAACATCTGTGCTTTTTACTTCGAAATTAAAGATAAAGATATCGCCATCACTCTTCAGTTAGGCTATTTGACATACTTAAATTATGACATGAACATTTTTGCCGCACTGTAGAACTGTAGGATTAAGTTGTGTTCCTCGAGATGCTTGCATAATATATTAAAGAACTAGGTGCACACAAAGGAGTACTGTAACATATCCATTGGGAGTACCTTGTGCTCTGAACCGACAACATGGTCCAGTAGTTAGAGCATCCGACCAACGCAACCGCAGGGTATGCAGTTCGACTTCTGGCTGAGTCATGCCGAAGACTTACAAAATGGAACCTACTGTCATTGGTACTCAGCATAAGCAATGGAATATGAAAACATGCCAGTGAGCCACGTGTAAGTGGAAGAAGGCCGTAGTCGGCCCGACTTACACCAAAATGGATAGAAACTGAGCCGCAAAACCTCAGCAAACTAACGTTAACTGAAACGATATTTACATTACCATCACTCTTGCTGCTGTTTATCTTTCATTACTTTGAATGAAAGTTCGTGGCAAAACTCATTTGGCAGTTAAAGAAACTTCACTCCTTAAAGGTCGTGCGACATGAAAATGACAAAAATGGGTATTGATGTGAAAAACATTAAATTAAAAACCAAGGACAGCTGTAATATTACTAAGTCCTGAGGGCTTTACTTTGAAATTCATCAATTTCAATTATACCAGTCCGTAAACTATCTGATGAGTAGTTCAGAAATTATTAACAAAGGTTTAAGAAAAAAATGCCACCATTGTGCAACACCACATCATTATTTTAGCATGAGCAACAAGTTGCTTCAGGAACATTCACCCATCATATCTTGAGAACCGTATACGATACTTACATTTTTCCGCAGAAAAGATTATACTCCTTAACTGCCAAGTAAAGTAAGGGCTTTTGGTCTCTACCTTTACGTCACTACAATACCTTTTGTCACTACCTTTGTGTCTCTACAGGTTTGCTTCATTGTTGTTTCAATCTTACTAGATCCCGGATGTACAATGACGTTAACGACCCACCATTACTTGCAATTATGTAACATGTTACATAAGTCGATGAGCCACAACCGGGAAAAAGCCCGTGGCCCGACTTATACCAATTGTTCAAAAACTGGACCGTCAAACTCAATCTAACTTATTAATTACATGTATACCTTCTGTTTACCCTTAAAAAAGAGGTTATATTCCAAGCTAAAATTCCAGGCTAACATCATTTTCATCGCATAATTCCTTCAAAAGGGAATGAATTAAAGATCTTAACAGGAGGGAAAAACATGAAAAATGATTTGCGTGATTGGCAACAGCATTGTCGGTCATGATACTTTGATTCACTTTCTTACACTCTTACAGTCTGGTTAGCCTTGATGTAGTGATATTTATTTGGCTTAAGGCAAACACGTTCGCTCCTTCGGAGTGACCCTGAAATATAAAATATGTTGCTTCATGCAGTTACTGTTGCATATTGCATTGTATGCACACTGCACTGACATAAGTAGGCCTAGTGTAACGCTAGAACTCACAACAGTAGGATGTCGTGCTTTTAATCCTGTTACGCTTACACAATGTAGAGACTCATGGCTGTACGGGGTGGGGCAGGGGACTAAAGTTCCCAATATTGGTCAAAGCCTTGCTGAATCGGGCAGACTTCGCCGGGTGACTCAGTCGGGCAGAGATTATGCCCTTGTTGGGGATCTGGATTCGGGTAAAAAGTCACCGCCCCCTGAGAGGAAGAGTCACGTACGGCCTTGAATCACTTGTCACCCCAAATACAATTTTAGCTTGAGTTCAACAATCCTCAACTACAACAGAACACTTAATTTAGAAATGCAGAGAAGATCTTATAACACGTGTTCTGATAACATAGGCTATTATAACCTTGTATGCTCACAGGGTTTGCCCTGATCGAGTTGTTTAGATGGAGTTTTACGATCCAGTTTCGAACCAATTGATTTAAGTCGAGCCGACCACTGCTTCTTTCCAGTTGTGGCTCACTGATTTGTTTTTCCACCTCCATTGCTTATGATGAGCATCAGTAGGTTCCATTTTTTACGTCTTCGGTATGACCCGGCCAGGACTCGAACTCCAGACCTCCCGATTGAAAGTCGGATTCTCTGAAAATAGATTAGCATTATGTGTTGGTAGACAGGTGTGGAAGAGACTAGAAATAATAAGGCTGAAAGATTTGGAATTGTCTGGGAGATGAGCATCTGCCTTTAAATTCACTCTAGTCACATACCTGGAACATTCCGAACCATAATGCCGTTTTAGTTCTAGTTTGTGTAAGGAAGGGATGCAAAATTGAAATATTTTTCATAGAACCTGCGGCACTAATTGAGAAATTGTCAAAGCCATTAGTTATATCGTGCTGAGGCTCAGGATGTCTACCTGCTTCAAAAGGGCCCCTGCAGACAATTTTAGCCCCTTCTGACCGAAATACCAAGCTCTGCTATTGGCTGACTGAAATAAAAAGATAAAAACTTTTTAATTCCCTTTTCTGGCAGCATCCTGTAAATCTGGATGCAGAAAGTGGTCAGAAATAATATTTTCAAATTTTTATATGCAGTTCCAAACGTTGATATATTCATGTCGTCATCCTTTGCCAACGTATAGTGTTTATTTCAATTTTCTCTTAAAATAATGCCTCAACTTTTCAAAATCAAATCTTGATATGAAAAATCAAATACAAACCTACCTTTGATAGTACACGGCAGCACCATTCAATGTCCCGACAAAATATTAAAAGAAGAACTTCGTAAGATTTTTTTAAGTAATTCGCGAGATCTCCTTACGAATGACTTGAGAATGCCGTGCGATCATCTTGAAACAAGAAAAATCATACGATTGCCCGTAAGTCTGACGTAAGAAGAGCTACATGCAAATTTAAGAAAACGGTACGAACTCTAAGGCCGCTGTTAACCCGAAAATCGCATCGATTTTTAAGAAGGCCCTAAGTTGTTCTTGCGAATTGAAAGGCGTTTGTGCGAACTTCGTAAGAAGAACCTTTTTGCCCGTAGCTTTAGATAAGTATATGTCCTATCGTAGAGATATGGCAATATACTACACCCTTTCATTAGACCGTTGCGGAATCCATGTGCATAGCGATTCCCAAAAATTTTCCCGAAAATAGAAGTACATTTTATCTGGTAACTTTCTAACCATTTTTCAATGTACTAATACTTTACTGAAGTAAACGTATTTTTTTTGCAAACGACAGCATATAACGTTTGGTTTGATTCTTCTTACAAGCCTGGGAACTGTCATTTCCGGCTGTTCGAGCATGGATTGCGATTTTGATTTTTCTTTGTACGCTCGGCGCTATCCGATAGTGGCGTTCCGCTTATATAAGAGTCATTGGAGAAGCATTAAACGTTTCCTGCCCCAGCCAAAAATGACGTCCTTTTCAAACTACCCATGAGTGAGAGACTGGATCCGTCCTTGGCCTGAGTCCTCTTAATTAAATACTGGGAAAACCAACCCCAAACACACACTGGTCATCGGCATCCGTGTCCCACTAAAAAGACTCCTGCGTTGCTGATGATGAGGATGACGAAGGCGATGGAAATGACGAAGGTGGGGAGATGCACACCTCATTTGATGTCGGTGATCTCACATAATTTTTTCCCATAAGTGAAACTTTAGACAGGGATGATTCTGTTGCTTGATTGGTTGGTCGAATGTGTACCCCATCCCATTGCTTCTGTCACATTCATTCTCTGATATAACATTTGTCAGATTGACAAACAAGAATAATTTAAAATAGCGAATTAAGAGCAGTGCATTCTAAAGAACAAGTGACTACGTTGATGACAATTCAGCCCACTGCAAACAAACGAGTATTTGTGCAAAGACGACTAACTACACGGCTACAGCATTTCAAATTGTATACTGCATTGGATGAATATGATTAATGTCTCGTCTCTACAGAGAGATGCATACACTTAACACCAGCTAATTCTCAAATTAGGACATTGGTATGTCCTGTTACAGTGGTAACGTTACCAATGACATCAGCTAGTCGTATTTAACAAAGCAATAACACAAACAATTTGTTTTTATTCCCTCAGATACCCTGTGCAAACGTTGAAACCAGTAGAACAAAGTGTCTACTTTGTACGTCGCCGGGAATCTGAGATCCAGGCACGCAGTTTCCATATGGCAACACCAAGCCATTTTGTTGCCCTTTCTGTCATCCTCAGCTTCATCTTCGTTGGGACAGGTGTATCACAAATATCAGATGAAATAACAATACAAAGTCAGCGAGAAGTAAACTGGGATGATGAACAACTGAGGGGAGAATTAGAAGGTCTGTGTTTGAATGATCATTGGACGCAAGCAGGGCAGTTATTGCCAGGTGTCGACTTTTCTAACATCCTTTACACCGTTAGGTCAGCATGGCAAGCAGAATCGCTCCTCCAAGTTGCAAGTCTTGTTTGCACACAGTATGGTCCAATTTTTAATGTCCTATCTGACGGATTTGTGAGGAATCTTTGTGAACCAGTCATTGACTCCGTGAATCAGGGAAAAAAAGTTAATATCACAGGAATTTGCAATCAATTATGGCAGATGTTTGAGTATGGAGGTATCTCATTTGAACCACCATGCCAACGGGAATCAACTGATGACAAGTGGCCTTCTGGGCCTTTTCCTACCTATGTGTACGACCCTGCATACCAACCAGATGGAACCGACGACACGGGAGATCATGGCAGCCCCTTTTGGCTCGATATTTGGCAAATCTTCGAGGAAACCTTTTCATCTCTGAAAGACTCTGACGATTTTTGTAACCAATTCAGTGATGTTATGTTTAACGATTCTATCGCATCGTTTGACGTAGTGGACCATGCACTTCATGCTATCTTTGAATCGCTGTTGAGCAATGTGTTCGAAACAATGTGTGCTAACGATGATTATGAGGGAAAAACCAATCTGGAACCGGATGCCGCAACTTTAGTCCTCGTCTTCTTGACGGAGACGAATGGAACAGATAGTCTCTGTAAGCGTCTCCGGGGGAGTAATGGTCATTTCAGTGAGGAAGACTTAACAAATATAGCAAAAAGCGCTAAAGATAAGATTTTTGAAGTTTTGCTAAATAATGATACTTGCTTGAGCCTTTATGAAGCAATGTCTCCATTCAAAGATGCCATAACTCAAACAACTGGACTTTACTTAGGTGGGCTCGTCTGTGATTACATCATCTCCTCTTTTACATCTAACAATGAACCTTCTGGCACAGTTTCCGGGATCTCGTTCGATGGAGCAAAGGAATTTATAAACGGAAACCACTGGACTTCCTCAGAGGAATTTGGTTTTATCATGCCTAGCATTTCATTCCAAGAAGTAGTTACCGTGCTTGCGCAAGTGCTCAATAGCAACACTGCTGCAAATGGTATGAAGATTCTTTGTCCGGTGCTGAATCCGATTCTTGATGAGTACCAAAAAGAAATGTGTTTTGCACTTGAAGAGCATGATTCCAACAGGTTTATTGATAGTTGTCATAATTTTCAAGACAAAAATGACACCCACGATTGTTCAAACATAGAAGGAATATACCTCATTAATGAATTCTTTCAGCACTTCTCTCATTTGCAAGAAATAACATCTCAGTTTAATCACGATATACAACCCCACAATGATATGCAGGACTTTCTCCAGTCAATGCATCATTATGATCTTGCTGCTGATTACGAAGACACGTGTTCAATTGTCGGGAATATTCTTTACGAAAGTGATTACCTGGTCAAAGACATTATTTTGAGTATAATAGAAAAGGAATTGATTCTCCTTTATCACATTGCGCCTCACTTTTGTCAAGTTCCACTTGATCCTGAACATCAATGGCCAGGTGAAGGCCCCGACCTGTACCCAGATAGTCAATGGCCCGGGGACTATGACCATGAAGAGACTTGGACAAGAGACACCCCTTTCAATGACGACGGTAAAAACGATCCCGGTATATTTTATGATAAATATGAAGATACCACAAATGGGTGGGTAGAGGTAACTCACGATGGAGACGAGGAACATTATCATTATCCTCCCAACATTGATCAATGGTGGGATATTAAATTTGGAACACTTCAGGCTAAAACAATTCAGAAGATGTTAGCTTTTCTGTCTGGCTATTCTGGTGTGCATGAATTTTGTTTTCATGCTATTGAAACTTTCAACCTTAATGAAACACTTTATAAAATGCAAGCATTGGAAAAGGTGCAACAGATGAAAGAAAATCTTATAAGATCAGTTGAAGAGTATGACAGCTGCATTCCATTTGTTTACATACTTAAAGAGAACATGACTGAATCTGAATTCCTAGAAATATCAGGATATGAAAGGACGGAGGACTTGTGCTGGGATATTGTAAGTGCCTTCTCTAGCACAGGCCAAGACCCCAACAAGGACACAGAGTCTTTAATACATTTAGCTGGTCAGGTGTACAATGCCCCTATTCTGGATGGAGCTAAACTCTTGTGCGATGAGTTAGGTGATTCCATGAATCATTTTGAAAAGGGATTTTGTGGTTTCCTTCAGTCTTTACGTCCAAAAAATGAATTTATAGAATACTGTCAAAACTGTGGTACTTATGATGACGATCATTATCACCATCATAGTCATCACGACCATCATGACAATGGAGGTTCCTTTCTTGAATTTTTACCTTGGGAACATTTACCTGACAGTCTTTTAGAAGTGTTTGGAATACCATTTTCCTCGGACCCCATTTGCACCCTTGGTTGGGATCTTTTCACTTCTCAATCAGTAAAGACCTCCCTTCAGAAGGGATTCCAACTATTAACAAGACTCCTGATATTTGCAACAGAAGACGTGGAGTGTGAGTCTGATTACGAATACTATACCTATGAAAATGAAACGCATGTTGCAATTAACTATTTTTATAATGACAACAAAGACGAAGATGAAGGAATAGAGTTTGTTATTCTAAAATTACTTTACATTTATCTCGGGGAATATGACAATAGTGTAGCTTTATGCATTAACTTAACATCTGCCTTAGAAGACACTGAAGCAATAAATGACATAGTAGCTAAAATGACAAACAGACTTTTTCGATTGCTGGAAAATCAAACAGATTGTTCATCCTTTTTAAATGAGATATCTACACAGCTTCTTAATCACAATTCTGCAGACATGACAGTTGGAAAACTTGTCGGTATGGAAAGCAATGAAGACTTTTGCTCCAGTCTTACTTCATATATGACTGGGAGAAAAGATCTTTCTTTTACCGTCAGTGCATTGTTTGAAGAATTTTCGATGCTATCAAACATGAGTTCAGAGGACGTACTGATTAATCCAACACTTACTGACAGCGTCCTTCAATTAGCTGCCTACATATACAGATCTAACAACATCAGAGAAGCGATTGACCTCATGTGTCCAGAGGCTGAAATGATTAAGGAACTCAATCCCGAGCTTGATTTTCTTGACGCTTGCTTTTACCTTCAAACCATGAATTCATCATCTTTCAAACAACTTTGCACTGAAAACCTCCAATTTTTCATACCATATTTCTGGATCTGGGTCAACCATAATTCCAACCAAGGCCGAGACCAAGACTACTGGGACAACGACAACGACTATCACGATTTTAACGTTTTGAATCAATTGTCAATCTACACAATAACACGCATTTTCACACATACCTTTGGGGTCGTGCCACTTGATTCGACCGTGTTTTGCTATGGAGTTGATGGTTGGTTACAATCCAACAGTGGAGGTGATATGCTGGGTACTTTCTTCCGATTCTTTCAGACGGTTCTAATTAGCCAGAGCTTTAACATTTGTCCAACACATTACTACAACTCGAAAGAACCTCCAATGAAACAACCAGATTTGGATTTTGATGGTACCGACTTCATCAATGTAATTGGAGCCATTAATACTTTCCTTGGAAATTACTCTGATTATGAATACCTTTGTTGGGATGTGCAAACTGCCTACTTAGAATGGGATTACTATGGTGATTCAACCCGTATGGATATTATATTGGACCAACTGACAGGCAAATTCATGGAGGTCCTTCATGATGTAGACGAATGTTTGGCATTGACGTCAGCAATGAACAGGTTGCCAATCGTAGGGCCTGTTGCTGCTCAAATTGGATTCGAAAGTAATGAAATGTTTTGCGAATTCGTTGTTACTCAATTTGAGTCTACTCATGACGCTCAAGTAAATTTTACCTTTATTCAGCTACTGTTTAGCGGCAAACATGAAGACAGTGGAGAACAGGATGAAGAACTAGACGAGATGTTCACCCCGAAATGGGAATATTATTTGTACGAACAAGATGAATGGACGCAGCACAGCGACGAAAATATTGGAGATGATGGTCAAATGTTGTTCGAATATTTGCGACTCGCAGTCCAGGAGGTGATTACTATTCTTGTTGGGATTAACAATCAGGAAGTTGCAATGAGTGCTCTAAACTATACATGCGTTGCAGCACATCAAATAACTCCAAACAACATTTCAGTGGACGTTTCATTCATTTGTGATCAGATTGAAAGACATGGGTCAATTTTAGGTACCTGTTTAGGCAACTTCTCGGATATGCTTGACGCTCATATGGGGAATACACCTTCAAATGTTAATGATACCATGCCAGACTCGAAGTATCTAGGAGATTTAATCCATAAGCTGCAACAAATATTGGGACACATTTACAACATGTATTCTGGGTATGGTCTAAATTACAATAGATTCGAAGAAATTGCATTTAACATTCAAAAAATTTTAAACATTAGCTCGTTCGACCTAACAGAACCCTTCTCGGGTTGTTCTTTACTTCGTCTCGTCGTGGGAATCAATCACGGCCAACTTGTTAATCAGTTGAGGGCAATTATGGCTTATCCGATTGGCGACTTCCTAGAGTACATGAGCCAAATTGGACTTTGTCATATTGACCAGGTAGCTGCCGGAACCACAGGAGAAGAAAATATCGACGTCGTTGCATATCGTCTCTTAAAGAATTTGCTTCAGCTGTTTTCAAGTATGGACCATGATGACTTTTGCCAATTCTTGACAGACGATCATACAATAGAGGAATACCACGAACAAGGACAATTAATTGCCGACAAAATGTTTGAAATATTTTCTGACGAAGCTACTTGTGTAAATTTCCTCTCCGTAGTAACCGATGCAGACAGGTACGACATATTGTTCAATTTGACCGGGATGGATTTGTCGGAAAACGAAGGCAGGCTTGCCTTCTGCGAGCATCTGGTTTCTTCATTTTCAGGAGAGACGCAGTACGTTTCGAGTGAATATACGTTACCAACAGGAGAGACCCTAGAAAACTGGCAACCGTTTTCAATTCCAGGTCAACTTCTACCTCAACTGAAATTATCGCATCTCGTGTCTATTGCGGGAGCAGTTTACGCCTCACCTACACTTTTGGAGGGAACCGGGGTTCTCTGCGACGTATTTCACACTTTTCTTGCGAACGAAGCCTATGAATTGGGATTTTCAGTTGATGCAGTGTGCTTGGCGGTTAAAGGCATGAACTTTAGCCAAGTTGAGATGTTGTGTCGGAACTACACCGTGCCAGAGTTTTATGGTGATTATTATCCCATAAATCTTCGACCAATTAACGGAGACCGCGTAGGAATGTCTATTTTACTTGAATTGTTGGGAACTGCACGACTTACAAGGGAGTCCGAAGTTTGTCCAGCCTTGGATGGTCTTCTCAGCTCAAACCGAAGTCTATCAAATGTTGTATTTTTCATTCTTGATACTTGGCTAAAGGAGCTGATACCCACTGCCGTTGGCGTTTGTCAAAGTTGGGATGAGATCGTTTTGTACTTGAGTCCTATGAGCTATTTTGGCACGTACAGCGCATCCACTTGGGGCAGATACAATGCAACCTCTGGGGATAGATACAACTCCTCTACGGGTGACAGGTACAATGCATCCATGGGGAACTTTGATTACTGGACAACAACCAATGACAATGAAGAGAAAAAGGAAGACCAAGAATTTTATTATGATGTAATAAGTAACGCAACACATTTGATTTCTACCATACTTGGTTTCCCAGACAGAGAGTCATTGTGTAATTTCATCATTGAAAACGGAACGAACACCACCACAGGAATTGTTACAAGGGACATTCTTGTCACCATACGAAACAGACTATCCGCTGTCTTCACCGATGTTGATAAATGTACATTAGTCATTGAAAGTATCTTCACTCTACTCCACATTGATTTGCACATGATTCCAGCATTATACGATATCACCGGATATGAATCTCCGAGGGCATTCTGCGGGGTCACCACAGAATTTCTTGCAGACGAAGGTAGGTTAAAACCTCTTGTTTGCTTGTATCAAACTTGTTTCACAAAAGGTGTGAATAGTACATAGCTATAAATGATGTAAATATGATGGAAAACATGTGGGCATAAGCATACGTATCCAGTTTGAATTTAAAGCAATGCCGTTCAACCTTACACCCCCTGCAATAATGAGAAATCTTTAACCATTAG
This sequence comes from Holothuria scabra, assembly GCA_037179385.1. Classification (NCBI taxonomy): domain Eukaryota; kingdom Metazoa; phylum Echinodermata; class Holothuroidea; order Aspidochirotida; family Holothuriidae; genus Holothuria; species Holothuria scabra. Next base: position 13,476,836 of record CM074188.1, on the reverse strand, counting down.
CTAACGATGAGGTTTTTTTGTCTTCATAACTGATGACGTAATTAGAATGAGGCATTAAATTATGAAAGTGTAATGTGGTGGAGAAATGGGTGGGTGCGGGTGTAAGGCGAAAAAGGATCAACTTTCTAGTCAGCTGAATTGCTCGGAGACGCTAGGGGGTTAGGCCAATTCCAAAGTCGATTGCGTATGTTACCAGGTGAGCCGTATGCTTAACAACAAATATCTCGGAAACTTTTCATTATTTACGAAGTGGAGGATTTCGTTTTGCATCGATAGCCTATGTTTAATATAAGTAATAAGTAAAATGAAATACTACTTATCTGTTTTAATGTTCTCAGGATGCTCTAAAGAAGTGGACTGTTTTGGTGTATGTGGCGGTTCGGCCATACTAGACTGTGCAGGAGTCTGTAATGGCACATCCATGATGGATTGTACAGGAGTTTGTAACGGTAAATCAGAATTGGATTGCTTTGGAGTGTGCGAGGGAGATGCTATAGCTGATTGCAGTGATGAATGTGGAGGAAAGGCAGTATTGAGCGATTGCACTAACGAATGTGTCGGTGGTAGTACCGGAAAACCATTGAACAGCGGTTTCGACGAGTGCGACTCATGCACAATGTCAGAGGATTACAAAGACGTCCGCGATTGTGCTGGGACTTGTAGTGGAACTGCTAGTGTGGACCTGTGCGGAGAATGTACGGGTAAGCTACTTGGGGATTAGTCGATTGGTGTCGTAATTCTGTAGGCCGATATAGGAAGTATTTTGAGTGGGCGAATTGTTTATATGTCACCTTGAAGGATAGTGCTAGTGCCACAGTTATTGACGAACACAGAATTGAGAAATGTGTGGTCCAAAAAGAACCCAAAATTTCAAGAAATTGCACCTCTCACGGCCATCCAAAGTGAACATCTGTTCGAAGCGTTCTTCATTTTAAAGTCTGATATTTAAAAAATTGCACACACCTGCAGGAAAATTTTATCTTACGAAAGACTACTACGGCACTCCACTGATTCAACCATTTCGTGGATGCCACAAGGGAGTTGTACAACTAACAACTCCCTGGTGCCACTGGCCTTTTAATGACTTTTTTTTTTTTGCCCCCATGACTTTTATGTGCACAAAATGGCCAAAGTGCTGGTCTAACAACATTTAAGTCAGCCAGTTGTGGATACTTTTTTTTTGTTTCCCGAAAGGGAATACCTATTGAGTCGTGCAGACGTAACCTTTGCAAAACTAGTGCAGGATCGTGTAGGATAGTATCGTTTGGAATTTCCAAAGCCGAAAGTATATACTTTTTCTGTTTGTTTTACAAGGTATTTTACATAACTAGATCTTTACTGTATATTTGAAACTTTGAGGAACGGATAACTGTTGACGAGAGAAATACTTTCATCTCCTTTGAAATGTATCTAACCTTCATCGAGCATTGTATGACTTGAAATGTATCTAACAAGTTTCAAGGGAGATGGAGAACGTACGGAAGCCGAGAAAAAGGCTTAATTACAGAAGGTTAAGATACGTACTACACGTTTGGGGAGTCACTTATATAAGGCTTAACGGCACAATTTCTAACCATTGGTTTTAGTCGGGCCTAAAGTTTTCGGTATGCCCCGGCCTAGGAGTCGAATTTCAGAACTATGTCCGCATACCTTCTGGATACAAGTCGGATGCTCTAATCACTTGACTATTCAGGTGAAGTCGTAATTTAAAAGAAGGATTTTAGGTCACAACAGGTTTGATATGTTAGAGAGGTGCTTATTCTCAGCATTTTGATAAAATTTGCATAGAAATCCGATGTGTGGTTCTCAAGATATGGGCATGTAAAGTTTTCACATTTTTAGCAAAAAGTGAACATGAAGCAAGCCCGTATGACATCATATCCCCACATTAGCGTACAATATTTTCCTTTTTTTTTTTAAATTTAGAGTCAATTTTCTCCAAGTAATAAATATTATGAAAGATTTTTTGAAAAGAAATGAGACGAGAATTGTGATAATAGCTGTTGCTTCAAAATAACTTTTGGGGAACTGCTCTTGACCTTTGATGTATTACTCGGGGTTGTGTTTCCAGGTCTGGCTAATTTAGATTTGTGATGTTCGTACTATTACACACCCAGTGAATACTTTTTTGATTGGGCACACTCATAAAATTTATCGTAAATCATAAATTTATTTGAATTGATGTCTATACGCAAAAATGTGCTTTTTACCCCAAATTTACATAATTTAAAGGATTAATACTTCTAGCCACAAATATATAGAAATGGCTAAACGCGTTTCCGGTAGCTGCATGTCATAGGTAGCAGGAGGAAAAGAGTTGGTTTTATTTGGATCTATAATTTTGTCGTAAACCGCGATTGTTTGACATGAAATGAGGCATTATTTTGGGGAAATTCCCCCAGATGATGACGTCACAAAATTTTGAAATCATCAAAAATCATGTATTTTGAATGGAAACCAGCATTTCATGAGTTCCTCTCACCTTGACATATCATTCCAAAGCATAATCGATTTAGCTTACCTTAATTAGAACATTTAAAACATTTTGATATAGAATGAGCAAATGATCGTTTTTGTACAAAACTTTTCGATATGAATCCACATTGTTAAAAGGTGATTGCATAAGTGGCATGAGAACTTTACAAACTTTGCCCCCTCCCCCAGTAGGAGGTCCTATTCCTATTAACTTCAAGATCAAAACAACAGTCTGATAAAACAAAGTAATTGCATTTCACTACTCCCTCCCCATCCCATGCCTCACATCAATCACTGTATGTCATGACCTCCCTTTTCCACAATCCTATACCCAGCCCTGTAGTGTTCACTTGTGTAGCAGTGGTTTGTAGTTATATGTTCTTTCGAGCTCTCCGACAACATCAAGACGGCGAACGCAAGATCTGAGACACGCGAAGGGCTTATGCTTATCGGAGAAAATTTTTGGTTCGAAGAAAACGTTTTGTAAGAAAATAGTTTGTAAAATTTGAGTTTCCACTGAAGAATTTCCCGTATATCGAATCATTTGCACACAATACGATTACTTGCTGCTTTACGACCATCTTTTGTTCCAACTAAGGTCGATTGTGTTTACAAATGTTGTTTAGGTGAAAAACCCAAAAAATTACCCGTTTTATTTGAAAATAATGTCACGTTACAAGGATGGTTCAAATGAATTTTCATCTATAGACTTCTGGAAAAACATTCTCACTCTGCAACGTTATATACTATTGAAAACAAATTACCCGATTTTCATAATCATTGTCCGAATTTGGCTCTAGGGGCAGGATAAATGACAAACTATTGCGCACTGCACAGGAACACCCTCCTGTCTGTCCCTTATATTAATTTGGCAATTGAAAACGTCCCTTCATTTTTTAACTTTGGCTCGAATATTTTACCATTGCCGGCAATTTTTTTCTGCAAGACTACTGTATGGAGTGGGTATGAGGAAAACCTTTCTCTTCACAAGCTACTCGACTGTAGGGCGATACTTTTTTCATTTTGCGTTAATATCTTACTCTGAAAATGATACTTTTCTATTTTAGTGCAAAACTTTTAAAGTGTACATCAACTCAAAAAATTCAAAAATATACCGGTATATTAAACATCATGAAAAATGAATTCTAACAGTTCAACCCCCATCTTCACAGGACATACTTGAGCCGAGATATAAAAGGCTGCAGTTTATTCATTCAAAATAAAAAAAAGTACATTGCGCAATAATTTGTAATGTCATTGTTGTACTACTCAAATAACAATCTTTGTTTTTCGTTGTTTTTCTGAGAGTTACTGCACCTTGTACCAAGATGGGATTGCACTCTTTTGAAGTGATGAAATTAATTGAGAAAAAAGAAAATCTCGGGTCATCCCTGGTGTTCCTCGGGGCGCTGTATTGGGACCCTTTTTCTATATCGGCTTTATCAATGATTTCCCGGAAAATATCAAATCTAGCTATGACTGTATTCTGTATCGGGAACTGTTCAACATGACGTTGCAACCAAGTTGTGTCAGCACTGTAAGTACAAATTAATCAAGTGGTGTCTGAATGGACTAACCACGTAAGTCACTCATATTTGACTAATTTCTGATGATATCTGACTAATTTCGTAGTGATGGACTAAAGAATATCAGTTAAAACTTTGTCAAGGAGGCTTAATATTTGTTAGAAACTTATTCAAATGGGCCAAATACCAGTGAAATATTGGTAAATATTGTTGACTAACTTAATTGGTCGATTCAGGCACTGTTTGACTAGTTTGTGTTTACAACGAGGGGAATCAACCTGGCAGATGGGATTTAACAAATCTTAGAGCTTTACAATGAGAGCAGAGTCACATAAACAAACTCAATACCATGTTACTATCACATGGGAAATCACACTTTGGAACATGTAGACCATCACACTTATTTAGGCGTGTAGCTCTCCTCCAGTATGAGCTGGAAACGAAATGTAAACCATATATTATTGCAAAAGTCTCGGTGACATGACTACAACGGATTCCGATCCGATTTTTGTGAACTCTTATGAAAATCTTCTCTATCTCTGGTCGAAAAGAGCTGAAAATTTGCCAACCTGTGTAAATATATGGGTTGGACCGCAGGACAATGACAATTAAATTAATGCTAATTATTCCGTGGCGTCACATCGATAGGCAGATTTAATCAGACTATATCCGATAAAAAATGTATATCGGTGCCAGTGACGTCGTCACGAAAAAAAAAATCGGTTGACATGTTATTTTCATAGGCTATAGTCATCAGATGCAATTTATGTAGGCCTATTTACACTGGTTAACAAATTTGTAGCTCTTCCGACAAGAGATTGAGAAGATTTTAACAAAAAAAACCGAACTCAGATCAGAACCCAGCCAACATGCCCAGCTGGGCCCCAACTGGGTTTCATTTGGGCTACTTGCTGGGCCCCAGCTGGGGCCCATTCGTGTTTGTCAGGTGTTCCCACATGGGGCCCAACTGGGCTAGCCTTTCCCAGCTGAAGCCCAACTAGACTTCAGTTATTGAAGCGGGACACAGCTGGGCTTCAGCTGGGCTTTAGCTGGGAAAGGCTAGCCCAGTTGGGCCCCACGTGGGAACACCTGACAAACACGGATGGGCCCCAGCTGGGGCCCAGCAAGTTGCCCAGCTGAAACCCAGCTGGGGCCCAGCTGGGCATGTTGGCTGGGAATCCGTTCCGAATGCCTTGTAGTGTGACCGCAGCATAAGGCACAGACCAAACATATTGTGAAAGCGTAACCTTTTGAAGTGTGACGTCAGCACTAAGACGACTACATACTTTGCTGGCCATATTCTCGACTTCTGGTAGGCCTACTGTTTAGGACCCATACACACAGTCTGATAAGAATTCTATAGAAGCGTGCTATCAAATTTATCTTTAACAACTCAGCACAGTCGGCGGCATTCATTCCGAGTGTCTCTGAAATGATAACTCAACTTCAGTAATAAATGGGACAGTCTCACGGCTCGACGACTCTAGGGCTCTTGTTATGTATATGTATACAAAAACAGGTTCTTGGTCCCAAGCAATGAAATGGATTATCTACTTTTCGTACAAGTGGTAGACACTATTATCACCATCTCTCCACAAACAGACCCTGTTACCGAAATCATCTTTATCATCGGACCTAAGACCTTCTTGCTCGGACCATACCTAGTTGGAACCTATTACCTGCGTCTGTTTGCTCCCCTTCAGTAGAAAATTTTAAGAATCAACTAGATAGCCCTTGATCAAAATCGTTCTACTAGACAGTTTATTTTTATCTGCGCAACTCCCTTAGCCCTACTTATAGATCAGCACGAGACAGGCGTTTGTGCTGCTCTGACTGAGCAAGACGAGACAAGAGGAGAATACGCGATGCCAAACAGCCATACTTCATTCTTGAATTAGGCTATTAGGGTCACACCACATGTCCAAATTGACCCCTACATGTCCTCCTTTCGCTGGTTCGCCGGGGTGGATTTTTAAAGTTGCCTAAGGGTCCGGATTCAATGTATTTTTCACAAGATTCGACTGCCGGAGTTTTCCTGGTTTTTGCTTTCAATATTGCACCCGGTACTGGCTGAAATAGAGGCCTCGATAAATGGAGGGCGATTAAGTCTTGACTATAGGGCCCGCATCGGTCACACTTACCTTATCCATGCCTTCACAGGGATGAAAGACCATAGAGTATACCTTGTGACTGTGTTTTCACCGTTAGTCACATTCTCGTTGATTGTTATGAATACTCCCATATTCGCCAGAAATACTTCACCGTGCCACATCTGAAAACTTTGTTTGAACAAACAAATTCTTCCCTTATTTTTAAATTTCTCAAGGAAAGCAAACTTTATAGAAATTTCTGACATGACTCTCGCCTTTGCTATCTTTTTAGTGGAAATTGAACCCCCGTTTTACTTTTTAGGTAGTTTTACCTCAACAATGTATCTCTGTCTATTTTGGTGGCACTATATTATATAACACAGTCGTGTTGATGTGTTCTTAAACCCCATCTAACTTACGAGCAAATTCAATATTGCACCACTTTTCATCTGGACGCCCTTGATAACCGAAAAAAGAAATTCCAGAGGGAAGCGAGACGCTCCCCTTAATGATACGATCCCTGTCTTTTTTTCAAAGTTTTTTTTTCCATGAGAAAAAATATATGGTAACCAAACATGCTAGCAGGATCAGCCTGAAGCTCGCAGCACTCAATTTGAAGGCAATAACGCGTAAAAACCCTGTGCATTTTGTTTTACCGAACTGTTCTTCATTTATAGCTGCATGTAATTTTTGTGGAAATCGGGACAACCATAATGCAAACAGGCATACACCAGCGGCGCTACGGGGCAAGAGGGGGTTTTCTCACTTTCCCTCCTTCCACACTCTCCCCCTTCCCCCACTCACCACTCCCCCTCCCCCCAGTCAGGTCAGTTAGCAGTTGGATTAAACCGAAAAAAATAAATAATATATCTCTCCACAAACCCTCAAATCTTACAACCGTCTCGGAGCCTATGCAGTGTCGGTGCCAGAATGTTCAAATTGGGGGAGGGGGGGGGGGGCTAGGAGCAAAGGATAATGTGGGGCGGGGGTAACAGTGCGAAGCCGAGCCCAAATAGTCTGTTCCTGGGGGAAGGTCCAGGGGGCACCAAGCTATAAGGTACCGCTGGATAAAGATTTAGATCAGCCTCGCATGCGCTGCATTTCGAAAAGTTTTGTACAAAAACGATCATTTGCTCATTCTATATCGAACATTTTTAAATGTTCTAATTAAGATAAGCTAAATCGATTATACTGTGGAATGATATGTCAAGGTGAGAGGAACTCATGAAAGGCCGATTTTCATTCAAAATACATAATTTTTGACGATTCCAAAATGTTGTGACGTCATAACTTGGGGAATTTCCCCAAAATAATGGGCCATTTTATGCCTTTACTTCACGCGTTTTACGACAAAAATATAGATCCAAATAAAACCAATTCTTCTCCTCCTGTTACCTGTGACATGCAGCTCCCAGAAACGCGTTTAGTCGTGTCAATATATTCGTGGCTAGAAGTGTTAATCCTCTAAATTATGTAAAATTGGGATGAAAACGCCTTTGTATAGCCCATAGACATCAAATCCCAAAAGTAATAATTTACGACAAAATTAAGGGGTGTTTCCAGTCAAAAAAAACATTCACTAGATGTGCAATAGTATGAACATCACAAATCCAGTTTAGCCAGACCTTAAAGCACAACCCCGATGCACCCGCACACTGTAACGCATTCGGGAGGTTTATGATCGAAACTTTTCGATATGAAAAGGTCCGAACGACTTTCAACGAGCATTTTAGTCTGCTGCAAGCAGGCTATTGTGTGTGAGTTTTATCATATTCTACTTCATCCTTCAAAATCAACAATCCTACTTTCCGCTACTATAAATATAGTCTTTTGACGGCTTCACTGCTTTATCCGATTGTGCAATCTCATGTAGCCTAATTACGTAATAGAGAACTGGTGTATTATTTTTTTTTCTAAGAGAGCGCCATCTCTTCGGACGCTACTACTGCGTCTGCTCTGCAGGCTAAGGGCATTTCGTCTGCTAACTTGTTACGTTACAACCATAGAGTCGGAGTTCCTTCATCCTGCTCTATGGTTACAACTTACAGACATATAATCGTGACTGACATAAGCTATGCGGGAATAATGCTCTAGCAGAAGAGCCATCAAGACCTTAGAAAAACCGGATTCAAGAAATGAACGTGCGCCATAACTTCGAATTTCGGGTAGCATAACTAAAGGAAATCATGCATTTATGAAAATTGAAGCTTAGGTCATGCCGTCACTGGTTTAAACCACAGGTCGTCCTAGCGTTATATAGTAGGCTATATATATAAAAAGGAAAAGGTAAGACACACCGCCTAACACCAACACAGTGCTTCGCACAAAACTGTTCATAATTTCTCACCTCATATTACATTTACCCCTTCAGATCTCTCGAGAACCTTCCCATCATCTTCTTCTAAAGAAACACAACAAACTTTAAGTTGTCTTAAACAAAAAAACCTCATATCAAATGCAAAAATCTTCTCCGATTCAATGCTAAGGACGGCCCCCTTAGGGAAGTCTTAAGTGTTCCCTAAGTGTTCTGTTAGTGCTCCACACTAGTGCTCGAACACTTAAATGAACAGTTAAATCTCATATCACACACCACATGCCCTAAGTGTTCCGTAAGTGTTCCGTAAGTGTTCGCTAAGTGCTCGTATGAGCCGAATTATTTAAATGAGCTAAGTGCTCGAACACTTACCTGGAACACTTACACAGAACACTTGCACCAAACACTTAGGTTTGATGGTAGTGTTCCAGCTAAGTGTTCGAGCACTTACCTGGAATGCTTACACAGAACACTTGCGCGGAACACTTATGTTTGATGGTATTGTTCAAGCTTAGTGCTCCAGCACTTAGGCCTACAGTGGAGCACTTGCTCTGAATTAAAACACTTAAATGTATACTGCAGTTATTTTCAGAGCTCAAGTGCTCGAACACTTATATTGAACACTAAACATGGAACACTTTCTGAATAATGCATTAAATCTTTGTATGCAAAACAAATACTGCTGTACAGGTGTAGGTGTATGTTTAATGGTGAGTGATTAGTTTGAAGCACTGCAGCCATCAGCAACTAGTAACACAAATGAAGTTAAACTTCCCATCAGATTTTTCAAATTAAATGACTAATGACATCATAAATTTAGCTTTACATTTATTTACACTTTCAAATGTTGATTGGAATGCATTATTCCCAAGGCACATTTTTGATGAAAAAAAAACAGTTTTTTTAAACAACAGCTAAGGCTAGCATAACCATGAATGAAGACATCAACAAATACTTCGAATAAAATTATATGCATTAATGATACAATTGAAAAACTACTGCAAGTACAGTAAATATTATAAACACACAAATCATTTGCAACTTTAAAAAAATTACACTGGTCTTGATACAATGATCTGAAAAATTGACCAAACCATAATTCCGCAGGTATAAAGTCAAAGAAGTCTTATATTTGAACATAATGAGCAAGAAAGAAGACGTCTGAAATGAAGCCGGAAGATCCAGCAGAAGAAGGTTACTTACTCATGAAGTATATTTGATAGTCCTGAACATGCAGCCACATTACAATGGAGTTGAGTCTCACTGTGGCATTACAGTACACAGTATTTGTCACTTTATTCCTGCAGGTTAATAATACTTGTGAGTAAACAATGTTCAAGTGGACTACAAGTACTTTATATGTCCCTTTGGAACAGAGAAGATAGTCCTGTGTAAACTCCAATTGGACCCAGTCACACAACTTACACCAAAAACTATCTCAAAAAGTATGCTCAAGTTGCAAATTCTGACAGGCAAAAATTGTAGACTCTCTTTGATTGTTTTCTATAATGACAGTAAAAATGTCTTCTGCACTTTAAAAAAGATGTTAATTCACATGCTCCTTGGATCTTGATTGAAAGTTTGTACTTCCATAAAGGACTTAATCCATGTAGAGTGATAGACTTGCAGTCACACAGGGAGCCAGGGACTGGTTGATTGCTCGTATCTGCATAAAAAAAGATACACCACAGTAAATATAAAAATACTTGAAATATTAAAATGCAAAATAAAGTCAGTTAAAGGCATTTATACATCACCCCATACAATTCCTTCAATACTTCAAACCTACTGTACTTACTACCCGGCCCTTCCAAAATTGTAAAATTCATTCACATCCAGACACAACCCCAGTTTATTGCCTTAGGGTATACAGATACAATCGTGAATATACAAAGATGAAATGTGTTATCAGAACACTTTTAGAACATGATGTATAACACGAGCAACTTGCAATCTGCATTTTTGCTTTCTAATTTTTTTTGAATTTGAAGTTTATTAAAAAACTCTGCCAAATTGATAATTTCTGTATCTACATAGCTACTAGTCAAACTGTAGTGTGTGGTGATGAATGTCTGCCTTTGACTTTTAGTCCACAAATTTATATCAAACACAATGCTCTGTAGGAAGGAGAACCGACATAAAACTTAACATGATAACCTTTAGGAATATTCAACATCTTGAAATTTGTATTTGAGATTTTCAGTTTGCTGCCGCTAAAGTCTCATATGATTTTGTTGTGCACAGGTTGGAACCACATTTGATACGAACACCAAGGACAAACATTTCAGTAATGTTTATCCACTGAGAAAATGGGTGCACTATGCACTATTTGAGGATCACGCTAATTTCTTCAGAATCCTGCCCAACAGAAAATAAAATGTGAGAAATTCCGCACACTTTGGGTGGGTCAAGGGTGGTAGCATAATTAGGACACACAACCCTGACAAACAAATCTTCCCATGTGTGGCTTTAAACTTAACATCTGATCCAAATAAACACAGCTGAAACTGCATCTGGTTCACCATCACTATACCTGTATGATCAAGACTCCTCTGTCGTGTGCAAGTACCTCCCAACAATCATCCATTGGAGGGAAAGAGGTCCCACCCTGATTTTGAAAATCACTCCCATTTTTAATTGGGAGCAAGAATGGGAATTCCCACCCTTACAGAAATGCTTGTGAGTAAGAAGATGCAGCTTGCATGCAGGATACATGCCAATTGAATGCCAAAGCACTAGCTCACAGAAGGCACTCATTGGGGATCTTCTTGCACACTTGGTGCATCTATGTGGCACGTCACCCGGTAAAATTCTTAAGTGCAAATACTGCTTGGGACTGTGCTAGAGATGCACCACATTGTGTGCTAGAAAAAAAAAAGCTGAGGCATACACAGTAATATCACCTTTACAACTTTCACCCACATCCCCCCCCCCAAAAAAAAATTGTCATTGATTTAAAGGCCAATTTTCTCACCCTAACTACAATTCTTTTAGGGGTTAACCTAAACTCTCCATTGGCTCTGCTCTTTGATTGACAGCTGATTTAAACAATGCAGAGTACCAAGCTTATATTACACAGCATCAACTGTATTGAGTGTGATTTGAATAAACACATTGACCTTTTCTATACTCACCCTGATGCACAAAATTTAGATTTTGTAGATCTGGATGAGGAAGAAATTCAGACAATTGTGGGAGGGGCTTAAGTATGAAGGTTAGGAGAATTGCTACTGTTTTGGGTGAGATAATTGGGCCGTTAAGTGAAGGGACAAAATACTGTTGCTGGGTTTACACAGCAATTTGCTTCCCAAGAATTGCCAGAACTTTGCTAATCAATTTTAATTTTGATTAGCAAAAGTTGCAGTACTTACAGTACTGTAACTGCTAGTACTAATTAACACAAAAGAATTGTTACATTACTTTTTGCTAATCAATTCACAAACACTATTTTGTCCCTTGTAATTGATGGCCTTTACTTCAAACTGATTAGATGATCAGCTTTGATAAAGGCTACTTCCAAAATTAGCACTTCTTATAAGCTTCTTACACTTCATTGAGAAGGTGAGGCAAATCCTGCTTTGGATGACATGCTGTTGTGGTGATGGTATCAACGTCGAAGTTAAGGTACGCTCATCCACGTGGTGGACATGCTGCAGGACCTGATATAAACGAAAAAAAAATGTGGTTACAACCTCAAGAGCTAAAAATCACAAAGCATCTTCCATCATATTTTATGAATTACATATTCAAGGTAAATCAACCACTACCAGTGACTTCTACTGTAGCGAACTTTACATTTGAAGAGGATAATTGCAGACACATGACTCTCAACAGCCAGTCACAAAACAGGACTGTATACTACACTACTCAAAGATGGGGTGACGGCAGTTCCCCTTTAATCCTGTTGTTTATATTAACCAGGTGTCACTGGAAGCACACTTAAAGTGACGCCAGGGGAGAAAGTAATACTACTCAGTACATTTTGATGACAGAGATATCCATTATCACACAATTAAAGGCCCAATTTTCTCACCCCAAACAGTACCAATTCTCCTAACCTTCTTAATTAAGCCCCTCCCACAATTGTCTGAAATTCACCCTCCTCCAGACACGATCTCATTTTATTGCTTCAGGGTGAATATAGAAAGCTCAATGTGTATAATCAAAACACTCTCTGAACAGTTTGTGCTGTGTAATATAAGTTTTGGTACTCTGCATTGTTTGAATTAGCAGTCAATCAAAAAGCTGAGCCAATTGAGAGTTTCTGTTACCCTATACTAGAAGTGTAGTTTGGGGTGAGAGGATTGTCCCTTTAAAAATAGCAATGAAAAAAAAAAACACCTGGAGTTACAAGATGCCAACTCTAAAAGCCTGTTGCTACATGTAAACAAGTTCAAGTGCACAGTACCAGCCTTACTGAAATCACTTCATAGAGAATTGCTACATTAACAACAAAGGCAAAAGTACTGCCATAGCTACCAATTTACATCCATGTAACATTGAAGGTTTTAATTAAACAAATTTCATACAGAAGGGATAGGCTTATAATTAACACAAACTTTTTAACCTTCAACTTCCCAAAAAAAAAAAAAAAAAAAAGATATGAAAAACTTGGTTAACAAAGATCTAAGACTTAGGGAATATTTCATGAAACTGTGGAAAGCATAGAAATAATTATAGCCAAGGATAGGACTATGCTATATGCCAGGCGTAACGAAGTGTTGCCTCCTCCCCTCCACCCCTCCTCCCTCCCCCCTAAAAAAATAAATATGTAAGATAAAATAAAAAATAAAGAAAACACAAAGTGAAAAGGGTCTGAAATTAGAAATAGGCCTACATTAGGCCAAATAGGTGTTGGCAGTGTATACACCCTATATAGGCCTTTTGTAGGCCTAGTGGCCTAGGCAGTATAGGCCTAGTCTGTACTTGCTGTTGCCTCAAAGAAAAAATTCTGACATTTACAAAGACAAGTTATGAGTTATAAGCAATTGTGAGGCTTAGCTTAAAAGTAACATAAAAGAAATGAGGAGGCAGCCTGGAAGGATTTCAAGTGAGGGCCAGCTAACATCCTACCCTAGGCCGAGCCTTCAGTTGGCGTAAAAATTAAAAATAATAGCATGATTGACGTAGCGCAGTTGCCCCCTAGCCTTTGTATAGGCCTAGCCAATTTAGGGGGCTAATCTGTGACCGATGATACATAGGGTCAGCTGTTGCAAATTCAGGACATGAGAGGAAAATTGATCACAGCATAAATAACTCATTCAACAGCTATATTTTACCATTGCTATCCTTAAACAATTGGAATCAGTTTTGTGTTTATTTACAGCCAACAAAAATAAGCAAACATACAATTTTAGGTCACTTTCTGAAGCAAAATGTTGCAGAACTTACTTGGAAACCTCTTTCAGCAGCAGCCATTTTGTTGTTTTGAGAAATGATGGCCCTACACAGACTTCCACATCAGTGTTCAGGGGTGAAATTTGGAAAATTGGGGAATGGGGTGAATTATACACAAAGGGGGGGATTTTGTGAATAGGGTAAAATTTGCATGAATTGAGCTGTGTCTTGAAATCTCTATTTGGCTTATGTGAAAATCTGTGACATGTGTTCTTTAAATATACTGTAGGCTAAGTTTGAAACAAAACCTAACTAGAATGTTCTAGTTTTTAGTTTTTGATAATTTGATGTTTTAAAGTACAAGCCTAGGGGTGAATGGAAAAAAATTTCCCCTAGTGGGGAAGTGGATCATAAAGGTTGGGAAGCACTACTAGGCCTAACAAAATTTAATAAGTTTATCAAAATTTTCTATAAATAAGGTCATTTTATAAAGTGGAAACAAAGGTCTTCTGTGCCATCATAAACTGTAGCCAGGGTAATTCAGTACTCAGGCCTAATTGTTAACTACAGTTACAGGCATTTTTGGATTGTGTAACTTACTTTGCGATAAAGTTCATTTTTAATTCCAAATTTCACCAACTTATTCCCCTTGTTTGTTCAAAGAAGAGCAGATTGAAAAACCTAGGCCTAGATGTGGTGTTAAAGACGGCAAGTATGCTAATTATAGGTGCATTTTTGAAGCTGTGAAGCAGTTGCAGAATTATGCGCCAAGCCCGGCCAATGAATGTCTTAATTTCAGGAGGCATAGGCTAAGGGCAAGGACTGTGTACGGCCGAGTAGGTCTTACCTTTAAGCGTTGTACATGGTCCTTTTCAAGGACTAATATAACCTAGGCTTAGCCCCAACTTAGGGCTAGCCTAGGCCTATAGTCCTTCACTGAGGACAATAATTTGCCTAACGTTACATTAGGTCTAGTCTAGCAAGCTCAAAAAACACCTTGCCTTGCATTTTAAGGTTTTAATTTGACTAACTAGGCTAGTCCTAAGGCCTAATGTTAGGGCTAGGCTAGGCCTAGCCTACTTGCAGAAAGGAAAATCAAAATATAAACTTTGCAATCAAAACATAACGTTAGCCTACCTAGCCTAGCTAATTCAACTCCAACTTAGGCCTAGATTTAACTTGTAAATTTGTGCTTTTGGATCTGAATTTGTACATAACGTTAGTGAGCAGTTTACGCTGAATTAGGGTTTAAGTTACTAGCTAGGCCTAGCCTAGGCTAACGCAATACTGCCATGTACCTAGTTATGCCGTTACGCCAGGAAATTAATTACTTTGAGGACTAACGTTAGTCCCGTGCCCTTGGCAAAGCCTTCAACTTAATTTACCTCTCAAAAAGGAAATAATCACAACTGAATAAATTTTCCCAAGTATTTGGTTCAATATTCAAGATTACACGACTCTTACCTGCGCTGTGGCCAGAGACTTCTGCAAAGTTTGATCCTTTTGATAACAATTCGTCGCGATCCGTTTGGTACTGTAAATAGCCTGGCAAGGGGCATCCAGTTTGTTACAATACGATGTCTCGATATATATCATGTACTATGTACGTCGCAGACGTACACGCGCGCAGCACAGCAGTCCAGTAATAGCATGCACTATAATCTATATCCTACGTAAATTCACGCAGTCTGCAGCTTACGTACAGACGTACATGGCCAGACGGTCGCTCCATGCCATATGAAATACATGCGTACAGTTACGTAAATAATTTTTGTGCCTGTTAGTTGCGCGCCAAAAGCAGTTTTGGCAGCTCGCCAGTTTGGTGTACACATCAAGCTATCTTATAAACATCATAATGGTTCCACCGAAAGTGTTTAGCATTTCCTCAACAACATTGATCTTAAATGATTTGGAGAAATTTTGGCCTTCTGATAAATAAAATTTGATTCAAGCTTAAAAGTTTTAGATATAGTTTTCTAGAATCCTTGGACCATTCGGGATGGATGTAAATTTATAGATAATTCTGGGATCCCTTTTTCCAACTATGGAAGCGCTAGAAAGAACGCACATGCATAGAATTTGTCGTTGACATAAACCATCATCCATTCATTGTACTATGCATGTAATATGTAGAGAATGTACGTCGTACACATACATATCCAATTATAACAATAACCGATACGTACGTACTTACACTTGAAATTAAAAAACAAACGTACCATTGCTCATATTGAAGTTACACAGGTTGCTAGCGATGTAAGTAGCACTTGACGGATATTTTTAGAGGTATCGATACCTTTAAAAATATCTGCAGATCCGTGCCACCAGGTAAATAGATATCATATCAACATGCATTTGGGTACTGAATAAGAACATTTTAACTGGTGAAATTGGAAGACTAATCCCGCAACTCATGGCCTAAGTTTCTTTGGAGATGCGTATGTACAGGCTCTTTATCACATATACGGTGTACGTAAGGAAAGCATAACTATCTAGCTGTAAAACGTAGCCTCTGGATTTATACTTTTGCGGCCAGAAAGAACGAGAGTAACACCTGTTGCTTACACGTGGTAATGCGATTGCCTTTTGGGGAATCTTTTGCGATGCGTCGGCCAAACTTTTATAATTTTCTGCCACTAAAATTGGGCCTGAGAGCTAGGCCTAGGCAAGGCCTAACGTTGAATACACTGACTAGCCTTGGCCTAACTCAGGATTTAAATTACACTATAGCCATAGCTAGGGCCCAAAAGTATCATGGCATTCTTTTTCCTCTTCACATTCTAAAGTTGCCGTTCAGGCAGCTACAGTTTAGTGAATGAAATCGCTGTGATTGATGCTTCTTAAGTTCTTTAGCTACAAGAACTATTATTAAGTTAGGCCTAGCCTAACTTTTAGTTTTAGGCTAGGCTACTACTACTAAGTTAGACCTCATGCAATGAAACTTGAAAGGAGAAACATTTGCAGTAATGCAGTGATTGTTTTATGTGTGTTTGCATATTTTGGGGACTGGGATACTTAAGTTGTTTGACATGTGTTTGTGTCTCAACAATATTAGGATCAAACTTGGCATGCAGGAGCAACAGCAAGGGTCACCGTCTAGGCCTATAATATATTCTAAGATAGGCTACCTTAACTTTTTGGTAGATTTTTGGTGGTCTCTCACCTTTTATTGTGGAGATCAAATGTCATTTGGAGTCATGAGAGTCAAACTCTCAAAACCTTGTTAAAAGGATATCTGAAGACAGAAAATTTTGATGAATTATATCAAGGCTATTACTCTAACACTATAAGGTATGTAAATGCATTTTTGGTGATAAGGTAGTCTAGATCTTTTTTGGTGGAATTCAAACTCAAAGGTCATCTGGGGTCTCCAGGGGCCGAAAGATCAAATTATTGTTAAAAAGGTAACAGTATCTCAAGGTAGGAAACTTGTAGATATCACATGACACGCGCAGCTTGGTTACTTGCCATTTGGTCTACCCCCAGAAAATAAAGCGATATTCGGGTGTCACGTGATCAAAGACACCAAATATGCTGGCTATCTCCGAAAACACTGTTTTCGGAGATATGAGCAGATTTGGTGTCTTCGTGTTTTCAGAGATAGCGAAGGCAGATTTGGTATCTTCGTTGATCACGTGACACCCGGAATATCGTTTTATTTTCCAGGGGTACACCAAACGGTAGGTAACCGAATCGCACACGTAATGCATGATTGATATATGTGCAATGGTCCAAGGACTGTCCTCATCATTTTTTGAGAAGGTGAAAGGTCATCTGAGGTCTACAGGGGTTATATTCTGAACACTAATTTAACAAAATCACTCAGTACAGTTAGTTAGTTAGATAGATTATAAAGCCCAGTTTCCAACCTATGGTTCAAGTCCAGCCGACCATGGCCTTTTTCCAGTTGTGGCTCACTGGCTTCTTTCCCCTACTCCATTGCTTACACAGAGCATAAATCACAACAGCAGTTAGGTTCTCAAAAAGAAAACTGGATTGGAAAGATTTCATATTTGGTATAGATGGATTACAATGAGGTCTGTTTTTTGTAGAGGTCAAAGGTCAACTGGGGTCACCATGGGTTAAACTCTGGACACCTCGTTAACAGCATATCTGAACATGAGAAATCTGGATGAATTGCATTGGGTGGATGCATTTTGGTGACGTGGTATCCATCAATTTTGGTGGAGGTCAAAGGTCATCTGGGGTCACCAGGGGTTAAAGTCTTAAATTATTGGTAACAAGGTATCTTTTTTTTAAAGTACACAGAAACGGGCACGGAGAAACAAAAACTAGAAAAAGATAACAAGGTATCATAAGATAGGAAACTACATAGATTCTGTACTTGGTAGGTGAATGGGTTATGGTGAAAAAAGATGGTCCCAATCATTTTGGGGAAGGTGAAAGGTCATCTGATATCATGCCAGGGGTCGAATTCCTGAAAACTTTGTTAACCGAATCCCTCAGTGGAGGAAAATTGGATTGATTTCATATTTGGCATGTGGATGTGTAATGGTGAAGAGGTGGTAGCCATGGTTTTGTGGTGGAGCTAGGTCCAAGGTCATCTGGGGTCACTTGAGGTCAAAGCTTGGAAACCTTGTTAACATGCTAAACTTGTATTGTTCTTGTGTTTGAGTGGATGTGTTATGGTGGCAAGATGGTTGACCCTGCTGTTGGAGGAGGCTGAGGATCATCTTTGGTAACACAAAATTTATTTTTACAACATGTTTAAGTAACTCTTGACTGAGAAGACAGAATCTCCATGGTTTTATTTAGAATAGATTACAATGTGATCATGTCATCAAAACTGCAATGCATATTTCTGGTTTTTGATACTTGCACTTGGAAGGATTTTCCTGGAATTGAAACTTCTGCATTTCAGATGATGCTCATATTGAATATGCACCCACAGTATAACAGTAGTGCCCATACAGTAACTACCGATTAATTTCTGTATTCCTGAAAAAAGGTTGGTGTTCAAAAGCCACTGTAGAACATTGTCCCGGAACCGACACCTATTTTAAGGTTCAAACACTCCTGGATTTATTGAGCACTTATACTGCTTATAAGTCAAAAATTTAGTGTTCAAGATAAAAGGTTCTAAGTGTTCTAAATTTAAGCAAAGAACACAAGGGATATATCCCAGAACACTTATTTTAAGTGCTCATGCACTACTGGATTTCATGAGCACTTAATAGCTGCTCATTAAGTCCCAAATTAAGTGTTCCAAATAAACAGTACTAAGCATTCAAAGCAAGAACACTAAGGATTGTCCCAGAACACTTAATTTTAGCTTCGAGCACTACTGGATTTCATCGAGCACTTATTAGTGCTCATAAGTCCCACATTAAGTGTTCCAGATAAACAGTACTAGTGTTCAAAAGCTCAGAACACTAAGAATTGCCCCAGAACACTTATTTTTAGTGTTCGAACACTAACAGAACACTTACGGAACACTTAATAAGTGTTCTTTTCATCTAAGGGGGACTAGATCACTCTCCTCCAATTCATGATGTCACATCAAACAAATCTGTCTGCTGGTGTTTTCACAGGTAACCCGGGTGTGATGTATGCATTGAACAGGATATAATAAATACATACACCCCAGGTGCTTCCGACAACTGAACCCAGCCTGTAAGCACGTGTCATGTCTATATGGTGTCAGAAGTGGCCATAAATGACGGAAAAATGGAGAAACTGAAGACACCGAAACAAATGACGTTTGAAGGTAATTGTGCTGCAAATTATAAACGCTGGATACAGGCTTTAGAGATATATTTCGTAGCGAGTGGAGTCGATAAGAAATCTGACTCGGTAAAAATCGCTAATCTGCTCCATATAGGAGGCGAACGTATGATAGCCATATATAATGCGTTCCAATGGGACAACGATGATGACGTAAACAAATTCGATAAAGTGAAAGAACAATTCCGCCGATATTTTGAGCCACGTAAGAATGTTACGTACCTAAGATATCAGTTCTTCACTAGGTCCCAGAAGGAGGAAGAAACAATTGACAGTTTTATTACAGACCTAAAGAATAAAGCAAAAGACTGTGAATTTGCAACATTAACAGAATCTCTGATCAGAGATAGATTGATTTGTGGGCTACGAGATGACTCAGTGAGATGCAAGCTACTACGTGTAGACAAGCTAACACTAGAGCAAGCCATAAACACATGTAGGGCCAATGAGGCAGCAACTGCCCAACTGACAGAACTATCACATGATAAGGGCCGTGCATCAGATATCCATGAGGTCAAATCTAGGCCTATTGCCAAGAAAACCTGTGGGAAATGTGGAAGACAACACAAATATGGGGAGTGCCCAGCTGATGGCAAAACTTGTCGTAGATGTGGACGAGCCAACCATTTTGAATGTGTCTGTCGTACTAAGCTTTCACCAGATAGTAGTAACCAGTGGTCAAATAGAAGCAGTAAAAGTAGTGGTGACAAATCAAACACTCGGGGTGCAGGTAAAGGTCAATTTAGACGCCCGTCAGACTACAAAGAGAAGGTCAAATGAAGCCAAACCTGGAAAAGAAGTCCATGTTCTTGATGAAGACTCAACTACCAGTGACAGTGAGGAAGAGTCACATTTTTTCATAGATTCAGTGGACTCAGTGGACAATGAAAATAAAACTGAAGATCACTGGAGAGTTGAATTACTGGTAAATAATAAGAAATTGTCATGTAAAATTGACAGTGGTGCACAGTGTAATGTACTACCAAAGAAAATGTATGACAAATTAAATCTGACAAATGCAGATCGAATGAGAAGGAGTAACAAGAAATTAGTATCTTACAGTGGTAATTCTATCAAAGTAGTAGGACAGGCAACATTACTTTGTAAGTTAAAAAGGCAAACTGCACCCAATTAAGTTTCACATAGCAGATGTAAATTCACAACCACTGCTAGGGGTTAAAACTTGTGAAAATGAATTAAAAGTTATCAAGAGAGTATACTCAGTTGTACAAAGTGAAGCCAAAGGTTCAGAATTGTTGAGAACCAACACAAATGAAGAAGTGGATAAGGTAACGACCACTTCAACTCCCATGACTAAAGAAAGTTTCATGCAGGAATGTAAAAACAAGCAGCTATTTACAGGGTTAGGATGTATTGCAGGGGAAGTAAATCTGAAAGTGAAAAGTGATGCGATACCCAAAGTGCATCCCAAGAAAATATCCAATTTCCTTAGAGGAAAATTGAAGAAAGAATTGAAGAAAATGGAAAATGCTAAAGTGATTGTGAAGCAAACAGAGCCTACAGAATGGGTTAACAGTTTAGTGACACCCATCAAACCAAATGGTGATTTGCGTGTGTGCATAGATCCTCGTGATCTCAACAAAGCATTGCAGAGGGAGCATTACCCAATGAATACAATAGAACAGGTAGTGACTTATCTGCAGGGTGCTAAATATTTTACAGTATTAGATGCCTCATCAGGGTATTGGCAGCTCAAGCTAGATGATGCTAGTTCAAAATTATGCACTTTTAACACACCTTATGGCAGGTATCGCTTTCAGAGATTACCTTTTGGTATTAACGTGGCACCAGAAATTTTTCAAAGGCGTATGACAAATCTCTTTGAAGGCGTAGAGGGAGTTCAGGTAGTTATAGATGACATACTCATCTATGGAAGTACTGAAGCTGAACATGATGCTCGGGTTCAAAGAGTGTTAGAAATTCTAAAAGAACAGAAAGTCAAGTTGAATAAAACAAATGTAAATTTAAAGCTTTAGAAGTTACTTACCTGGGTCACATCCTCTCTGGGGATGGTCTAAAATGTGATCCACAGAAAGTGAAGGCTATATTAGACATGCCGAAACCAGAAAATGTGGCAGGTCTCCGTAGATTCTTTGGCATGCTGAATTATCTGAACAAGTTCATGCCGAATTTGTCTGAGTTGACAGATCCTCTCAGAGAACTACTTTCTAAATCAGTTGAATGGCACTGGACAGAGGTTCATGAGAATTGCTTTAACAAACTTAAGAAAGTTTTGTGTGAAGCCCCAGTGTTAGCCTACTACGATGAAAACAAAGAGTTAACTTTATCAGTAGATGCTAGTTCAAAAGGGTTGGGAGCAACTTTGCTTCAGGAAGGCCGACCTATTGCATATGCCTCGAAAGCATTAACCAATGCTGAAACTAACTACAGCCAAATTGAGAAAGAGTTACTGGCAATTGTTTGGGGTTGTAAACGATTCCATGACTATGTGGCTTTTAGAAAGGTCTTGGTAGAATCTGACCATCGTCCTTTGGAGAGTATTATGAAAAAACCTCTCTATGAGGCTCCATTGCGTTTACAAAGGATGTTAATGCAACTGCAACATTATGATGTTGATGTCAGGTATAAAAAGGGTAAAGAGTTATACATAGCAGATACCCTCAGTCGGGCCTATCTCCCAAATTTTGGAATGCCAATAGAAGGTCCATTGGAAGTCAGTGTGGTTAAAGAGTTAACTCCCATTAGCTCAGAGAAATTTGAAGAGTTCAAAAGGGAGACTGGAAAAGATGTCAATCTTGCAGTAATTCGTAAGGTTGTCCAAGAAGGGTGGCCAGAGCAAATTAAAGAATGCCCTGTGGAGGCAAAGCCTTACTGGACAGTGAGGGATGAATTAACAGTAGTTGATGGTGTACTGTTTAAAGGTTCTAAGATTATTGTTCCTCATTCACTGAGAAAGGACATGCTGTCCAAAATACACGAGGTTCACCAAGGAATTGTGAGAAGCAAAGAGAGGGCAAGAGAAATTTTGTATTGGCCAGGGATAATGTCCCAAGTAGAAGAAATGGTTATGTACTGTTCGAAGTGTAATATGTATGCTAACCAGCAACCAAGAGAACTAATGCAGGAACATGAAATTCCAGATCAGCCATGGGCAAAGTTGCAAGTGATCTATTTCAATTTAAAGGTGATCAGTATTGTTTGATTGTTGATTATTACTCTAAGTACCCTGAAATAGTAAAACTAGGAAAGGATATTACATCACAAGCAGTAATCCGAGCACTGAAATCAGTGTTTAGTCGACATGGAATACCAATAACACTGATGACTGATAATGGTCCATGTTATGATTCTAGGGAGTTTCGAATGTTTGTAAAAGACTGGGAGTTCAAACATGTAACACCATCCCCTCTCTATCCTCGTTCAAATGGGTTAGCAGAGAGATATGTTCAAACAATAAAGAAATTGTTGTTAAAATCAGAGGATCCATATCTCGCCTCCTGGAGTACCGAACTACACCCATAGAGAGAATTGGAAAATCTCCATCTCAACTTCTGATGGGGAGGAGACTTAATTCAAAACTTCCTATTCATCCCTACTTGCTGAAACCAAGTCCAGTTAATCCTGAAATTGTAAAGGATAAGCTTAATGCTAAGCAAGTAAAGCAAAAATGTTATTATGACAGAGGAACTAAGCCACTTAAGTCTCTCAAATCAGGTGATGAGATCAGGGTCTGGAATGGTGACAAGAAATTATGGTTGCCAGCTAAGGTCGAAGGGAAAGTTGGACCAAGATCCTTTAACATAATGACATCAACTGGATCTAGGTTAAGGAGAAATAGGGCCCACTTACGCCATTCCCCAGGGGTCTCCTTTAATCCCCATTCTGCAGATTTTGATAGTGATGTTGAGACTCAGACAAACACAAATCCTCAAACCCCACCGAACCATGTTACTGGGGAACCCCAGGAAAGCGTAGGAAAAACTCGACCAGAAAGAGTGAAAAGAACCAAGAATGTACCAAGTCATTTCAAAGACTTTATTTTGTACCGATAAGCAAATATGAAAAGAATCAGTTGTATTTTATGTGATCTGTTATAATCCAGTGCGTTAATCAGGTTGCTGAAAAAAAAAAAAAATAGTTGTTAGTTGTCTATACATTTACATAAGCTGCATTCAAGTGATGTGATTTAACTGGAAAACTTTACCATGTATGTGTCACAAAATTTAAAGAAAGAGAGATGTGATGTATGCATTGAACAGGATATAATAAATACATACACCCCAGGTGCTTCCGACAACTGAACCCAGCCTGTAAGCACGTGTCATGTCTATACCGGGTACCCGCCCAACATTTACACCCGGTTCCAAAATTGCTACCCGGTTCCGTGGTAAAGGTGAACAGCAACACTTCTTTTCATCATTATCACAACTTAATACCATGACTGATATATTATGAAACTAGGACATTGTATTTTCTGTGTCAGGTTTGATTTGAAATGAAAATACAGTTATTTCATGAGATATACCGTACAATGTCTCTTGATAATTGCCTGACGGTTGTAAAAATTCAAAACACAGATGGTCACTTTGCGTCAGAAGTTGTGCCTACGCAATGCAAACTTGGATGTTTCCCGCACTCTGTAGGCTACTATGCTACTAGCAGCAGGGGCAATTTTACTGCTAGCAGTGTTTATGCATCAAGAACTCCAAACTGTGCATGTTCCCATCAGATCATCCCACAATAATATGGGCCTATTTTGTGCAAATTGTTCATTTTGAACACTGCATTGAACAGCCTGCAAAAAGTCTACAAATGCGATGTTCATAAAACGAATCCCCACAAAATTTCTGTAAACAATAATTTGTGCTGCAATTCCTAGGTGAAATTAACCGACCAACACTGCTAAGATTCTGCAAGCATGGCAACAAAGTACAAGAGCGCCCAATCTTAACATAAGCCCAATGGGAAAATTCGTTGCAAAGCCTTGGATTTTCACACACTATCATCCTATTAGCAATGTGGTGAGTTGTAATTCGTTGGTTGGGATAGTATGGATGATAGAATCAATCATAATGTTCAGTTCAGTTCAGTGTATTTGGTTTATAAACACATTTTCAAAGATGCAAAAACAAGATGCAAGATGAAATGTAGAATTATAAAACAGGATGCTAGAAAAACAGTAATATGTTTATCAAAGCTAGCAACCTCTAAAATAAGAAATAAAGTATTAAAGAAGAAAGAAAGATAAAAGAGTAAGAATTTACAGAACACTTAACATTTATTAAAACCAGAACAAACTGGGAAAAGGAGGGGTTCCCACTTGGCATTAAACTTAAGCAGAGTAATTGTCTATCAAAGGAGTTTTAACTTTGTCTTTAAAAGTTGCATTAGATCTGGAATGTTTAATATCATTTGGAAGTTCACTCCAGATTTTGTAACAATAATTATTCAACAGTAGTTTCCCATGTTTAGAATTGTGCCTGGTAACTGAAAAAGTGCAGTATTTCTTGTTGGTTTGGAACATGTGAGGACCTTCTAGGGTTAACAGTGTTACAGGGTACTTCAGGCAGTTTAATACTATTTACATATTTGAATACAAATGTACACATTCTAAGAGTGTGAATGTGTCTAACCTTGAGGACCCAAGATTACTGTGTAGCTTGTCTGTAGGGTAGCAACCTTGTGAAAAAGGGATTGTTTTTGTAATTCTGTTCTTTAAGACTTGGAGGGGTCTCAAAATGGAGGCACCAGCTACTCCAAAGATTTCTATTCCATAAGAAAATTTTGAAGAAACAAGAGAATAATAGAGTTGGACAGCAACTGAGAGGGTAAGTGAGGTCCTAAGGTGATAGAAAATGCCGTTTTATTTAAAGAGGCTGTTGCACAGGTCATCAGTATGATTTTTGAACAAGAGCTTATCAACAATCAGTATAAAACCTAAGTATTTAGCACAGACAGTCCTGGAAATTTCAGTGCAGTTCACTTGTGAAATGATCAGGACAGGAATGGGCACAACTTTCATTAGGATGGAAGATGAAAAAATTAGTTTTGCCTAGGTGGAGAGTAAGTTTGTTGGAGTCAAACCAAGATTTAAGCTGACTTAAAATGGCTTGTGCCTTACAAACAAGCTTAAAGCAGTCTTTATCGTGAACAAAATCATTGGTGTCATCAACAAAAAGTCTAACAGATTCATGGGGTACTACTGTACATTATGAATATCATTTACATATATACATATCAAGAAAAATAAAGGTCCAAGAACAGAAACTTGAGGGACACCAACATAACTACTTGCATAATTAGATAATACATTCTTAACATACACAAGTTGTTTCCTTTAGTAACCACCCAAGAAAAATTCTGTGGTCAGCAGTGTCAAATACTTTTTTCAGATCTAAGTATAGGCCTAAGACATTTTCCCCGTTATCCAGATGCCATTAGTGGTTTCCAAGAGTGCATGGCTAGTACCATGATGTTTCCTGAAGCCAAACTGGTAGTCAAATTTAAGGAGAAGTTTAAGCAAAATTTAATTTTCATATGTGAAAGAGGAACAAAATCTACACAGTGTGGTGAAAGTTCCATTCAATTCAGACATGTATTTCTTGAGATATCAGTAAATGAAGTCAGTAGATTTGTGTTCAAAAGTGAATTCGAGGGCAGCAGAGCTTATATCACTTCCTCACATTGACAAGGAATGGTTTGTTCCCCTTTGTGTTATCAGACTGTTGTGTTGACCTTGAAGTCAACATATTTATTTATAAGTTGCTCCAGAAAATTTTGCTTAACAAATAAATATTAATCACGAATTCACAATACACTTCAAACAGTTTTTCACTTGAAATCAAGTTCAAATCATCATTTGAAATGAATAAAAATATAAGTACTGTACATAAGATGTACAGTAAAGTATATTTCACATTGCCTTTGTTATCTACAAGCACTTGTGACGATGTAAATGGTCTGAAGGCCGTGAGGTTGGTTGTTAAATGTTGTTGTTGTCCTTCAGTGGACGTAATAGCTTCTTCAGCTAGGAAGCAGTTTCACGTTTGGTTTCGCCGAACAGCCCAATTGCCAGAGGGTCGGGAGGACTTAAGAAAAAATAGTTGTGAGGATGGTTCTTAGTGATATTTTTTACCATAGCCACAACTGTCATGTTCCAGGCAGGTAATTTGTTACTGTTAACTGGTTCCTGTTTTAAGAATTGGTGAAAACACTACTGTCTGCACATTAATATTAAGAGATTTCACAGTACTTTAGTCATTTATTTGATTCTGTTGCGATGTCATATCTTGACAAAACATGGGTCAATATCGTTGGGGCAAAATTATATCTACCATATCTTCGGGATTATTGTGGAAGCCTTAGTCTCCTCCGTGATAAAGATGCCTCCAAAGTTGCCCTGATTCAATATATACACACATTAAAGCACACAAATACAATTGTATTGTGTGCTTTTATGTGTGTACTGTACTAGTTCTACTTTACAGTATTGGGCACTCTCACACTTAGAAGTAAAAGAAAGCTTATGTCACATATATACTTAATCTGCAGACAGAACTGTTTCGACCTTGTTAGGTCTCCTCAGTGCAGCTCCAAGTAGATTTCAAAACAGAATGACAAGACTGACACAAGCGTAATTTGCGTCAGTCCAGCCATTCATGTATATGAATGTACATACTCAATAAGTGAAACAGGCATTGACTATGCCCACAGGTGTTCGAAGCATTACACATTGATACTACACAGTATTTACTAGGTAGGTTGATCACGCTGCAGGTGATACCATACCTAATACATCACGCACTTTGGGAAATTATCTTCCTGCAAAGCCTCCGAAGACTGTGTCAGTCACATCAACTTTTGCGAAAAGAGGATTCAACGACATTCAACACTTCTTGGCTCCAGCTGTCTCAGTGAAATAGAGCTTTGATAATGTAGACATGGAATTGTCCCGAATTCATTCATCTGCTGTGACCGGTTTATCTTGAGAATTGTGACTGCTGTTGCGGCAGTTTGATGTTGTACGTGTACAGCAGAGATAGATTTCCCATTATTAAGTCAAATTAATTTTGTGCAATTTCCAATCAATTCCCATCATTGTGACTAGTTTGATGGTTGTAAACCCAATTACTGTTACTGTACAGACCGTTTCCTATTCTTGCAACAAATTTTTTCAAAATTTTCCAGGAAGAATCAAAAACAGAAATAAATTCCCTTAGATATGTGAGACATAAATGGAATTATCTAAAGAGGATACAATCTTGTGCGGCTGTCAGTATTCATAATAATATTCAGGCCTTGAAAGCTAGATGTTTTATGAAGCTAAACAATCACGAATATGGGAGAAGCCATTGGGATATGAACTACAACTTCACATTGGTGGCAACCAACTCAATAATTTAGTTCAATATTGTTATTTTTTGAAAGACTGCTTCAGTTGGGAAAACATATTGCTCTTGGATGAAACCTCCCCACTCCACCCCCTCCCCCCCCAATCCCCAACTTCCACCTGGCCAGGAATGGAACTCCAGACCTGGTTGCTAAACTTCATCCCTTCAAATTCCACCACCTTTACATCCACTCTGCTTCACCAACTGTCAACGCCGTCTTCATTATGTACAGTAATTCACACATTGTGACATTACTGTAGAAAAAAGGATGGAAGTATGGGGTGCAGGCTTGTATAACCAATAAGCTACAGGCAGACTTACACTACAGTACTTAACATAATCTAAAACTTTTCCTTCTTTTGTGTGCATTTTATTTCAGGAGGTGAAACAGGGCTGACTTTTGATGAAAGTCGAATAGACTGCAATGGTGAATGTGATGGAACTGCTTTTGAAGATTGCCTTGGTAATTGCATTACTGCTGGTGAGTATATTGCTGTAATTATTTGATGATAATATATTCTGACAAGGCCAAATTGCATTCCATATGCTACTGTACAGGTGACACTAAAGTTAAGCACTGGATTTCTCTCAGTAAACAAATCACGGGGGTGGTTATCATCATAAGGCTATTCATGTTGTTCTCTGGAGGGCAATTTTGTCACCAAGCAATTAGTTTGAATTTAGTGTAGGTCTAGAAATCTCATGTTAAACACAAAGGCTTTAAACAAGTCTCACAAAGTTGGTAGGACTGATGTACCAAGCGTTGAAATGTCTGTCTCTCTTTTCAGAAGTTCCTGTAATTTTTGGTCACTTTTTAAAATTTTGCAGTGATGGTGCCATATGAGGATAGCAGTACATGATGTGATAGGCTTTATTCAGTTATTAGACAAACAATTTTTTGGCCATTTGGTAATCTTACCCATGTTTTATATTCCTCTACAAGTTTCACTCCTTGGATTATTTGGTAACATTACATGGTACTCTTATGAAGTTAGCATTATCAGGAAGGGCATGCTCACCAACTTTAAAGGGCCAAACCTCTCACCCCAAACTACAATTTTGGGATGGGGGTACCAAAATTCTCAATTGGTTCAGCTCTTTGATTGACAGCTAATTCAAACAATGCAGAGTACCAAAGCTGATATTACACAGTATGGATGGTACTGAGAGTGTTTTGATGTATAAATTGAGTTTTTCTTTTACTCGCCTTGAAGAAATAAACTGAGATTGTATCTGGATGAACATGAATTTCAGACAATTGTGGGAGGGGCTTAAGTAAGAGGGTTATGAGAATTGGTACTGTTTGGGATGAGAGAACTGGGCCTTTAAGTAGCAGCCTCATGGCAAACCATGCATGAGACCAGTGTTTAGTTGCTTTCCCTTCTGATTACATCAGAAGGGTTGAGTGACCACAGCAGTTGCTGCTTTGGTTGTGATCTGTCTTTTATACAGTAATCTGTGAAATTTTAGGTACAGTACAGTATGTTCATTCACACCTGTAATCAAATTATCATGTTATCTGCAAAGTTGGCTGTCAAAAATTTGTGGAATGTTTAAATAGAAGTGCTGTAACACTTTGGGCACATTGAATCAATTTGAAGTTAGCTGCAGAAGCCTCTCAACTAAAAAGTGGCAAAAGATTTAGTTGTGAGATCTCTTTTGTTTTGATGGTAAGATGATGGCTTAAAATGAGAGACTCATAGTGAAACTATGAGAGTTGGCAGGTTCATTATACTGGAAGCAATAAGTTACATTTCCTCCTTTTTGGCAGAATATGTATATACATATTTTTTAAGGGGGTAACTTAAGGAAAACTATATATGGCAACAGACTGTAGCAGTAAGTTATTTTGTTGTGTTTTTTTTCTTTTCTATTTTTTTTTTTCTTTAGTACTGTAAAGTATTTCAACTTTTATGGCAGTTCTATTGCAGTAATGTTCTAGACTCTCTAGTGCTAAGCATTTAAGTATTCAAAGACCTGATCTTCTCACCCCAAACAGTTCCAATTCTCCTAACCTACTTACCCAGGCCCCTACCACCACTGTCCTAAAGTGTACCTCAAGTCAAAAAATTCAAAAATATGTATTTAAAGAACATAAAAAGTGAATTCTAACAGTCCAACTCACATCTTCTTCAGACATTCCTGGGCTTAGATATAAAATGTTGAAGCTGATTCATTCAAATTAAAATGGTACCATTGCACAATCAGTTATTTGTGATGTCATTGTTGTGCTACTCAAATTACAATCTTTGTATTTCTTTGCATTTACTGCACCTTTTAGCAAGGTGTCATAGCACCCCTACTCTTATGGGGTGATGTAATTAATTTAGCCCTCTCTGTGCAACATGCTAAACAAAAAGTACTCATGGTCATAAAAACATTTTTTACTTTAAAGTAAAACAAAGCAGGTTATGTGAATTGTACAACAAAAAAGTCACAGATTATTGCACAATGGACTTATTTGCTTTAAGTTAATAAATTTCAACATTTTATATCTCAGTAATGGAAGGGGCTATGACAATGGGAGTTGGATGAGTAAAATTCATTTTGCAACCTCTAAGCTATATATTGTTTAAACTGTAGACTTGAGGTACACTTTATATACATCCTCATCCAAACACAATCTCAGTTTATTGCTTGGGGTGAGTATACAAGACCCCAAATGATAGTCAAAACACTCTCAGTTCAGTACCTGTGTGTAATATGAGCTTTTGTACTATTCATTTTTTGGTTCCTTGCGGTAGCAAAGGAACCTATGTAGTCAGGTTGGCGTGTGTGTGTGTGTGTGTGTGTGTGTGCGTGTGTATGTGTGTGACACTTGCTTCGGTACGCTCTAACTCAACAAGGGAAGGTTGGATGGAACTTGGATTTGGTACAAAGATTTGTCATAAGGAGAAGGTGTGCCTAATTGTTTTTGGTGGAGGTCAAAGGTCATTTGGGGTCACCAGAGGTCAAAAGCTAAAAACCTTTTCAATACTATATTTCAGGGTAGGAAAGTTGAATAGATGTCATACTTGGTGTGTTCGTGTGTTATGATATAAGGATGAAATTTGATATGTTTGGTGAAGGTCAAGGGTCATCTTGGGTCACCAGGGGTCAAACACTGAAAAACGATTTAACACAGTATTTTAAGGTAGACAGGATGAATTTCAAATCAATCTGTGTTTGGTTAAGGTCAAAGGTCATCAAGGTCACTAGAGGTCAACCACTGGAAATGTTATTTAGAAAATCTTGTAAGCTAGATAAAGATAGGTTCAGTAGATTTTTTATCTCACCTGGTTTTGCATGCTTACACACCCAAACACTTTAGGAATTTGGCCTTTACGTTCGTTCAGTAATGATTCCTTCAGGTTGTACACAGACTTTGGATCATTCAAAGTTGTAAGAGGGCATTAACTGAAATCTGTAGATTTCAATGAGTACAGATCACACTGCATTAAACTGGTCTCTCTACCAGTGGAAGCAATGCATGGATTATACAGTATGTCTCTTTAATACTGCTGTGCCCTGTGGGGTAACCTAATCCTCATTCTATTATCGCACCTCATTAATCACTTACTTTCTGCTTAACTCCTGAATAAACCCTGTTTTCTGTGTAGAGATAGCAAACAGAGCAAATGGTAAATTGTTTTGAAGTAATAGCAAGTTTTATTTGAGAGGAGGTAAAAATAATGTATGAGAGAAGTGCAAGGGGTGTTTTTCTCTCTCTGACCACATTGTGTATTGTTGATCGGTGATAATTTCAAGTTTGATAACAAGCATAAATACATATGGAAATGAGGACATGTTTTTGAAGGATCACCAGGCATTATACAAGTTAAATGTAAGTAAGACCACAAAAATTAATTAGTATTAAAATATTGCTTGTGAAGACTTTGGAAACATTGATTATGAGCTTTTGCTTAGCTCTGTTTCGGAGACTGACTGTACAGTTCCTATTATATCCAGCAAGGAACCACAGTGCCCATTGGGCTCTTGTTGAACTTGCTGTCAATCAAAGAGCTGGGCCAATTGAGAATGTCTGTGGACAAAATCCCTTTAAGTTTACACCATATTGGCAGAAGCAGATGGTTATGTACAAAATGATTACATTATAAAAACAAATTAGAATACAGGAATGAAAAACAGCCCAAGCTACTATCAAATCAAAATTATTAAAGGAGAGATTAAGCAATGTGAAAGGAAAAACAAATCTACACAATGTGGGGAAATTTCCATTCAAATGGGCATGTGTTTCTCAAGATAGCAGCAAATGAATTTACTAGATTTGTGTTCCAAAGTGAACATGAGGAAAGCAGAAATTATATTACTTCCTCATGTTTACAAGGAATGCTTTGTTTCCCTTGGTTTTTGATTCCTTGCCATAGGCAGGCAAGGAATCTATGCGATGGTGATGTCGTGTGTATGTGTGTGTGTGTGTATGTGACACTTGCTTGTAAACACGATATCTTAAGATAGGAATGTCCGACACTTTTCATATTTGGTATATAGATTTATCATGTTGAGAGGAAGAACCCTATTGTTTTTGGTAGAGGTCAAAGGTCATTTGAGGTCAATAGCAGTAAAATTGCGAAAACTTCGAAAATGGCTTGTAAACATGATATCTTCAGAAAGGAGTGACCGATAATCTTCATATTTGGTATATAGATTTGTCATGTTGAGGGAAAGAAGCCTATTGCTTTTGGTAGAAGTCAAAGGTCATTTGAGGTCACCTGTGGTAAAATTGCGAAATCACCGAAAATGGCTTTTAAACATGATTTCTTCAGATAGGAGTGACCAACACTTCTCATGCTTGGTATATAGGTTTGTCATGTTGAGAGGAAAAAGCCTATTGTTTTTGGTTGAGGTCAAAGGTCATTTGAGGTCACTAGCAGTAAAAATGCAAAAACACCGAAAATGGCTTGTAAACATGATATCATCAGATAGTAGTGACCGATACTCTTTATATTTGGTATATAGATTTGTCATGTTGAGAGAAAGAAGCCTATTGCTTTTGGTAGAGGTCAAAGGTCATTTGAGGTCACCAGCGGCAAAATTGTGAAAATTCTGTGCCTAAAATGTAAAGAAAAACCTATCAAACATTGTCAGTTTGAAAGCAGGTAAGGCATTTGATGGCAAGGAATCACTTAGCCTTTTGGCTTTCTGATTTCAGACTGTTGTGTTAACCTTGACTTTAAATGAATGGGACCCTCCCATGGGGGATTGCAAATTTCAAAAAGTTCTCATGCCGCTTATGCAATCACATTATATGGGACTGTTGAGGAGAAATAGGCTGTAAATTATAAAGAAAAACAATGATTGTCCATCGATGTGACAATGTAATGTCATATGTGCTTGCCTCAAGTTCACTGTTTGTTGAATATGTGACAACTTTTCTTGCTCATATCCTGAGAACTACTCATGGGATTACAATGTAAATTTCACCAAAATGCTTAGAAGTTCCCCTCTAATATATTAAAATTTGATATGATCTTAAACCCTTCTTTTAATGACTGGCAAATTATATTTTTCAGTGAAAGGTCAATTTGTAAAGACCACAACATTGACACACACTCAAAGGTGTGTGAGCTTGAATGGCAACACAACCCTATGTGCAAGTCATCACTGACTAACCTAGATGGTACTTCCGTTTTAGTTACAAGAATAGTCCAGGGTCAAATTTATTTTTTGCATGCTGAAGAGAAACATATTTTAAGCATTCTGGTGAAAGTTGCATTCATTTCCCATGTTCAGTTCTTGAGACATTAGCAATTGAAGTTGGCACATTTTCCAGAGGAAGTGAACTTGAAGCAAACAGGTGTGATGTCATGAATTCACAGTCTTGGCCATTGTTTTGTTTTTCCCTATTTTTCATCCAATTTGTTTGACCTTGAATTGATTAGGTAAGCTATTTTCCCCCTAAGGCATATAAGGTTATAAAATTTCATTGCTCAGGATGCATCTATAGTATCAATATATTAAAGTTTAGTTGCATAAAATTCCTAGTAAATTATGAAGAAAAACAAAACATTGGCTAAAGAAGTGAATCCATGACATCATGCCTGCTTGCTCCAAGTTCATTCTATGTTGAAAATTTGTCATATTCAATTGCCAATATCTCGAGAACTGAACTTAGGAAATAAATAAAAACTTCACCAGAATGCTTAAAATACATGTAAGTCCCTCTTTTATATATCCAAAATAAATTTGGCTTTGGACTATTCTTTTAATGTGCAGTCAGCAGTTGTACTGAATATAGATCTAAATTCACACAAATCTGGTTAATAAGTGATCTTGAGATTGTTGACCATTTGTGTGGTCCATCTTTTCATTCTCTCATTTCTCATTATGCAAAATTTTTGAATGTTAAATTATTCCCTGATAATGGGGTTTGCAGTTGTTGGAGAAATCAATTGTATTGGCATTCAAAATGACAACTATTAAATTAAGACTTATGGACCCCAGCAAATTCTCACCATTGCTTACCTGCTGAATTTGTCTGTAGAGTGCTTTCACTGATGTCACAAGCTCCACCATTTTTGAAAGGGAAATCTAGTGAGTTACACATTTAGTGTAACTAGCTAAGAAGCAGCTGAGGAACCACTTAATTTTTGCCTGACAGTGAGCAGTGTGGCTTACAACTTGTGATGTCACCTGAAAGCATTCTCTAGGGTTATTCCTAAATTTAATTTGGGTGATGCCTCATGCTCTTCTGGTGATATTACTTAGGGAAATACTGTTTGTACAGGAGACTTTAAAAATGGAACCTTCTCCCATTGGTAGTCAGCATGAACAATGCAGTGTAGAAAACAAGCAAGTGAACCACAACTGGAATAAAAGGCAGTGATCTAACCTAACGTGTTGTTATTTCTTATTTATTTTGAAGGTGAAACTGGGGCAGAGGAAGATGCATGTGGTATTTGTGATGGTCCCAATTCTGTCTGTGTTTTTGCATTTGGACTCTTTGGCATGGAGGCTGATGTCCAAACTGAGGTAATGGTAGCTTGCCTTTACATAAGGGCTGTTTTGAATATTGCAATATCGTATCTGGTGTGAAGTTTAGGAAGAGACATAAATGTATCATCCTTTACGTTGGTACCTTAGCCATTTTACAGGTACTGTAGTAGTAATCACTTTTTCCCATTTTTCACCCTTTACAGCTAACTGTGACTGGAGAAGGCTTTGATACTGATGAAGACATTGAATGTGTCTTTATAGAATCTGATGAAACTACTTTTACCAGTGTATTGTCAGTCTCTGACAATCAAAATGGAGTGTGTAGCATATCTTTGCCTGAAGGTGAGTTTTATGCAGATGAAAATGATGTACACCAAAAATTTCGATATACACCAAAAACTTTGGGCATTGATATTTTGTGACTCGAAAAGAAGAGGCTGGACAGTTTTATGGTCTAGGGGATTTATTGCTGCCTTGGGCCTACTGATATTTTGCAAGTCTGATTTGGATCTGATTTTTGTTCCACTAAATATGAGTGCTTATAATTTAAATGTGAGCATGTTAATCAAACTTGCAACCAGGGCTCTTCTTGGAATTGCTGGTATTTGGGATGCCACACCAGGAAACTGCAGTGTCATGGCATACACTATCTCTCTGGTTAGGAATCCCGTAAACTTATCAATTTGTTTGGCTTCACATGTCTCCTATAAAAAGTGTAAACTATCTGTACTTTAATCCTGCCTGACTGGCCAGCTATTCAATGAACAATGTATGAAATGTCATAGAGCATAAAGAAGATGTTTGCTAATAGTAGTTGTATTTTTCTGTCTGTGTATGTGTGAGTGTGTTAGATAACTCCGGATGTGCATGCTAGGGAAATGTAATCCTATGTGTTATACTGGGTAGATCCTGGAAATAATCTCCAAGTTGGTGGGCATTAAAGTAGATTTTAAGTATCTGCAAAAATGTGGCATACTTTGTCTGGATCTCAGAACCAGTGCAAAGTTTTTGTCAAGGCTCAGAATGTGAGCTGCCACTGCTACCACTTCTCCACTTAAATTACTGTGAAAAGTGTTCTTCTTAATAGTACACCTGAACTATAATAAATCTATTCATAAAATTTAATAAAACAACACATCTTTCAGACTTCAAATTTCAAAAGAGAAGTGTTACTTGATTTGTAGATTCACTCCTGATAATTTCAAGGGTTATTGTGACACCAAAATGAATACAGTTGGCTTGTTCATTATAACAGGCTGTCTTGCTTTAAAACATTCTTCAGTCAGTTTCAAAGTCATGCCAGTTATTCCAACTACCTCATTGTGGTGAGGGTAAAATATCACTTAGGATGGTAAGAAGTGAAATTCTTGTTTTATTATATCTGAAGCAAGGTTTTCCATGGGTTTTAGAGATTTTAAGGTAACATTTTAGTTCACAGGGTAAAATGATGCAAAATACAGAATGTTTCCTTTAGCTAGTGCAGTGCAGGTGGCAATAAGAGCCAATTTTCTGTGATTGTCAAAATGACAGTGGCTGAAATCCCTGAGATAGTCACCTTACAGTTACAATTCCAGGGGAAAGCTCCTAAAGAGAGAACCATGGTTATGCAAGTGTAATTATAATAATGATTGGATTTATGTAGCGCCTTATATGTATGTTCAACATCTCAAAGCGCTTCACAATCATTACCCCTGGTCATTGGTGACTCGTAAAACCCACACTATAAAAGTGCACATCCCTTCACATCCCTTTCCATCACAATGCCACTTCATTGTGTCCCCTGGGGGACTTTCCATAGGAGCAGCCACATACAGTGCATCACTATACAAGCTATGTCACAGGTACCCATTTAACACCTGGGTGGAGAGAAGCAACCGAGATAAAGCATCTTGCCCAAGGACACAACATAATGTCCCAGGTGGGAATCGAACCGGCAGTCCTGAGATCACAAGTCCAATGCCTTAACCAATAGGCCACCACACTCTAAGTGTAATGCATGAGTACTAACCCAAAGTAGGGCATACCATGCCAACTCTCCTGTTGTCCACATATTGGCTTACTTCTTCTGTTCGTAAAATTTAGATGCAGTATTTTTGAAATGGTTTAATGTGCCTATGGAATTTTGATACTATCTTGTGTAACTTGTTTCAGGCACCTACTTCGTTCACCTCCATTTAAGTGTGGATGATGCTATAGCTGGTGGAGACCCTCATCTTATAGACGTTTGGTCAGGTTGGTATCTGTCAGACCTTGATTCTCCTTACTTAAATACCAACTGCATGTTGGTTTTACTTTGGTACAATGTATACTCGTAACTTTCATTGATACATGGAGTTTTACGGCCCAGTTTCCAACCAATTGGCACAAGTGGAGCCAGCCATGGCCTTTTTTTCTAGTTGTGACTCCCTACTCCATTGCTGTGCTGAGCACCAAGCACAATGGCAGCAAGTTCTGTTTTTAAAGTTTTCAGTATGACCCAACCAGGACTTGAACTCCCAACCTCCCAGTTGCAAGTCTGGTGCTCTAACCACTTGAGGCATGCAGTCTGTCGCAACTTACATCAAGACATAGCAGCAGTTACCAAGGTTTTTACATATAAGTACCACTAAAACGTAACTTCACCTTATGTGAACAGCTCGATTATAGTCTGAAAACCAATCTCTATCTCTTAATCCCAAACTTAATATTTTTGATTGGTAAACTTTGGCAAGGCTGTTTGGCTTCCTCATTACAGTTTAAGGTAACCACAAGCCCTGCTCATGTATTCCAATCCATATTGGAAGTAGAGACTTGAGCTGACTGGTTGACTAAACAAACTAATAAATTAGCATGTGCTCAAAGGGAGGCACAGATGAGCATGTGTAAGTGCCCCAGGATATCATAGGCAACCATATGGAGGGCTGTATAAATGGAGTTGTATGGGATATTATTCTTCCTGCCAGTACAGCTCTTCAAGTCTTGTTTCTTCATATTCTTTTTCAGCTTGTTCAGAAGTAGTTGATTGTACAGGTGTTTGTGGAGGAGGCACTGTTGTGGATTGTAATGGAGAGTGTGGAGGCAGTGCTGTATTGGACTGTGCAGACATGTGTGGAGGTACCCTAGAGGTGGATTGTGCAGGAATATGCGGAGGGGACACTCAGGAGGATTGTGCCGGTAACTGTAATGGAGACACCCCAGTTGACTGCAGTGGTACTTGCAACGGCACAGCTCAGGAAGACTGCAGTGGTGTCTGCCAGGGGACAGCCTTCGTTAATGAATGTGGATACTGTGTCGGTGGAACAACCGGCCGGTCAGAGTTGCTTGGTTATGATCAATGTGGAGTGTGCAAGAGCACTGATGGTTACACAGACACCAGAGATTGCCATGGAACTTGCAATGGTCAGGCGTATGTCGATGAATGTGGAGAGTGTGTCGGTCAGTATCAAAGCTCAGTTAACAACTTCTCTTTAATGAATACAGAATGTGCACTGCAAGGCTACTACAGAACAAAACCCCCTTCACCAAAGATGTTTCTCTATGTTAAAGTAGTTGATTCAAAAATTGATAAGGTATATGTGCATTTTCATTGCTTCTTCAAGGTAATGGAGAGGGTGGGTACTTGATTAATAGGAGCTCAACAGTTTTTTCTTTTTTTTATAATAGCATGAACAGCCTTTTGCTACCAAAGGGATTCTATCCTGACATACTGAGCTATGCATTAAACAGGGCTGGAAAAAATGTTTATTTCCCAGGAAGAGAGCAGCATTATTTGCCAGGAAGGGAGTAGAATTTCCCACCATTCTCCCTGTATTTTTATGTACAGAAAAGGGAAATTTCCCTCCAGATGTCAAGTTTCCGGGAAGGAGCGTGGCCCAGCTTCCCAACTTTTTCCACCCATGGTATAAAATTACATATACACAGTACTTTTGTCCTGGTTCTGCAAATACTAATTATCTCATCGCTCCGTGAGGAGGATGAGATATTGTAGTCACTTTGCCTATTGGGCTATATATGGCAATGCCAGTTTAAATCACAATGGTTGCCATGGTAACGGTAAATTTTCCCAGGTTACTAGTCTCGAGGTCCAGCCCATGGTGAGGTACCCCGGGGTGACTGAAGGTCCATGGCTGAGAGAGAGGTCAAAACCTGTCCGTGTGTGTGTGTGTGTGTTGGTGGGTGAGTGTGTGTGTGTGTGTGTGTGTGTGTGTCCAATTTTGTTTTCTTAATATCTTGTAAACGGTTGGGCCGATTTTCTTCAAACTTGGTAGGATGGTACCTCAGGTGGAACAATTGCATTTTGATACACAACCGGAAGTGAAGGTCAAAGGTCAAATTCGGTGAAAATCACATTTTCTGCTATATTTCAAAAACGAAACGTTCCCCTGACACGAAACTTCACACATAGCTGATTGAATCTAGACCTACCACAATATGTGGTTGCCATAGCAACAGATGTCAAAGGTCAAGTGGTAGAGTGGACCAAAAAATTTTCAAGTGATAATTTGTTCGTAAAACAACGTTTTTGTCCCTCAAACTCCTCCTAGTGGGCTGGACCGATTCTTTTCAAAATTGGTAGGTGGGTACCCAGGGTGGGAACTTGTGCCTCCCAGACCCTCGGAAGAAAAGGTCAAAGGTCAGAGGTCGAAGGTCACATTTTGCAAAAAAACACTTTTTTCCTTATTTTGTACTAAAACTTCAAAAGAAAACCTTCATTTTACATGAAACTTCACAAGTATAATAGGGTAGACTAGTTCTACCAAAATATGTAGTTTCCATGGCAACCAATGTCAAAGGTCACGTGACAGGGGGTCACATACTTTTTATTGTATTCACTTATACTCTTAACGGAAGCATCCCACAAATCTGAAAGTTTAAGTGTAATAGCCTAGGAATGATAATGTAAGTTGTACCGATATGTGAGGTTGTCATGGCAACCAAGGACATAGTTCACGTTACAGATTGTCAAAGGTTAAAGTGGGCATGACACAGCCACAAAAACTTTTGTGAAGGCTATTGCAAGATTAGATACAGTATTTTACAAATATCATCTCACACCCCATTAAAAAAACCCGTACAATTCGGCATAAATGATATTCGAAGGAAAACTGCGTTCAAAATACAATTTCGAAAAATTCCGCAACACCTCGCCTGTCTTTTATGACGCAATTGGCGGCACAAACCCTGCCCTACGGCGCGCATCTAGATGTGGAACTAATACGTTCGGTAAAGTTATGTTATCTTAGCAAACTCATGAAAACGATTGCATCACAATACAGAGTCCAACATACAGAGTGGAAGGCGCAGACCATGGTGGGGATTTGGAGCAAATCATTGGCCAATATGTTCGTGTGTTTATGCGCGCGGGTAAAAA
Organism: Holothuria scabra; assembly: GCA_037179385.1. Lineage (NCBI taxonomy): Eukaryota > Metazoa > Echinodermata > Holothuroidea > Aspidochirotida > Holothuriidae > Holothuria > Holothuria scabra. The sequence goes on along the minus strand of CM074188.1, from coordinate 13,436,691 downwards.
TAGTTCTGTTTTATTGCAAGAAAGACGCAGTTCGGTCGTTATAAAGAACAGCAATGAATATGTGTGGGCAGACCAAAACAAGCGCGTCCCCACAACGAGCGCGTCTTTACCCTATAAGCTGTTTGATGAAGATGCTATTGCGAATACTAAGCATGCGCAATGCACAATTCACAATGTAGTCAGTGGCCATGCTCACTGCTATTGTAGCACCGGTGTTTGCAATTATGTATGCACTAACACGCATTACCATGCACATGATTCGATGATTGTGAGCTTCCTGGTACCCATTTTTGAGACGCGTTCACATACGTTTTTTCGCATTAGTTCGAATTTCAAATGGGCTGAGCCTGGCCTGTAATTGGGAATTCAAAACGTCGTATGTCGGTATTTATGGACATAAGTTAGTAGGGAAATCATTCACTTTATGTCAAGGTGTACCCAAAGAACAGTTACCGAGGAACTTACTTTAGAAGATTTTTGGCCGACACATTAATCTTTTCTGCGTACTGGCCTGTGGCAAATCCTAGCCCATGGCAAGGAATAACCCAAGATATGAAACTGTGGGTGACTAACATTAGGTTAGGCATAGGGCCTACCTATCTTACATATTAGTGCCCTGAAAACTTGGCGGTTTTGAAGCATCGCCAAAAAAGGTACATGACAATTTCCTTGCCACGGGCTAGGATTCGTCACCGGCCAGTGCGCAGAAAAGGTTTGTGCGTTGGCCGGAAATCTTCTAACACCACGCTTTCAACATGGCGCACACACCCAGTTTTTTAATTGAGACGCACATGATGCGCATATCAGCAATCCGGGGCACACGTGAAGTTTGCCGTCGCGTCAAGATGGAGAATACGCTCATACAGCTAGTGCCTGAATAATAACAATTACGCACTTGTCTGAAGCGTCCGTGAAAGCGTCTTCCTTTTTTAATCGTTGCGTTCATATCCGTATCAGTTAAGTGTAACAGTCAAGCTAGTTTTCTTTAGAGTGTTGCAAGGGGATACCAACATCTTAAAAATAAATTTGTTCCAAAATCTTAGATAGGCCTACTGGATTAAAAGGGCAACCGTTACAAAGATTGCGTAGCCCTTCTCCAGTTCTTTTAATCCGGTGTCAGAATTTAAATATCCAAATGATGTTTTTTTGTTTTTGAATAAGGGGTGCGCCTATAGTTCCAAGAACTTGGTTGGTCTGTGCCATATTCTTTCCCCTCGCTATCTTATGAAAAAAAAAACTTCCGTCCCTTGGAACGAAAAAAAAATAATTCCCAAATGGACTTCAAATAGGAATTTCAAAGGATTGTGGCATGCAGCTTTAGTATGGTATTTTTCGTCAATAAAATTCTACTGTAGCATAAAAACAGCACAGATAAAACTTCTAGCACATAAATAGTTCAAGTTCTGTAACCAACTTGCGCACATGTTAGCGATGAGATATGCAACTCCGTGGATTGCCCTCTTGTTTTTTTTTTATCTTCTTTGCATTCATAATAACCAAAGAGGGTTCACATATGTTAAAGTATGTCCTCTTCATGCCTTTTCTGTGTCCAAAACATGATTACACACCTTAAGTTTATGTCAAGCTATTCCAATGTGCAATAGCACAATGGTTTAAACTTTCTTGGTGAAACCCCAACATAGATAGCAATGGTATGGTAAATGAGGGTTTCTCAGCAAAACTGTGTGAAGTGAATTGGTAAAGGAAATCGTTGGAAATTAAGTGAATCTTCTATTGCAACATGAAAGCATCTGAACATGTTTCTTGATTGAAACTTGGGTTGGAGGCACTGTGTATTAATATAGGGCAGCTTTTTTGAAAGGCAAGCATTTAACCTTTTACCGTTGTTTGGGTCCTTTTGGACCCATGCGGAGAGCTCGGCTGTCACACATCTTTACTGTTTCACGCAGAGCTCGAAACTGCGAGTAGCTACCCGAAAATTCGGCCACAGGAGCGAGAGAGACAATAGTTTAAGGTCAAGGGGTCAATGGCCTACGGAAGCCGATGGGGGGCGGGCTATGTCCACTTTTCCGCCCAATCCCGAGGCACGCAAATATGCCCCGATCGGAGCACAATGGTAAAGGGTTAACAATACAGCCTTACCAAACCTAACTGCCTCCTTAACCCAGTAACTTTCAGAAAAAAGGTGTAAACCATTGTATTTGGCTTTTTTTGTCCACATTGATGTTAATAGTACAGCCTTGCCTGTCACTAGGCATGGATATCAAGTATGTCTTCAGCTGGCCTATGCATCACATTTCTCATGGGGTTCTGAAAAGTGAAAAGGGACCATTGGGTTTTTTTTTCTGCTATCTGCCTTGAGATTCAGTAAGGTATGCTCAATAAGTTGCTACACAAGGTAAGAGATAAAATTAACTAAAGTGTGCTCATGTAGACTAATTTTTGAGCTTATCTGGGGTGTCAGTGGTGTATAAATTGAGTATGTTTTCAGATAACTGTAATCCTAGCAAAAAGTGTCCTATTTTTTGTTTGTCAAATTGTAGGGGGAGAAACAGGAATTGAATCATCATATGAACAACGGAAAGACTGTAATGATGTTTGTGATGGAACCTGGCAGGAAGATGCATGTAATATGTGTGAGCCAGACGGTGACAGTAGCACTAGCAAGTACAAAGACTGCTCTGGCACTTGTGTAATACCTGGTAAGTACAGTAGAGCTCCTCTCCCATCAAGTTGGGTGAATTTTGTCCCAAGGATGTGTCCTCCATTTGTCAATCATGGAGGAGAGGAGTAATATCGTAGGGGGGTTGAAAGTTACAGAGAAATAAGCTAGTTCAGTGATTAGTTGCCTCATGGATTTTTGCAGTACAGCATGGGATACACAAACCAAGCCTGGCACATATTGTAACGTGTTCCCTTGTTTTTGTCAGTATGTGCATACAACACTATCTTAGTATCTAGCCAACTCAAGTGAAAACAGGCCTCTTATAGACGAATCTGATTAGGGCTTGTTTTTAGTGACTGTAGGCTGCCATTAGTGGGGTCCATCAGCCTAAAACCAGCTTTATTCATTGATTACATGAATTTCAAACCCTCATATTAAGTGAACTTGGAGAATTTAAGATACAAATTAGTGTACAACCATCCATGATAGCGGTAAGCAAGGAAATTGAAAGATTTAAAGTTTTTGGACCCCAGTTGTGGCCGACTGAAATCAGACCATCACTTGCTGTCGGGATTCGTGTATAGTGAGCTAGTAATAAAAGTCAGTAGAAAAAAGATGTAGTCTTTTTTTAATTTGTGGGTTGACCCCTTAGTCCTCTAGACATAGCTTCATGGTGTACTAAGTGGGCTGCTCAAGTCAGTTCAATTATTGTCAGTGTTTCAGAAGTGTTGCAGTGTAATATATCATCATTGGTTATGAACAGGTATTATGCACTCAGCTGTATGTATTGTTGATCATCAAGTGTGCTGGTGATCCACATTTCTCTTAAGTAATCATTATCAGAGTTCAAACTCTGAGGACTTATTTTATTAACAACATATTTCAAGACAGGTAAGATTTATATTTTTCAAGAGTCTACAAGCCCTCTAAAAACAGATTTGCAGCTATTTTTTGCATATTTTTGTTCAATGATTAGGATCTGGTGTGGAAGAAGCTTACTTGAATGGCTGTGGAGAATGTGTTGGTGGTCAAACTGGCCTTGCTGAAAATTATGGGATTGATGCATGCGGAGTTTGCGGTGGCACAAATGAGACCTGCAAAGGATGTGATGGTATTCCCAATAGGTAAAGGCAAAACGGGTACATTTTCCACTGGAAATGAATGCAATGATTAGTTGCATTTGCAATGACCTTAGACTATGAGGTTGTTATCATGTTATTTACCCCACTTAGATGTTAGGGAGGTAGGGCAGATTAACTGCATTGCTGGGACATCAAACACACTATGTGCTTGAGATTAGGTGACAGCATGTATTCTGATTTTGTTATGCTCTATACCAGCTTAAATAATAAAGTATGTATTTTACTCAAAAAAGCGGTTGTGATTTGTATATTTACCATTTGTCTTATTCATGTACTTTCTCAGCTTGAATTATCATTTACTTTTGTCTCTTTCTCTCTCTTTCTTTTTTGGGGGGGAGCACCCTATTCCAAAAGCCCTCCTGATTTTTAAGACAGTTTCCCTTCTCAATATCATGATATTTGTGTTATGTTCTATCTCTGTGTCTGTATATTCTATCCATGTCTATCAAATGTTGTGAAAAGACAGAGTAAAATGGAAAAAAAAAAAATGAAACAAAACGAAGAAAAGATTTGCAACTGAGTTTTACAATTGAAAGTATTTAGTGATTCTTGGGATGTTGCTTGTAGGGACTTTCCAGGTTTTTCAGACTTACTGGTTGCATATATGCAGGTATTGTTGGATGACTGGACCAGGTCTGTAAGAATGCCCGGGATGATGACTTTAAAGCCCAGTGTAGGGGTGGGGGAGACATTTTACTTGTTCAATAGAAGTAATATGTTTATGTGTGCAGCTTCTTACAAACAAGCACAGCAAAACAAATGTTTTATTCTTATACAATGTCAATAAATTTTAAAAATTGTTTTTGTGTTGACTGCAGGTCTTGATATAAAAGGATTATTCTGTGGAGTATAACTGTAGTTTTAGTTAAAATTATTTCATTCAGAGTTTTCATCCAATCCATCACTTTTTTCATTCCTCCAGTAATGTTGTAAATGATGCTTGTGGTGTTTGTGGTGGAACTGGTTCCAGCTGCATTGTTGTAAGCTCCTTAAGTCAAAATATCATCGTGGCAAATGAAGTTACAGAGGTAAGATGGAATTTTCTATTTGTAATTACTTTGATGAAAACTTTGAGTGAGTTACAGTTCATGTTTGGAAGGGTCACAGTTCTGTGTTACTTAGATCAGAGATGATGTAGAGTGTTATGTAGTGATTGAAAAGTACAATCAGAGTTTGACAAAGAATATTAACCTTTCCTTCCATCAGGTCGTTTTTCCTTCCGAACTGATTGTTTACCAGAATATAGAAATATTAATGAGGTCTTTCAAATTAGAAGAAAGAAAGGTTAATTTTGTGTTAATAAGTGGTGTATGAAAATTTTGAATGTTTGCCTAATAGAAAAATTCCACTCATATGAAAGACTAGACAGCCTCCACTACATTATAACTTTATCTGAGACTTTGGTCACAGATCATTTTTTTTTCTATTAGTTTTAAGTCGGTGTACAAATGTGGTGCAGAATATAAGTTGTGGGAGAAATTGTTAAAAAAACTCTGACTGCTGTTTGAAGTATTGACCACTTATTCAGGATAGTACATTCATGTATTACCATGTTTTGTGAGTACTTGTTTACATACATATGTTGCATTATTTACCTTGCCAAATTTTTCAGTTTCAAGTGAGAGGGACGTGTTACAAAAAATAGCCATCCTTGTGACGGAATTTATGGAGTAAACATGCTCATCTCTATCATGGTCATTGGGGTGTTTTGATGTCTATCATCAAAAAAACAAGTTGTTTTACCATTTTTCATGCCCAGTTTTAAAGTTACAATTGTGATTTTGAATCTTTGATAGATTCATAGTGACCACTTCCAATGTTTAAGAGGACTTACTTGGGGAAAGAAAGGGGTTTCATATTTTCCACTTCCAATGCTTAAAAGGACTTACTTGGGGAAAGAAAGCAGATTCATATTTTCCACTTCCAATGCTTAAGAGGACTTACTTGGGGAAAGAAAGTGGATTCATATTTTCAACTTCCAATGCTTAAGAGGACTTACTTGGGGAAAGAAAGCAGATTCATATTTTCCACTTCCAATGCTTAAGAGGACTTACTTGGGGAAAGAAAGCGGATTCATATTTTCCACTTCCAATGCTTAAGAGGACTTACTTGGGGAAAGAAAGCATATTCATATTATCCACTTCCAATGCTTACGAGGCCTTACTTGGGGAGAGAAAGCTTTTTGAAAAGCTTTCTTTCCCCAAGTAAACTTTCTTTCCCCAAGTAAGTCCTCTTAAGGGTTGGAAGTGTTCTTTATGAATCCATCAAAGTTATCAATTAAGACACTGCCCAGAATCAGGCAATTGACTAAGTCAATCACCTTCATCAATGATTTTGAATCATTTTGCAGGTTTTTTTTTTGCATTGGATAAAAAATTTTTATCTGAAAAGTAAATGTCATACACCTGGATGAAAAATTTTGAATGAAGTAACATTATATTATATCAAGAAAACATTCACTGAAAGGGTTTATTTGTGTGCACCTTTCTGGGCACAGAATATGCATAACAAGTCTTAAGAATCAAAGCTGCTTATTGATAATGAAATCCATCAGAATATAAATGATAAATATCAGCATGCAGCCAGCTGTTAAGTAGATTTCTAAGAAAAATATCATTGCAAGATGGAGTCATTATAGAAAAGTGTATATAATGTGTTGAAGAGGGATTTTTGGGAGCATTATGTTTAAAATGTTACTGAAATTGTTATTTGTAGGTGTGGGGATAATTACAGCTAATGTGAGAAAAATTTTTATCAAAGTCTACTTAAGTCCAGCAGGTGTAAGTTTAAATCTTTGTCTGAATGAAACTGTCTTTAACATTTGTATATAGTTGTGTGCTACAAAATTTGATGCTGTCATACTGTGATCTAACTACTGAGCTTTGTAAAATTCTTTGAAAAATTGTAATGATCTCAAGGTGCATTATCAATGAGTTTTTCAGATACCGATACAGATAGTATAAAGATCAATGAGACACAATAAATCTTGACAGCCCTGGGTCAGTTATTATACATGACTGGCATCATTACATGTCAGAGCAGATCTGATTCATATGCATGTACAGGCTTAACAGTGGACAGTGAAAAACAAAACCTGATGAAATCAGTAAATGTTGGATAATAACTTCATGAATGACATCAAGTACTAATAAGGTCATGCGACATTGTTGCATTGGTGAATATTTATCATAGGGAAGGTCAAATACAGTGTATGTGTTTCTTGTGAAAGACAAAATTCACCAAGCCACTGTGTCTAAGCTGACTGCTAAGTACATGGACTATTGTGTGTCCATGGGTGTTTGTTTGCCCTTCAACTCTTTCAAGCACTAGCTGACTTTTCCTTATTGGAAACCTCCCTGTACATTGTTGCTAAAAGAAAAGGGTAACTGCCGGCAAGTCATAGGAATAGAAATGAAATCTATGTCCCTCTTCATTTTAACTTTTAGATGATTGTCTCAGGTGCTGGATTCACATCTGACAAGGTTTATACTTGTACCTTTAGTGGTCCAGAGGATGTAACAACCTCAATGACACCTTCAGACATAACCTCAGGAACATGCACCGTAACTCTGCCTCAGATTGGTAAGTAACTATTTACATTTAAAAGTTGACTTAAAATAGAGCTATAACAACTCTTTTACTCCCTGATTAAGTTAAGTCCAATACAATTGTTTCAGTGACTCAACTCCTATGATTTAAGTCACTGTTTATTTCATGGATACAGAATCTTTGCAAAACTTCAAGTCTGGGCAATTTTTGAAGGACTGACTCAATCTGTGACTGGGATACAATTGTTACCTGAAGTTGTGTTGCGTTCTTTTTTTTTTCAATTTGTTGTCAAGGTGTAGACTATCATGAGCATATTACTTTTGTATTTTTGTTTCAGTTTTTGATGAAATTCAAAACTTACCAGGTTGTACTGATCTGAACTGTTTATTAAATCAAAGAGTAGTGGAATGAATGCATTGGACGTATTTCAAATTTATTGATTGACAATGCTTTCTACTTTTGTCATCTGTCTAGAAATTATAGTAACATCAATAATTTATTGGAAGCCAAGTACAGATAAACTTTACAGTCCTTGAAAGTGAACATCATTTAACATATGACTCTGAACTCAAGATACTTATTTTACTTACCGGTAGGAACACACATTTATAGAGACATAAATCAGTTTTTGTCAGATTTCATTCAATTTTTTGACTTAACAAAGATTTGTGCATTAAAGATGTTTAAAGGATATATTCAGAGATTTGCACCTAGTTAAACTGTTGTATGTTGGGTAAATTGTGAGAAATCTCTCAAACTGCAGTTAGACCTTTGATCAATTTCATAGAAGGTCTTCGTTGAGCTGATGGTTGATGATATAATACTTGTTTTCATTTCAGGAGCATACACGTTCACTCTTCTTGCTGACAATGAGGCTGTCAGTGTAGCAGATGGTGCTACCGTTACAGTGATCGTAATTAATGGTGAGTGCTAAACTATAGTTATGTTGCAGCTATAGACGAATCCGGACAGATTGTGATGGTCTGATTTTAGTTGGCCATTACTGGAGTCCATCACCTTTAATCTTTAAATTTCCTCCCTTACTTGTTCCATGGATAGTTGTAAACTGAAGTGTATCTTGATTTTCTCAACTTCACTGAATATGAGGATTTGAAATTCATGTAGACAATAAATGAAGACAATTTAAGGCTGATGGACCCCACTAATGGCTGCTTACAGTCACTAAAAACAAGCGTTAATCGGGTTCGTCTATATAAGCAGCAGGGATTTAGTCATCCATGACGAAACACCTAATGAAAAACAACATCTTCAGCTATTAGAAAACATATGTTAAACAAGTTTATCTGTAGGAGTGCATTTGCCATTGTGCTTAATGCTCAGCATAAGCAATGGAGAAGGAAAAACAAGCCAGTGAGCCATAACTGGGAAAAAGGTTGTGGCCATCTCAACTTAAACCAGTTGGTTAGAAACTGGGCCGTAAAATTCCGTCTAACCTAATATGTAGGAATGCTTTAGAGCCAGTACAACAAGCATTGAAATTACAGTACTAGGTGTATGTAGATGTATGTAGGGGTCAGTGTTTGTACTAAGGTAATTAATTCATCTTGGAAAAATCTCCCCCTCCCATCATTCATTTTTTTTTTGGGGGGGGGGGATGTTGGATATTAAGGAAGGTTTCCTAATTTTACCTAGGAGCACAACAGGCATTAACCTTGGGTCTGTTTTGTATCATGTTATCTGTATAATGTGGGGCCTTCTACAGTAATATTAGCATGTGCATGAGAGCTGCAATTTATTGAACAAACTTTTTACTTTGTCCATTTTAGGACCAATCACAGGAATGGTCAGTTTGTAGAGTTGCTCCAATTAGCTAGTTGGGTACCATTCGTTTGCTTCAAGTTTTGTGTGGAGCTGAGCAGAATTAAATGGCCTAAACTTAATTTGTTATTCACAAGAAAGGAAGAAAGAATTCCTTCCTACATTTTATTTTGGGAAGGATTTTGAAAACAGCTGTGGTAGTTCTTCAGTCCCACAACCTGATGCAAACACTGGTTTGGGCATGAAGTCACTTTTAATTAGGAATGAATAGTGCCCTCCAATTTGATGCATAATGTTTCTGATGCATCAATCATGGCAATTATGATATACGATTCCTCTCACATGTTTTTGAAAAATTGAAATATTAAGCACTGCAAGCATGGATAATATACAGCAATTTATCTGTAAAGATAGAATGCTTAATCCAAAGACTTAATTTGAAATGAAAGAAGGCACACTTGTACTAATAAGTAAAAGGAAAAGTGTTGAAAGGCACACTTGTTATAATAAAAAAAACGGAAAAGTTTTTACCCTTTTTCAAGTTCTATAAGTGTGAGACAGTGCAGTGCATTGCTTTGACATAGAAAAGGATACCATGGCATATTCTAGCCATTCCTAGTTGACTGCTGTAAATCTAGGGTTTAGCAGTGCTTAGCTGTGCTAGGATAAGTGAAGTGAAAAGAGTTTGTTGTATAGCAGTGAGATATAAATGTTAGTGATAAACTTCATCAATGAATAGCAACCCTTTACAAAGACTTGGGTGGGGAAAAGGGAAAAAGATTTTTTGTTGTATAATTTTGGCTAAAATATCCTTAGTACTGAATTCTATTGGCAACCTCTCTCTCATACAAACTTGGAAGTAATCTATCAGAAACTCTTTTAGCAGCAGTTAAATGATATTACACCATGCTTTTGACTTCACAAAAATATCTATTAATCTCTCACAGATGTAACCATTGAAAGTATTTCTCCCAGCACTCCATTAGCATCTACTGGTCCAACGGCTTTCACTATTACGGGGAATCCTGCTACTTTTGCCATCTTGAGAAACTTGGACGTGCCTCTTCATATCAATGTCTATGAATGTAAGTTACTTTCTTTTGAATGAAGTTTATTGTGGGAAATCATACTTGATGGATGGATTATTTATGTGTGACTTTTGTGTTGCAGATAAGGGTCTGTCACTTTTATGTACAACAGATTACATTATATCACACTTTTTAAATTTTTTTAGGGCACTTGGGCAGGCTATTACTCCAATGAACTTGTAGAGACACACAATCAAAATAAATTTGAAATTTTTAAAAGAAAAAGCTTGTTCAATAAAGTCAAATGAAATCAAATGAAAATAAATAAAATCAAGGGAAATCAGACGTTGTCTAAAGAATTGAAATAAAATGAAAGCAATCAAACCAAAACAGCAATATCAAACCATGTAGAATGAAATGAAACAAAATCAAATGATATGATTACATTTTGTTACCTTGAAACAGGAAGAAAGTAGAATTAAGATATTTAAATCATTCAGTATGACGACTAACTCTGACAATACTGTGTTCCGGGTCTCAGATGCATATAAAGACCCCCTGGATGCTTGGGGAAAAATACTGTGCTTCAGAGAAACACACCAGCTCCTGGTATTCAATCAAGGAGATGTAGGAGCTATGACTATTCATGCATTGATATGTTGCTTTAAATCTTTGGTAACATCTTGTTGTAAAATCTAGTTCACAAATATGCTGCTGGCCAAGGGTGAAAATAATTTAAACTAGACAATTTTTTTTTTTTTTTTGACTCCTGTCGAAATTTTGATATCCTTAAAACTTTCCCCAGACTCTGACTGCATGGTCAAGTGGTGTAGAGCATCCACCTTGCAGCAGGGAAGTCTGGAGTTAGACAACTGGCCTTGTCATACCAAAAGCTTTAAAAATGGAACCTACTGCCATTGGGCTTGTAGCCTAAGCAAGGAAGTAGGGAATACAAGCCAGTGAACTACAACTGGAAAAAATAGTGTTTCTGGCCTAAATTAAACTAATTTGGTAGAAACTGATCTGGAGAACCTCATCTTATTAGTTCAACCCACAAAGTGGGTAGAGCTTATGTTATACTGTAGAGGGGAAAAATGTCCGTCTCACAAAAAATGTCCGTCTCACAAAAAATGTCCGTCTCACTTTTTAAAAGGTTTCAGCCTCTGTAATTGCCAGTGGATTTTCCTCAAATTTGCTGTACAGGTGTTATATTCATTGGGCAACAGATTTCCTTCCTAGCTACAAGATAAAACAATGAAAAGTCAAAATTTTTGGGCATTTTCAAGGCAAAATTTCATGAAACACAATCCCAGTGGAGGCATTGTTAGCAGGCCTATTTTTGTAAAGTTCTGCATGTGTCCATTGTTTACACACCATGAGTTCCCAGTCAGCTAATTACTTATCCTTCTGTAATTTTAGTATCTATTACCATGGAGCTGCCATTACACAGATCTTTCCTTGCTGTGTGAGGACACTTCCATACTGTGGGTTCAGTGTGGTGCTGTTTGGCTCATCACTAAGTTTGTTTCCCTAGTCAAGCTGGAGTCGTGGTGGAATATGATCTTTGTTACAGTACATGTTACAATTTGGAATAATGTCAATTTGAATGCACACAAATCAGCATTTCCAATCAGCCTTCAAATGCATGGTGCATTGAAGTTTCTTCCAGTACTTTTTGTTAACAAATTTCACAAAGGAGTGAGCTGGGGAAGGAGGGAGATGATAACGGGGAAGGGAGAGAGGGAATGAGGGAGGGGGAAGGAAAGACATTTGGTGTATTCTCTTTGAAGAAATGGTTGGATGTGTCCGCATCCCACCATTTCTTCAGTTTCTATATTTAGAAGTTGCAACGTCACATCTACACTTCTGTATTGTTTTTCCCCATTGCTTAAGCAACTGACCTACACAAACTGGTCATTTGTACTATGACTTAAGTTTCAGATTCCTGCCCTCATAGCCAGCATTATCATAAAGTGTACCTCAAGTCAAAAAAAAAAAAAAATTAGAAATGTATATTAAAAAGCATGAAAAATATGTGCTACCAGTCTAACTCTCATCTTCATAGGACATTCCTGAGCTGAGATGTAAAATGTTGAAGTTTATTCACTAAATTTAAAATGGCACATAGCACAATAATTTGTGATTTCATTGTTAAACTGTAAGTCAAGTTACTATCTTTGTCTTTCTGAAAGTTACTGCACCTTGGACCAAGGTGTGATAGCTCTCTTACCCTATGGGGTGATGTAATTTATTAAGCCCTCTCTGTGCAATTGCTATGGAAGCAAACAGGAGTGTACAAGGTCACGAAAACATTTTTAACTTTCAAAGGAAACCAAACATCTTAGGTGAGTTGTACAACTAGAAAGTCACAAATTACAGTATTGCACAATATACCAATTTGTTTCAAGTGAATAAACTTCAACATTTTTTGTCTCAGCTCAGTAATGTCCTATAAAGATGGGAGTTGGACTGTTAGCATTCACATGCTCTATAAATATATTTTTGAGTTATTTGACTTAAGGTACACCTTAAGGGGATGAACTAGCTACAGTATAGAGTGTGATCCCTAACACAGTTCAACTGCTAGGTAAACAGTGTTAACATGCTGGTCCGCCCAACTGGAGACGTCTGGGTATGTGTTAAGTGTACACCATGACTTTGTTCAAGATGAATAAAAAACTGAAGTGGTAACATCAAAATGGTTGAGCAACAGTAGCTTTGCTACTCTAGTTAACAAACTAACTAACTTACTTGAAAAAAGGTTAAAGGGGAAAAGGGAGGAATCCCAGGATCCTGTGATTTTAAACTTTAAGGAAAACACTGTACTACCTTTATTTTGTGTGCTGTAATTTTGATGCATCACAGAGATGAAAAGCTGTGATATTTTTTAACTTGAAAGGCATGAAATGTAATATCTACACACTGTGTCAGTAAAATCCACATGGTGATATTGCATAAGTCATAAATGCTATAAAGAATATAGTGAAATGTATAAAAAAAATTTATTAACATGGTATTTAAGGTACAGGTTGCAAAACTTGATATAGTTCCTATGACTGTGGAGCACACTCAATGGTGCTTTATGAACAACAAAACATTAAGAAAAAGATTTTTCTAAAAAGGTAAAGTTTTCTCCTAAGTGTATTTGAGGTCAGAGATAAATACCCTTGACACTTCACTAACAAAGATTTTGATGTACATGTTAGTTAAATCGCCCAAAACAAATGTTTTGCTGAGTACTTTAATGCATGTAAGCTGCATATGTCAAATATTTTTGATCTTTTGCCTGGTGGCAAAATTCTACTGTATTCCTCCAAATGAATACTAAAACACTAAGTAATTTAGTCCAATTATCTGTTCCTGTATTATCAGCTTTGATTACCATTCAGGTACAGTGGTGAGAAAGCCTCATACAACCAAAAACAAATTGTGAAATCAGCCTTCAGCACTAAAAAGAATCAAATTACTGATAGTTATGAAAGATAATTGTTCATATTATTTTGAGATTGACAGTCATTAAATGACATTCTGTTAAAAGGACTATTAGAAATGCTTGGATAAGTACCTAATTGATATTGAAAACAACTTTTTAGCAACAAGTTTTGACATTAGAAAATGAAGTGAATATGTCAAAGTGGAACCTGGTACTTTTTTTCAATTACGTAACACAAACCAATAATAGGTGATGTAAGAGCTGTTTGAGAAACAACGCACAGTACCTCACAAACAAAGATTGTTGGAATAACATCTAGTGTGCCTGCATGTCCCTCTTTGTTTTAATTATGTCACCTTATTACCAAGCTTAGTCAACAATAACCAACTCTGTTGGTTTGGTATCACAAGGTACCAACCAATCTTTCAAAAGTGTTTTTGTAGAATGAAGGCCTTGAGCAACACACAATGGTGCAAGACAAATACAGATTGTTTGCTTTTACATAAAACCTTCACTTTTTGCAACCCAGTTTCGATGTTTGTCAAAGCTTTCACGTAGTGTTTGCTTTGCCATTGAGAATGTTCTTCTATTGAGGTGACAGTAATGCTTTGTTACAAACAAGCATTCTGTTGGTATCATAGCTGTTAAAAAAAAGCTACTGATGTATAGAGTTAGGTGAAATAGTTTTGGTGGCTGCCATGATGATGTCTCTAAACAAGAAGAAATGATGATGCTTAACCAAACATTTCATCTCAGTGGGAAAGACGCTTGTGTCGTCATTTGTGTCATTGGACAAACTATTGCATTGTTTTTGTGCATGAGTTGGGGTAGAAATACTGTAAGACTTTAGACCTTGAAATTACGTCAGATTTTTGTAGGTTCTGAGTAGACCTTGCAAGAGGGTTCCTTTGCGCTTTCAATTATGCAAGTAAAAATAAAGTTGCAGTGTTCATTGGTATGCTCTGATGGGTTTCTTTTGAGAAAAATTGTTGATATGTCAGGCAAAAAGTTCATGAACAGCCAAAAGAAAAAAAGAATAAGAGGCCACTGGCTCCTAAACAAAAAATGTTAGATGTTAGCATTTTCCAACTGGTTTTGAAACCTTGTGGTACATGGGTACATAATGATGATCAGTCATAGTTGATTATAAACATATTATCAGCACAAATATGAACAAACTTACTATGTATTTATATGAGATTCATTTTGTAAATTACTTGCTACATTAAGCAATTACTTGAGCACATCTTTTGCAATCATTGCATACTGTAGTTTGGGCCCCTAGCCTCCTACATGCTTTAAGGAGCATTTGGTCCCTTTAGGAAACCATGCCATAGGGAATCTCTGAAATGTTGGGGCACATTTGCAATCAATTTGGTTCCACAACATTACTGTACAGGGTTGTGGGTGGAAAGATCTGAGTGTGGGACATGAATTGCATTAATAACTTTCTATAAGTGTAGCACTACCATTAGTCGGCATGGAGTGTACATGAAAATTTTGGCTTGGACAATTAGTGGTTCAGAAATTTGGTGGTGAATTTGTAGCTTATTTCGGGTAGAAGTGGAATTTGAGAGGGTGTCCATTTCAGCCCAAGTATTGGGTATTGAAAACCAGTGCTGATCATTACTGTCCCTCACCTTCCCTTGTAGCTACATTCTGCTATTGGGGATGTCAGTCAGTTTTGCAGTCTCAAAAGCTAAATATCAGAAATGGTAACACTTTGAAGAAATGAAAAGTGAAATATATTGAAAATAAATCAAACCTTTGGCCCTTGACCTTTGACACTGTTTTAGTTGCATGTCCATGATATTGGACATTGAGTATTACTTTTAAATTTCCACTTTTTGTGTTCCTGTAGAATATTCAAAATGCTTCTGATACAATGGGAATGATTTTTGAGCAGTCACTGCTCATTTAAACATATTTATTTGTGGTGTGAACAAAGTTAAATATTTTCAATTGTTTTATCGTATGTTTCAGCAATACTGAAACTGTTCCTCTTCTCCATATCACAGCTGGATCCTCTGACTCTGAAGCAACACAGCTGACTGCATCATTTGATGAAGGAAGCACAAACACACTCATTTTCAGCCACAATGTCACAAGTCCTGGGCCAGTTGTCTTGAAGCTGTATTTTGATGGTTTCGGGGAACTGCCAGGAGATGGACTGGAATTGATATTTTATGCACCGTCTCCAGAACTAACAGCACTCTACTTTAACAATTTAGGTAATCTGCATGGTTTTGTTTTCTTATGTTATACAGTACCAACACACTTTTAAGAGTCCTCCCAGCCAACATGCCCAGCTGGGCCCCAACTGGGTTTCAGCTGGGATACTTGCTGGGCCCCAGCTGGGGCCCATCCGTGTTTGTCAGGTGTTCCCACGTGGGGCCCAACTGGGCTAGCCTTTCCCAGCTGAAGCCCAGTTGAAGCCCAGCTGTGCCCCGCTTCAATAACTGAAGCCTAGCTGGGCTTCAGCTGGGCTTCAGCTGGGAAAGGCTAGCCCAGTTGGGCCCCACGTGGGAACACCTGACAAACACGGATGGGCCCCAACTGGGGCCCAGCAAGTAGCCCAGCTGAAACCCAGTTGGGGCCCAGCTGGGCATGTTGGCTGGGCTGTCTCGTGAACTATTCCTGAGACCACACAGGTCCTTTACCTAATCATTTGATAATGGGTGTCATGTGTTTCAAAACAAATGATTTATCCTCCTTTTGTAGGAAGTGCCATCATTGCTGAGTTTGGTTCCCAGGTGGAAACATTAGTACTGGAAGAGTGCAATGATATTCTTGCAGACATCTCCAAAATAGGGTCTGGTGCATCTTGTCAGTGGCAGTCTCCACAAAGACTCACCATCGCCATTGGAAATGGTGATAATCTGGTATCTGTCGGTGAGTTTTTTGGGATGCTATTCAGTGTTGCTATTTTTTCTTCATTTGGTAGGATGGGTAAAGATTTAGCTTTAAGTTTGCAAATCCAACTTGAAGGGCAAAAGCTGTTGCCCCAAACTTACTTTGAAACAACTGTCAGATCCCACAGATTTCTTCTTATTTTGCTTCCAAATATTTATCTTGTCATTTCAGGACTTAAACATTGCACATTCAAGGTTAACCATTGAGATAATTTCCTCACTTTCATAATTTAGTAAGAAAAATATGGTCACATGACTTTCAAGAGCCGATCAGGAAACATGTCAGAGAAGTGCTACTACACTTATTTAAATTGGGGTGACTATGTTCCCTTGAAGTAACATTTAACTTTGACAGCAGTGATAAAACTAACATTGGTAAATGAGGCAATACTTTTTTCAGTTGCTTTTCGTTTATTTCAAGTACATTACTTTGAATGGTACAGTTAAGATAACAGCTATTGTTATTAGCATTACAATCATCTCCATCATCACCATCACTACCACTATCACTACTGCCATCACTACTACTACTACTACTACTATGTTTACCACTATCAACATCACCTCCAGCACTACTTCTTGCACAACATCCAACATTTTCATTTCCTTTAGTAGCTCCATTGAGCCCTTTATTGCCACTCCCTGCCACCAACTGTCACCACCATTATAGCAATTACCATTACTACCACTACCCTGACTGTAACCACCTTGTACAACATCATTGCCTCCATTACCACCATTGCCACTTCTTTCATCACCATCATCACAATTGCTGGCATTATCAACATCATCACTGCATCCCCTCTAACAAGCCCAACTGTATGATCCATAGAAGTTTTATGTACCCATTTATATTTAACCATGTTCAACAGCTCCAAATATTGACCCTTTTTTTGGTAACTATATTATGTTTACAAGGTACATTCCACGTATGCAAATTCCTTGTTTAATATGTTTGTTATATGGGTCAATGCCATTTATTATATGTATCAGTTTCATCCTTGTACAGTACCTTCCATAGATAGGTCATATTATATTATGGAATTGCCATAATGTATACAGGGTATATGAGGGCATAAAGGTATGTAATGTGTATAGTGTATAAATCATGCATATAGGTATGATGTACATAATGTATATAAAGCGTACAATATGTACATGTTTAATAATTGCTATTCATGTAAGTGCGTAATAGTGAAAATTTGTATTGTCTTTGTACGTTTAATATTGAACCCTTGTAACTTTTGCACTATATAAAATGTTTTCACGATGAAAGAGATAGTCAGAAAAAAAAAACATCATCACCATAAACACCATCACCAGTACCAGCATCTTTATCCACCATTACCACTTCCACCATACTCTCAATTTATTAAAGATTTGACAAAATTGTAAGTGATTTAATTGGTCTCGTCTTTGTAATCCAGACTCTATAAATCTGAAATTTCTTATTACAGGTGATACCTTAACCTTCAACCGTGCCAACATTCAAAAACTGTTTGAACTTTACCCATACCCAGAGGAGGCAGATTCTGTGATTGAAATGACTGTAGCTGCCCCTGACACTGTTCCTTCAGTCAGAGCAGCACTCTATGGATCCTCCGTCATTTCCAACTGTGGTAGAGTTAAGGGTCTTCTTTATACCCTGGGTGCAGCTGGTCGTGAGCTCAGCTACGAGTGGACTGTTAGTAGTTCTGGTAACACGTCAGATCTTGCAGCTGCTCTTGCTGGTAAGCTTGGCCTCACATAATCTTTTAATTTTGTGGATGGGAAAATTTTTTGGTCACATTTTCATTCCAGAAATACTATTTTTTCAATGGAGGAGGAAGTAGCAGCAATGATGTTTAGATGTTGCATCTGGAAAACAGTAATGTTTAGACAAAAACCAGAATGGACAATGTATGCACTGTTTAGTTCAAGGGAAAAGATATGCATTTAGCTTTGCTTCCTTATCTGATATACACTGTTGTCTTATCTCTTGCAGAGATATTACCAAATAGTTTTAAATGTAGAAGTCTTAGGATGTTTACCATGTTCCCTCTACCAACCCCACCCCTTGCCCATTGAGCCCCAGTACCAATAAAAAGGTGTTTGATTTTTTCTTGCAGAATTATCAAGTAGCACACTTGATGTTGATGGTGCATTACTTGATGCTGGAGTAGACTACATCATTAGCGTGGTAGTAACAAACTTTTTTGGTGGATCAGCGACAGCTTCCTTGACTGTTCAGAGGTCTGTTAGGGAGACACCAGATGTTATAGTCAATGTCATTGGCATAGATAAGGACAATGCCTATTTGTCTGAAAGGTGAGGGCTTGAGTCAGTAAACATTTCAAAAAAGTACCCTATTCTCACTCTTATCAAAACTGTTCACATTACCAATTACATGCCCATTTAAGCATTTGAAAATGGCCATAGAGGTTGACATTCGATAGCAGTTTTTCTCAGAATAAACTGAAAAGGGATGTGGCCTTTTTAATGAACTGTAAGTAACTCAATCCACTTTTTGCCATCACTTATTTCAGGATTTGTTGTAAGTTGTTATTTGAGCCCCAAAGTGGTTGGGCTGCTATTGTTCCAGAATGGTAATCAAAACAGTTGCTCATTGAAGCATCTGATTGGAGTAATGAAAACTAGTGGTTGGGTACTATAATTAGCAAATGCAGTTTTTCCTTAAAAATTGCAGTAGCCGTGATGGATCTCCTTACGCTCATACTCATAGTGTGACACAATGACCTGTACTCATACACATGACATTGGCTTTGAAATTTTACATGTACTAAGAGGTTTTGGAGGTTATACATAGTGTCACAGTGCACGATTTGTACATGTCTTGGAAATCCTGGTAAGTCAGGGAAAATAGATATTAAAAGTTTTAAGTCTGGAAAGTGAGAGAAAGTGAGTAATTTTTCAGACATTACTGGTTAAGGTAGGAAATTTCAGGAAGGGGACCTAATGTTCTAATTTTCTCCTTCTTCAGGAAAATTATTTTGTGGTGAAAACAAAGTAATACCCTGCAATGTCATGTACCCGAAGTACATCAAACTGAATAGGATTTTTGCTTGGTTAAAAGTAGAGCTGGTCATTTCTTCAGGTGTTTTCAGACAATAATTTCCATCAGCAGGCTGAGGGTGGAGTGCACTGGAATTGGTTTCAGCAAGTTTATTTCATTACAGCAGTGAAATTTTGTGATGTCATTTGCCATTGTCAAGGTGAAATTTTGATAAACAATGCATGTAAATATGTTTCAACTCAGTATTGGGAGTAAAAAAAAAAATATTTTGTACTTTTTCCCATGTTGGAAAATGGGGACAAAAGAAGTATTTTGTGATGAGATGCTAGTGCAAGATTTTCTCTTTTAATTGAAACGAAGTGGTAGGCAGAAGAAGGTTTCTTGCCTCTGAGTGCTGGTTACAACCTCCCAGCATAGCCAATTGTTGCTGCAGACCAGATACTGAATGAGGTAATAAGTCTAAAACTGCTGATTATGTTCTTTTGTTTCAAGTGCTGTCCTGGTTGCTGATATATCCTATACTGAATGTGCCCCAGTCGGTGAGACAGTCTTCAGTTGGTCAGTTGACAGTGATGAGGTTGCTCTCAGCTTAAAGAGGTCTTCAAGGAATCTTTTCATTCCAGCAAATTCATTACCAGGTGAGCATTTTAACACTTAAAAAGTTTGCCCTTTTAGACTGACTGTGAATAGTACAGTTTATACGCTCTGAATTAAGTTCATCTTTTGCTTTGGTGTGTAATAAGCACTCAGAAAAGAATCAAGATGTCTAGAAGGGGTCTGGCATCAGACTTTCAATCTAAGTGTTGCTGGTTCAAAGTTCATTACTTGTCATTTGCTTAAAATAATTTTGAGACCAGTAAATGCCATAACTCTGCCATTTTGGGATCTTGCAACATTCTTCTCTTATTTGAAAGTCATCTGGAGCTCAATCCCCATATTTTAGCTAGTTCATCTGGCCATGAGTATGTCCTTTTAAAATTCCTTTTTCCTCTTGTCCTTCTGCAGGCGGTGCCAGTGTGACTTTCACTGTAAGAATTTACAAGTCAAGTGAACCAGAAAATTATGTGGAAGAGTCCATTACTATAACAACTCGCTACTCTGACTTAGAACCAGTCATATCTCAGGGAAAGTTTATTACTGTAGGTCAAGACAATGGAAATGTTAACCTTGATGGAAGCTTATCCTCAGATCCTGACAATGTGGCCGTAGTGATGACGTATGAGTGGCTGTGTGAACAGGTAAGTTGTTGTTCTTCCTGACACTCAAATCCACTTTAATATCTGCCAACGGATCAATTTTTTGCACCTCAAAAACCAGTGCAAGATAAGTCCTACTCTGCACACATTAGGAAGACGGTTGCAGTAGAGCTTTCTCAACCACCTACGTACACTGTGAATCAGGCATTTGGATTGGGACCCTGGATGAGTATCAATTACCAAATGTAGCTGTAAGTCACCCTGAGCATAGACAAATCAAGAAAATCAATTTCCCTGCTAGCAAAAGCAAACAATCTTCCTGCTTACTGATAGAGTAAAGCAGGGGATTACAGGGGACTATCACTTTAATTGTGGGTTTAAGAGTAGATTAATCATGGTTTGTAAACTTCTAAGGTTTTTATGTCTTGTTTAAACAAATGCAGACGCATCAAATGCGCTGCTCTGTAGAAGTACATCATTTGTTGCTTGGCTTGTTTTTTGTCAAGTGAAGGGATGACAGACTAGGCAGGATTATCTGACAGTATAAACTTGATTCAGTGATCAAGGTTTTGTAGTATATATATAAAGTGCATATATATACTAATTGGAACTCTGTCTTTAATTATACCGAAGATGAATGGAGATCCATCTATTCTTCCCCTTTTAGTTCACTCAGAGAGAGCAAACTGCAGTTTTTCCAGTTCTGTTTTTAACATCCAATTCTCAGAACTAACAACTTATTATTTAAAATGAGAAAAAAGGCAATGCACTCTGCACCTTTTGTGGCACAGACAATGAACAATTGAACATTTACTTTGGCACTGCAATGTTATTTCTAGTTTTATTCTAGATGTGGAACTCACACTGCTCGGGAAGCAATTTGTTTTCTCAAAAAAAGATATTTTCCTTTGTTATAGACTGCTTCAGACCCACCCTTTTCATTTTTTAATCTACCACTTAAAGCATTTTATTTTTCAGGTGAAGTTAAGCAATGAAGCACCAAATTTGACCAAATTTCTTTGCAACTTTAAATTTAAATTGCAAGTGGAAAAGCTAATACAGGGAAGATCAACAACAAAAAGTTTTATTCCTTATGCAAAGTTACAGTCTGCTCTTACTATGTGTGCCTTTTTGAGAGAAAAGTTTTATATTAAATCCAAGTTTGAGCTTCAACTATTGGACCCATATTCAATTGTACCTTGATCTATCTAGAAAAGCCTATGGTAATGATTTTATGTTGGCTTGTTTTTTTTTTATGGAAAATTCATGTTTACCAGAGTTCTGGTACTATTTCCATGTGTATAGTTTGTAATGAACATAGTTGTTACTGTTTGCTCATGTTGAAAAAATAAAGATGGAAAAGAAAAAAAAAGTGTGAAAAATTGCAAAGTGTCATTTCATAAACGTGACACAAATGGTAAGGTCAATCAAATTGTGTCAATCTTGGATGTCGTTATAACAGTTAAATGTTTGGAATCAACATTTACATTTTGATTTTACTGACATCTTGATTGGAGGAATTAAAAATGGTGATGAGAACCTTGTAATACCAATGACTTAGAGACTAAGACTATAAGACTTGAACAAATGGATAATAATTTAATATAGCATAAAAGCAGTCATTACACAACCCCTGGCAGTCACTGGCTGTCACCGGCAGTCCCTGGCATTCATTAGTAGGACCGTTGGGCACTGCTAGTTTAAACCATGAGGCCATAAGTTGGGGATAACATAATGTTCGTTGATCAAAATTTCAAGTTTGTAGTAATTTTTTTGAGAAGATAAGTCTTTTTGACCATCAATTCATTCTATTTATGTCATTATTCTTTTCTTATTATATTCCTGTAGTATGATAGAGACATGTTCAGAATTCAGGTAACCTTGCAATTTTTTGTTGAAAGACCTTGTGTATCAGTCTAAGCACAAATGTGCACATTTGTGAGATTCCTGCTCTCAATTCACAAGTCATGCAACTGAAATATGTGTTTGCAAGAAGTTCCTGCACTGGTTTCAATGTATTACCCAAAATCTCCCCAGAAATTAAAGAAGGGAGAAAATTCCTGACCATATTTTGAACTTTCATTTTGCTAGAGGACCCATTTTCCAAACACAGTACCTCTGCAGCTGCCTCTGGCTATCCCAGAATTGTAACCTCTACTTAATTTCTTGAGCAATCAATCCCACAAGTATTAAGCCCTTTTGACTACAACTTTTTATCAACAAGTTGCCAGAGAGCTACTTGCTCCTAACTACAATTTGATCTATTGTTTTAGATGAGACATGCCCCACTGTAGAGCTTTTCAGGATACACTTAGTCAAAAAGCCTGCCAATACAGCCACAGAATTGCATTTTTAGTTTTCAGAAGGTGCTGCCTTTCAGTAATGGGTCTTTTAGCAGCATTCTGGTGCCAACACTACTGTGTACCCGCTATCCTCTGTCTTTTGTAATGTTGCCAGATGTTGGAGGAATAAAAAAAGGCAGTTTATTGTTTGAAAAGGAAAGGAGCTTATCCAATCAACAGGGAGTGATAACAATTTAGTGAGAACAGAAATGAAAAGAGACTGATCAAATCAATTGGAAAGGGGCTAGTAGGCCAGTGGGAAGGGGGATGCTTAAATTGCAAACATGCAAGGGAATGGACAAAGATTGTTATACATCAAAAAGCTATCACAGTTTTGTTTTCAGGATCTGTTTTACTAATTGGATTAGTCATATATAGACCTTGGTCAAGCTATTGTCTAAGACTTCAGGAATTCAAAAGCAATTTATTTGTGGATGAAGAAGGATGTGTTGCTTTGGTGCAATGTAAAGCTTATACTATGTAAATAAATATTAAATTAATTGTCATGTGAAAGAAAAGCATAGATCTGGTATTCCCTCCTTTGTTAAAATTAAACTAGTGATTAAAGAGTTCATGTCTGTGTTTTTATATTTTTAATTTTTTTTATTTAAATAAAACTGCACCCTTTTTTAGCCTCTAGTGAACTGTTTTTCTCTGTTATGTGCCACTTTTTCTAGCTTTGTGAGACAATTCAGCTCCTGGGAGCATCACAGCATCTTGCATTGTGTGTCAAGGTTTTATGTTGCAATATACTTAACGGACAAACTTGAGATGGAAATCAAAGTTACATTTTCCGCATGCTCTGCACCAGAAATATAATTATGTTCTATCACGTATGTCTTGTTTTGATTGCAATCTCATATGACTGAATTCTTTGTGACGTTGCCTCTTAATACCCAAAAATTCTATTTTTTTTTTCGCTTTTTATTTTTTATTTGTTTACTTTTTGTTTTGGTTCTGTGTAAATCCTGGACCCTTCGCTGTTTGTTTCAGTGTAATACTCCGTTAAGGCAGATGCTCCCATTTCTTTGTAATATTACCCTAGTGCTGAACCTCCTCTCCATTTCTTTTTGGTTTTATCTTTGGTTGGCAGAACTTACAATTGATTGTGATACAGCCTTTAGTTTGGTTCCCATGCAGTGCCATCTCCTTGTGACTCATTTTTCATGTAGAACTCCCATTTCCTTTCTTTATGACATTGCCTCTTTATCTGAAGCCATGTCTCGATTCTTTGGAATTATTCTTCATTGTCTTCCTACTGGTACCATTTATTAGTGATGATATATATGCACTGAGCCCAATCCCCAAACCCCCTCTTTTCCAAGTCCTTTTTTATTTCTGTTTCCAGGTTGATTTCTCATTTCACATCTTTGTGGTTCAGTATCAAACTTTGCCATTGTACATACTTGGGCTGATCCTGTGTTACATGTTTATGTGATAATTTTTGCAGGTTTGATTCCCATTCACTGTCTCTTTGAAACCCTTGTAAAATTGGTCCCTTATTACATGTCTTTGTGATTTTTTTTTGGCTTGGTTGTTGTTTCCTCTTTCTGGATTGAACCCCTGTTTAATACGTGTATGTTACTTACCAGCAGTTGGCTATATTCCCTTTTTCAGTTCTTGGTGATTGTTTCTTTAAATAAAACTGAGACCATCTTTCAATTTAACCCTCCTCCCCCCACCCCACCCCACCCCCCTTGTAATTTTTCTTCATAATAATCCATCAGCCTTATCCCACTTTTACTTTTCTTTTTGACATAAAGCTGACTTCTTATTTAACTTTTCTATGAATTTTAAATATCCTTTAGTGCATTATGGGTTAATTGCAATACATAAAAATTACATATGTCATTGAAACAAAGTGGCATTCACTGAAGTGATGTAAAAAATTTGGACTAAAAAAACTTCACTAGATAATCAACCAGAACGTTTTAGACTATAATAGCAGTATAACTTGAGAGTAAAAACTTAATGTATAGCTGAACTTAATCCTGTGATGAATAGAACTGAATACTGGTCTGCTGGAAGAATTGTCAAGAGAAACTCAAGATTATGGAATGGTACTCTCAGGCTCACCAGTGTCCTGGTTGGCTTCATATTCATTCATCTGTTTCTGATTCTTTCTTTTTGGCAACACTCTTGTGCATCTTTATACCTATACATTTCTCAGTGTACTTTTTATTGCTGTTGCTGTTGTCTGATGAATTCTGATGATGGTCAAGGTCAGACCTGAAATTGAAGAATATACCGGTATACTGGAGAGATGTGGAAAATGAATGTCTTCATTCTTTCTGTAACCTTTAATAGTCAGCATGGCTACAACTTGTAAAAAATCAAAACCAGTATCAAAAAGGACTCTATCTGAGGGCAACCAGATCTTTTAGAATTCAAACTTATGCTCTCTATTTCAAATTAAGAAACAGCTGAGCTTTGCAGTACTGGAACAGAAAGACTTAGATCATCACATTTCCCAAAAAGTTTATATTCCTTCATTTTGTTCCAATAGTAAATGTTATTTCTGTATATTGCAGTGACCTAAAAATGTAGCCACAAATATTATTTAGATCATAGACAAGTTAAATGAGAATGACCAGTTTTGAAAACCAAAGAGTTTGCAATTTGTGATGACTTCATTTTTCAACTTTACATCATTCATATATTCTCTGTTTTCATTCCTTTCTGTAGCAAGCTCTCAGTGATAGAAAGGTAATTTAAACATTTGGGTCAGTTAAGTTTTCTTTATAGCATTGCTGTTTTCAGGGTTTGCACACAATCTGGAAATCCTGGAAAATCAGATAAAATTGAAATTTGAATTTCTAGGATTGGAAAGTCAAGGAAGATGAGCATTTTTTTTTTCAAAAGGTCTTGAAAAAGTTTGGGAGTCTGATGGAAAAGTCAGGGAAATTTAGAAGTTTGCTTTTTGCTCCATTTTTCTCAATATTCAAATACACTATTTGTGGGAAAAAATGAGAAATGATGGTATCTAATTCCCGGCAAAGGTCCTGGAAATATTGTCCGTCAAGGTTCCTGAAAGTCATAGAAAAGTCATGGAATTTAGTAATTTTGAATGTGTATGAACACACTGGTTTTTATTTCCTAGGACAACTAGTAATATAGAGTATTGCTGCTGAGCTTGTTTGTTGATTTAGCAAGTAAGACCTCAACCCGGATATATTGAAATCTGCATTTCAGTAATGATATTAAAACTTGCCATCTTTTATCTCTCCTTTCATACTACACATTGTCCTGCCCGCTTCCTCACCACAACTTCCCACCCTCTCCAGGGGCAGCACCAGGATGTTTTGATGAGGGGGGATGTGGGCAAAGCATGACTTGAGTGTTCCTTTTACTTCTTTTTTTTTCCTTCTTTTCCTTCTTTGCCTTCTCTTTTCACATTTTCTTGCAAATATAGGGGGTGGTCCCCCTTGCCACCCCCCTGATGCCATCTCTGACCCTCTTTATCTAAAGGGAAAGATGGGCATGTAGGAATAGCATTGAGGCATGTATAGTTTGAGAAGAGATTATTCTGTTTTCATCATGGACTGAGACTTTCTTTACTATGGTTACACCTTAAATAATTGTAGTAGCTCTGATAATACATAAAGCTTATGGGTTGAAGCTTCTCCCCAGATAGCTCTAATTCTTCCATCAAATTAATTTCTTGACCCCCGCCCCTACTCACACACACACACACTTGTCTTTACTTGTGAGTGCACATAAACCTAATTTTAGATTGATGCCATGCCTTGGTTTGGACCCCAATATGTATTCAAAGCACTCACTTTGCATGCTCTGCAAAGTGAGCTATTCTCCATCTTCTAATTTGATTTCAACCAATCATCAATCACCAACTGAAAATTTTACTTTTGCCCTATAAAAAAATGTACTCCGGTATGGGTAGTATCTGTGTTTAAATTAAGGCCATCTTTATGGCTCTTAAATTGTGTTAAAAAATCTCATTGGCCATAAATAGCCTTCAGACTTCCACATGGTGTTATTCATCTGGGTGGTAGGTGGTCATCATGCAGACGTTTGCCGTATTCTTCAATTTTTGGACGGGGAAGGGGGAAGCAATTGGCTAAGTACTGTAGAAGTATGATCATCAGAAATTAAGCTTGTATTGTAGCCAAAAATATCACTTTGAAGACTTGCATTGTTGATGGTAGTGGGAGAGGTGAAGTCTTACGATGCATTGTACAACCACTATACTACCATTATGATAAATTTCTACCAAAAGATGTGCATCTACCTTTTGTGTGTCATGCAAGTTAAAAATTTTTTGATTTAACTCCTTAAGTCCCTATTTTCTTCATTCCTGTAGAAAGCTTTCAGAGAGAGACAGGTAATTTGAAGTTACTAAAGAAACGTCCCTTTTTGTATTTTTGTTGTTTCTTTTTGATGCAATGAATAGTACAATGCTTAAAATTTCATTTTCGCTTTCATGTTAGTCATCTCAGCTGAAACCCCCAATATTATTCTGTTTTTATGTTAAATCCTAGCAGATATCTATGTAATAACAGTTACATGAAAGGTGTATGTTGGTCTGGTATATGATGTCTAATCGAACCAATCCTTGGTTTGGATGCAACAGGCTTGAGACCATATCTGGGCTTCTAGTTTAGTGCTACTAGCTGGAATTGCTATTTGTTGTGAAAATAAAATTCAAAACTGATCAAAGTTTTATATGCACAGACAGTGTCAGACCTGTTGTTCATTTGTGTTCCTGTTACAGTATTGATGGTTGATATGAATTATGAATGTGCAACCCACCTTCACACAGTTTCCAATTTGGGCAATAATGCCTTCTCGACAACCTCTTTCTGTATGATTCCCAGCAGACTATTTATTCACCGGGAGAATTCCTGCCCCAGACATTAACTCCTTAGACATCTTTGACCTCGATCATGTTTGAAATTGTCTTGGACATGGAGTTTTATTGCAATTGATGTAACTACCATTGATATTTTTGCAGAAGAATTAACTGAGCTAGAGAAATGTTCCATTGGCTTTTATATCAATCATGGCAAACGTTATTAGCATGTCTGGTTTAATAGGCCCCTTTGAGTTTGTCTGTAGCACTCATATTAAAATGTGCACTGCAGTTTAATTTTGCTGTCTGTTATTGGTTTCTGTTCAATGGGCTGTTCGTCATAAAGTGCTAATATTATACATTTGTAGTTGAAGTGACTTCTCAGGAAGCTTTCTTTCATAATGGATTTCATTTTCTTTTTCATTTCAACATTCCACACTCAGAGAGGAATTCTTGAGGAATCGATAAAAAATTGTGTATTTGTAAACATATTACGTTATTTTTACCCAATTTTTTGAGTTATGTGTGTAGGTAACTCACTCAGTCTAAGCAGATGTTCTAATAGAACCAGCTGCCATCAACATCATGCTTTATTGATGTTGTGTAACATCCTTAAAAAGTTAGCCATACCATTTACCTTGAAAGTAGCCTGCAAGATATATTGAAGATAAGATAAATCATTGAAATGGGGCACTAGTTAAACATATATGAGCTTAACTTTTTTTCTTTTTTGCACACTGCAGCGATTAAAATAGGTCAGGCCCAGTAGCCTCTGGATGTAGGAAAGTAAGATATGGGTGTCTTTTTTGCACTTTCAGTTCAGCCTTTTTATACCCTATACATTTGGAGTTGTAATTTGCAATGCATTTATGTCTGAACCACTTTGAACTCAAACTGGGTGCAGAAATCTTCCATTGCTGACTTAAGTGACATCCATGTAGCAAGTGTGTCAGAATACAAGGTTTCTCTTCATAAGCTAAACTTTAATTTCTTTTGCAAATTTTTAATTCACTCAAAATTGTTTATCAGATAACAGTGCTGTTATCAATTTAATTATTTAAATATTTATTGCATGCATTATTGTGACTATACTTGAAATTAAAAGTCTCATTTGTCAGTTGTCTGTTCCAAGTTTTGGGGAAAAGTGTATACAGTTGTACCCTCAAAAAATTCAAAAATCAACTGAAATATTATATTTATTATGTTATTTAGCTCTTGAAGGGTATGCAGAGGCTAATGACACATTGGACATGTGTGCATTATGGGTGTTGTTTTATACAAATCTCACATAGTAAAGCCTTGTTGGCATTACAGATTACTTGACTTTTTTGGTTTTGATTCAATTTGATTTTTAGGTTTTGATATCATAGGACATGGGGCTGTATCAAGTGATCACATGTGGAAATAAAAAATTTCCAATGTTGAAATATTTTTTGTGGGCAATTTTTTAATGTCCTCTATTTCCACAGTGCTTGTATTTTACACCTGTCTGATAATAGCACCGAAAAATGTGAGGGCATATCTTGAAACAAGTATTTTTATAATTCAAATGTAGGAATGTAATAATTCTCCAATGAAGTTATAACAAGAGCTCTAGCCTTTGTTTTATGCTTTAACTTGTGTTACACATTATGCCATTGTGCAATTCTGGTTTGTGTAATACAATGAAACCTGGGATGTATAAATTAACATTTTGTATTTGCATTTTAAAGATCACAGATAACACCGCCTGCTGGTCTTACAAGAGCGGCCATTCTGGAGAGACCATTTTGGAGAATGCTAATGCAACAAATGCCGTCCTCACATTTGATGCCCAGCACATGGATATTAATAAGGTGTACATGTACACTCTTTTAGTAAGGAAAGGCCTGAGAAGTGCATCTACATTTATACTTGTTACTCCTGTTGCTGGTTCGGCACCAAAGGTAAGTTAGCATGACACTGCTGGTAGCCAGCGCTAGTGTTTTTACTTTTAAGGGATTTAAAACCCTTATCAGATTCATTAAATTTGTATAACTATGCCCTGAATTGAAGGTTTTTGGCTTAGAACTGAACTTTTGTTTAATTTTAAGGCATTGGCCAAAATGCCGTTATCCATATTTGGGTTCTCTAGGGGTGGAGTGGGGTTGGGACTAGAGAGGAGAGAATAAGCTTTGATCATTTGTCACTTCATGGTATTAACTATGGGGAATGGCCTGTGGATTCCAGGTTATTGTGAGGGCTCTTTGAGAAAACTATTTCCTGTTTTTGAAATCAGTGGCTAGAATTAAAAAACATTTTGGTAACTGATTAATACTTTATAGTTAATCATTGTCAGAATTTGTAGTTCTGAGTTGACAGCACATATCAAAACCTTCTTTTTTTTCTTTTTTTCTTTTTTCTTTTCTGTCACACAATTCCATTGGTAACAAAAGTATTTATCATGCTGTGCAATATTATGTTCAGTGGTTTCGTTGATTGCTGAATGCTGTTATCATTATTGCATTGTAATAAAAGCCATCAGTAATTAGCAGAGTAAATTTTTAATTGTGAAAAACAAACTTTCTTACATCGGCATTTTCTAATCCCTGATATCATATTCTCCACCATCATTCATATTTTAGGTATCTATAAATCCAGTCACTGGCTCTCAGTTAAGTGGTGACATACTGGCTATTCAGGCTACTATCACACATACCTCTGCATTATCACAGGCTGTCTGGTCAACCACAGATACTGATACAGGTAATAATTAAATATTTTACCCTCAAGACAGATCCTGCATGATGATCTTGTACTTTTGCAGGGATTTTATAAATTTGCAGGACCCTGTGATGGGTTCTCATGCTAGATAAGTTTAAATTCCTTTCTAGCTGACAATGTTCTGACTACCCTATGACTGTAGCTATACCTTTATGTAGTGTGTACTGATGGTGGTCTAGAATTCTGAAGGACTAAGAAAGATTACATAATCAAATTTTGGGGAAGTCTTAGAATTTTAAAAGAATGTAGATCACTTTTTAACATGGGTCATTGTTCATGAAAAACAATTTTGTACCACATCAATGATGCTGTTTCTGTTGTAGGCTAATTTGTTAGCTTTATCAGGTATATATTACCTCAACCCCACAGAGTGTGGGTGGAGATTTTGTGGTTCTGAGGAGAAAAGTGGCTGTATCTCTCTTCAAAATGTTACAGTGCTTTCAAATAACTTTTGTTTTAGACGTAATTTGTACAAGAGGATGATTATAGCCGTGGCAAAGGATGTTATTATATTGGAGAAGATTGGTAATAGGATAATTAATTCAGATCGAAATATTAGAAAAGGGCTATTAGAAAAGAGCTTCAGCTGGTGTTCCTTATACATTCAGTGACCCTCCATTTCAGTTCTTGCCAGTGTACTGCTGCTATGCTGGGAAAACAAGCCAGTGAGCCACAACTGGAAAAAGGCCGTGGCCTAGCTGCTGGACTTGAACCAATTGGTTGGAAACTGGGCTTTGAAACTCCATCTAACGAACTAACTAGCTACGCTGGGAGTAAATATCTTGAGGGAGGGTGTTTGTTTGCTTTAGTGGATGTGTTCATTTGTACTGAATCTTGAAGCCTGCTAAGGAAGAGTTTCCTTAAAGCAAACTGATTCTACAGCAATGCAGTATTTGTTACACAGCTCTTTGCTGAGTGAAGACATTGCATACAGATGGGTAATTGTTTGTCCAGAAGTTCCTATATATTGGCTCATCATCTCTTGGTTTCATGGTCTAATTGAAGCTGAAGTCTTGAAGAATGTTGAAGATTTTGACTTTTCTCCTCCAAAGCCTTGCATCAATTCAGGAATTAAATGCTTGGAATAATTAATGTTTTAAGAGAAAGTGCAGTCACCCCAACTTGAGTTAGTGTTGTAGGCTGTCCTATTTCATGATTATTTTCTTCAATTGTGAAATCAAATTTACTAGAAGTAACTGCTTGTTTTACATGTAATCCCAAAATATTATGACAGATACCTTGGTGAGAAAATGAGACAAAAATTGTGACATGTAGCTGTTAACTTCAAAGTTTTGGCTGACTTATACAAAGGTATAGCAAAGTGAGATGATAGTGATGAGCGGCTTTCACTTTTCGTATTCCTACCATAGCAATGTAGAAAAAAAAATCCCTTCTGGCTGCAATTCATGCAGATTGGGTGGGCATATCCCTTCCTGCACAAATGACATGTGGTGTCATGTATACATAAAATAAGCTGAAGCTCCCAACATTTTATTCTCAACTGTGACCCTGTGGCAGCGCTAGTAGACCTACAATCCTGCTATCCAAAAATTCTTCCCACATTTCTGAGGTCCCATTAGTTAATATTAGATTGACAGCATTTTAATGGTTTCTAAGGTTACAGATGGTGATTTCTTATGCTCCCAAGTTTTGACATTTTCAGAACCAATTTTAGATGTTATGATACAAATCATGTATACATACACTCGAGGCACCCAACATTTTATTCCCAACTGTGACCCTGTGGCAGAACTAGTAGACTCACAGTACGATCCTGAAATCCAAAAATTCTTCACATGTTTCTGAGGTCCCATTAGTTTATATTAGATTGACAGCATTTTAATGTTTTCTAAGGTTACAGATGGTGATTCCTTCCAGTCCCAAGTTTTGACATTTTCAGAACTATTTTTAGATGTTATGATACCAAAAGTTATCAAATTGAAAGTTATAAGTAGTCGGTGCAGACAATTATTGAAAAAAGATGTTGTCACTATTTCAGAATAAGGTGGCTAGATTTTGTGTTTGGTAATGTAAGTAAAGTAATGCCATTTAGTAAAAAAAATATCTTTTTTACTATCTTTTTCCAGGAAATGGCTACTTGGATCTTACAGACAGCATGAATTTTATCACATCTCCAATTTTACATTCAAGTGGATCTGACATATCATTTTCATTTTTTACCCTTCAAAGAAGTACGTACATGCATAGTGTCATTCAATGGAATAGTATCTTTTTCACTGTTTTTACAAACAGAAAATTTCAGTTATGAAGAAGTTGTGCATAGGTTGGTGTACACTTTTGTGTAAAATAATATTAATGATCATTATTTTCTGAGATTTTATCAGTTTTGAAATTATACATGGGATGGGACGGTTAAAGGTTCAGAGGAGGTATATTTTTATGCTGTAAACTTATGTTAGTTTGGTGGCATGAACAACATACCAACATAGATATTTTATGAAGTGTCAGCTCGACGAGAGTGTAAAGTTTAAATGCGCAGTTGTACATATGGTTCAAGTCTTCCTCGTAGTCACTTCTTATGAAAGGTTAATACTATGGGCATATTCTACAACCCCCGGGGGGGGGGGTGAACACTTGCAAAACTGATGGAATACTTGCATGCTATGAAAATTCCCACAAGTCTATATACAATCCCCAGTCCCACACAGCTTGGGCAAGTCATATTAGCAATGATCAGTAACTTTCAAATTCTGTGGTTGTAGTCAAGCTGGTTTTATCTCCCCAACTGTGCTTAATCTTGATGTATAATCCTGCCAAGCAGTAGTGTAACCATAGAAACTTCGTAAGCCATTAGTCAAGGTGTTATTCACTACAGTGTACATTTTGCTGATAAAGCTAGAAATTTATTACCTTGCATTTTGATGCAAGTGATAAACTATGGTCAGCTTCTACAAGACTTCGATCTTAAAGGACTTTCATGTCATGTGGATGAATTACCTTATGCTTTCCTTTCTATACCAAAAGATGTCCTGACTCCTGGTGCAACTTATAGTTTGAAACTGACAGCAACCACAGTAGATGATAAGACCAGTGAAGCCACTGTTGAGGTCAAAGTTCGAAGTTTGGTCACATCTTGTGTCATCAGTCTAGATGGTGGCAGTTCCAGCTACACAGAACTTCAGTCTGTAAGTTTTTAATCACAATTATAGGAATTTGATTAGCATCTTTTGGTTCACATGTGAACTATAAAGGAATTGGACAAATTTCAGCTGGACAAGGGATGGGAATTTTTTGGCTAGAAGTTGAAATTATTTTCTCCCAAATGGCATACATTTGGCCAGACAATAAATAAATATGTAAAAATATATGAAAAACAAAAGACTATCCATTAATGTGAGGATATGATGTCATATGTGCTTGCTTCAAGTTTACTTTTTCTTGAAAATGTGATAACTTTACATACTCTATATCTTGAGAACCATACATCAGATTTCAATGTAGATTTCACTGAAATGCTTATAATAAGTACCCTTCTAACATACAAGACTTGATATGACCATAAAGGCCGAATTCTCTCATTCCAAACAGCACCAATTCTCCCAACCTTCTTACTTAAGCCCCTCCCACAATCATATAAAATTCATCCTCATGCAGACACAATCTCAGTTTATTGCTTCAGGATGAGTATGAAAAAGCTCAATGT
This sequence comes from Holothuria scabra, assembly GCA_037179385.1. NCBI lineage: Eukaryota > Metazoa > Echinodermata > Holothuroidea > Aspidochirotida > Holothuriidae > Holothuria > Holothuria scabra. The sequence goes on along the minus strand of CM074188.1, from coordinate 13,402,455 downwards.
GTGTAATCAAAACACTCTCTGTACAGTTCATGATGTGTAATTAGCTTTGTTACTCTGCATTGTTTGAATTACCTGTCAATCAACAAGCTGCAGCCAATTGAGAATTTTGGTAAACCCCTACAGAAATTGTGTTTTAGGGTGAAAGGATTGAATTTTTACCCAACAAATTTGACTGTTCACCGTTTTGTCTTTTTTTCAACAGATGGTCTTGGCTCTTGATAGCTGTACTACTGATGAGGATGCATATCCCCTTACCTTTCAAGTGTTTCTCCAGAATACTGATGGAAGCTACGAGTCAAAGACTACTGCTGAAGCCTCAGACAGGATCTCAATTGTAGGACCTCCTGCTCAGTTGACTAACGATGACGTACCCTATAATACGTTCCGAGTCAAGGTAAGGGGTGTCAATTTGTAATGTAGGAGTGAAGTGACTGGGAGTAATGTGTGGATTACACATGATTTTGGTGAGGGTGTTATGGCTTAGATAACTTTTTCAAAATGACCCATTGAGATGTACGTAGGTACGATGATAGTGAATTGTGGGTTATTTGTAGCTGAGCATCATCAGGATAGTATAGTCAAAGTGTATTACTATTGTTATTATCATTGTAAGTATGGTAGGTTGTAATATCCATATGTATACATTTGCATCTTATTTATGGTCTGTTGGATTGCACAGCTATTAACACTGATGCACCACATCAGGTAAGGAATATCTTGTGCACAAGATAAAGTTAAAGTGAAGGTACAAAGAACCATTCTGTTCCTTAAATAAAAGTTAAAATGCAGACACATTACTAGCCACTAGTGAAGCATTCCTTTAATTTTTGAGTATTGGTCTTGGTTTTTAGCAAAACTCATTTTAAAGAAGGAAAAGCTTGAAAACAACAATACCTAGCTAGCCACAGCACCTGGTAGGCAAGAATCCCACATATTGTGTTAGGACTAAGCATTTATTAATTCTTTCAAATACACTTGCTTATTGGACAGGGCAGTCCATGGTAGAGTCAAAGAGAAAACATTCATAATAGAAAACAAAGTGACAGAGCTTTGTAAAAAGCAGCAAGTTATTTGAATACCCTCTAGACTTCTTTGAATTTTCTTTTTGTTTGTGTGGTTGACCAGTTTCCTTTACTTTTCAATTTGCACTAAGCTCCTTATACCATTCATAGAGCACAACCATGCCTTGAGCAGACCTGAGAATCTAAGCCTGATGCTCTGTTCCTACACTGGATAGAGGGCAATGTGTAATTGTTTTCAAGCAGCCGTGGGTAAGGTTTGGATATGATTCCTTTACACTACACGGATATGGTAGGTCATGAATTTGGGTACATCTCACAAATAAGAGTTTGGGTACGAGTAGGGAACATAGTACTTGCGTACAGGTACAAGAACAGGTGAGGTATGGGTACCTCAACACTAGCATAAATTGTATCTCTTATCTCTATATTGTCATCCAAACAGAATCATGCAAAATTTAAAATATGAAAAGTTTCTGTTTGTGTTGATAACTTGTTTTAGTCCTCTCATGAATCTATTCATATTTGTATTTTCAGGTTTGTAACAAGTTTGCAGTTTGTGGAACATTTGAGGAGTCTTTTAATGTGGACACACAGGAATTTGACCAAGTAGCAGTCAATAATGCTTTTGAGACAAATGTGGAGGTTGAAAAAGCAAGACGTGAGTTTTTATTTGGTCTTTTATGTCTTGCATGTGGACACACAGTTAAAGTGGCTCATTGAGTTGGTTCATGAAATTCAACAAATTTTCCAAACCTGTTAAGTTTTCCTCCCATACATACCAATGACAAATGGTCAAACTTAGACAACCCCCATATCCTACATACAGGTGACCGTTTTATTAGTGAGAAGTTAACAAGTCAATTTGGTTTTCAGAAAATTGTGATCTGACTTTTTTCCAATTTATGCACAAAGCTCTTGCAAGTCAGGACCCCACAAAATTCAAAATTTTGAACTTATTCATATAATTATTGGACATGAAACTTGATTCAGTATGCTAAATTTAAGCATTGTCATGTGAAAGAGATGCTTTTAAACCCTCATTAAGGTATGGATATCAACTCCATGAGCCCCTTTTGGCTACAACTAATATCCGTCCATTTTTAAGTGGCTTCAGTTTTCCTCTGCTTATGTATGTAACACATCTCCAGGATTAAAAAACATAAACCTTTATTCTTGCTATTTTTGTGCAAATTAAATCTTGCCACAAATCAATGCTGCAACCCCTTTAGGTTGATTGAGGCAGCTGTAACATAAAGGTTTGACATAAAGCTGTCTTTGCAAAAATGCAATGTACAGAAAAGTATTATAGTTTATCTCTGAATGTAAATGGCTATTAGTAGTCATGAATCATGATGTCTTGTGATTGTGTGTAGTGCATTCTACATGTGTGTGTATTTCAGCATGTAGTGTATTCTATATGTGTGTGTATTCCAGCATGTAGTGTATTCTATATGTGTGTGTATTCCAGCATGTAGCCTTCAGATTGTAAGAAAAGTATGTAAGGAGAAGAAATGTGGATGCTCTCATACTCTGAATATTAATACTGCACATTAAATTGATGCACCTTGTTGTACCTGGTCAGTTGTCATCTGGAGTCACCTTGGGTCAAAGTATAAAAACCTCTCAAGTTGATACAAGTAATATTATTAAGAGGGTCGTCAAGTGGCAGAGTGGTCTATTCCAGCTGCTGTGTACCAATGTTTCTCACATGTGCATGGGTTGAAGTTCTGCTCGATGTACGTGGGTTTTTCTCCGGGTATTCTGGCTTTCCTCCCACTTGGCATAGGCTTGCCACTAAAATCGGTTGCCTAGCAGACGAAGTCAGTTGCGCACCGGACTGAAGCACCTTCGGGTGGACCAGTTAACTAGCCGACTTTGCTTTTTTTATACAAGCTATTGATTCTTGGCAATAGCCAAGAAGTTAAAAATGTCATTTCTTTTCACCAGAGGTACGTTGCCAAAGCTTGCCTATTGTAAGTCATTTGAGATCAAATGTTGCAAACCTTTCAATTAAGTTCTCTGAAGTTATCTTTTCATTTGGCTATTTGCATGAACCTCATTGTGGCATTCGGCATGTAAGGGTCTCATAATCTGTAGTTTTGGTAGATTTCAAAAAAACTTCAGATAGGATAGTTAATCAACTTTAATAACAATAAGTACCATAGCAACAAAATTTAGGCTTGTATAGCACCAATCAGCTCCAAAAGTAGGTGGGCAAGGCACTTTACAAAGAAACAAAAAGTCAAATGACGAAGTGTAAGCATTGTGAACAAAACAGTTTGAGTAGACTCTTTAAAACAGAGAGTGCTGCAGCAAGTTACAGTAGTATGTCATCTGTGTAAATTTTTCCATAAAGCTGGTGCACAGTACTGAAAACATCTACAGCTATAGGTTTCCATAGTCATAGTTTTGGAAGAGTTTAGTATGATTTGTTGGAACATTGAAGTGCATGAGTTGGCATGTACAGCAAGAGAATGTGTGATAGGTGTGTAAGCTCTCTCATGATATGATCCTGAAAAGGCCAGAATTCTAGAGCTGATAGGGAGCTAGTGGAGTTCCTTGAGGGTTGTAGTAGCTTGGCTATTTCTCCCTCTCTTTTGTACAATACAAGCAGCATTGGTTTGAATCTTCTGGAGTTTCTGAATACTTGGTTCAGGAAGACCAAATAAAAGGTAGTTAAGAAAATAAGACTTGAAATGATAGATGCCTGCACAAGTATCTCACAACTGCTCTTGTTTTCAAACTGTCATATCAGTACACTGATAATTCTCAGTTGCTAATTTGCAGACTGACAAAGATTTGTTACATAATCATCAAAAGTCAAAGTCTGATCAAAAGAAGTTCGTAAATTTCCCACTGTTGAGGAGATGCAAGTTGGCTCACCAGCAACATTAAGTGTAGGAAAAGTGGGAGAGATATCTGAAAAGGGGGATCAGAAAACAAAAAATTAAGTCTTTTTGCAGTAAGTTTCAATTGATTATCTGTAAGCTATATGCCAACAGCATCACTACAGACGTCCATCTTGGGGAAAGCAAATGGTAAAGAGTCTTTATCAAAAGCTAAAAGATGTTGGACATCATTTGCATAATGATGGAAATAATGTCATGACTTTGAATAATGTCACTTAACTCAAGAAGGTATACAGTACAGAGCCCTTGAAACACCAGTAGTTAGCGGACATTGAAGTGAAAGTACTTTTTCATTTTTCAATCTTAACATTTTGGAAGCGCTCTGTAATATAAGATTTAAACCAAGAGAGAACAGTTCCACCTAATTTTCTTTTGGACTGAAGTCCATCCAGTAAAATATTATGATTAACAGTGTCAATTATAACACTGGACCTTATATCTGTCTGTATCTATCTATAAGTAGGTAGAAGCTAGTAAAGTTTTGACTATGATGAAAAGTTTAATGTCTGTTTTATGACTTATATTCATAAATCCTGAACATTTGTCCCAGAATTGTCTATTTTTGAACAATTATTTGCAGGACACGATCAATTAAAAAAAGAAATCAATAGTTTGTTTACATTTAGTGGCAAGAAATCACTATGGAGCTGCCTTTGTGGTCTCAAGTTGATATCATGGATATCATACTCAGTTGGTATGTGAATGGATTTTGTTGAGTTTGTTAAGTGTGTTGGCTCTGCATGGTTAAGGTCAAGGTTCATCTATGGACATCAGATGTCGTCAGACATTTAAGTGTGGTACCCAACATTTCTCAAGTCATAGGACTCTAAGATATTACTTAATTGAATGTTATTCTTTAGTATTCAGTATTTACCTTCCTTCCTTACTACTGTTCAGTTGAATGATCAATCAATCAATCAATTATTAATCAATCAATAGCACTGTTGGCAATTTTGTCTCTTTGCAGAGAACTATGAAAAAGCTTTGGTGAATATCAACATGCTGGTCATTCGGGTTGGGAGTGTTAGTGTTGCCAATTCTTTCACTACTAGCAGCAGACGCAGGAGAGCAGTTGATGTAACATCTGCAGTCAACCAGGAGAGGATAGATCTGGTGCAATTACAGATGGACAATAATGTTATGGACACCAACTCAGCTGACCTTTTAATTTCTGAACTGAGTGCATATGATACTGATGACAGCACACAAGATGACATGGGTATGTAGGAGTATTGTAAACCAGTATATCTTTAGAGCTGCCAACCCTTCTCCCAGAACCTTCCACCCAGATTTGCAGGTTGTAACAGGCTTTAATGTTATTCATTATCTTGATGCTAATTACACAATAGAGTTAATGCATGATGTCTTTAAAACATTCACGGTGCATGAATGAAATGATTGGGGAAAAAAACTGCCTTCATTTTAGTCTGGGAAAAGCTAAAGACATTGAGAATGTACGAAGAATGATAGATATGACAGGTTATTTGGTTGACCAGAATTTGAGATGATGGTTTGTCTGATTGTATATCTTTAGTTCAAGAAGAGTCTCCAGGCTATTTAAAAAAGTACATTTCCCCTGACTTTTAACAGATTATCTTAAAAAAGTTGTGGAAAAGATAATATTTTTACAAATAAATCATGATTTTATGGTATCTGCTTATTTTGACACTATCACTTGGCAATTAGAAAAACTGATGTTTGTGAGAAGAAATGAAGAAAGAGGGTGTTGTATTTCCCAAAGTTTTTTTTTTCATTGTTCTTCTCAATCAATGATATGTACAAAACAAGGAAGCGAGTTATTACAGTTATAAACAATATTAAACGTAAAACGAAGTACAGGGGGAAATAAATGTGTTACATATCAAGATCAAGATGAAGGCTATTAAACCATGGCTGCCATTGTCTCATGAATGTATTTCCCAAAGTTAGTGAGTGCAAACATCCATCAAACTGAAATTTCTAGTGTCAAAGTTTTTTGTATTGAGTAAGTAAACACAGTGTAAAAAATTTTTAGAGATTGCACTGCTAATGAGGTTTCTATGTTGTGAGAAATACTGAAGAACCTTGTATGTACAATTGCGAATGTAGATAGTAATTACAGACGTTTCACTAAACTTTGTATAATGCACAAGTTTTTCCTTTGGATACTTTTGGAACTTCATTGAACACAGGTCTGAGGATCTCTATGTTCACATCTTTTTCTTCCTTCCCTTCGGCAATGGTAGTGACAATCAAAAGCTATGGGTGACTGCCATCATTTTGAAAAAGTGCCCTATGCTCAATGTCGTCAAGAACTGTTCACAGTACCAGTTATATGCCCATTTAAGCATTTAAAAACGGCCATGAAGGTTGATATTTGATAGCAGTTTACCTCAGAATAAACTGAAAGAGGATGCAGCCCTTCAAAAGTAATTTGATATCTTTTTGCCATCACTTATTTCAGAATTTGTTGCAAGTTGTTATATTACCTCAGAGTTGTTGGGCTTCTATTGTACCAGAATGTGAAAATCAAAATTGCTGCTCATTGAAGCAGGTAATAAGCCCTTGCATGATTACAAATCGGCCTCCCTTGTCAAAGGTCATTGGGTATAGCAACACATAGCAACGCTAGTCGCATACCATCGCCTGTGCATACCCTCGTTACTTTATGTCCGTATGCCTACCATAAACAACATGGACATGAACCAAAAGTAGCTTTGAAAAAACAAATCTCTTAATGGGCAAAACTTTCAGTATCACCCGAAAGATGTTTAAAAGTATCACTCATAAGTTTTTTCTAAGACACTGAATGAGTTTTAAGTTTTTGAATGTGCAAAATCTCAAAGAATTTGTCGGTTCGCCTGGAAGTACAAACTGGCAGTCCGAGCCTTCTCTGCTAGGCTACCATAGGCTTACTCAAGGAATGAACCAGCTGTAGGCTGGAACCAACTTTCAATGAAAAAATACCTAAGCTTCAAGAGCTAGCGTGGGGATCAGGGGTTATTTCTATGCTTGAAGTTCTATTGCCATGCTACAGATGGGGTTAACCACGTTTTCCTTCCTTGGGGCTGATCAGTGTCAGTACCATTGCCCATCTGGAGCCTATACGAAACATGAATGTTTTGCATAAGGGCTAACATATGCTTCGTAAGTTTGTATAGGCCGTCTAACCTATATTTAATGTTACTGCTACTGCTATAAAATGGTAAGTATTGGCCTTTTGCCTTCATAATAAAATCTTACAGTATATCCATCTAGGACTTGCTTCGCCCTGGCTTAGTTGTAACTTACCTCAGTCTAAGACTGTGATTTGGAGTGAAATATGCGAGGGCATTTAACGTAATGTACAACCCCGTTCAAGTGCTAATGTTGCACTAACTTTTAGCACGTGGGTATTCAATGAACAGATAGTGCGCACAATATCGATTGTAATAGACTTAAATCATATAGGTCTAGGTAACACTAGATTTTTTTTATAACCATAGACCAAACCAAAATTCATTCCTAAATCTTACAGAGTAATAGTAGGCCCTAAACCTAACCAGAATTTTAATCTGTTAATCCAAATCCTGCAAGTCAAGTGTAATCTTGTGTAGCCCACTACTGCAAATGTACATACACACAGTGATACGAATGAGAGAGTGATTCCGGATGACCTTTGTTCTGTCATGCGCAGTTGTGATCATGAAAGTTCTTATTGGAGTAACGAACCTTGTGGTTGCATACATAATTGGAACTGCTTTTTTTCCCCTAAAAACTGTGGTAGCCATGATGGATCTGTTTAAAGGCTGATATTCCTCGATGATACCAGTCAGTTAATTAACATAAAGTTGAGTTTTATAGTTACAGTATTCAAAATCTCCTGGCCAGCATACTGTAGAACATGTCCAAAGCCTCTCAAACTGAAAAAATTACAAGCTAAAACTACACTGCCAGGGAATCCATTCCAAATGTCAGCAGTCCTCACAAACAAAACTAAATTTACTGATGTTGAGTCTACAAAACTCTTTAAGTGACTTCTGACTGTGATCACAGGTACAAGAAATTGTACTTAACTTGAGAAACTCTTCAGTAGTATCTCTGTCATACCCATCTGAAACAATTTCAAAAGCCTCAATCATGTCACCCTTTAATCTATGATATTTTGTTGTTGACAGTTGGAGTTTCTTTGACCTTTTCGGATAACTTAAATCTTTTACAGACGGAACCAACGTAGTTGCTCTCCTCTGAACATTTTCCAAAGCATCAGTGTCACACACATTGATAATAACTACAAGGCAACCAAAGAAGAGCAGCAAATTCAAATGTGGCTCCTGCTAGTGCCTGAAATAATCGCTTAAAGATTTCCTCATCCAAAATGTAAACCTCACTTGATGCTCAATTTTTTCTTTTTTGAAGTTATGAAATAATTTTTTTTTTTTGGAAGTTTGGAAACAATTGTTACCAAACTGCTTTGATTCAAAGACTGGTATGTGTAACAATTTAAGGAGCATTTAAGTTTGCTGCATGTATTACCATATGCATTTACGGGGAGTCAAATCTACAGTCATGATTTTCATGTTTTTGGCTATTGATAAATTCCAGCACAATTTGAACAATTGCAATGTAATATATATTTGTTTTGTCTTGAAATAATCTTCAGAAAGTTCAAAAACTGGTTCGGATTTTTTAAGTTTAGAGTTCCATATTTAGTTCTAACATTCTTGGAAAATATGGGAAATGAAAAATATTATTTACATTGTCTATTTTATCACTTTTGTGTTATTAACATCATGTAATAATACCAGCCGCAAAATGATTTTTCTTCTTTTTGTTACTTGTTTAGAGACACTGGTAGATCAGTACACTGCCCTGATAGATGTATTCACAGATGCAGGAGAGCCCATTCCTGATGTAAGCTCAGTCAAAATGCTTGAAAAACTCAAAGAAATAAAAGATAAAGTCCCTTTGACAGCTGGTAGGATTAGAGAGAAAATTTCGTGAGTAAACTCTTTTTTTTTATATGCTTGGTCCAGTTAACTTAACCTTGACCATCCAGCACATGAAGTGTATCTGGGTATCTTAATTTATGAAAGACTAATTGTATTCAAGTGAGAACAAGTTTGTAGCTTAATTCAAAATGTATGCACAATAATCTCTTTATTTTCTCTGAGAATGATACTTTTGTATTCTGAAACTTGATGAAAGATTCTTGCCATGGAAGTGAGAGGAGATTTGTCACATGGCTTAAGCTGCCCAAAGAATTATTTCTGGAACAAATTGTCATTATCAGGAAAGAGATTTTGTAATGTGCTTGTATATCTTGGTGATGAGTTCTCCATGTCAGTGAAAGTTACTGATCTATGTTTTCCAGTGATTGTCAATGTAGAAGCTTATGGTCCATTTTTCTCAATTTTTGCTGTAAGTTTGTGTAACTGCCTGAACATTGTCTTTTAGTCGTTAGGGTTTGTTATCTGAAAGTAGAGAATAGTCTTTGCATCTTAAAAGTGGCATTTTCACCATTTTGCTTGCATTTTAGCCCGATAAGGAATGATTTAGGGTGTCTTCTGCAAAAGATTATGAAATAAAAAGAAAAAGTTCCTAATTTGAAGTTACGACAAGGTATCAAAAACAGTAGCAAAGAATTAAATTTAGCTAAGATAATGACTTAGTGCATTCAATTTTTCTTGTCCCTGAAGTAATGTGACCTCTGGCCTTGAGAAAACACACTTCCGTGATCTTCTGCTTGGAGGAGAAGAACGAAAGACAGAAACTGATGAGAGCAAACTAGTACTCAAAAAAGACATTCCCCAGTCAAGGATGACATTTGACTCGAGCTTCTCAGTCAAAATGGCAGCTGACATAATAAGCAAGTAAGTGTGGAAATCATAGCAGAATGGAGACAGTTTGAAGTGCTGATACTTGAATGCTGCCCTCTTTAAGCTTCAAGCTACATTGGAATGAAGTAGAAACCTTTGTCCAAACCAAATATCTATGTATTTATGAAGCATTAATAGAATAAAGTGTGCTTGCTTTCCAGGGAGCAGCCAGATGATACATGTCATGTAAATGATGTCAGTCAGTTTTAATCTTGTTAAGTAGGTTGGAATTGACCCATTGAGGAATAAATACTGGACCTTGAGTAATGTTCCATCCTCTATTGGTTTGGTCATTTGTTTATCCATTTGTTCTAAGTATTTACTGAGCAATATACAAAACTATACAAGATTCAAACCATTAAGATGTTGTGAAAGTATGTTACTGAAAATTTCACACGACTTGTGGAGTAGGAATTTCTCTCCAAGAAATTAAAAAAATTCCTTGTTTTTCATTTTCTTCTCCAGCACCACATAACTGTGAGAAACTTATTTCTTGAAAGTAAGACTACTGTGCAGTGCTTACAGTAAATAATTGATAAATCTGTATCAATGAACATTGATTTAAAAAATACAAACTACTTTTTTAGAACAAATGAAATATTTCATTTTAAGGTGTTTTTGGTAAATGTTGCCAGATACAATTGTTACACTAAGGTAGAGAGCTAGGTCAGATCTTTCTCTCTCAGTGAATGATAATACATGATTTCAGTCCCATCAGATGTGTGAAACAATGGCCTCACCCCTGCCGCACTTGTCACTGAATGATATGGAAGAGTGTGGGTAACCATTTTGGTGGACATCTTCAGCAACAAAATGCAGAGTTCTTTTTAGCCCAGGTTGCGTTCTGATCATGGATCACAGTTTGAACTTAAAGGGCCAAACCTCTCACCCCAAAATACAATTTTGGTATGGGTGTACCAAAATTCTCAATTGGTTCAGCTCATTGATTGACAGCTAATTCAAACACAAACAATACAGAGTATTAAAGCTTATATTACACAGCATAAACATTACGGAGAGTGCTTTGATTATATAAATTGAGTTTTTCTTTCCTCACCTTGAAGCAATAACTGAGACTGTATCTGGATAAGGATGAATTTCAGACAATTGTGGGAGGGTCGCAGGTAAGAAGGTTAGGAGAGTTGGTACTGTTTGGGGTGAGAGAACTGGGCCTTTAATCACAAAATTTTGGAGAATGCGAATTTGTGATATTTCAACAAATATCTCCCTATCTTTGTGTTTGCAGTTTTGGAGGTGGATGGAGTTGTAGCTCTGGTTCCTCCTGCAGTGGTGTGACCTTCAGGTTCAAATTGTACAATGACTCTGTTGATGAATATTCACAGACGGAGGAGGATATTGCTAATCGTGCTGCTGCGATTGTTGAATTCTCTTTGCATGACCCAGACTCAGGTAGGCACAGCAATAGATCATAGTAGCAATGGTGTCAATTTATTTAAGATGGCACATGGAATGATGAAAAGTGGGTCAACATTCTGATTGCACTACTCTGTACAATGTGAATGCTAAAAAATACATTGCATTTGTTAATTAAACAGTATAGCAATAGGTTGTTTAACATACATGGTATTTTTGATTCATTTAATGCTATCGCGTATCATTTCCTCCTTGTAGAAGAAAGGGGAAAAAATTATTATGAAAAAATCTTGATTAATCAAATGTGCTATTCAAGTGTTGCCATGTAAAAACCTGTCAACACATTCATACATTGTTCATGAAGTCTATCATAAAAATGTTTGACTACCTTGTTGGGAAGTTGAAACATGCAACTTAATGTAGCTACATTCATGTTTGGTGTGGTTCAAATTTGTTGAGAAAGTATAGTTTTTATGGCAATATGTTTCATTAGCATCATCATTGGCATGTGTAGATGTTCTTTTGTACCAAATGTACAACTGTGTATATGAGACTAAAGTTCTATTTGTGTAGTCAGAAACACACTGTTGTATACTAGCCAGTCCTTCTCCTTGTGTGTGTAGATGATGTTGACTTCATACATTCTTTCAAAGAAACCACAAGCATTTTATGGAAGAGATAGCAACTCTGTGAAAATAAATACTATCCAAAATTGCAAAATTATGATTTAGTATTTATCTGTGTTTTTGTCACCAATATATTTACAACTCATGTTGACAACATCAGTCCTGGGTTACATAAGGTCACTGTTGATTCCTTTTGCAAATTACAAATAAAATATTGGTTCTTTTACATTTTAATATTTTCCTTTTTTACATAATTGGAAATCATCTCATGTGCATGGATGGTATCATGTGACAGGACAGCCCCATTAACAAAGCACCACAATATTACTTCCTAAGGACCCCTTTTGAAAGAGGAATTTCAAAGTATTATAAATTCGATAAACATCTTCTTAAAAGATTTGTAAGTGTTGGTGTTTAATAGCCTAAAGTACAGGAGTAGACACCCACAAAGACAGTAAACAAAACAGATGTTTCACTGCCAATCTTTAGAGGGAATGTTCATGTCATGGGCAGAACTTTGGTGTGAATTTTTTTTTCTCAAAACCATTTTTCAGGGATGAGCCTTTTCAGTGAATTCACTGATTTCAGTGATTTTTTCCTCTGCTTCAGTGATTTGTCATTCTTCATTTCAGTGAAATTGTGGTGATCATCTACCTATCAAATAATAGGAAAAAGCACCAAATTGTTTCTGCCTGGCTTACAAAAAGTCCTGGTACGTTTCCACTTACTATAGATGCAGTACTATAAAAGTCAAGTAGGATTTTCATAACACTATGCTCTTATCCTACCCTCTGCATTCAACAAATGTGAAAAAGTTGAAGTGAATATCACATGGATCTAGGCCTAGGCCTAGATTAACAATGTAACATTAATATTAACATGATAATGTTACATTATGCTATTCTTACTTACATTATGTATGTGCACAACTATGAAGCTTACACTAGGCTTTCCTCGTTTCAGTGATTTTTCCACTAACTTGGGCCCATCCCTGATTTTTCTATACCAAACATTATAAATACCAGAAATGTATCCCATAATGCTTTGCAATTGTTAATTTAAAAAGAAAGAAGAAAGGACTAGTTACAAGAATCTTTCTGAGTGTTTCTTTTTTTTCGGCATGGCGTTAACTGTCAAAAAAAATGATGTTATTACTTTTGTAATATATTTGCACACTTCATGGAATGCAAGTTTTACTGAATGTTTCACTTCTAAGAGAGTGGATTTACTTACCTTTTTGTTAAGTGGAAATTTCTGTTTCCTTTCAAAAAAAAAACGTATAGGTGATGAACTGACAATCTCTGACCTGTCGGATACGATCAACTTTAACATAACCATTACCAGACCACAAAGCAATATGGGATATGAATGTCGTTTTTGGAACAGCACTACATCTGAGTGGAGTAATAATGGTTTAACAACTTTACAGATTGGAGCTGACGTTGTGACCTGTGAGTCGTACCATTTGAGTACGTTCACTGTGGTAGTTGTCGATCTTCCCACAACAGTTCCACCTACAACTCAGCCAGGAGGTTCCAGTGAAGGTAAGAGTAGTATGTTCTGTGTAGCATCTTATTACTTCATGGTCAAGTGATTAGACTTGCATGTAGGAATTCTGGAGTTTGACTTCTGCCTGGTCATTCCAAAAACTTAAACAATGGAACTTACTGCCATTGTGCTTGGTGTTCAGCATAAGCAATGAAACAGGGAAGAAAGCCAGTGAGTCACAACTGGAAAAGGCAGTGGCCAACTCAACCTAACTAGGCTAGGAGTCAAACTCTAAACCCTCCGGCTGCAAGTCAGATGCTCCAACCACTTAAATATGCAGTAGGTCAAAACTAACTCATTACATGATTGTAGTAGCCTGCATGTAGACCACTACATATGACATCACTATGAAGAAAGTGAACTTTCCAGTGGAGATGAACTTTATGACATTACAACCTACATCAACAAATAGCATACAGCTCATTTGCATACTGGGACATTCCCCCAGTCTTATTAGGCATTTGGGTGAAGTGTACATTGTAAATACAGGATACTTTGTTGTTTTGTCTTTGAAAATGTCTTGTTACTTCACTGTCTAATGTCTATCACATGCAGGAATTTTTCGGTGTCCAAACTTCTAGTGAATGTTTGCTTGGCGATATTGAATATCCATAGTAATACCACAGTTTCTATTAAATAATGGAGGGGGCTGCATCCCCTCCCTTTTAGCTTTGTTTGCTTAAACTGAGCAATAATGCTAGGGTTGTAAGATTCTTTGTTAAATTTCCAGTACTGTGGGATTTCCTTCCCCATTTCATCATTTTTTGCATGTTATTTTATCATAAAGTATTTTTTAAACCAGCATTTTATGCACCCAGTGTTTTACATCTATTTTAAACCATTTGCTAGTGCTCATTTGAGTCCTGTACAGGCAGCTTTAGCAAAGTTAAGTAACATCTAGGGTGTGTGCTCATGTAAATAGTGTTGTGGGTATAAATGTTTCAATGTTAACAATGTTTTTTGTATTTTCTGTTAACTATCAAAGGTATGTTAAATAAACAAGATGAAGTAAAATGTAACCAAAACGTAAATTATGAATAATTTTGTATAATCCTGAGGTTGATGTAACAACTAAGATATGTAATAATATGCTCTGCTACATCTTGTTCACTATGGAATGATCCAGGCACCAGCGATAGTGCATCTGAAACCAGTTCCGTTACAGGTATCTTTAGTGTGGCTAGTGTGTTGTTTTCGACTTGTCACTTTGTTGCATATGCCCTGGTATCTTACATTTCTGCTGGTAGAAATATATTTTAGTCTTACTTGCATACCAGCTTCATTACTACTGTATCAAAAATGAGCCAAAGTAGGGTTTTAAATAGCATTTCAAATCTTGGCATTCTCAGTCTACAGCCTAGAGCCTAGATGTTACGGGAAGGTTTTCTTTAACCCTTTCCCAAAATGTCACGTTTTGTGAAATGGTGTAAAATGTGGTTTCATTCTTTCCATTCTTGCTTCCCAGAAATCAAGGTCATTGAAGTAGTCATGTAGATGACCTTTTGGTATCTTGTAGAGGCAGTGGTGGGGGTTTGTAATAACAGCTTGGCATGTCTCTGGTTGGAACCCCTATCCTAAATAAAAACACAAATAAGAGTCTAGAATCCAAAATAAGATTTGATGGACTTTTGCCCAACTGGAATTCTTAAATGTGGAAATTACAGGGTAGAAGATATAGACAAACAAAACACTCAACTCAGTTGTTAAATACAGACATGACACAGTACAAAGAAAAAGCATAAGGTTTTCTATGAACATTTGTATTTAGAAAGTTATGGGAGCAAGTAGACCCCTACCATCCATTGTTTTGATTGAACATGTGCTGAATTCTTCAATTGGGAACGGTTTTCATGCCTTATGTTGTTTCAACTCTGAGGACTAAATATTGCTTGACAGCAGGAATGCAAGAACACAACTGCTCGAGAAGGGTGGCAGTGTTACATGGGGGTTTCTCAAAAAATCTTGTTGTAAAATCATAATCCTATCTGCTGCCCTCAATTTACCTTGGCATTTACATTTGCCAAGGTTTTAAAGCCTAACCCTGTCTTGCTAATGTTTAGTTTATTTCTCTGCAGGACTCTGCTTTATAATTTCCAGTTGTGTTTTATTTGTTTGATTTTACATTTTAATTGTACTCATTTCTTTCTGTATGTTATTTACTCTCCTATCAAGAGGGTTTGTGCTACAATGCATTTCATATCTCCACACCAAGGCTCCTCAAAGATTTACTGGTATAATTTATAGACTGACTTATTTGGTGCCTAGATGGGCTGGTAGACAAACAAATGGAATTATCAAACTCTGTCTGCTCACGTGTCTGAGCAGAGCTACAGTAAGAAATGATTTGAGGCAAATTAGTAAATTCAAATTATAGAACATTTATTTTTCCATTTATAAAGGTGTCAGTTTTTCTTTTACTATTTTCAAGATTAAAACCAAATAAGAAGGAAAAAGTGAGCGAGTGGAAGCAGGCAATGTGTGTTACTTTTGTCAAAGAAATAAAATACCTTAATGAGATAAATTGGAATTCTAGAGATAAGCTTGGCAGCCTCAGTCCCCCTTACCAAGAAAAAAGTGGGGGCTAATGGCATATTCATCCCCCCTCCCAATATTTGCAAAGTACATCTTCAGGAAGTGGTGACCACAGAGAGAATTTTCATGTTGGTGTTGATGAAAAAATGCCAACATAAGATCCATATTTTACACCTGGGTGCATGCAGCTTAGCACTCTTAGGAAGTGCCATTAACGGTCACCTAGGGGGGGCTTGTTAAGTCAAAAAGTTTCTTGTATGCTCTGGGACAACCCATGGTGGTGCTCCGGAAAGATAGTCTTGGTCGCACTCATCCAGTTGCCAATATTCTTTCTTTCCACTAGACTTTGGAGATAAGTATGATTAATATTTCAGTGAATACTACTTGGATGTTACGTCATCTCACAGCATAAGTGTGCCATGAGTGTACAGTATGCATTTCTTTTAGAGCAAATATTTGGTGTTGCCCCAATATTTCTATTTCTTGCAGAGCAAAAATTTAGTGTTGCCTCAAAATTTCTTCAGATTCACTGTTTCTTTAATTTCTCATGGCTTGGCTAACTTTGTTCAAATTTTCCTCATCTTTTGTGCTGTATGTGTTGTCAAGCTTGTTGACATAATTGGGTATATTGATGCATACACTAGGATCTTGATAATCAGACACTTAATCAACCAAAGGACAAAGGCATCCTTTTCTGCCTTAAAATTATTGCCCCCTCCATGGTTAACTATTGCAAGAGGGGAATATTTTCCAACATTTGTAAATCTCAAAGTAACAAAATAACCAAGGCATTGTTCCTTTATTCAAGTGTCTTTAAACTATATACTGTTTAAAAATGACATGTTTTATAGAATGTAGTTTCTCTCTGAGATTTTGGTAATTTTTTTCTGTAAATGGTGCATCTACTACTGCAGATACCGATGATACTAATGGGGAGAGTCCCACAGGTAACATCTTAGCTGGATTTTTTTTAATTATTTCTTACGTATTATGTTTCTTTTAAGTTTATCAATTCTCTCCAAAGTCTTTATACTAAGTCACTGATCTCTTTTTCTTTACATGATTTAACTTCTTAGTTTTTTGATGTTTTAAAAAATGAAAGCATTCTTTCTCTGTTATAGGTCTATCAATGATAATATGATTTCAAAAATTTGAAAACCAATTTGATTTTCCAGCTGATAAAAATGTCAAGGCAAGGGGAGAGGGGGAGAGAGAAGGAAGAGCAAAGCTGTTTGGGAGGCTGGCCACCTTCCCCTCAAGGTTTAATGTGATATAGTCAGGAAGCTATTTGAGCTTTTTAATGACTAAATAGTAAATACCAGATTGGTCTGGGATGAACACTGGTAAGATAAGCCATCTCCTTTCAACAACTTCTGAGAGGATTAAACAAAGCCATGTTGTATTAAATGCTCTCAACCCTGCTTATTGTCCCTGTCTTGTGGGTAGAAATGTATCCATGTGATTAGCCGGTTTGTTAAAGGCTGTGAGGGATGGAAGATCCCTACTGTGCACCACTGCTTGAGAGCTGAACCAAGTAAAGAATATGACTACCAGAATGGAACAGGTCCTTTAGATTGACTCCAGCCACACTGGACCCCTCAACATCACTATATAATCAATGCAAATCAAGCAAATTTGTGTCACCAGAAAGCTCCCGTATGGTTCAACCATTCAAGTCTTCTTTTTCATGTTTATACTATTTCCTATCTCAGCATAAGTGTGTTTTGTTGCATTTTCTTGAACTGCTTTTCAACTTTTCAAGCAACATACACAAACAGTGTTCTCCTCCGCTGGTTGAATGTTGTTTTTCTGGGTGTTCCAGACTTAAGGAAAGTTAATTGTGATCACTGTCTACGGAAGGGGGGGGGAAGGGGAGAAAACCGTGTGTCTCTCTTTGGTTTCTTCATTAGTTAGATGGAGTTTTATGGCCCAGTTCCCGGTCACAGCCTTTTTACCAGTCATGGCTCACTGGCTTGTTTTCCCTACTCCATTGCTTGTGCTGAGCACAAAGCACAATGACAGTAGATTCCGTTTTTGAAGTCCTTGGTATGATCTGGCCAGGATTTGAGCTCCTAACCTCCCGACTGCAAGGCTGATGCTCTAACTATGCAGTCACTGTGTCTCTCTTTGGAAAGTGTTTGCTAAATTCAATGATGAATGTAATCATACCTTTTTCATGACTAGTAGCATTTCATATTATTATTACTCGCTGGTATTTCTGCTGCTTGCAATGTTGAAAGGTTAAAAACTGATAACTTTTGTGGTGGTGACTCAACTTTTTGTCCAGATAGCACATTTTCTGTCTGGTACAAGAACACCAATGTTGCAAAATTGGTCTATGTGCAGCACCTTAACAAAGCAGTCAGTGGAGAACTCTGTACCTTGCTTGTTGAACTTGCATACTGTACTGTGTGTATCTTCAGTTTTGGGGAATTTCATTTTCTTTTAATTCACAAGTGTTGATTCTTTATAGCTTCATTTAACTCCAGTAATATGATCATTTAAATTTAATATTATGTACAGTTATATCACTTTTAATTCTTCAACCAAGAGGTACCATACATTTGTGATATGCTATATGAACATTAAAATGGAGTAGGTTTTGCTATAAGAGTTAAGTTAACAAAAGTTGACAGAGATACTGCAGTGATATTTTTATGCAAGAAATCTTTGAAAAAAGAAATTTCACCAAGGATGGTCTAACCACCCTTGAAATTCCTGACCAGGATGATCTCCAGACCCCCTCTTTTTTGAGAAAAAGAAGAAATAAAGGCTTGTGAATAAGGGATATGAGAGCCCTTATCGATCATGATAGGAATTGGGTATCATTTTATCTCAAAAGTAACACTTGATTGAAAGAACAGTGGGATAAACAGAGAAACATTAAAACATAAAAATACAATAAATTGGTCAGAAGCTTTGAGATCCAGTCAAAAGGAGTAATTTCAACCTGGATTCATTATTGTACTTTTTTTTGTGAAAAATAAGGTTCCATTGTAGACATTGATGATGAAGACACACAAGAGACTACCAGATCAGATGAAACAGGTACCTTGTGGCAAAGTTCTTGCTTGTTACAATGTTTCAGCTCATTGAACAACTCTACACAAACTGCTCATACTATGTTGCTGTTCTTACATTTTTTTATTTATTTATTTATTTTATATTTTTATTTATTTCTTTTTTAAATACAAGCATTTACTTTCTGTTCATGTTTCTTTAAATGTGAAGTTAATTTGAAAACTTTCTGAAGCAATTTTATTTTAAAAATTTCAAGTCAAGGTTGGAATTGTGACATCCAAACAGACTGAGTTGAAACCTGTCTTCGGTTTGCCCTCTTCCCTTTGTTGATGTATTAGGGTTAGGGGTTGCCCTCAGGCCTTTGAAGGACCAGACACCAAATTTATTTAAGAAACACTGTTAAACAGTTTTTTCTGTCTAGCGCTTTGAGGATAGTGCCTAGAGAATGGATATGCTGTGAGTGGTATGATTACCTTTCTCAGCCCTGCCTCCAAGACCACTATTTATTTTCCCCATTAGTTACTTTGGAATCCTTAGCAGTACCAAATGTATCTAGGGAGTCTAAGGCATAACTTTATCCTGTGTGACAATCTACCAGACGATTGATGCCAAGTTTGGTATCTTTTGAAAGGCCATTTCAGATGGGAAACTGTAGATTACTCATGGGTGAAAAGTTCATGTTAAGTTGACAAGACAGAAATTAAACCATAAATCCCCATGTTGTTAAGCTTCATTGAAAAAGACAAATGATATTTGCTGTATCTATAATTACATAGGGAAAGAAATAATCCTGAAAGAAGATGCAGTAACACTGAGTCTGAGGTAGGGAAACTTTAAAATTCTCCACATGACTTGAAGAAGGGGACACCAATGGAAAAATGAAGGGCAGAGTGGGGTTTTTTTGTCAGCACTTCATGATTACAATAGAAATAAACTCTATTGTATTATGCTATCTAAGAAGTTAAAAGAACCACAATTTTTGGCATATTTTAAGTTATTTCTGAAAATGGAGCTTAATATCGTTTAAGGGCTAGTGGTGCTCTGTGGTGTGTGTTGCATCATCATTCAATTAAATGCTGCACTTTTCTTCCTGAGCTGAGTGCCTTTTTATTTGATCTACATGTGCAATCTGTTTATTACATTCACCCTTTTTAACATTAAATATCTTGTTTCTTTATTAATTTGCTTCACATATCTGCCTATGAAACTAAATTAAATTGTTTGCAATCATAGGCATACAGGGGTAATTTTTTGTGAGGGGGAGGAAAATTTTTGCCCCAATGTTGGTCAATGGCACCATTTATAATGTTTTGCCTGAAGGGACCAACTGTGTTTGCCTGAATTGTGAGGGCAAGTGCCTACACCCCTGCCTCATATGTCCATGTTTGCAATGGAAATTTTACTCTTTTTGGCAGCCTTTATATTGTAATTGCTGACTTTTGAACACTGGGAAAGAATTTGTAGACTGCAGCTGTGATAGGTTTTTCTCTTGTTTTACCTTCAGCAACAAACTGTGTGTGCAGGTCAAGTATTATTTATTTGAAATGAACTTTGCTATGCTGAAAGATCTTCTTTCAAGGTGAATTTCACAAACATGCGTGCTTCATGCACCCCCTATTGGTAGAGGCACTATCATGCATTTTCTGCAGACAGTGATTTCATAAAATCTATTTGGGTAACTTAACCTTTAAGGTCAGTATGTTATCTCATATTTTATCGTATTTATTTGTAAAAGATGAAACATCAGCTGTTGGTACTGATGAAACTACTCCCACAGAATCGGTTAAAGCAGGTATTTTACTGTGACTGGTATTGCTGTTTAATAGTTTGCATGTTTAAATCTGTTCTCAAGTTTCTGCCAACTTGAACAAGTCTAGCCAGACTTCAAGTTCATTTACTAAGTTTTGACTTTTTTTATATCATTGAATTTTTATTCTTAATTTTCTATCATTTCAGGTGTATTTTAATTTGTAAAAATTTTCACCTATTGATATCCTATTTATTAATAACTGTGTGCGTTTAAATTGGTACTTACTTTTCTGACAACTTGAAACATCTCTAGCAAGCCTTCAAAAAGTACTGAATTTTTTTTTTAATTTTCCATCATTTAATATTTAAAGTTTCTTTTAGTTGTCAAAGTGCTATCTATTGAGGTTTTGTTAATTATTAATTTATCTTTTCCTTTGAAAACTTCTTGCGAAAAATGCAAAGTGATTTTAAAGCTGGTGTGGTGAATATCTGTCAGCTACACAATATGTAATGTGTTACTTTGTCTCTTTGCTATGACTATGGCCTTCAAGTGTTTCTGTGCTCCAAAAGTCCATTAATAGTTTAAAATCATAGAAGTTACTATAATTGTCTCCATGAAGTGAATATTACCCAAGATACTCTAACATCCATTTAGAATAGTTTGGGAAAAGTTGAGTGGTCACTTTCTTTGGACACTTTTCCATTCCAACTAGGATTAAACATCAAAACCATTTAGCACCATTTAAGTTATCAAGAATGACCAATCATAATCATTCTGAAGATATTTAAAACTACTTGCAGATAGAACCATTCAAAACCATTCAATTAAATTTAAAGTTGAAAGTGTTTTGGGAAAAGTTGAAAGGAATTTAATTCTGGAAGGGTCAACAGTCATGTCACCTTGCAAATATGTCCTTAAAAGAAATTCCATTCTGATGTTTCCAAAGTCAGTGACAATCACATGTTGAGCCAAGATGACATTACTTAAGAATTGTCTCCATAGCTGCAGTTTTATACATGCAGCTATATATAAAGGTAGTTGGTCATGTATGATTTCAGGTAAACCATTGATAGATGGCAGACGACTTAAAAATTTATTTTTTTCATTTGCCAGACATTTGTTCTAAATTCAGTTTAGGAGTAGAATGAAATAGAAGAGATTCGCCCAAGGGAATACTGTAAGAAGCTGTACCAGACTTACTTAGAAACATCATGAAAATCTTAAAATGAATTCTTTTAAATTTATCTGTCAAAATATTCCTGAAGATTAAGATCTTATATGAATATAAACCGAAGAGTCTATGTAAACTGGAGAGTAATGATACCTGGGTAAATATATCAGATTGAGGTTATTACTTAACTTCTATGAAGGTTCCAGGTTCTTGAAAGTACCTTCCTTTTCTCATATAAAATAAACACCTGTGAGAATTTTTAAAAATATACAGCAACAGTTGATAAAACTTTTATAATGTTTTCCGTAAGAGTATATACTGATTTCAGATCACTCCAAACATACGGTTTAAAATCAACCTTTCTTCAAACTTGTGAATTATTTTCAATATAGAGGGTGAACACCATCAGAAGCCTTATAATTAAGTACACAGGCATAATGACATTTTAAAAAAGAGTGGGCAGGGTTAGCTGGAAATTTTGTGTCATAGGCCAGAAGTTATGACGTGAGTCATCTCTTCCCTTCTCCCCTTCCCCAACCCCCCCCCTCCCCAACCATAACATTTGTCTATGACTTCACACTTTGTTTGCCTGAGAAAGGAGGAGGACATACTTCCTTGGTCATGCAAATCTCTTTTTAATGTGCCTATGCCTGTTGGATACTTAATAATTATAAATTTTTAGTTTGCTATGTTATACATGATGTTTTTTGTTCTACTTTGTTGATTTTTTAATGAATTTAAAGAGTGTATCGTGTGTTTAATATGAAATAACATTTTCAATTAATTATGATGGTTTTTTTTCTAAAGTACTAAAATAATTAATGTACTTATAGGTTTTTGTGGTATTATAAATGACAGTAATGAACACTTACTACCATTAAGTGATATAAAAGACATGTTCTGTTACATGTAATTTTGCTAACACTCATGACAACTGACACTAGTTAACTATTTATTCTATGCAGTGGGATAACTTGCAAAGGATAGTGGTGGCTACCCTTGGTAATCAATGGTGACCAATTTAGTCGAGTCTATTGCTTGTTGAAAATCTGCAGGTTATTTCCCCAACCCCTTCCCTTCTGAGATTACTGTAGTCCACATGCTATTGCTTTATACCATAGTGATTTCAAATACTGTGCTGTCATCCCACTAATGTAAAAGGAGTCTCTAAGTCAGGCCTAGAATTTTGAGGTGTGTGAGTGCTATCACACACCATCACTCACCACATATCACTGTGAGGAGAAGATAAGATAAGATAGGAAAACTTCATTGCTCCGTCGCAGAAATTTGAGTACTAGCACAAGAAAAAACAGTATAAAGATACAAAAGTACAAACATACCAAAATAGACATCAGAATATATCATACATATATGAAAAGAAAAATTATCTGGTAAAATTTTCATTGAAATATTTACAGTAATTGTACGTGGCAGGAATGAATGATGGTATCTATTGGATTTTGGAGTGGGTAGTCTCAGCCTTCTGCTCTTCATTAGGAGAGTTATGTGTTGCACGCCTATATACAGTAAAGAATGTGAACTATGGAAATCTAATTATTAAAGCTGAATAAAACAGTCCTCCTACCACATAACAGAAACATAAATAGTTTCTTAAGGGATGTGATTTGTAGCACACCAGGAAAATCTAAATCTCAAGGCCTGCTAAATCACAATCCTCCACCTTAGATCAATTGCTGACAATTTGACCAAAGTGATAAGCAATACATATGAAATAATTTCAATGTTTATTCCTAGTTCATGTAACTCCAGGTTGATCAAGCTGTAAAAGAATTTGTGAGGAGTATAATTAGAATACTGCAGTAAAGAAACCAGTACATTAATATATTTTTCTGACTAAGTTAAATGATGCCTGAGCAGCATTTTATGAATGGTTCAAGTATGAAGTTCAGTACCAATTTATTTTGTGAATAGCCCGAAGTCTAATATCCATAGTCAAAATATGTCTTGTAAAGTATTTGAAGTATACTTGGTGGTTCTTTGTTTATCAAATATGTATGGTATGCATTCTTGTACACGTTTAGGGGCATTTCTTAGAATTGATATTTATTATTTACATCATTGGTCAATCAGATACCTGCATGGGATTTTGGAAATTTTGAGAAGTAGGGAACCAAAATTCCATTTTTGCTGGGGACCCCTTTCTCCTGATTTTTTCAACTTTTTTCTCAAAAAACTGATGTGAGCACCAGAGGAAAGAAATAACTTACCTAGGCCTCCCCCCTTGTACTTCGCTCTTGTGCATGACACTGAAGTTAGCTGCTGGTACTTGACCTTCCGTTGGAAAAATGAAAATGAACGTTATGTCCAGGAAGTAAATTTTCCAACATTTTTTCCTTGGATCATAGTTATATATATTTTGGGTACTAACTAAAATCTTATTTGTCCAGGTACTCATTTCTTTAAACAATTTCTTGATTCAATTAAGTTGCTAAAGTGTAGACTTGTAGAAGGTAACTTTTAAACTAACCCTTACCCTTGTTAGGACTATGACAAAGGTTGTTTGACAAAGGTTGTTTGACTGGTTTTGATGATCATCCAGCTGTTGTCAGCCATTAATGTATCAAGTTTTATTAATTTCAGGAGGTGATGACTCTACAGATGACAGCAGTACTCAAGGAAACACTCCTGTACCTAGTAAGTAGCTGTACCTGAACAAAAGGCTATCGTTAACTGTTTTTAGTCTCTACCGATGACTGCCTCCGTAACTTGTCCAGTGGACTTTTTGTAATCACTGGGCTGTTCAGAATATGCAGTTGTCCTGGATAGAGTAATCTTCTGACTGCTGGGGACTAGAAAAAAGTATGCTCCCACAGATAATTGTATAAGTAGTAGTCAAAAGAGTTATCAGAAGATAGTAATGTAATACTAAACATCAATACATGCTGATATGCCCATCTGAGTATGGCATAAAGTGATATAGGGTGCATGCACAGTTCTACAGGTGGTGGGCTAGAAAGGCTTGAGGACCGCCACCCCGTCAAAAAAAAAAAAAAAAAAAGTAAGGAGAATTTTTATGTGCCATCAAAATAAATAATGTCAAATTTGTTTATGCCAATGGTTAAGAAACATGCATAGGCCCAGATAATTCTGTTATTGGGGTTAAGTTCCTTCTAAATTATGTCCCTAGAACATATTACAGGTCACATCTCATTTAGTGCCTGGATGGAGAAAGGCAGGTGTAGAATGTAAAATGTGTCAAAGGTAAAGTTAAAGCAAAAATTTATGCAGTTTACCTATGGCAAGAGGAAATAAATCTACACAGATTAGTGAAACTTGCACTAAGATCCAAACATGTCTTTCTTCATGTCTTGGATGAATTTACTAGATTTGTGTTCCAAAGTAAACTTGAGGGCATCAGAGGTTATATTATTTCCACAGTGTTCTCATGGCACTTTAATATGCAATTGCAATCTGAGAATATTGGAATGTTGAGGAGAAAGGTGGATAAGTTTAAAGGACCAAACCTCTCACCCCAAACTTCAATTTTGGTACAGGGGTACCAAAATTCTCAATTAGCTCAGCTCTTTGATTGACAGCTAATTCAAACAATGCAGAGTACCAAAGCTTATATGACACAGCATGAACTTTACTGAGAGTGTTTTGATTATATAAATCGAGTTTTTCAATACTCACCTTGAAGCAATAAACTGAGATTGTATCTGTATGAGGATAAATTTCAGACAGTTGTGGGAGGGACTTCAGTAACAAGGTTAGGAGAATTGGTACTGTTTGGAGTGAGAGAACTGAGCCTTTAAAGAAAAAAATTTGTCCATTAGTGTGAAAATTTGATGTCATATGTGCTTGCTTCAAGTTCGTTCTTATTTCGTTTTAACTGTGACAACTGTACCCATTCATATCTTAAGACTCGCATATTGCATTTCATTGCAAATTTCGCCACAAGATTTACATAATTATCCCTCTAACATATCGAAATTTGATTTGATTTTGAAGCCATCTTTTAAAACTGGGAAATGGGGTATTAGACTTGAAAACTTCTGAAGACATTGCAAGGGCTTTAAATTTCTGTGATATGATTTGATAGGATTTGCCTTTCTTATAACTTTCGTACAGTATTTTTACTAGTATAGTGCACTTTGATCGTAAATTAACTTGTCAATGTTTCATGTCGAAGGAATACTGAACTCAATCTTTCGCACTTGTAGCAAAGTAAATAGCAATTTCATTAATCATGGAGTGATACCACACTTTGCTTTCAACATGACATGCAGTGGAGATAGAAGGAAGGCTATGTTCTTTATTTACCATAATATCAAATGTGTCTCTGTAACAAATCGTTTTCCTTTTTGAATGTTGTTAGTATAAAAGATGGTACATTATCAGTATTATTGCTTATTTAGCCCAACTAGTTGATCAAATCTTTGAGTAAACATTGGAAGATGGGTTTTCAATTGATAAATTGCTATTGTTTCTGCATTTTGATGAAGTGTTGAATTTGATCTGTGTGGATAAGCTATTATTATCTTGCTATATCCTATCTTTGTCAGTTTAGGTAGGTATTAGTCTTACAAAGACTTATTTGTATGGAATAAACACAACCTAAATAATGATGAACCTTTTATAATAGTTTGTCTGACAGAAGATTTCTTTACCAGGCCTTCAAAAAAATGCAAATTTAAATGTTTTGCAGTAAGTGATAACAAACTTCAAATCTTGTTTTTGGCCATGACCTTGTGAAGTGTTCTGTGTTCATTGGCTTGAAGAAATTAACCTTTTTAGCATCATATTAATGTAATACTCAACAATCAGTGCATTTAATCTATAAATGTAAAATATTGCAAAGACTAGAAATAAAAGTTCAACTCGCATGCATAGCAAAAAAATCTAAAATTAACCTTATGTTGAAAGTCTTTCAAAGTAGAGATATATCAGCTGAAAATGAATAATACATAATGTTACTTTAATTCATTGCAGGTGGAGGTGGAAGCGGTGTTGTGATAGCGGTCATTGTGGGGGTGGTGGTGTTGGTTCTGGTAGGTGCTGCCATGATCGGTGTTCTCGTATTCTTGAAAATGAAGGGAGGAAACAACAAAGTGAACAGTGAGAGTAACTTTGAAGCTGCTCATCCCGCACCTACAGCTCCTCAACCAGTAGCTGCTCCTGCTGCTGAGTCACCTGTCTCTGCATCACCACAGCGAGCCAAGGTTTGTATATTTACAAGAGATTTGAAATAGAAACAGACTGTTTGAATCAGCGGGGGATTTGTGTGAAAATGGGGAGGGGGAGAGGTAGGACTGTGTGTACGGTTGTGGTGGAAACCCTGTGAAGTAAAGAGAAAAAATTAAATTTGTTGTGGACTATGACATCACCTGTCAAAATTTTTTTGTGACTCCTGCAACATTTTGATCTGTTGTTCTGGTATTTCCAGACATTTCCAAATGAAAATTTATGCCTGTGTGATTCATAAAGCATGTGAAATGGTAGTGTTTCTGATATGATACGAGCTCATGGTGTTTGCTAGATTTTTCCACTAACAATGAAACTAATTTATCTTCAGTATGTAAAAGACCAATGTTTACACAGTATGATACTTGTTGACATGATACTGTTGCAAGGTGGTTTATGAGGTGAACAAACTATACACATATGACCTGAAGAATATATAGCTATTCAGCTTGAGCTAACCAAACCTTGTCAAACATATTTTAAGGAGAACAATTTGCCAAAAGTGTTGTAACAAAACCTTGGATAACATGTTTTACTCAAGAATAAGACCAAATTTTAATTTTTTTCCAAAAAGAGCTTTTTCATGAACTTGAAAATGTCTTTTTCCTGTATGTTTGGGAAAGAGGGAAGGAATTGATCTGGAAGACTTGGTTCATTTCCTTTTGTCTGTAGATAAAAATTTTTTTTTTTTTTTTATTCTTTCCTCTTTTTTACCCCAAAGAACCAAAAAGTTTCTGCCATGAATGTCTTTATAAATCCAAGTTTTTAAACTTGTACAAACAGCCCTTTGTGTTTCATGTAATCACAAGTATGTATGACCATGAAATCACTGCCACCCTTAAGTGGGCCCCTGTGTCCCTAACCTGGCCACCTACATCTCAGTTTCCTTTTTTTTTTGAGAAGTCTCAGTGTCATCCCTGGTTGATGTGAATTGAATCAAATCATTTTTTTTAAATCTGTTGAGCCTTAATTGACAGCATTGGATATCTCATCTAAGAAATTTGTTTACATTAGGTCAGTGTGTAGAAATCTTTAGAATGGGGGATTTGTTTGCTCTTTGAACCAAGGAAGAATCATATTAGACTCGAAGATGTCATATCTGATCTCAAAAATGATATGAAGCCTTAACCACTTTTACTGTTAAATATTCTCTCACCAATGGTTTTATGTTCCTCACTGATTTTTAACTTCAAATTGGAATTTATTTCTCTGAGTGAGTGTGATAATATAATTTAAATTTTTCAAAATTCTCTCTGACTTCCATATTTTAGACTCCTGTGGCATTTGAAACTGCAGATCCAGTGGCAGTACCTCTCAAAGCAGAACCAGACATGCCTCCACCACCATCTGTGTTTGTGCCACCTGGTGATGAAGCCACTGTTTCCACAGAAACCGAGGTCCCTCATCACCCTCACTCTCCTGAACCATCAATGGAACCAGAGATAGAATAATCACTTTTTCTGTTGGTATCAACTCAGTCACTGCCTGTAGACGGTGGTGTAATTGTATATAATAATGGAAGATTGATCTTATTTGTACATTGAGTTATAGCATTACTTACATTGAGATAATATAATAAGATGTACAACTTCAGTTTGGTGTGAATTTTTAGGAACAACTCAAAATAGACTAGCAGACTGCTATAGATTTATTTTTCCAAAAGATTGTCCTTTAGTTTTTCACTTTGTTAAGTATGAAAGCATTAATTGCAAAGAAATTATAAAAATAAAATACCATGTAATGAAAAGCAATTCATTATTTTATACATTGTAGATGAGTTTGCAGAGGTTGTATATATTTCAGTCAAAACTTTCTATATTTTCAGTCATTATTTCTCGATATGAACCAATGGAGTAAGTCGAATATATTGAATCAACTCTTGCATAAGGTATACAATATGTTGAAGTATAAATTCCCATTTCATTTCTGCTCTATGCTTTTCTAATCATTTCTAATAATGATCTTATTATATGCTCAAAAACTGAAATTCTTCTATTTCATGTTCACGTCGACAGTTGCATTTTGCTCAGTATTCTGAGACAGCATGCCTCAAATAATTAAGATCGCATTTTTTGTCCCACATACCGTGCCAAAATAAATAGCTTTAAACAGAAAATTTATAATATCTATTTTGATATTGAAAGTATTCTGTCTTTATTCTTTTACAGGTGTTTCTCTTTGTTAAACATTTATGTAAATACTCTTATCTTAATATTCTCTGCTTCTTATGTAAAGTAGTTCTCAACAATAGACTTTTTTCTAAGTAACAATTACAAAGACTTAAGGGATACAGGCCCATAGCCAGGGGGGGTCGGAGCATTCAAACGACCCACCCCAACTAGAGGGAGGTCGATTTTTCCAGCCCTGTGTTTGAAGGGTCAGCTGTGAAATTTTTTTTATCTTGACATATTGAAGACGAATTTCCGTTCACTTCTTTAAAAGTGGTGTACTGTGTGGAATTACTGGGGAAAAAGGACTTCTGTTGTGTTCAAAAGTCCTCTAAAATGCTCCAGATTGCAGGAGATCTTTTCCAGGGAAGCATTCCCCGGACCCCTAGCAACTGCATGCTTACGGCACGCGCCAGCCGCCTCCGTATTTGGAAAAAGGTCCACATCTTGGAAAAAAGACCCACCTCTTTACATGGGCTGGCTACAGGCCTGGGATAGCATTTTGGTATGCCTCATTAGTGACCACAGTAAAATGACATTGACAAAAACAATGTGTACCAAAAACCTATCCCACAATCCTTTGGAATTGCTATTTAGAAAATGGTGTATACTTGTGTCAACTTTTTACAGATACTTTTTCCCTTTTTGATAGATTTGAAACGATACAGGTTATGTATTTCATATAAAGTCTTTCAGATATCTTATGTGCAAATTATTATGATGTTTGTTATTATAAGTTTCAACTCTTTTATAATAAATTTTCTGTGTACATTCCAAGATCCAACATGTGAATTTTGTGTTTCAAATGGTAGCAAAATAGTGCCTTAGTTATCCCTTTAGTAAAACTGAGGGTTGAATTCTGGAACAAAAGATTCGCTTTCTTTTGATAATCTCCCCATTCCCCACCCTAACCAAACCCAGCTCATATTGAAGTACTCTGTGGGTTTAATGGAGTTGAAGAGCCGTAAATCAAACATGGTTGTTACAAAATTTCATTCGCCATTGATTGGAATGTGGTTCATTGAAACAACTGGTTTTTCCTACAAGAAAGTTGAAAGTGATTTCACTTTTCTTGATAAATGCATTTGTGTAGAATGTTACCACCAGTTATTACCTGAATGATATATGTTAACCCTTAACCGTTGTTTGGGTCCTTTTGGACCCGTGCGGAGAGCTCGGCTGTCACACGTCTTTACTGTTTCACGCGGAGCTCGAAACTGCCAGTAGCTACCCGAAAATTCGGTCACAACAGCGAGAGAGACAATAGTTTAAGGTCACAGGGTCAATGGCCTACGGAAGCCGATGCGGGGCGGGCTAAGTCCGCTTTTCCGCCCACTCCCGAGGCGCGCAAATATGCCCCGATCGGAGCACAACGGTAAAGGGTTAAGCTAAAATATCTGCACCACTCGGCTACAGGTTTACGTGCACACACGCAGAGACAGTGGTATCAGCTTTGCAGTAAACACACTCCACAGGCTTATTTTAAGCTAAAATGCAGCAGTGAATCAAAACTGAATGCAAGCTTACATCTTGTTTGCTTGATCAGGCACTCACACACCATCTGTATCCTCAAATCATTGTGAGGAGTGCGATTTTTTTGTACACCTACTAGATAAAGTTAGGAGTGCATATAAATCTGCTATTGTTTAATAAAACAGCACACCTACCACACTCCTTAATTTTCTGAAGAGTGTGATTTGTAGCACACCTGGGAAATCTAAAACTCAAGGCCTGCATAATCAGGCATTTATTTAATTAGGGTATAATTTTTCACAAGTATAATAGCCTTTCTGTAAACATAAAATTGTAAATCTTTTGGAAGAAAACGTTTGTGCCAACATACCAGAAGTGGAAAGAAGAGCATTTATAATTGGATCAGTTGTTGATTGGAAGAATGGTCCAAGAAACCACATGTCCTTTTGTATCATCGTCATGCTTGAATGATTAGTAATCCTAGAGTAAGTTATGAGAAGAGCTTGGGTCCCTGCTATGCTGATGAAGGAATGACAAATCTTTTAACAGAACATCATTGTGGAAAGAGGAATTGGTAAAGTTGATAACTAACCCATTCATTCTTGCTATATGACTTTCATGCATAAAAATTTTCAAACTGTGTTAATTATTGTCAGAAACCTGCAGTAAACACTGTTTTCAGTGCATAGTTTGTACAGTATTCAAATGACCTGTTAAAATGATGTGAATTTTGAATAAAGAGTAGCTTGCTTTAGTCCCAATATTGTGTTTTGCCTTTTTTTCTATGTTATTCAAGTTTAGCAGAAACAACATTCTCTGCCTTTTGGTTAAGATCATGTATAGTATCTGTTCTTTTCATCCAGTCTAGAATGGAGCCATACATGACATACCAATAATGTTAATGGTCCGAGGACCGTGAGGTTGGTCATGTATTGCCTTTTAGTGGACGTAATAGCTTCTTCGGGAAGCAGTGAAAGTTTTGGTTTCGCTGAACGGCCGTTTGCCAGAGGGTCGGGAGGACTTGAGAAAAAGATCGCAGAAACAGGATTCATGCTTTGAATAGCTTAAAGTTGGGGTTGGAGGAATAGTTCAGGCCCGGAATTATATTCAAGTACCGTACTTTTGTTTTTAAATTGAAAAGAACCATTTAATTCGAAATATAATGGGAGTTTTTTCCCTTTACTCATATGTCTGGTAAAGCAAGGTTTCTAAGCCGGAATGCGTTACTCTGTCAAAATAACACATCCATAATTTCTTCACCCATTTTAATTTTGTTTTAAGCTCACAAAAGGAGAAAAAAAAAGAAGGAGAAAGGGCAAAATCCCGGCACTTTGCTAGATTACAACAGCGGAAGGGGACATTGTACACTACTAACCGTATACGGTACTCATTTCCCGTTTCCCATTATCACTTCACGTTCCGGTAAAAAGTACCTGAAGCTTTAGACCAACTCTGGAAAAAAGCATGAAAAGCCAAAGTTGTCCGTAAAACAGTGAATTATGTGTTATTGTAATGGGCAATACGAAAGGATTTCTCTAGGCTGCGAGGCCGGCCCACATACCAGTTTCGCAATTTCCTTATAGTTAAGCACCAATTTTGTTCTTTTAAGAATCTGTTAGTTGGATAGTTGGAGTTTTACGGATCAGTTTGTGATTTGTTAAACTCAGACCGACCAACAGCCTTTTATTCCAGTTATGGCTCGCTGATCTAGTCTCGCGTACTCCATACTCCATACTTTAAGTATCAGGTTCCCTTAGAGTCAGTCGGGTAGCCACCTCTGGACTATTGTATTTCAGAGCAACATGTTTGATTGCACTTTGTTGCACTTAGTATAATTCCATGTCTCTCCCAAGCTAAAATGATGGTTTCCCACACATTCCCCTCCCCTTCAATGGTAGCCTTCACTCCCCACGATCAAAATCCATGGAGTTGCCCTCGCTGACAGAAGCCAATATTTGATTTGAACATTTACCATTTGTTTACAAAATAATTGAATGGTTAATGAAAAAGGTAGAGAAAATATCGTTGTAAAAGGCTAGCTTTTCAAGACCAACCAAAGCCAAATGTACTTTCTTTAAAGGGGATGTTAAAGCAAAAATTTAATTTTCATATGTGAAAAAGGAACAAAATCTACATAGTGTAATGAAAATTCCATTCAAATCGGACATGTATTTCTTGAGATATTAGTAAATGAAGTCAGTAGATTTGTGTTCCAAAGTGATTTTGAGGGCAGCAGAGCTTATATCACTTCCTCACTTTGACAACGAATGCTTTGTTCCCCTTTGTTTATCAGACTGTGTGTTGACCTTGAAGTTAATAGGAATATGACCACCCTGTGGGGGATGCAAAGTTTGTAAAATTCTCATGCCACTTATGCAATCACATTTTAATAATATGGGATTGTTGAGGAGAAAATCCAGTATTAAATTTAAAGAAAAACAAAAGACTTCCCATTAATGTGGGGATGTGATGTCATATGTGCTTGCTTCCAGTTCACATTTTGTTGAGAAGGAGAAAACTTTACATGCTCATATCTTGGGAACCACACATCGGATCTACATGCAAATTTCACCGAAATGCTCAGAATAAGTACTCATCTAACATACCAAATCATGTTGTGACCTTAAACTCTTCTTTTAACATAATGACAGTTCTGAATATTTACATTAGATCCAAAAACGGTAAAACGAAGATGTATGTTTGCAGAAGTACAGCATCATTTTAATCTTTCAAACTTCCTCCACCCCTGTTAGCTGGGTATGGTAGAATGTTTAAACTTATCTTCTTGAAACACTGCGACACATTTCATGTTGCTGTGTCGTTAGATCTCATCTTACGCCAAACCTTTCTTGCTCGTTTATCTCCCCACAAATTAGGATCACGGTTCTTCGTAAAACTTTGTGCACCTAATAATCTATTTGAGAGACTTTATTTTTATGTTTTCACTTTGGTACCCTATAGTACCTTCATCAGGTAGTTGAACACATAACCATGGCAGTTTGCTTTTTATGAAAAGTCTAATGAGCAACTTCTTGCATTCTCCAAAAAGGGGTAAAAATTCCAATCCAGCCTTTTTCTTTCTCCGAAGTAGACGGTTTAATGACCTCGGTATTTCCTTATCAGAACTACGAATAATAAATTTGGTTTGTCTGGCGCCCTCTAATAGACGCTTATTTCATTAAAATCCCCAACAGACAGTGCGTGACATATATCACAAATATCACAATAGGTGTTTTGAAGGTCGTTTGGTAGGTCGTTTCGTGTTACCAACCCAGATTTCAGCTCCCATTGTGTTAGACAAAGGGTCGTAAGTTGACTGTCATGTGTGTTTGTTGAGGATCTGAATTGTGAGAATACCAACGGGTTGATGATATTTTGTCGATTCTGAGGTCAATTGCCATTGTAATTCAAATTGAATGATACATGGGAATTCACATAACACGACTTATACGAACCACTATTTGGCTTGTAATTTGTGAAGCCTCATGTAGGCTGCTATGGAAGTTGTACCTCGGATGAGAAGTTACTGGTGGTCAAAAATTAACATTCTGTAGATACAGCAGCGGGTGACAATCACACCAATATCCTATGTAATTACACTGTGAAAATGTTACAAACATGTTGTAGAATTACAGGAAAAAAATAAAGAAATACAATGCGAATATGGAAAAAGTGTTGTCAATATTTTGAAACAAAATGACAGCACTTTTCCGTTTTCTCCATGTATTTCTTTATTATTATTTTTTTGTAAAATCTATGTAAAAAAAGAAGTTACAATGTACTTTTTGTCACATCTTGATGTTTAAAAGAATACATTTAGGCTTAAACCTAGTGGTGTTACCAGACCTTTCTAAGTGGGAAGGGGCCAACACCAGAATAAATAACTGGTCATCGTTGGAAGAGTTGAAGTAACACGCAGCGCATCCCTGTAGGTATTTAGGCACAAGGACCACTTAAGACCTCCGGTCAATTCTAGAGACAATGTCAAAATGGGCCTCCAGGGAGCGACGTCCCAGGTGGTTCCATACTTCATTCCTTTATTTATTTATTTATTTATTTATTCATTCATTCATTCATTCATTCATTCATTCATTCATTCATTCATTCATTCATTCATTCATTCATTCATTCATTCATTCATTCATTCATTCATTTGGTTTTTTTTTTTTGTTTTGTGCCCATTAGAAATATCTATAATATGGCGTCGGATACAGACTAAACTATCATTTGAAAGGCAATCATAACTTGGTCATTTCTTGTTAGCTTTACTCGCACTGACATTTTAAAGACTGGGCTGATGGTATGTGAGTGGGGCCCACGGATCAGACTAGGTTTTCACTGGACTTTTATTCCGCTGTCCATTGAGAAATATATAAAGAAAATACCTGCCACTGAGAGACTTCGCTTTGAAGGTATTGCTTACCCTGGAAAATTTGGAAAAAGAAGCCCTTGGATGTGGTTCATTGAGTTTTTGTGCCCGAATATTATTAAGGTAGACGTTTTCCTTTCATCAGCAGTAAACAGGTAAAGGGAAAGGGTCAAAGCTTGGCTAAAGCCCCTTGAAACCGTACCAGTGCATGCACGAGCCTGAGAAACAAGCATAAATAAATATTCTGACGTTAAGATAAAATCCTGAGAGAGTAAAGCTATTATAGATTATTTTAACGGGTCTTTGAATGTATTGATCAAGTCCAGCTTTCCTTATGTATATGTTGTAAACACTATATAGGCGCAGACGGGAAAGGTTGTTTTATTAAACAAATGATTGATAGGTCACCTTTAAATATGGCAGTTAATTTGGCATACCGATTCAGCAAAGAGATACAAACCGGAAACTAATTTTTGAGAGCATTTTCTGCAATTTTAGCAAGATGATAAACCAATAAATAATAGTAGCTCCACTTTTACATTTTTATACCTCAAATCTCAGTTAGATCTTCCGCGGACATAGCCAACTTTCAGCCGAATCCCTTTATCCTTGAGGCGCCACTCTGAAATGATTAATCCATGCACCTTCCAACCGTTTGTTGGGATCCTGTGTAAATCAGGCCTTGATTTGAAAGTTTGATACCGACTCTTTAGTTTTTTTTCTTTTGTTGCCCAACAACTCTCGGGCTCCTTCACGGTAACGAAAAAGGGGGACCGACATGGGGACAAAGGTATAGGATGCTGAGTGGACTGGAACGAAAAATTTGTGAAATGTCATTGATAATTGTTCTGTATTTTTGCTCGCCTGTTTATGTAGTTGTACTAGTC
This sequence comes from Holothuria scabra, assembly GCA_037179385.1. NCBI lineage: Eukaryota > Metazoa > Echinodermata > Holothuroidea > Aspidochirotida > Holothuriidae > Holothuria > Holothuria scabra. The sequence continues at coordinate 13,366,563 of CM074188.1, read as the reverse complement.
TGTCAGGTGCTGTTATGTTATTGCCGGGAAATAAGTTGGCCTCTGTGGATGGTGAAACTTGCAAAGCGAATTATTACGTAGACTTCCTTGTCAATCAATTTTGCGGTATGTCTCGTTTCATGACGCCAGTGGTGTAGCCACGGGGGAGGGGCGGCCTGGGGCCTAGGCCCTCCCCAGATTTTCTTCAGCCCCCCCGCCCCCGATGTTTGAGTCTTGATAAAGTAATTGAGTAAAAATAAACTGTTTGAACAGATATAAACTTTGAAGTATTTCCTTCAAAACAGTAAATAAATAAAATGTGTAACAATTAAGGAAACATGCATGAATGTGTATAAAACACATTTTGTGCCACGTATGAAATCAAATTATAACTTCAAAATGATTACTTTCACTAAATTAGATAACGTATATAATCTGCACTGTCGTTTATTGCATTTCAATTCGAAGCTGAAACGAACGTCTCGACGACGCACTCGAATGCAAGGTGACTTTGTTAGGTTAAGACCCTTTCTGCCTTTCGAAAAATGTAAAATGTAAAATGTCCGCAAGGTCCGGATTTCATCATGTGTTTCCCAAATGATCCCTACTTCTGCTTTGCGGTTTAAATATTTTGGGAGATTTACTCGTAGTATTTCAATTTTGACTTCGTAACATACCGATGACTAAACTAATACCGCACCATTTTGCATCTAGACACCGCTGAAAACCGGAAAAATTACTTCTTTTGTAGTACGTATGTCACTTATAAAATTTACACAAATACTAAAAATGAGTATTTTGAAATTTTTCATGCTCCCCAAAAAGGAAAATCCTAAAACGTAGGCATATAATCAGTTCAAAGTTTTGCCAAACATAACATCATTTCCATTTTGCATCTAGAAAATCTAACGCGAAGAAAGTTTCTCTGAGGGGGACGCAACTACTTTTGGTTTTCCTATTAAAGCTGAAATCCATTGAAATATTGCAGCATTTGCGATCTATACGTCCTCCTGGAGTTTACATTTTTTCCAAGGGAAAGGGGGATATCGGTTCCCTTTAATCTCATTCCCCAGGCCACAGATCAGAAATGTCCATTTTGGGGGTCCCAAGTGTATGCATTACCATTTTTCATAGACTGATTTTTTATTCTCATTATTTGAGCAGTGGCAGACATGAGATGCGTATTTCAAGGCTGGGTACATGCAGCTTAAATCACGTGGTAAGTGTCGTTTCCGGCCATCTGGAGGGTTTGTAAAGCCAAAAATTATCTTCCTCGCTCCGCTCCAACTGATAGTGGTGCTCCACTTAGAAAGTCTTACCGCGCCTGACCCTTTGTTACCTAGCCCCCCTAAAATTCCATCCTGGCTACGCCTGCCACGATCACTCTCATAGGGCAGTAGGGATAGAACAAATTTACTAAATTAGCACGTGATACTTTACACCCAATTAAGAGCGGTGAAGCGGTGGAGAAAATGGAAAACATATAGGACTTTTAGAAACCAGAATGCAAAAATGCATTGAGGTTTCGATGATACATACATGCTCTTTTCAATAAAATGCTACATTTCTTGTAACAACTGGTGACCCAAAATAGCCTTTGTCTCCACCTGTAAGTGACTGGTTTTTCTTTCATACTGTGCCGTAAGATATTCTGCAAACAAGGTTTTCAGAGTTTGATGCCAGGTGATACCAGATGACAATTGACCTCCACCAAAAACAACAGGTACAGTACTTTCAACTCACCATAACACATCCACATACTAATTGGGAAATCCATCCAAGTTTCCTACCTTGAGATATCCCATTTTGAAAAGTTTTTCAAAGTTTGACCGATCATGACCCCAGATGTCCTTTCACCTCCACAAAAAATAACCTTATACAGACCATCTTCTCACCATAATTCATTTACATACTAATTTTGAAATCCATCCACCTTTCATACCTTGAGCTATCCTAAACAAGGTTTTCTGAGTTTGACCCCTATGACCCCAAATGACCTTTGACCTCTACCAAAATCAATAGGGTTCTTCCTCCCATCATAACGCATCAACATATCAAGTTTGAAATCAATCCAAGCTTCCTACCTTGAGATATAGTGTAAACAAGAAGTTCGGAATTTGACCCCATGTGACCCCAAATGACCTTTGACCTCCACCAAAATTTATTGGGTTATTTCTTACATCATAACGCATCAACATATCAAGTTTGAAATGAATCAAAGTTTCCTACCTTGAGATATAGTGTAAACCAGGATTTCGGGGTGTGACCCCAAATGACCTTTGACCTCCACGAAAATAAATCAGGTTCTTTCTTACATCATAACGCATCAGCCTATCAAGATTGAAATGAATCCAAGTTTCCTACCATAATGTATCATGTAAACAAGGATTTCAGGTTTTGACCCCATGTGACCCCAAATGACCTTTGACCTTCACGAAAATAAATTGGGTTCTTTCTTACATCATAACGCATCAGTCTATCAAGATTGAAATGAATCCAAGTTTCCTACCATAATGTATCACACAAACAAGGATTTCAGGTTTTGACCCCATGTGACCCCAAATGACCTTTGGCCTCCACGAAAATACATCGGGTTCTATCATACATCATAACGCATCAACATATCAGGTATGAAATTGATTCAAGTTTTCTACCATGAGATATCGTGTAAACAAGGATTTCGGGGTTTGACCCCACGTGACCCCAAATGACCTTTGACCTCCACCAAAATCAAAAGGGTTCTTCCTTACATCATAACGCATCAACATATCAAGTTTGAAATTAATCCAAGTTTTCTACCATGAGATATCGTGTAAACAAGGATTTCGGGTTTTGACCCCATGTGACCCCAAATGACCTTTGACCTTCACGAAAATAAATTGGGTTCTTTCTTACATCATAACGCATCAGTCTATCAAGATTGAAATGAATCCAAGTTTCCTACCATAATGTATCACACAAACAAGGATTTCAGGTTTTGACCCCATGTGACCCCAAATGACCTTTGGCCTCCACGAAAATACATCGGGTTCTATCATACATCATAACGCATCAACATATCAGGTATGAAATTGATTCAAGTTTTCTACCATGAGATATCGTGTAAACAAGGATTTCGGGGTTTGACCCCACGTGACCCCAAATGACCTTTGACCTCCACCAAAATCAAAAGGGTTCTTCCTTACATCATAACGCATCAACATATCAAGTTTGAAATTAATCCAAGTTTTCTACCATGAGATATCGTGTAAACAAGGATTTCGGGTTTTGACCCCACGTGACCCCAAATGACCTTTGACCTCCACCAAAATCAATAGGTTTCTTCCTTACATCATAACACATCAACATATCAAGTTTGCAATTAATCCAAGTTTTCTACCATGAGATATCGTGTAAACAAGGATTTAGGGGTTTGACCCCATGTGACCCCAAATGACCTTTGACCTCCACGAAAATCAAAAGGGTTCTTCCTGACATCCTAACGCATCAACATATCAAGTTTGACATTAATCCAATTTTTCTGCCATGAGATATCGTGTAAACAAGGATTTCGGGGTTTGACCCCACGTGACCTCAAATGACCTTTGACCTCCACCAAAATCAAAAGGGTTCTTTCTTGCATCATAACACATCAACATATCAAGTTTGCAATTAATCCAAATTTTTCTACCACGAGATATCGTGTAAACAAGGATTTCGGGGTTTGACCCCATGTGACCCCAAATGACCTTTGACCTCCACCAAAATCAATAGGGTTCTTCCTGACATCCTAACGCATCAACATATCAAGTTTGACATTAATCCAAGTTTTCTACCATGAGATATCGTGTAAACAAGGATTTTGGGGTTTGACCCCACGTGACCCCAAATGATCTTTAACCTCCATCAAAATCAATTGGGTTCTTCCTTACATCATAACGCATCCACATATCAAGTGTGAAATTGATCCAAGTTTCCTACCATGAGATATCGTGTAAACAAGGATTTCAGGGTTTGACCCCATGTGACCCCAAATGACCTTTGACCTCCACCAAAATCAATATGGTTCTTCCTGACATCCTAACGCATCAACATATCAAGTTTGAAATTAATCCAAGTTTTCTACCATGAGATATTGTGTAAACAAGGATTTCGGGGTTTGACCCCACGTGACCCCAACTGACCTTTGACCTCAACCAAAATAAATAGGGTTCTTCCTCTCAGTATGGGGTATCTGTGTACCAAGTTTGAGAACTGTCAGATCTTCCCTTCTCAAGATATCGTGTAAACAAGCAAAGTGTCACAAACACACACACATACACACACACATACACACATACACACATACACACATACACACACACCTATACGCGTTTCTGGCGCCTATCGGGGAAGCAAGTTGTTATAATGCAAACTGGGGACTTTTGTGTTAAGGGACTTATGGATGATTTTGCGTATGATTCATAACACCTGGGAGGTACAAGCACCTGTTATTACATTGAGAAGTTGAAGGGACTTTGTTTCTTTGATCTCAACTTTTGCATGCAGACTGGGGATACACTAAATCTGCTACAGCTAACATGAAAGTGGGGATACATTGCAATATCCCCAGTCTCACTGTGTGGATCAAAATGTGGGTATCTATCCCCAATTGACTTAATATTTTAAATGGGTGTGTGTTCAGTGTGGGAATAGCAGACTTCCTTATATTTTGACATGGAACCGAGGATGCATTGCAACATCCCCAGTGTCACTTTGAGGATTGAATTGGGAGTATACTACTGTATGAGCTGCATAAAGGTGACTTCTTTAATTGAAACCATCTGGCTTTTTTGCAATCAGGGGGCAGGGACAGGTTATCTTGACAGGAAGGTGTTGGGCTGGGGTCAAGCTTAAAGTAATCATTATCCTGTGAAAGTGGTCTATGGGGTGGGGTCTCTCCTAAATTTAAGCTTTATCAATAGAACCATTTGGTGAAATATTTTGAATTTTTGAAGTCATTCTTCTTCCAGAGATGGAATGGAAACCATGACAGATACAGTATACCCATGGTACAGGATTAAAATGCCCCTAGGCAGGGATAGCTTTAACCTGCATGAGGTAAATCTGAACTTGAAAAGAGTACACCCTCTGTGCCACATCAAAGTAATGAGATGTGAAGTATAAACCATGTTGAATGAAGAACATACTGAAATTTCCCATTAGAAATCATTTATTTCTATATCAAAAGTGGCAGGCATACTGCACCCAGCCAACTTCAGCTCCTTAAAATGAGTTTGCAATTACAAGATGAATATGCTGCCTCAAAATCTGCATCCAAAATTTTCATGGAACATGCTTTTTGAAAAGAAGAGGAAGCAGGAATTTTTAGTTCCCCTCATCCATTCTCCTATTTTGATTTTTTTAACCTGTGCTCCCCCATAAGCACGCTCTTCCTGTGCCCCTTAGGCAGCCTTAAAAAACAGCACCAAATCCATGCACATTTTAGGGCAACGGTGTTAACAACTTTGGCCGTGGTTTAACCAGAAGAAGGGGGGACGGTACCAACCTCACCATCCTCATCTGAATTAGGAAGAAAGAATTGTAATGGAACCGAAACATCATCTTGGAATGATGCTTAATGTTGCATAAAAGGGTACTTAAATATTAAAAAAAATTCATAAAGGTTAGGGAACATTCTCCCCCTATGCCAGTGAATAGGCTCTTCAGTTGGCCATGCCCAAAATCTTGCCCATGCCAGTGACTTTGGCAATGATGTACTCATTTTAAAATTACCACTTAAAATAACACCTTTCTACTATAAACTGTAACTCTGTGCATCCAAAAAAATGAAAGACTGACAGAGACTGTTGAAAATGCAACTGTTTTATTTCAACAACAAGAAAAACAAAAACACAAGAAAACAGTTTCACAAATAGACCTTAAGAAAGTAACAACTTAGGTGAAAAGCTGACATCAAGAGTAACCATTCCCATCAAACTTATACCTTTACAAATGCTTGTGGCTTGAGGAGAGGAATAATGAAATTCCTCCATTTTGACATGAAACTGGGGAAACTTTGAAATACCCTCTGTCACTATAGAGAGATGTGTGTGACTATCCCCAGTTGACCAATTATTTTTCATGTTTGCCACTTAATGCTGCTGTTTTTCAATGACTGCTTGCTTATTACATTAGGACCTGGACTCCAAGATACTTGACAGATTTGACCTGTGCTGAAAAATGGATTGACTTACTACAGAATATAACCTTTTCTCACTATACAATGTGACTCAATGTGTTCAATAAAAATGAAAAACTAAAGATCCTGTGAAAAATGCAACTATACCATAAACATACTGAAGTAGTTTTTTAAGTTAACACTTTATAACAAAGCAACAATTGAAGTGAAAATCTGGCACATAAGTGAATCATGAGTAACCATTCCCATCAGACTTGAAGCTTAAATGCTTGTGGCTTGAGGTTGGGAATAATGAAACTTCTATTTAATCATGAAACTGAGGAAGCATTGCAATATCTTGTTTCCCTACAAAGAGAGAGAGAGAGACATTTGTGCAACTATCCCCAGTTTATCAATTATTTTTCATGTCTGCAACTTAGTGCTGACATTTTGCAATCATATCATAAAATGTAACTGCATGTGTCAAATGGGTAAGACAGACTGACAGCTGTCCTGACAAATGCAACAACAAGAAAAACCGAAACACAAGAAAGTACTTTTTAAAGTTAACACTTAAATAGGCAACAATTAATGATAACTGTACCAGAAGTAACTATTCCTATTAAACAAATCTACAGTGCTTATGGATTGGGGGCTGGAATAATGAAATTCCTCCATTTTCACATGAAAATGGGATTGCCATGCAATATCCTCTTTCACAATGCAGAGAGAAAGAGAAAGTGACAAGGCAACTACCCCCTGTTGACCAATCATTTTTCACATTTGTGACTTAAGAGTTGTCATTTTGCAATTATCATTTGGGATAAAATATGACCTGAGTGTGCACTGACAAAAGGATTGACCTTCTAAAGCATTCAATCTGTTTATACCATAAAATGTAACTCCATGTGTCAAATGAGTAAGATAGATGGATAGCTGTCCTGACAAAAGCAACCACTTTACTGTATTTCAACAACAGGAAAAACAAACCACATAAAAGCAGTTTTAAAAGTTAAAACTTAAAAAGAAACAATTTAGATGAAAAGCTGGGTCAAAAGGATAACAGTACTAAATGAACCAATTGCAACAAAAATTGATGACTTGTAGTTTCTGATATGTATGCCAACTATGAAGACATGTTTCCTTTTCTCAAATCAAACTTCAGAAACATACCCGTACTTTGATTGAAATATGAAACATAAGTTCCTTTCTTCCCTGTAAAGTACTTACCTCTTTCTGGCCACAAGAACATGTCTTCCAAATAACATGGACCATGATGGGCTTAAGGAATCCACATAAGGTATTCTGGTACCTCTTATAAAACCAGATTCAAATTTTTGAGAAATCAGACCTAACAAAATGTTTAAAATTGTTCATGTTGCTGCACTTTGTAGACCTAATGAAATCACCCTGTGACAAGCCTTTAGTTACTTGCGAAACCTTTCTGTCCTTTCTTTGCATTAGAGCAGATTTTATTTCTTACATAATCTTTTATGTTAGTCCACCTCCTATTGCGAAGACATGGTTCCAAACTCTTACAATTTTCAATGGCTCCTTTTCCAGGCACCTTTAATGCTGCAATGTATTGCCCTAAATGGCGACGGACGGCTGCTTGCTCTTGGTCAGTCCAGGGTGTTTTTTTCTGTTTTTTGGTCAATCTTTCATCAGTTTGACTTTTGCTGTTTCCATTAATCTCATTGTGTGCTCGCTTTGACCCTAGATGAGTAAAAATGGAGAGGAAGAATTACTGACTGCTGCTTTCATAAAACCTTGCTGAAAGATGTCTTTTCCACTACCAAAGGTCAAAAGAAACACCAAGGTTCCACATCAGTAAACAATGAATATAAAATCATTTTTTCAAGAAAACTTTGCTGTTTTAGAAATGCATTTAATTCTCCAAGCACTAAAACACAAAGGAATGCAGTCCTACAAGAAAAGTGATGGTGATAAATTTTTAGTTGTGATCTTGTAAATTCTGTAAAGTTGTTCACCTGACAAAGCAAACCTACCAAAGTGAACTAGTGGATGGTTTTAACCCTTTTGCTGCAGCATGATTTTTGTGAAAAACCATAATTTTTCTTTTTCTATGTACGTAAGGTTTCGCCACAAAACCACTACACTACTGTGTCCTTAATAGCTCTGTATAAACCTATGAATTTCATGGTGTTTGAGAACGAAAGAGGCTTGAAGAGAAGGTACTTTTACACATGTACAACCTCTTGAATGAAAGCCAATGCAAATTTGGCAGCCTCCATACAAAAATTAAGTATTCACAGAATGCACATACGTACTGTTTTACACGTAACACAATATATTGCTCAGTATGATGGGTGCAGCACCCAGTTCAGTAGCAAAAGGGTTCCCTTTTGAACATGCTTCACTTTCAAAGCTCAAGTTAGAAAAAGGTTTTATGTTTGGTCTTCATTCTCACCACATCTGAAAAGTGTTTGTGTTTCAGTACATACCTTTTGTTTGAACATTCTCTGTGGAGGTTTTTCCATCTGTGTCACTATCACTATCAAATGAGTCATTGTCAGAATCTTCATCATACTCACACTGATCTACTGGAATTTCTGTGCAGGAAAGAAAATTACTGATCATGATAAATGATGCATTTAAGAATAATATGTGCACAGGAGAGAAAAAGAACTGGAAGTAAACTGCCAGCCCCAAATGTAAACTTTCCTTCATTTGAGCAAACCTTCAACGGCTAAATGTTTCTCAAATAGGGCAATCATTGCTGGACTAGCTTAGCAGGAAGGGAGATGAGAAGCTGTAAAATCAAATTCTGCAATGACTCGAAAAAAAAACATTGATTGATGGCTGCCTTGTGCAACCACCAGTATTTCAGTATCATATATTGTTTTTCAGTTTTCATTTTTTTTTAGGGTGGGTGATGGTTCTATATTGGGGAAGGGGTGGGTATGTATTACCTCCCCACTTAGCTGTAAAATAATAAACCTGGCCTACTTGGGCTTTTCTGTTTGAAAAAAAATGTCACAGCTCTGAACCCAAAGCACATTAAAGCATTAGTAAACCACAACAAATCAGTCACTCAATCTAACTAGGAATAAAATTTCTTTGAGCTTGAGATTATCAAAAACTGAAGAGAAATTAAACGATGCAGTAACGCAAAGCCAGATGCACTTCAAACTGATTTAAGCAAACTTTCAGTAATTTTACAGAGGCCTTTTGCCTTTATGTGGATGTCTTTCTTGTATCTTTTCTTTCCCCCTACACTAACTTCAAGACAGGAAAAATCCAACTTCATGCACCTTCACCACACAACAGTCACTAAAAGGCTTGTGCAAAAGCAAAAATAGCCAACTTTTGGAAAAGAAAAACAGATACCTCAGGAGAGGCAACCAGATTCTTCCACAAATTTCTTTATCTGAGCGAAAAAAGTGACACACTACACATACCTTCATTTTCCTGCAAGTCAAGTTCTTCGAGGTTCTTCCCATGCAGTACCTGGCTTGGATCCCCACTGCTGCCTTCAAGAGCAATCAAAAGCTTTGAAACTTTTGCAACCTGTATAGTTGCATCTGGGAGGCGGTAATACTCTCGATGTACTCTTACGTCATGGCCTAAGAAATTTGCCAGAACATCTAGTTCATTGTCCTGCAAGGCCATAACTTGGGACATGGTTGCTATGTGCTTCCTTAATTGTGTAGACCTAAGAAGATCTGGTCGCTTTGCTCCACAGTCAGTGGCAAATTTCCGCAAGGTGTCACAGGCACGAATATAATGAGTAGAGCCGTCTGGGATGGCAAATACGAAATTGTTTTTGTCATCTATACCAACATCCTCTCTACCATTCACAATCTCATCAACAGCATTTTTCACATTTTCTGTCAACAGTACCGGAACTGATCGACCACGTTTTCCTACAATTTCTACTCGCCAAATTACTTTTGCTAGGTTTTGCTCAAATTTGCTTAACATCTGCATGTCAAGAACATGAGATTCACCCTTCTTCAGTTTTGCAAAGTCATCTAGAGTAAGCTTCGAAATCTCACCCTGTCGTTTACGGTTGAACAAGAGAATTTGTGTGAGAGTAACCTCAGCAAGCTTTCTCCAACAACTTTTGACTTCCTCCATGGTTTGGGCTTTCTTCAAATGAGTTAGACCTTTTTCAGCTTCTTGTTTCAGATACTTGGAGAGGAGAACAACATCACTGGTCAAAGGAATTAGCTTTGGATTGTTCCTTTTTCCTTCATACAATGTGCGTAATGCATGAGATGACACTTCCCAGTCCCAATTTTCATTGATCAAGGTTAGGAAGTCCCTGGCCTGCCTCTCCTTATCTCCATTACCTTCAATCAATGACTTGCTCACCACAAGCATGCACACTTTCTTAAGACTATGCCCAAGTTTGAGAGCTAAACTTGGTATTGAGTATTGGTGAGTCTCCTCATCAAATCCAGCTACACTTCTCACAGCTGTAGTTAAAACTTCAAACTCTGATGGTACAATTAAATCACTCAAGGTGGCACTTTCATTTCCACTGATTTGTCGGAATTCCAGAAGGAGGCGGGCTATCTCTCTCAGTTTGGTTCTAAGTGTTCTGTACTGCTCCTGATCATGTCCATGCTTGAAGCACAATTTGTTTGCCAATTCTATAATCAAAGGATCTCCTTTGATACAAAGAGAAACGTCATCACCCTGAAGGGTGCTTAAGACTTTGTGAACAACTTCACCTGGCATAACACCTGGGGGTGGAGGTAAGAGCATCCTTGAGTGAACAACGCTATTTCCTTTCCTTTGGTTTTCTTCCTTATTTTCTCTGAGTTTGCACCTGTGCCTGTAAAATTCATTTCGAGACAGGTAGCCAAGACAATCCACACAGGGTTGATAGTCATTAGGGTCTCCACGTGCCTCTGGTCTATACACGACAATTAAGTCACCTTCTCCTTTTCTAAGAACTTCGTAGTTATGTAAGTGATTTCCAAAATTTCTTATTTTTACCCATAGCTTATCTTTTTCTGGCCCTTTTTTTTCAGCCAACCACTGAGCAACCATTGGTTCATTGCAATGTTTCACTATGTGGACTGGGAGTTTCTTCTGTGGGAGGGAGCACACATAGCAATACGCAGGTTTGTCGTAAGATCGAGATGTAGCAGTATTGTTGGTTGTCATCACAAAGACCTTGCTCTTCTTATCTGTAGATTCTGTACCAGTCGGCGTTAAGCCTTTTCCACTTGTACAAGGACTTGATGTTGAACTGGATGTATCACCTTCTACACAGAGCTTGGGACTGGTTTCAAACACCTTTTTAGTACAGTTGCTACTTTTGTCTTTGTTCACTTGTGTAAAGTTCTCAGCATTACCTTCTTTAGGAGTAACACAACTTTTAGAGGTTCCAGCTCTGACATCAAGTACACTTGTCCTTGTTCGCCTAGGTAGAGGTATAACAAACGAATGTACTGAACCCTCGTCCTCTGACTCTGGAACATAAGATTCAGTATCATCACTGCTTTCATCAGACTCTGAATCATCTTGGTCTACCAATTGATTTTCCTCTGCTGACTCAGTGCCATCTCCTTTAACTGAATCAGATGCATATTCTAAGGACTCTCTTTCATCTTCTGTTGACTCTTGGCTATATGGCCCTATTAAGTCCTCTATGCCAAAACTTGCATTTTTCAAAGAGTCTTCACCAGCAGCTGACTCTGTGTCACTGACACCTATTATTTCAGTTTCTGGAAGGGACAGCTCTTCTTCTACTGTATCCATACCACCAACATGGCTGCCACTGTCACTGATGTCAATTTTTTCCATCATTTCACCCAGTTCTGAACTTTCAGGGACAGCACCATCTGTAGATAAGGGCAATACAACTATGGTGAAAGCATGGTATGCCCTACATAGTTAGATTCATAGCCCAACAGCCAACAATTAACATCCCCACCCCTTTGTACACAGTACTTGAAACCTTCCAAAATTATGTGGGGTAAAATAAATAAAAAATCTAAGGTGAGATGTAAATCCCGAAAAATAATTGTAACAAAATAAGATAAAAATTTGTACTGATGCACCCCTGCAAACAAACATGGGAAGGAAATACACCTAAGGGCTTCCAAGGAAAGTGGAGAAAAGTATAATTTAGTCTCAAATAATTTCAGTTGACTGAAAATATCCAAACTGCAGAGGCAAGTAATAAATATGTCTAACAATCAAGGTTATGTGGGAATAAATCTAGTCACATGGGAAGGTTGCTATTTTAACTTCCTATTGCTAATGGCCCCGCTGTCACACTGCATGGAAATGCTTCTGATATAAAAGGAAGTTCTCAATGATTTTTCTTCTTCAAAGTAGAGTCAATTTTTAAAATTCTTCCATTACTTAATGGACTGTCAACTGGAAGCATCATGCACTCTCAGGAGGATACTATGAACTTGTGATGGACACAACAGTACCAAATGTTTTCAGAATTATACACACATCACTTGCAATTTGAAAGGAAAGTGGGGATAAAGATACCATAAACTAAAGCAAACAAGGATTATCAGCACTGTAAGGCCAAAGTATGTACATCTCTATGTTTACAATGAAAAAGGGGATATCAAAATGCTGGTCGACTGGGGTCATGCTGCCAGCCTTAACACCCGAAATTCAGCAATACCTTCAATAGTTATCAATTCTTTCCTTTGCTTAATGAATGGGATGTTGGGATATATTTATTTTGAGCACTGGTTACTAAAATTATGAAGTGAGATGTATGTGTCAGCACTCACACTTGGTCACATACTTGTACAGTAACTTGCCATTTACAGTAAAAGTGGGGATAAGTCGAATGTTGTGAACACAAAGTGTATGCACCACTCAAGGTTTACACTGAAATAGGGGACATCTCCGAAACAATGTTAGTTATGCAATTATCAATTGCAACCCCAACCCAGGGGTGGTTGGGCTTTGAGCAGGGATTTGTCCAGTTACTTCAGTAGTTTTGTCCCCACAAGGCTGCAGGGAATTGTGCCAGGATTTCACACAATCTTGAAGAATACAGAAATTGGGCGGGCCATTTACTCATGGCATGCGTGAGAAGGGACATTGTATTTAATGAACTCTGTCCGAAAGATAAGGCTTTAAATATTAGGCTTGGAATTCTATTATGAGATTATTTGTGGGGCTGCAAAACATCTTCATGGTCAGGTGGAATATTATATGGAAGTTACCTGACTGCAAAGAATAAACAAGAATAAACTGACCCAGTTTTTCAGAAGCATCATTCATGATATGGCAATGTACGGAAAATCATTGCTCTATTTCACTACATGTCATATTTGTGACCCATTGGTATTATGTCCAGCGCACTAGGGCATTTATTAAAATTAGGTCTAATGTTTTAGTCGGCTGTATTGTGTCCAGAACTTTTAGCTCAGGCCTTTGAAACATAGGCATAGGCCTAACCAAAGCTCCACTGTTCGAACCCATCAGGTATTAGCTACAGGAATTAGCCTCTATGCTGTGTGTCACACTAAGATAACCAATAGTAATAAAAAAATCGGATAATGGTTTGATGATTTGGGGCTGCAAGGCATTGTGCCAGAACTGTCAATTACACTAGTGCCCAAAAGTCAGGTGTGGGGACTTAGCCGGGATTAACACTCGATCAATGCCCCACCCTAAGAAGACAAGAACCAGACTCTCCCCAGGGATTTACCCATTTTAAAAATGAAGTTCCTGGCCAAGACCCCAACATCCCCGGATCTAGGGTGATTGGGGTTGCAATTGATAAGTACATTAAAACATATGAAATCATGGATGTTACTGAATATTCCATAGTGTATGGGTCACTAGCAATATCTTTGAAAACAATTATGAAATCGAAACATCATACACCATACATGTGCTTCATTGGTTATGCTCACAGCATGCTCTAAAGGTAAGTGCTCTTTTCAAATACTAATAATATTGCAGATCATTCAACCTCAGATTTCATTTAATGTATACAGATCCTTTGCCAAAAGGGTCACGAGTATGATGGGCAGGTTTGCACATCGATTTTTCATATGAGTGCTGGTATCTAAAATCCCTTCCCCAAAATGCATAACTGCACAGAATGAAGTAAGGGCTAGCTGTAACATATACAGTACTCTGATTTATGGAAATCAGTCTCCCCAGTTTCCAATGAAATTTTTTACCTCCACTTTTATCCACTTTTATTGTACCAGTTCATAATCTTCACAGGTAGATGAATTAAAAACTGTCATTCCAGTAAGCTTCAGCGCTTAAATGTTATATACCGCATGAAAATATGCTACAGTATCCACAACCAAATTTTCATTAAGGACATGTTGCATTGTGCAATGTAATATGAATAAAGGAATGAAGGCTCTTCCCCAAAGACAATTAACATTTTACAGTGAACTTACCTAGAGTTTTACTTGCTGATATGGAATTTCCATCTTCAGTTGGCTTAGGAACACAATTACTACGAATGTCAATCCTGTTTGACCTTTCTTTGTTTCCCTCTCCTTCTTGTGTGACATTTTCATTTGATTTTTCTGTTAAGAAAACATGCAGGAGTATTATGAACAGTTTCATTCATTATTTTTTGCAATACATACCATGCCACACAAAATCATAACACCCCCCCGCCTCCCAATCTCCACTTCGTCCACTCAAGAGTTTCAGACCGTTTATCAATGAAGATAACAAATGCAGAATTTGCATGGCCACTGCTAAAAGATCTGTTTGATCAAAAACCTGATGCAAAGCTCATCTTAAGATGTAAGATTCCTGCAGCTGTTCTCAAATTCCCCCCAAAGCTGCAAAGGGAGTACTGCCAGGCCCTTTCTATTTATTCACAGAAATAAATGTAGCCCATTTACTTCTGCTCAACTATGTAAAAAATTTGTGCAAACCAGCTCTACAAAGTGAACACAGATGTGATCGATCGGATCTGAAACAGACATCACTAGTCCCCAAGCTATTTCAATTATATATCACAGCTTTTTTAGGATAGAGTAAACTTGCAGCAGCAGAAGGGACCAAAATTTTGTACAGATAATCTGATACAATAGCAGTAAACCTGTGCTACCTTGGTGCCCATCCTGCACCAAATTAAAAAGTTGGAAATCCTGCCCTACACTGCAAATTCACCCACTAAAAAAATAAATTGAGGAATCTTCATCCCCCCCCCCCAATTCAATACCTTAGTACAAACACTGGACCAATGTAGCCTTGGATAAAAGTACCATAGGACATAAAGAGTAAAGACATGTACGTACCATACTCGAATTGTTTAAAGTGAAATATATGAAGTATGCTGTATGAGGCAATATGGCCTTGAAAGTTGTACAGGCAATTGGGTATGTTTTCTCAATATTTATATTTAACAGAAATATGTACAAATGCTAAGAATATCCAGAGTGTTCATATATTGATTTATGAAATCATTTTTAAGGATTACATCATAAAGTAATGAAACAATGCACTAAGCATATGTAAATCCTAATAGTTCTAATTGTCATTTAAGCTTAGGTTAAATTCAACAATGGGAACTCGTTAACCAATTTCACTTGTGCATACAAGCAAAAAGCTGGACATCAATTCAGTGCGCAAGAGCTGCTTGTACCTCAATAACTTACCTGACATACTTTTACAACATAATATCAGGTCATGAGCCACGAATCAACCATTTGAACTGTAAAATCATTTGTATTTGTGATGTGCAAAGTAATGTAAATAATGTGTGAGGACTCTATCATAAAGACAACAATTCTGACTGTATATAAACTTACCGACTGCTGATATGGATGGCATCTCATCAACAGTTTGCTTAGGATCACAGTTGCTGCTTATGCCAATCCTATCTGTGTTTACTCCTGCTTCTTGTGGTCCATTTCTATTCATTGTTCCTGTTTGAAAACCATATGGGAGAACTTTAAGCAGTGCTATTCGCACACTCACCCATCCCCCCCCCCCCATGTTACACCAATTCTTGATTTCCTTCCCCACCTCCTTAACTTACTTCCACTCCAGGATTTTGTAGATTAAGTGCATATGAAACTGACAAACACAAACAAAATAAATGTTTTCACTAATGAAAAGTATGTAGAGGAACCTAATTTGAGCCATGATACCAATAATACTGCAGGTTTCAACCTGAGTTTTTGTGCAGACACTAGAGGGTCAATCTCACCAAAGTCTACACTGCAGACACTTTTAATTTAGACATCAATTCAATGTACATGTCCTGTTTATCACACCCCCCTTCTCTCCCCCCTCTCTCTACCCCCTTCTCTCCCCCCCCCCCTCTCTCTCTCTCTCCCTCTTTCACCTAAGATATTCCTACACATATGAATTGAGTGCCTAAGTGTGAATTGTAAAATTTACTCAAAATCATCTCCCCAGTTTCATGTAGGTTACCTCACACCTCTATTTCTAGTATAGCATGGGAACCAGATATTCCACAGGAAACTGGGGAGATATTTTTCATAAGCTGGGGTAAATTTCACAATGCAAACATGTTGCACTGGCTGTTAACTTGGCTCTCATGGCGTCAAATAATATTAAATATTTAACCATAAAATATTGCAATGTTACACCACAACTTAAAGCACAGATAAGGTACCTTCTCCATTCAACCAATTCCTCACACAGTCTCATTGTTACATACGTACATAAATTCAACAATAGGATCAAGTTGACTGTATAATTTAAGCTGTGGGAAAATGTTCTCCCCAGTTTTAGTGCATTTTTGGTAGTCAGGTGAGTAAAACATGAATAGAAAACATTAATCAAATGCAGAACGAGAAAGTACAATATTTTTCTGTACCAGTAGAACACACTCTACTCAAAGATATCACTGGCTGGTACTTACCCACTGTTTCAGTGGCTAAATGGAATTGTTCATTTCCTGAAGCAGGCTTTGTTCCACTGTCTTCTTCTGATGCAAGCTGAGGTTGAGAGATTTCTCCTGAAGCCAGCTGAGGTCCACTATTACTGCAATTATGGTTCCTGTTTTCTTCGACATCTTCTCTTCCTAGTTGCACCTATTAAAGATAACATACCACCAGATATTTTCATACACTGAACCTTTCCACTTGTTCTTCATTTGAAACAACTTATCTCAGCTGTATTGAAATGGGCCAGAAAAATTTAGGGCAGGAAATTAGATACGGTTGCTGTTAAAGAAATCTGGAGTCCTTAGAGCTTAACCTACTCAGTTGGGTATTGACCTTGAATCTGATATGAGAAGATTTGGTTTAAAAAATGACCATAATTGGTTCATTTTTGAAACTGGTAATATAAATCAAAGTTGTGACCTGAATCTAGTGAAGTGCCCCTCTCATTAGGTGCTTTTAAAATGTATAGGGAATTAGGGATTGAAATAAAGTTTTAGTAACTTTTTCTACATTACCTGTGTATTGGTCTTCCAAGGCAGATTCCCAACGCCGTAATCATAAAGCAATTCTTCACCATTATCAATATGTCGTGAAGCAAAAAGACACAGAGCTGGCTTAGATCCAACATCAATGATTTTAAGTTTAACATTAATTTCACGTTTTTCTCCATGGTTGACTAGTCGGCCTAACAGCGGTCCTTCTAATGGTTCATCTGTTGCATCAATGCTGTAATTGAAGAAAAAGAACTGACCATGGTCTACATACATTTGATTATTACTTTACAGAAATGTACTCAAAGAGCATGGGGAAAAATATGGCAATTCACAGGAGTTCTGGACATGTTGAGAATTTATTTGGCAAATGAAGGAACATTTGGTTGTTTTTCACACGAGTGTGTAAACACTTTTCCATGGACAAGGACTGAGAGTGTCATGCAGTGGGCCAATTTTCTTCTCTACCTAAGTCAGTTGTGGACAGGAACAGAGTGTGAAATGCCATGAAGGTGATTTTCTGATCTGATAAGCTGGGCCAGTTATGGACATAAGAACATCATTTGTCTTGCAGTACAGGCAATTTTCCGATTTGAGCTAGCCAGTTGTTGAAAAGGACCAGGTGTGTCACGCAACGGGGGCAAGATTCTGCGTGGCCTAGGTCAGTTGTGGACTGGGATCCAGTGTTCCATACAGTTGGAGAGATTTTATGCTTGGGATTGGCTAGTTGAGGAAAAGGACAGAGTTTGTCATACCTTGATGGAAATTTTCTACTTTGACTTGCTTCCTGCCTAGGAATATTTTTTCCAGCCATAGCAAAGGGCATCTTTGATTTGGTGGAATGTATACTGTAGATGCTGATTAAAAGATACCATACTGGCAATTAAATGAACATCCAAGGCAAAGAATTTCCTGTTCATGCATTGAAGCTTGGTACGCCAGTCTCTGTAGCAATGAACAACAGGTCAATCCAATTGAGTGAAATGAAAAATAGAGTCTGCATTTCAATATTCTACAGTGTACCCCAAACTGCAAAATGCACAATTCTGTTAAGGCATGCAAGGAATTACAAATCTGCTAAGTCAGAAAAATTCAGTGCAACACCCTTTTTAGGTTGGACAGCCCTGTATATTTTAGATCACTAAGCTTACTAAGAATTTTTGCCTTACCAATAGTCCTTGCCCTTGAATTTGATGAAAAACCTGAAGCCTGAGGAATTGTTTTCTTCTAATAGGTCTCCTTCTTCACCTGAAATAAGATTCCCACAGTACTCCAAAAGGAATTCTCCTTTTTCAAATGGACCCACTGTAAAGACTCCCCTACCTGTAGAAAGAATTGAAATGATGTACACTAATTACATCTACAGGATATGCCACATTTTTCATATATCTGTATGTATGAGCTTTGTGCACAGATCCAAGGAGAAGGGGTGGGCTGGCTCTGTTGGCCTCAGTCGCTCCCCTACCCGTCACATCACCAACAAACTAGAGTTGCATAGCTACTGTCGCTCAACCCTTCTGATGTTACTAGCTCAGTTTTTAATTCATCTTGAAAAAAATTATGGTGCACATTTAACACACACCCAGACAACTCCAGTTGGGCTGATATGCATGTAAACACTGTTCACCTAGCAGTTGGACTGTGTCAGAAATGAATCTCTACCTCATTCATCCCCTTAAGATAGTGCTGCCTATGAGGGCAGAAATCAAAAAATTAAGTCATAGTACAAATGACCAGTTGGTGTAGGGCAGTGGCATAAGCAATACAGAAAGAGAAGATGTCAAATGTCTTTCCTCCCTCATCTGTCAATCCCTTTCTCCCTTTTCATCATTTCCATCTGTTTTCCTGTCCCTCCCTCACTCCCAAGTTTCCTCTGTGAAATTTGTGAGCAAAAAATGGAAGTACTGGAAGAAACCTTAATACACCATTCAGTACCCCGAGTGAAAAAATTAAAAAATATACATTAAACAGCATGGGCTATGAATTCTAACAGTCCAACTCTCACCTTCATGGGCCCGGACATTCTTGAGCCGAGATGTAAAATGTTGAAGTTTATTCACTCAAATTCAAAAAGTAAATTGGGCAAAATAATTTGTGATATCATTGTTGTACTACTCAAATTACAATCTTTGTATTTCTTTGTTTTTCTGAAAGTTACTGCACCTTGTAGCAAGGTGTTATAGCACTCTTACTCTTATGGGATGATGCAATTTATTACACCCTCTCTGTGCAACATGCTATGCAACCAAACATGAAGTGTTCAAAGCCATAAAAACATTTCAAGTTTTAAAGGGTAACAAAGCAGATAATGTGAGTTGTACAACAAGAAAGTCAGAAATTATTGTGCAATGGACTATTTGTTTTTAAGTGAATAACGTTAAAGGGCAAGTGCAGTCATTCCAAATTGAAGAAGTGTAGTAGACTGTCCAGTTTCATGATTGGTTGTTGGGAGTCATGTGAAAACATTTTTGCTCTTCAAATGTGAAATTCAGTAGAAATAACTGCTTAGTTTACCTTGAATATGCAATTGCACAGTCATAAAATGTAATGAAAGACATTTTGAAGAGAAATAAGAGGAAAACTGTACTATTTAGCTTTTTCTTCAAAATAAGTTTGGGGGACTGCTCTTTACCTTTGAATATGCCGAATATTGTATATCTTGGCCCAAGAATGTCCTATCAAGATGGTAGTTGGACTGTTAGAATTCACTTTCCATGCTATGTAACATATTTTTGAAATTTTTGACTTGAGGTACACTTTAAAAGGCTGATAAGAAATGCTGATTTATGTACATTCAGATTGACATTATTTCAAGTTATTACATGTCATATGGGAGCAGAGATCATATAAAATTAGCACAATGTTAACTCAGAGAATATAAAGGAGCTTTTAACCCCTTCCTTTTTGGACATACCTGGATACATGCCCAAACCTTGGATGCTCTAATGGTCCACACCGGTGACATACTGCAATGATACTGTAATAGTCACGACAACAAGTATATCAACTCCATGGTAATGTATACAAAGGCACCATATGCAATGAGGCCATAAGTTAACAGCTGATGACTTACTTACAAGGTCACTAAAATTTAAAGGTAAAACTTTGCTGATGAAAAGCGTCAGTGAGCTAGGGTGGTGAAAGTTGTTCCCAACTGGTGGATGTTGGGTATACAATTTAATTAAGAAAATATGCAGACCTTTACAGTAAATGCACAATTTAACTACATGGACATTTGGAAGACCTGGTGAAGGGGGATCATCTCCCAATTGGTCTTTACAGTAGCAATAAAGTCAGTAATTCTTCAATCCCCCTTGCCTCATGTCAATCCTCTTTGTTGGCTTGGGAATGTAAACTTTTTTAGCTCCACTTATTGATCACACTCTATATGCACATTTTGTTATTTTGCTTTCAGTGCTCATAATGCTAGTTTTACAGTAAATATGCAGAGCCCCTCTCCCAGTAAGTAATATAGCCCAGGACTATATGTGCTGAGCTCCCTCTAAGCTAGTGCAAGCCACATACTGATCCAAGTATTTCTTTACTTAAGTGACATATGGTAAAACTTCAATTAAATGCTTCTCCTAGTACTACACTTGTCCCAACATACAGTTTTGCAATCCTTCAAGGCTAGGATATTTGTACTACTGTACCTTTTGGTGAAACATCTTTGATATGGAAACCTTCTCTATCTTTCTTCAGGTTAACAAACTGTTTTGCAACATCATCTTGATTCAACCGCCTTCGTTTCACTCTCATTGTCTGTAAAATAAAAAAATATTCAGCTACACACATTTGCACTTATGCACCTTATGGGGACAAGTTCCTCCTTGTAAAAAAAAAAAAAAAAAAAACAGTTTCAAGGTAAATTGTCCAAAGCCAAAAATCTTGTCTGCTTTTCAATGCCTGCTTCATACAGTACTGCATGTCATATTTCATTTCAACATAACATATCATAAAGTTAGGTTTAAGACCAAAGGAGTGCTAAGACCCCACAAGATGTCTTGTAGTGTAGTCCACAACCTAACCTTCAAACAACTAAACCAATATAATACCACTACTGAAACCAGCTCAGTATGATTACTTTCTGCCACAGTCATGAGCGGACTTATCAATAAAGCCTTAAAGCAAAGCATGATTTGGGAGTTACTGTACTGTATACCCACTCTTACAGACTATTACACACATTGACAATTACTCTATGAGAGAAACTAAGCATCCTAATTTTAATTACTTAATATCAAGCCTTGCAAAACACTTCTTAAGCTTGTTACAATACTAATGCAATGCAATGGTCCTAAACCCATGCAAGAATTATAGTAATTTGAACCTTTACATAAATGCAAGAAAAGAGGATTTTTATCAGAGAAATTTAAAAATCTGAAGCATATAAGTGCTCCTTATTCTTTTTTCAACACCAGGGCAGTACAGCAAGCCCAAAATGCTAAAGCAGAAACTTTGTATCCCTCTATGCCAAGCTTTTGCAAGACTGCATGGTATAGTAGATTCCAATAGTAACATTTTGGCCTGGTTGCCTGTTTTCAGTAAGGTTTGGACAACAGGGCAACTCTATGAAGCCAAATTTTAATACAGTACTTAGCTCTCCCATTGAATTATGTTGAACCTCAAACAAAGTACAGATCTACAGTGTAAAAACTGATAAAACCGAAAAAGTTTAGACTCATTTTATTTTCGTTATATGATTTTTCGCATTTTGTACATATGCCATGCATGTATTTTCAGATGGCCTTGGTGCTTACATATTCACAAATTCACTACATTTTTTCTTAAAGTGAAATAAAACCTAGGAATGAAATAGTAATTGGGACCTTGGTTGGACATTGGTTGTTGGTATCACTGATTTATGCAAGTTTGCTGGATTGGAGAGTTCATTTCATTTATTGTTTCATTTCACAACAATTTGTCATACATGTGAGAAAGATCAATTGCATCAAATAAGAAATAAGTTGTTTAAGTTTTTGTCAGAGATTCGCCAAACAGTTTCATATTGTTCTTACAAAATAAAAAACATTGTTTTAACATTGTTTTCATGAACTGTACTTTCACATGGCAAGCCTAATAAAGAATGGTATTAGGGGTGAAATGACTTCCACTTTGAGGGCAAAACGACTTCCATTTGGGGAGAACTGGCAAGAGGTGAAAAGGCCAGGGAGAACTGGGATGAGAAACTACTGGTAACCACGCCTGGGGACTATACACATTATCCCTTAAATACTATGGCCTAGATCTTAATTGGAACGATGTAGGCTAGCTATAGGTGCAGTAGGTTTAACTAACTAACAGTTAGTTAGTAGGGTTGGGCGGTACCACAAAATATTGGTAATGGCAGGCATGGGGTAATCGTAATCAGTAATTGACTGCAATCGATTACACATTTTGAAGTAGTTGTAATCGCAATCGATAACTTTTGTGAAAATCGCAAAGTAATTGCAATCGTAATTGATTACAATGGCAAAGTAATCACAATCATGGTTTCATTTCTGATTACATTGAAATTGAATTGAACAAAGAAGTAAAGTTACTAAACAATTTTTTCAGTGCTTGGTTCTTCTGTTGCAATGACAAAATTTAATTGTCCCTTTTTCTTGGATGTTCCAGCTTAAAATGAGTGAGAAGTGCATGGGTGCAATAATCTCTATTTTGGGAGGACTTGGTTCTGTCCGGGCTTATCTAGAGCAATGTCCATGGTCTTTTTTCCAGTTGTCGGCACTGGATTGTTTTGCCCACTACATTGTTTATGTAGAAAGAAAATGTAATCATGATTGAAATCATGATTACATTGCAATGCAATCACAATCGTAATCAATTACTTTCAATTTTAGCTGTAATCGTAATCATTATCGCAATCGTAAAATATGAAGTAATAGCAATCGTGATCAATTACACTGAGATGTAATGGCCCCAAGTCTGGGTACCAGTATTGTAAAACACACAGAACCGGTACTGAGGTATTACCAGACTTTCTCAACTCTCGGGTAGGGAAGTCGGACAGAAAGGAACCAACTGTAAGCCACACATGCACCCCATGTTATCCTGCACGTAAACGCATCTGGGTGATTGATTGGGTTAATTACCGTGCAGGAACCTCTGTCCTAAATGTTTGTGTAAATATTTCAATTATCAACACATCCTAACAAGTTATTTTGTCAGCCAATATAATGAGTACTACTGGTAGTTTTTTCAAGTACTGGTATTTTCTCAAGGACCAATATTAGTAGTAACCTACACCAAATATCTTCGGCATTTTCATTACCTATACCTCTAGGCTAGTACCGGTATTGACATCAGTACCGGTATAGGCTACCGCCCAACCCTATTAGATGGGGTTAAATGACACACCAACACAAATGTGTTATAGGTTTAATTGCAGTTAGCTAATTATTACATTCCCTCCCCTTTAATTTCTACATGGGCCACAGTCAGCACACTCGATCTGCGTAGGCCCTAGGCTATGACCGAGCATTACAAAGGATTTTTCAACAGAGCTGGGGCAGACTCAGACTAATAGCCTAGCCTAGGCAAAATTGTGTACAGTACTGTACATCTAAAACATTAATGTTGGTAACTTTTACGCAGTATGATGAGTAGGCTATGGTCAGAGTACACTATCCACAATTCCATGTACAGGTATGTCATCCACACTAACTAAACTGGCTAGGCTAGACCGACATTAGGCCTAACGTTAGGCCTTTAAGGTAATTACTAAAGCTTAGAGGTTTCACTGTGCATATCAAAATATTTAAGGAGACTACAATTCTTACTTTAAAAAAAAAACAGATTTTGGAATTTGAAACGAAGTCCAAATCCTCGTGATCATTGTTTCGTTAGCCTAACGGTAATGTTCTACCCTAACGCAAATCGGCACAGCACGTACTTAGCCTAGGCTAGGCTATGCACAGAACTATTGAAGCTTGAAAGCTGATTCTATCATCAAAATTTTGTCAATAATTCGAGAAAAAATGCTAGTTATTTTAGAAAATAACATAAAAAGGGGTACGTACTTTATCTCTGTTGATGTTTTTTCTTCGAAAATCAACTTGCACTCCAGAGATGACTAATATGGGGGTAAATGTGGAGCCCCGATCTGATGCTGCCTGACGGTCACGCCACGTGTGTATCGAAATCGCTCATATGATTCTATACACATATTTTACACTGAAATGTACTGAAATCAAGTATAGCGGGGATAATGCCCGGATGGCTCTGAAAACAACAGATGGTATGTTTGAGCGCGTATATTCTATGATTTCGGCCTTTCTAAAATCGGGGATATCCCCAGTTCGCGGGGTATCCCCAGTTGACGGGTGTGTATTCTAACGATTATCCCCGGTTGACCCCAGAAACGCACGCACACATACACACGCACATACACACATACATACACACACACGCCATCATGAATGCATAGGTTTCTCTTTTCATCGAAACCAAAAAGCGGTTTTTGGAAATGCTTGCGATGCACTGTGCATGCGTGAAACTTTACTTCCATGATTTAGTTTGGGACTTTGCAGGGACAGAACTAAACTTACAAAATCTTGTCGATAATTTGCAACTGATAAAAAAAATTGCAGAATAGAAAGTGCAGAAATTAAGCAAGTGAAACTCTGCTTAGCAGAGAGTCGTTTTCTTCTAGCGTGAGAAACAATGTGAAAACTTACAGGCTGCCGAGCGCCTAGGGGGTATTATACTCTAGCGTATACCCAAGAAAATAAATTGAAGAAATCCCCGACGGGGGACCAATTTAGACCTACGGGAGACTTTTTCTGTCTGGGAGATTTAATCGTTTTGCACGACATACTCGAATTAAGTCGTCTTCCTGAAACTGAAGTGCTAAACATTTTCAATTACTGGTTTGCTTCCGAGAACGCCTTAGCACCGTTCTCCAGGAGGAAGGGGCCATCCCTGCATCCCTTGCTTGGCATAAATATGTTTTCGTCTTTCTCTTCAGTTTGAGTCCGGTATTTGCAGATTAGGTTTGGTTGAGTCTAAACGAAAGCAGCTTTAGAGGCTCTTTACTGACTGGGGATCTCAAAACCTAAGATAAACTCGTAGGTTCCATAACCAGCTATAAAGAAGCAAGAAACGAACTCTCATGACTTACCACGGCCTAAAACCTGACGCTCAGCGGTAAACACAAATTAGTCAAGCAGTGCCTGAATCGACCAATCACGTTAGTCAACATTATTGATTAATATTTAACTAAAATATGACCCAGTTGAATTAGTTTCTAACAAATATTAAGCCTTCTTGACTAAGTTTTGACTGACATTCTTTAGTCCATTACTACGAAATTAGTCATATATCTTTGCAAATAAGTCAAATATAAGTGACTAATGTGGTTGGTCAATTTAGACACCACTTGACTAAGTTGTGTTTACAGCGAGATTTGTCCTCGCAGCAGGGTGCAGGTAGCGGACCACTAACTTCAATACTCTTGTCTGTGAAAATGCTTACTGACTGACACGGCGCCATAAAAATTTTATGGCCGTTTCTGACTCAGACTTAACTTACAAAATATGATTATTTTTGCATTTGGATTTTGTAGATAACGAGTTGATACAGACTGTGCAAAATTCAAGGCAATCTAACCAATTTTAGTGCCGTTTTTTATTCCTTGCCATAGGCAGGCAAGGAATCTATGCGATGGTGATGTGGTGTGTGTGTGTGTGTGTTTGTGACACTTGCTTGTAAACACGATATCTTCAGATAGGAGTGACCGATACCCTTTATATTTGGTATATATATTTGTCATGTTGAGAGAAAGAAGCCTATTGTTTTTGGTAGAGGTCACATGTCATTTAGGTTCACCAGCGGTAAAATTGCGAAAACTTCGAAAATGGCTTGTAAACATGATATCTTCAGATAGGAGTGACTGATACTCTTCATGTTAGGTAAATAGGTTTTTCATGTTGAGAGGAAGAAGCCTATTGTTTTTGGTAGAGGTCAAAGCTCATTTGAGTTCAGCGGTAAAATTGCAAAAATTCTGTGCCTAAAATGTAAAGAAAAATCTATCGAATACTGTCGATTTGAAAGAAGGTAAGGTATTTGATGGCAAGGAATCACTACGCCTTTTGGCTTTCTGGTTTATTGTATTACTCCGTCCTGTGAAATACCGTTTTTGAGTAACTTTTATGGCGGGAAACACATACCTATCATTCAAGGCTCTCTAGCTCAAAATTTCAATGGTCATGGTATGGAAATTTGAAAGTGCCATGAAAGCCCAGATTGTGAGCTTCGATCAGAGGGGTAACATGTCCTGATTGAAAACATCTACTGGGAGCTCAGGGGCACGGAAGTAGCCTAATTTAGTGTGTAAGTCAAAGGGACTTATAATTAGCGGCCCGCTACATGCAACACAGACTAAAAGTCCGCGAAATGCAGGTTCATATAACTTCAAGAAGGCGTTTGCTTAGTTGGTTCAAGAACCCAGAGGCAGCGGAGCCAATTTTGAAGTGCGGGGGCTAATCATCGAAGCGGCCCAATATGTCCAAAAAAATAAATGCAGTTTAAGACGGCCCAAAATGCAGTTTAAGGCGGCCCAAAATTCCCACAGCAAAAAAAAAGTGCGGGGGGCTAAAGCCCCCCCCTAGCTCCCCGTCTCCGCGGTCCCTGGCAACCCCTGTAAAATCTGGAGTTACCCCACGTATGGTATATTATGAGACATTTGGTGTTTTGTCATGATCCACGTGGCGTCTAAAAACCATGGAAAAATGTCCCCAACTGTGTCTATAATGTACATCACAATGCTTCCGATAATCTGCGTTTTAAAACTAAGTTTCGTATCATTATTCTGGTTATATAACCCTACAACCACAGATCTATAAATGTTTTCATAAAACATTTCTAATTTTTATAGGCCTATTATACTCATGAAGGCAATTTTGTGAACATTCTACATTTTGGCCGAAGTATGGCTATAGTTTCATTTAATTTGGAATATCACAGTTGCATGGGAAAGGATATAATTAGAAGTGCTGTGCAAGTTTTTTTTTTTTTCATTGGTATATGGGGAACTGACCAGTTGGACAGATCTATGGCCCTCCGCGAACTGTTTTCCCATTCCAAAACCAACGTACCTGTACTTTTTCTTGGTTTACTTTTATTTTTATTTCTGTTGTATTTTTTTCTAACGAGGGTGTACAATCAAAAGTGTTCTCCACAGAGTTGACATTTTTTTTTTGTCAAATCCAGGTTTACCAACTCACAGTAAATGAAACATGATCTTTCATTTAATCCGGTGCTCGGCAAATCTAGGAAAGACTAAGCTAAATCACATGATTTATATCCACGAAATTTCAAACCTCCTTATCTAACTACCAGTAAGTATAGAGGCATGACCGGGATAGTAAGACTCACGTGAGTTAGCTAATAGAATTCAATTGCTTCCTGTTTTTGACCGTATTAGATTGAAGTACACTAAAAAACTGCGACAACTCCATCGTGAGTATTATATACTTGCGTTATTGCTGACAGCTGCCAATGTGGAATTCAGTTTAGGCGGATAGAGCTAGTGTCAAAAGACATATGCAGCAAGACCTCATTAACTTTAATTTCAGGATAATTTACCGGCGGCTGAGAAAAAACTGTTCGTTACTAGTTCACAGAAGAAGGGTAGGGGTGTAAAGCAGTTCCTAAAATTTCGCCTACATTTTAGCAAGTTTCTTTGTCAGAGTTTAATGGCGACTTTGGACCCCCCCCCCAACAAAAAAAAAGAAAAAAAAAACCTCCAGCAGGGAAAATGTATCTATGCCCCGCAAAAGACCTGTGCATCTGTAGGGAGTGGTGCAAAAACGCCAGCAAATCAGGCCAGATTAAAAGTTTGGGAAGAGTCAAGAAGACAAATGTTCACGGGGTCAAAAATTTCTTCGAATAAGTTCGGGTCTTCATCAAAGAGATGTTATTGGAAAAGGGACTTTCTAATAGTAAGTGCATGGAAAAGTAAAAAAAAACCCAAAAGCTGAAAAGCCAAACCTGCCAAACGTGAAGC
This sequence comes from Holothuria scabra, assembly GCA_037179385.1. NCBI lineage: Eukaryota > Metazoa > Echinodermata > Holothuroidea > Aspidochirotida > Holothuriidae > Holothuria > Holothuria scabra. The sequence goes on along the minus strand of CM074188.1, from coordinate 13,338,090 downwards.
ATTGGCTATATAATATACAAACACCTGTTGCGCATAGGCAAGTCTCGCTGTGATGCGTAGGGCCTTTATGAAGTGAGTGGGTAGGGTTGTCACTGTTTAAGTATATTATCTCTTCTAAAATATGACAAATATTTGCAGAAATTTACCTTAGAATGAATTTCTCAAATATTGCGCCAAAATTGCTTTTTCATTTCCTCAAATTATAATTTTGCAAAGGGTCAGTATTTGTTCATTCAGTCTGAAAAATGTATCAAATATTCGCATTGTTTTTTTTTCAATATTTGCTCAAATATTCAAATATTTTTTGAAAGAGACTTATTTGAGAAAGGAACGCTTCTTCGGAGGTCCGAAAAAAGTTCGGCTGCCAGCCAATGAAGCCTAACACCTCAGTCATTGAAGGATTGTTGTGCATACTAAGGAGGGCTTAACAGGATCCAAGATTATGAAAGGGGACGTGGCCTGCAATAAACGCCGTCCTGAGAATCCTTTAGTCATTGCAAAGATAGACGTGAAACGTTACCGTGTGTTTTCTTGTAGCTTCTTACCTTACCATCTGTTCGAGAAATGTCACGGACACGCTATAACAATGGTAGCTCCATGGTCCGAAAGACAATTTGAGGAGAGCGCACCACTATTTGTGGCGCACTCGGGCAGGGACGTACCGTGGTATCCAGGTTTTTTATGTGAGATGCATTGCAAAGTGACTCATCGTCCACATTTTGACCACCATTCGTCGAAGGGCCGGGAAGGGGTGTCCCGGGTCTCTTCTGATATATTTACCTGTCTCGAACTGTGCTAAGATGCAAATGGATATTACTTGCTCATACTAGATCCAGTGAAGAAATTTTGCCCTTTTATAACTCCTAGTTTTAACGAAAAACGAAATATGAAGTGCATGTCACCAAGCTTTCAGTATACTAGTGTCGAAGGCCGTGTTCGAAACACCTGATTTGGGGGAGTATAACATCTCCATAAGAGTTTCACCAATGGTCAGGGACGTCTTTGATTTTTGTGATTATGAACAACTTAAAACAAGTGCCAATGCATTAAATAATTTACAATAAGCTAGGTTATTCGTTGCCGCATGGAATTGTGGGGCACTGCGTGGGATATACTAACCCGACTTGTTCTAGTAGGCCTTTATCTAGTGGGTGAAAAATGAAGTCTTAGTGGAAAGGTTTATAAATTTTTTCGGTAGAGGAACATTATTAATTTTTTTCGGCCGACCCGAACTCCTAACTGACCTAACTTGCCGGGGGGGGGGGGGGGGGGGGGGGGGGGGGTGCCAGGAGATAAGGGGAAATCTGAGGCAGTAAATGCCCTCTCGTGCCCTTTTGCTGCCACTGGATTTTTAATGACAATTGTCTTTGACTATGATGCTTTTTATTTTGGGGCAATTGTGAATTGCCTTGCGTACCTGAAGAGCTAAGAATAATTGTTTCTGTAAGCTGCCATAGCAGAGTGCACACTCTAAACCAGTTGGGCAAAACTTTACCGCTAACATGGGCACTTTTTTAACCAAGTGCCTGGCGCAAATGCCTCCTACCTCCAGTTGGGTTAAACATTACCCAACCCGGCTGGTTAAAGTATTTTTTGCCCAGAAGTTGGTCAAAGGTTACCCAACAAAATATTACCCAACCTGGCTGGTTAAATTTTTTACCCAGAAGTTGGTCAAATTTTTTACACAAAACTGTAACCAATTTGGGTAGTTAAATTTTTGCCCAGATGTTGGTCAAACTTTTACAAATATTTTGCCCAAATCTTACTCAGATATAATTAGGCCTATATGATTTGGGCCAGAAAGAGCTTCAACAAATTACCCTAGAACTTACACCGTTTGCCCTCCGAGAGTAGCTGGGGAACACCAGTGACAATGCACTTGCTTATTTAACAGTGAAGTGTGTAGTTTGCTGTAACAATCCCAATCATGCACTTTGTATTTCTTGTCCTATTGATTACGTAATAATTATGTGTGAAACTTAACTGATCTTTTACTAATCATCTGATGGTCAATTACATTTTACCCAACTGTTGGGTACATTAAAACTTGCCCAACACCTTTTACCAACACATTTTACCCAACCTTAATTTGCTTAACAATATGGGTACAGTTGTTTCCCCATTTGTTGGGCAATAATTTGCCCATGTTGGGCATGTTGCGCTTTTAACCCAACTGTTTTTAGAGTGCAGAGGACTTAAAATTTAGGCCTATACGCCTCTTTTTTATTTATTTTTTTAGGTCATTCAATTTATAGACCATGCAGTGCGAACAAGATATTATGCCGGTTTTTATAAGCTATTGGCGAATTTGTCACAAATTTTTATAATCACTTTTGGTTAATCGTGAAGATTATGTTTCTTGCTTTTCGGACATTTTAAGGCACTCTGACGAGTTCAGGAGTTTTCTGTGTACTTAAAGAATGTCAGATGTTTTAAGACATGGCTCCCGAAATTTTTCCAGGTCCCCATCCCCGAAATTCATTTCGTGTGTGTATGAGTTTTGTGGGGGGGGGGGGCAGTGGCGTAGCCACGGGTGGTTTTGCCTCATGACCAAACCTTGCAATGTAAAAAACACCTAAACAGCGATTTTTCTCTCTTTTCTTCTCAGACCCCCCCCCCCTCATGACACCAAAACCCTCCCCATGACACAATCCTGGCTACGCGCCTGGTGTGTGTGTGTGGGGGGGGGGGAGGACTGTTCCTCTGCCTCTGCTCCACCTCATAAGCTATGTGCCCTCCATCTCAATTTTTTTCAATTATACTTCGCCTGCTGCCTAAATTGTCACGTAGAAATCAAATTATCATTCATTCATTGGAATGGCGTTTGCCGGATATTTCGCAATTTAGGACTGTCCTCAAACCACAAGTTATCACGCGGTCGTTCATCCGGACAGCTAAGTCTTATATCTAAGGTACTAATCGAAACCTCATTCCCAATGTGTACAGCGCAAGTTTCAATTCAGAAAACCGGTTTGAAGCAGTTTGAAGAGATTTTTCTGTGACTCATCAAACGACAAACAAGGGGAAATACCCACCCATAAAATTTCTGATGAAACGCGGCACCGTCAGATCACATTTATATTACTCAGTGAAGTCCGCTATACGTGCAATGAGTATGGATAGCATGGTACGCTGTATAGGTTTCAACGGTATAGGTTAGATGAGATTTAACGACGGGACAACATGAATGTGTTTTGTATAGTGTCAGTCAACTCGATGAAAAGTTCCCGGTTTGAATTTTATTTTCAAGCATGGCTCAAGTGCAAGTTTGGTTTCCCTTCAGTCGCCTCTTACGAAAGAAGGGGAATATGGTGGGCTTATTCTACAACCCCCGACCCACAGAGGTTTTAACGGTATGAAACAATGCAGATCTATTGCACAGAATCGTGGGTAGACATGACCTTACGAAATGGTGGACTGGGGGCTTCACACCCCTACCCCCTCCCCCTTGGCAATACCCTTGCTGATTCGGGCAGACCTCAATGCTTCAGACAGGCAGAAAGTATGCCCTGGGGTGGGGGGTACTGCCATGTTTGTAGGGTCCGAGTTTCCTACAGGGGATAGATTTTGGAAGGGGCATCCACTAGATGTCCTGAAGTTAGGGGGTGGGAGGCGGGTCCGGGTGTTGAAGACATGTTCGTCGATTTGGGAAGACGGGGAACATGTCCCCACCCACTTTTTACCCGGACGAATTTTAAAGACTTTAAAAGAAATCTCACCCATCTTACCAATATTTTCTTACGGCGCTCTGCGCACCTTAACTTCAGTTTTAGGCTACATGTTTATATCGGCCTAGCCTGTACGCTACTATTAACAAGTATGGGATTCAGCTGATCGAGTCACACTAAAAAGTTCCTCTTTTTCTTTTGTGTATATAGGCCTATGTGACTGATGCTGGCTAAATTTAACCCCGGTGTTTTAAGACTAAGAGTGTATTTACTCTAATACTCCTGGTTAGGTGTTAAAGGCAGTAATTCGTCACCCTAAACTACAGTTTCAGTATACATACATCAAAACTCTCAATTGGTACAGCTCTTTGATTGGCATCACATTCAAACAATGCATCATAGCTAAATTACACAGCATGGGCACTGAGAGTGTCTTGATTACACATTATGGACTTGTATGGCCACTGGGACAAGCCATGAAGCAATATACAAGGATTGTGTTTGGATAAAGATCTGAAGATGAGTTTTAGATAAATGTGGGAGGGGCGAGGAGTAAGTAGTTGGGAGAATTGGAACTGTTTGGGATGATGAAAATGTGCCTTTAAGTTCCATAGTTAACTAACTCAAATCCTCATTATTTTAAACAGATTTTGTGTTAGTTTAAGCCGGATTTGCATTAGTTGTACCATTTTCCCGATTTTTTAAAGGACAAGAACAGTCGTCAAAATCTTATTTTGAAGCAGCGGCTAAATCTCACAATTTTCTTCTCATTTCTCTTAAAGTTTTCTCATAATATTTTAGGAGAGCAAAGAAACTGTATATATCAAGGTAGAACAAGCAGTGACTCTTGGTAAATATGACTTTTAAGGAGAAAAAATACTGTCACATGACCCTAAAGATCATGAAACAGGACAGTGTATTGCTCTACTTCAAGTTGGACCGGAGGCTGTTCTTGCCCTTCAGGGTTGAGACAAGCAATCTTCTCCTTTGCATAAGAAGTCGATTCCTCCCTCCACCCCCACCCCTCGCCCCTATATGCAATTTTAGGATTTTCCTGTTTTATCAAAATCTCTATTTTAAAAGTCTTAAAGAGTACCTCAAGTGAAAAAAAATAAAAATATATATTAAACAGCATGAAAAATGAATTCTAACAGTCCAACTCCAATCGTCATATGCCCTCCTTGTGCCGAGATATAAACATGAAAGTAGGCCTACTACCTCCCTTCATGATATGAAACGGTTCATATTGGTTTATTGTTTTAACTTGAGGTACACTTTAGCAGTGATTTTAATAACTGAAAGGTCCTGAATTCCGTCATCGTGTAATGTAACATATTTGCGGAGGTAACCCAATCTCAGTGTGAAAAAAATATTTTGGAATGGAACAAAAACTGGCTTAAAGGGCGAAACCTCTCACCCCAAACTACAGTTTTGGTACCCGGGTACCGAAATTCCCAATTGGCTCAGCTCTTCGATTGACCACAGCTAATTCAAAAAATGCAGAGTGAGAAAGCTTATATTACACAGCATGTATGGTACTGAGAGAGTTTTGATTATATAAATTGAGTTTTTCTATACTCACCCTGAAGCAATAAACTGAGATTGTGCCTGGATGGGGATGAATTTCAGAAAATTGTGGGAGGGGCTTCAGTAAGAAGGTTAGGAGAATTGGTACTGTTTGGGGTGAGAGAACAGAGCCTTTAAAATAAATTCTTCATGTAAGGCTACACATGATCATGCAGAGCCGCAAAAGTGAGGGGATCCACTTTCGTCTTTTATTTTTGAAGGGAAAACTTTATTTTCGCTTGAAGAAAATGAAGCCTGGGCTATAGCCCTATATAGACGAATCCGGACAGATTGTGATGGTCCGATTTTATTCGGCTATTACTGGGGTCCATGATCACCTTTAATCTTTAGATTTCCTTTCTTACCTGTTCCATGGATGGTTGTACACTGAAGTGTACCTTGATTTTCTCAACTTCACTAAATATGAGGATATGAAATTCGCGTAGACAATAAATGAAGACGATTAAAGGCTAGTGGACCCCACTAATCATAGTAATGACTGCTTACAGCCTCTAAAAACAAGCGCTAATAGGATTCGTCTATACAATGACGGATAAAATATCACTTACAAAAGAGATATAACACAAGAAACGGAGAAATTTGTACGCATGTGACCAATCAAAAACAGTCTTTCATTTCTTCAAATCTGGTCTCACAAACCAGATGTTCAAAACTTTTTCATCAAGCGCGCCTTCCTCAGTATGGTCCAGACCATACGTACCTGCGGTTAGGCCTAAACGATAGTCACCCAAATGAACAACTGACAATCGTGGCTCCCCGACTACGGCCCAAAAGTCAATCACAATTCACAACAGGGTCACACTACAAAATATAGGCCAGTTCTGTCAGCCTGTATTGAGTGCACTTGATTTTAATCATATACTTGCTCGACAAACTAAACCTATTTCCTTCTGTATTTTAACGCAAACGATATAACACGATATGAAACTCGCCTAGCAACAAACCGCAGACATATGGACGTGTACGTGTAGGCTAGGCGCGGCATCGTGATCTCAAACAATTGCTCAATTCATGAATAATTAATCAGGTGGTGGAGAGAAGGAAATTTCCAATCACATGCGGCAACTTACACACAAAACGTACCTAGAGATTTCGTTTACAGCTGATCGTGTAGCACAACGCAACCACTTGCGCATTGAATGCATATCCATGCAGTGCTTGCAGAGATTAGACCGTTCATCAGTCGTCATCGGGGTTACTGCAAGTAGAGGCGCAAGTTTGGGGCCTTCCAGAAAGTCCTTTGTGACTGTTGGCGAACGTCCTATAGAGGACACGGCCGTTGAGCAAGAAAAAAGATTTCTTTTGAATGAAAGAACCGTCACTAAAGGACAATTAAGCCATGGAGATCGAAAGCATTTTTAGTAAACTGGGCCGACTCGGCAAGTTTCAAATTCTCATGTACATCTTTTGTGGACTGCAAGGAATTACTTTCCCCGTTTGGGATATGCTATCTGTTACGAGTTTTATGGCACCATCACCAGATTATACTTGTAGAATTGAAACAATCGACGAAGATAATAAGCTACACGTGAAGTATGCGGCTTTGAATAACTCTTCCTTGTCTGCTGGTGCTTGTGAGGAAGGAGAACTGGTTTTCAACCTGGATACATATGGCAGAACAATGGTGACTGAGGTAAGATATTCGATTTTTCAAATGAAGAATAAACTCCCTTACTTAGCCTAGGTCTTGGCTAATTGAAGTGAAATACTCTTCAATGAAACAATCGATTCCTTTCAAGTGATCTTGCACTTTAACTACACTTAGGTTAGGCTGATTTAAGGAGATAAACTCAACCATCCTTTCTCTTACATTTCAGCAGGCGTAAGATATGCATGACTTTCCCCCAAAATTAGAAATTTTAACATGATAATATGTCTAACGTTAGGCCTATTGGTCGAAGGATATGCTTTTCCCCAAGAGATATGAGAAATGTGAGGAGATCCCGGCATACTATTACTAGCTACCTGAATTCATTTGTCTGGCCGCTCGCCATAATTTCACAAGTTGTAGTTTGTGGGTATGTTATGCCATTTTATTAGATTTGCCCCATATTCAGCTAAAACTCTCTGAGCCAGGACAAGTGAGGGAAATTAATGACATTGAGCAATAAAAATTAAAGTTTACTCATCTCAGTCAGCAGTATGCAGAGGTAAAACATGGGCACTGTGTATGGAACCTTAGCCTTGTAGTTCGTGCAATTCGTTTCGTCATCATTTGTCAAGCTTATCTCTTAACCCTATTTGATTTGTCTCGCCTTCTTTGATGATTCCATTGAACTTGAAAACTCGTAATCTGTTTGAAGAATGCAACCGTATCTGATGGTCTATCAAATGTAAATGTTTGCCCTTTGGGAACGTCTTTCATTTGTGACACATCATGTAGATAACTACCGATTAGTGAGAAGAATGATTCATGAAATGATGAAGGTCCTAGGCCTATATCACATTTGCCATGAAATGTTACGAGCCAATCATATTGTAAATTGACTAGATGCTAGACAAGCATGCCTTTATCGGTTGAATTTTCTTGCTCATAACTTTTTCTTCATCACGTGAATAACGGCAAATATTTCTCCCACAAACTTGTGTTGTAATAGCAGATGAAAACACAATGCACACGAACTGCGTAATACAAGCCTATGTGCTAAACAAAGCGGTCATGTCAGAACTCGTATCTAGCTGTTTGCCGTTATATTCAGTGCCTATTATTTACCCTATCTTTGTATTCGCGCTTGACCGCCTCGTGCCTGGCGGATTCTATCGATCGATCGCAGAAGGATTTCGCAATCATACATAAACAGAATCCAGTTTAAACCGGTTTTGTTGCTGGTAGCGCTTGTCTGCGAAGGTGGATGTTGCATCACTCTGAGCAGTGAGGTCAGCTGTTGCCACGGTATCAGTCAGTTGTCAGGAGTAGCTGCTTCATGATTGGTTAAACGCCGGCTTGTTATAATAATTTATTCACTTTGTATTCAGTTCTGCAGACCATGGCAATTTTATTGTTTAGCCTTATTGTATGCAATTTTGGAGAGTGTAGATAATTTACAAAGATCGTGCATCGCGTTTGCGTTGCATAACTTTCACCATTGCTCGCACAATTGGAGCAATCGATTCATCGGGAATCTTTTGACATATCCCAGGTTTTCTGAGGTATTACCTACACGTTCGTCCTGTGATCGAATGACAGTGGAAAATTTGCCCGACTTCACATCGATATAGCCTATAGGAATTGACGGGACCAAAGAAATTTTACTTCGAAGTTCGTTTACTACGGACACCATATGTAGTATTCATGCGTTCGCTGAAAGTAAAGACTTTAACTGCGAATAGTTGCGCCATGTTAAGAAATAAATTGCACTCGAATGATTCCCGTCCCTGAGTTTATCATATTACCTTTAGCAATCATAATTGTTATATTCTTATGGGGATGTAGTGTAAATTTTTTAGCCTAAACGGTCGGGAGCAGTTTGCCGTCGAAAGAAACACTTGAGCCGATCGCCTTCATTGGCGCTTACACTTTGAATCTGTGACTATATAGTACAAAAGCTAAACTAAGAAGGTACATGATCGTTATCATTGTAAAATACACGTCTGAGAAAGTGACAAGTTATATTTTGCCAATGAATCCCACACAAGACGTAAAGTCATAAAATGGTAGAATCATATGGTCACATTTTCTAAAGCTATTCAAAGTGAAGACCAGAGAGTTAGTTTGCATGCCATTGTCAATGCCAGCCCCAGACTTTGCTCAAGGAGTCTGCATATTCTCGGCGTGGTAAATCAGCGTGCGTGACCTTTTGGATGCACTCTTTTACCCTTTGCGGTTTACCCCGCCGATATTCATTGCAATGTTGTCCATTCATTTGTTTTATGGCCCCATTGTTCTCAGCCTTCCGTGAGAAGATCATGACATTTTATCTAAAGGTCCTTTAGATACAAAGTTGTTCACATGGCAACTTTGGTTTTATTAAAAAGCTTTAAAGTGTACAGGAGTAAAAAATTCTAAAATACATATTAAACAGCATGAAAAATGAATTCTGACAGTCCAACTCCCGAGGACCTTCTTAAACGGAGATATAAAATGTTAAAATTTATTCACTAAAAAAATTAGTCCATTGTGCAATAATTTGTGACTTTCTTGTTATACAACTCACATTACCAGCTTTGTTTCCCTTTAAAAAATAAAAATGTTTTTATGACATGAACTCTTCCTGTTTGCTTGCATGGCATGTTGCAAAGAGATTACGGCTTAATTAATGGCCCAACTTTCTCACCCCAAACAGTACCAATTAACTTATAACCTTCTTAATGTTCTTATGCCCACAATTGTCTGAAATTCCCTCTTATCCAGACACTATCTCAGTTTATATTGTTTCAGGGTGAGTATAGAAAAGTTCAATGTGCATTGAGAGTTTCAGTTACCCCCTAAAAGAAGTGTAGTTTGGGGTGAGAAGATGACCCTGCCCTTAACATATGAAGTAGTTAACTTTCAGAAAAACAAAATTAATAGAGATTGTAATTTGAGTAGTGCTACAATGACATCACAGATTATTGTGCAATGTGCCATTTTAATTAAAAAAGCAGAGTTAAAAAAATAGAAGCAGTCAAGCAGTGATATTAAACAAAGGTTACTCACAGTGGCAATGTGAGAAAGTCCAAATTGGCGGGAATGGTAAATTAAGGACAAAGGAGTACATGTTGGAGGGGGAAAGAATTTTGGGCAAAGTGCAAAATGGAGCCCCAAATTAACACCTGTATGCTCATGCAAATTGGATATCAGGGGGGGAAATCTGCTGGAATTCCCTCAAGGTTTTAGCACTTATATTTAGAGCTGGGTGAAAAATTAGGTCTCAGGAAAGGTATGTTTTTCATTTTTTTCAGTTTTACTTACTCCCAACTGACCCAACTGGGGGGGGGGGGAGAGACAAGGGGGCTGGTAGAAAATTTTATATGGCGAATGTCCCGGTCCTCTTGCCCCACTGTGGTGTTTACTAATTAGTGAAAAAATTGCACTTGATTCTGGCTTGTGCTGCAAGAAATTTGACAACCTGCAGACCCACAAATCAAACCAAGCCCAGTACAAGAATGAAACTGAATATAATTATTGCCAGAATTAAAAATGCTGTTTTCTATTTCTTTTCTGTTTTAACCTATAAAATATGATGAACCGAATCCTTAGAAACGTTTCAGGATTCAAGTATATTCATGTATACTCTTTTCTATTTTCAGTGGCAACTAGTTGGTGAACAGGCCATGTTGGTGGAACTCTCGCAGTCATTGTTCATGGTCGGGATGATGCTGGGCTCTGTTGTCCTGGGTCAAATGTCAGACATGTTCGGCAGGAAACCAATTTTGATCATTTCAGCAACTGTTTCACCCCTGCTGGGTGTAGCATCCGGATTTGTTCCAAATATCTTTGTCTTCACAGGACTGAGAATCATGATAGGCTTTATTTGTCCAGTAAGTTCACTCACGTTTTTCTCAAAGAAAAGGAAATCAATCATCCCCCCCCCCCCAAAAAAAAAGAAAAAGGGAAAGTCTTTTTCATCAGAAATTTTGTGTTCATTGTGTAAAGTTAAATTCATATGAATGCATAATGCCAGCTAGCCAGAGTGGGTGGGGATCAGAGGAAGACCAGCAGCACTGTATCAATATATTTACTCATCCCATTCATGGATATAGATTCCTTATACTTTTGAGTGTGCTGCTTCATGCATGTATGGGAACCAACATCTAGCTAGTAATCCGTAGAACTTTTGTTGGCTGTCTTCTCTAAATGGGTACAGTACAAGGTTTACTTGGCATGTATATATTTTGTTAGCTTGATTACAGAATATGTTTATCGTTCTTTTATTGATGTGATGGTCTTTGTTCATTTTCCTTTTCAGGGTGCAATTCTTACATCATACGTTTTAGCCTTAGAACTGTTTCCAGCTTGCAGAAGAGCAGCAGCCAGTATTCTTCTGTCCAGTTTCAATGCCATTGGTTATGTTGGTTTAGCGGTGCTGGCATACTACATTAAAGATTGGCGTAATCTTCAGATTGCCACTGGAGCTATCAGATGTGGGCTGATACCTTTGTGTTTGTAAGGAAGTTTTCTCAATTATTAAATTTTTTCAACAGTACAAATGAGTTTTATTTCAAAAGATTGATGTTGAACATATAGATGTTTGAGAAATCATTACTTCAGCATTTTACAGTTTAACTTGAGGGTTTGGTGTTTTTATTAAGCACTCAGTCAAAATTGGCAAACTTGCTATAAATATGGACTGTTTAAGGTAAAAGCACATTTCTGGCTGGCACAAAGTACAGTAGGAGAGCATAATAAAGATGGGCAGACCTTGAAAAATATTCAATTCTTGATCGCAAGTGGATAGTGGTGCTTAAGAAATTGTTGCCACATTCTCAAAATAATGTCCATCCCTTCCAAAATTCTGAGCCAATTAAATATGTCTTCTTGAGGGGAGGGCATATAGATGGGGTGAATTTTTTTCATTTTACATTGTTGTATGTAGTATGGTTTCGGTGATTCTACATGTCTATAGATAACAGCCCTTGGTCAGTTAAAAAAATGAAATAATCTAGTTAAGGAAACCCATTTGATTTAGGATCATTGTGTTTATTGGGGTAGCATTTGTTTTCCCAGCTGTGCCAGAGACAGGAAGTACAACCAAAAAAATGCAGACCTTTAAAATAAAATGGTTTAAAGAAACTAAAATTTTCACCCAGTTTTGCTTTAATCTAGCAGCAGTTGCTTGAAATCATTTTGTCACAGTTTTATCAACTTCATTACTTGTTTCATTCTCTGTAGGTTTGTTCCAGAATCTATTCAGTGGTTAGCAGCAAAAGGTAAACACCAAAAGTTGGAAAAGTTGCTCCAGAGAATAGCTAAAATTAACAAAATTGACATTGCTTTCCCAATCTTGGAGACTAAAGCTGACATTCCTGCCACTAAACAACTTGATACAGAAGAAGAAGAACTGTATGCCCCAATAATCAACCAACAAAATATTGAAAAAAGAAAATCCATGGAAGATCTTTTTATGTACGATTCAGCATTGAGTCTGGACAGGGATTACATTCCCGATGAGGACCAATTCAGTACTAATACTTACAGCAGTGAGTCAGAAACAGAAGAACCAGTCCAGTCATCAACCTCTTCATCTCGTACCAGGTTTCCATCAGCATTGTTTCAGCAAAACGGTGTCTTCCCTGGTCACTGCCAGCAAGTTTCCACCGGTAATCTTTGTCACGTCAACAGCTCAATTTCAATTTTGTCAGAATTACAAAGAGGTTGTGAACAATTTGAAAGTTATGAAAATCTTAAAATGCCAGAACCCAACCCCTCCCCTCCAGTGCTAGCTTTACCAGTGGTTAAGTCATCACAGAAAATGAGTAAACCTCAGAGAAAGAAATCTGTCTCAATGTGCCACCTTTCAAACATAGCCATTTTAATGTCTGAGACTGAGACCAGTGACTCACTATCCTCATCTAATGAATCAGGAGAAATGGTCAAATACGCAGAGTTGTTAAGAACTGCTTCTATCCCAAATATTACCAAAAATCCGTCCGTAGAGGCTATGGACGTGCAAATACATGTGGACAGTTCAGCCCATAGGTCCCCTGCACTGAGCAGAGCTAGCCAACAACCTCCTGATTTAACCATACCATCGAATGAAGATACTGGGTCATCATTCCTTCTTTCTGTTCCTACCCTGGCCCTTCCATTTGGGTATTCCCAGAACATATTTCCAAATATTGGAATGCAGTATGAAAACACTGAGAGCAGTCAGAGTGAGGAAAGTCTGCATGATGACTCCGATACATCAGGATTTAACTCATCAACAACCAATATGGACCAACTTACAGATTACGAGGCACTAGAAGCAGGTTACAGTTTTAACACAAAAACCCAGCAGAAAGAGTATTCAGAAATCAAGACAGCGTCAGAGGAACTTTCAAAACCCAAGAAGATAAGGAAAGGGTACAATGCACTTGATCTTTTCAGAAAGTCATCCGTGAGGCTAGTGACAATAGTTTCTATGATTATGTGGTAAGTCCTCACCATTTTATCATAGGGATACTGTAGTTGGTTTAATCCCAGTCCAGTTACAAGTACCAAACACTCAATTTTGTAGGCACATCCCATTCCCTGGAAGATTCTATGTCCAAAGACAAAGTTATTTTCTGGAAGCTATTCTTTGAAAATTTATTACAATGGTGTTAATTGTGAAATCCTTGGTGGCGTATTTCAAATCCTTGCTGTTTCTGGGATAATCATGTTCCAAGGGCCGGTATAAATTTTCCCAAAAGCAGAAAAAAGTGATAACTGACTTTTTCATCACTCTTTCTTATCTCCAAAAATGGGGTCCTGCAAGAAAACTATGTCACAAAATGCAAAATGCACAATAATCTTCCCAAATTTGTGTGGATGTGTAGTATCTTGTATGCATCAAAGACAAATGCAAGAATGTAATGAATACAATAATACATGTACCTAACACTGATATTAAATTTTGTGCATTGTCTAGAAAGTAGGATGTTTGAAATACTGCCTGGTAGAGCATGTGGTATCAATCTACAACCACTATCAGCAGCCTGCCGTGAGTATATAGCAGGCCAGTAATAATTAATCCACAAGGGAAGTGGGGTTAGAAAGGGAGTTTTGTAAAAGTATCTGTAGTATTGGTAGTTAGATTTAGTACAGGACATCTTTAATCTGGAATGTGAATGACTATAACAGTGCTGTATTTAAAATCAAACTTGGTAGTTTTAGTTACTCTACAGAAATAATCAAAATTGCATTTATAATTTTATGGGGCACAGTTTTTGAGTCTGGATGGGTATATGAAACTTGAGGATATATTAATGTGTGCTAGCTAGATAAATGAAAATTGATGATATTTTTGTATGACCTCTCTCATGTAAGATGTCAGGGTTTGCACATGTCTTGGAAAGCTGGGAAAAATTTAAATTCAAGTTTCCAGGCCTGGAAAAGTTGAGGAATTTAAAGGCCCAGTTCTCTCACCCCAAACAGTACCAATTCTCCTAACCTTCTTACTTAAGCCCCTCCCACAATTGTCTGAAAATCATCCTCATCCAGATACAATCTCAGTTTATTGCTTCAAGGTGATTATAGAAAAACTCAATTTATATAATCAAAACACTCTCAGTACCCTTCATACCCTTTAATATACTGTAAGCTTTGGTACCCTGCATTGTTTGAATTAGCTGTCAGTCAAAGAGTTGAGCCAAATGAGAATTTCGGTACCCCCGTACCAAAACTAGTTTGGGGTGAGAGTTATGGCACTTCAAAGAAGTTGAATTATTGCTCTGACTTTTCAAGTGTTTGGCTATGTACATTAATTTTTTGAAAACAGAAATATTGGATCTAAATCTTTTAAAAGGTCCTGAAAATTCAGATTAGTAAAGACCCTTGAAAGCCGTGGAATTATGTCGTTTTGAATGTGTATGAACCCTGCATATTACATGCTTTACAGTATATGTGATTTGTTTATTTTGTTGGTAAATTGAAATCTAATCTTTCATTTGAATTATATCGTGTAGAAATTTGCAAAAGACTGGAAGCAATCAGTGACAATTAGATGTTTATTGAAGGAAAAACCATTCCTTCACAGTATGCATGGCAATTCGTTTTTCGAAATTCTCAGGTTTGCAACATATTCCGTCTACGTGGGGCTGTCGATGAGCACAGATGAATTAGCAGGCGATCCTTACATCAATTTTTCACTTGTGGGCTTGGTCGAAATTCCAGCTGTTATTGTTGCTGCATTTTCAGCTGTGAGGTACATAAATAGTTGTCAAGAAAATGAAATGTGTTGAAAGTCTGAAAATGCAATTTAGTTGGACAAAATATTGTTGCCAATGAACTGGTTGATAATTAGATGGGTGGGTGATAGTGGTGTAAGCACAAATCATTTGATAGATGTTCAAATTGATTGCAAATACTGTAATTCTATGTTGAGTCAGTCGTTTTCACTTGGAAATATTGTATAGGAAAAATGATGACGTGGGGAAAGAGTAGTTTTTAGAATGTCCGCATGATGAGCAATTTATAAATTGCAGTGGAAAGAATTTTAATTTGTATAGAATTGAAAGGTTTCATAATTTGGACACAGATGATGTTGGGGTGACTCACTGTGGGTGGAATAAGTTGGGAGGCTGGGAGGCTCCTTCCTGGGAAAATTTTGCAACTGGAGGGAAATTTCAATTCTGTGTACATGAAAATAAAAGAAGAATTGTGGGAAGTTTTACTCCCTTCCTGGGAAATAATTTTTTTTCCAGCCCTGGGGATGAGGTGGGTGGGTTAGGGGGGAGCGAAGAATTAGAAGGAGAAAGGGATTGAGGTGGAAATATGGTGCATCTCTTGGTGGGCATAAATTCAGGATAAGCTAATAATTACTTCAACTTTTGCTGATGTCACTCCATTCTTTTCCTTTCAGAATTGGTAGAAGATACCCCAGTGGGGTCTTTCACTTTTTGGCTGCCCTATCTTGTTGTGTATTCTTGATGATTCCTAGTGATAATGGTAAGTTGGAAACTTTAAAGAAGTGGATTGTGATTACTTTGGGATAACAGTATTTTTGCCTCTAAAATTTGAAATAAATGCCAGTGCATCATCTGACATGCAGGCTACTCTCTGCAAACTAAACTTGAATTCAAATTCTGCTTCAGCATGGTCATTAAAATATAATGGAATAAATATTTATAGAAAAAAATAAATAAATATGATGTCAAACCTGGTACATGCATTCCAGGATGAGCACAGATGTTTGAATTAGCAGTCAATCAAAAAGCTATGAGCCAATTGAGAGTTTCTGTTACCCTATACTAGAAGTGTAGTTTGGGGTGAAAGGATCGTCCCTTTAATAATCAGCTATGGATTTATGGATGAATGATTGCAATATATTTCATTTTTTTTATTGCAATATTTTTCAAATGAACCCTTAATATGACAATTAAGGGCAATCTTAAACTTTGCTTCCTTCAGCAAAGCCTTGTAGATACAGTTACATTCTGTTGATGAAAAAGTCTACCAATTATAGTTAACTGCACTAAAATCTACAATGATGAGCTAGGAGTACAAATGGAAGGCTATATCAATTGCTGTGGATATTTCAGTTAACAGGACTTGAACCCTTTCACCCAAGTAGTTTCAATTGTCCTAACCTACTTACTTAACATGATGTTAGAAATGAATAGCAAGTTTTAGCCATCTCAAGCTGACAACAATCCAGAATCTATCAGAGAACTTCCTGTTCAGGTATCTTGAAATCAATTAAGTAAAAGTCGTTTGTCCCATTCAAAGACTATTTGCTCAACAGAGCAACTGGGTTGGTTTAAATGCAATTAACTGTCGTAAATGCAGAGCTTCACCAGAGAAAGCGCAGTTCTCTCAGGTAACATTGGCTAACATCCTATTCAATTCTAGCAGCATGGTTTCACCCACAACTGTCTAAAATTGATCCTCAACCAGAAAGTTTCAGTTTACTGCTAGACAGCAAGTATACAAGACCCCAATGTGTAATCAATCAAGACACTCTCAGTTCAGTACATGCTGTGCAATTAATATGAACCACAGCACTCTGCATTGTTCAAACTAGCTGTCAATTAAAGAGCTGAGCCACTTGAAAATTACCGTGGACCTTTTATTTTGGGGTGAGAGGGTTAGCCCTTAAACTATTCGTATGATAAAACAAGCTTCGACAAATTTTCTTTTTCTTACTTGCCCCACGGGTCAGCAGTTTTCTCAATCTACTTGCCCGCGTAAATATCTTCTTGTCCAATTCAAATGTGTTGAGTATATATAATTTTTAAAAGTGGAAAAGTACAAATGCCAGTTTGCACAACTCAAAAATTTAAGACCGGGGGGTACTTGCCTGGCTCGCTGCAACATTGAGCATGGTAGTTGCCCCAGTGAATTTTAAATTGTCCCGGGCTGTCGGGCGGGGGATTTGTCAAAGCCTGGATAAACAACCTCACAGGGATGTATTCTGTCACTTCCAGCATGATAAGGGTTAACTAGAAGAGTAAGGAGCCTGAAGTGACAATTGTAATTCACAAAGTGAAGTATGTGTGTTTTCATGTATGCTTTTTAAAAGCTTTAGTTTGTTTAAGTTCTGGAAAAAGTCCATGACCGAGACATTAATATTGTTATCTAGATACACTTAGTCTGAGTAATATATAAACAAAGGCAATAAATTGTGAGGGTTCTTTTATACTTTATCCATAGTTCCATCATGGGCTCCTTTGGTATCTGTGGTGGCAATTCTGAGTGCAAAGTGCTTCACTTCTGCTGCTTACAATGTGGAGTGCCTCCTGACAGCTGAAGTTCTTCCAACGCCTCTCAGGTAAGAAGGTCAAATGATTTTCCTTAACCTAGTTGTAACATTTTTTGCCTCTGCTAGTAATATTTTGAATGCTATGACTCTATAATTATTCCCCATTTTTTGACAGTTTAGGTAACTGTCCGTTTTAACATAACCATTGTGTCTAATATAAATCAATTGTGATATGCAGCCAGACGTGATCTGAGGTGAATTAATGTGCAACTAAACTGAGTATGCAATTTTTCAATCCAGCTTACCCTCAACCTCTCTGTCTGTACAGTGAGTTATGTGTTTAAGTAAACTATTCATTAAAAAGAAAAAAAAAAGTTTGCACAGACAAACCTCAGATTGTGGACCCAATGTAACGATACAAATTAATCTAATTAATCAACTCTCTCTATCCAATAACCTCATTTCTATGCTTACAGGGTTTAAGCAGGTAAGTATCAAGTGCATTTTCTCTGCCAAAGCAAATGGCAGCAGAGGTTTTATTCCCTAGACTGTCACTCTGTGCAGATATTCATAAAGTCTAGCCTACGTATCTTTACACAGAAATAGTTTGGCTTTTGCCAAAGCTCAGGCACTTTCCATTGGTGAGAGCAGAAATCAGCCCTTTTCTTCAGGGACACCTATGGCGGCACTGAAGGAAATTGAGAAGTCTATCATGGTAACTGTCACTGTGCTCTGATTTGTCTGCATCATCATCGGTGTATTCTGTGCATCCTCAGAATCCTCCCAACAGCAACAAAGAGTTCTTGCTCTCCCTCCTCCATCCGAAGCCAGCTTTTGCACCATTTCATTAACTCCATCCCCTTGTGAATCATCAGCTGCTGCAACTTGAGTGGATGACTTTCATCAAGAACAAACTGCTCTGCTTCTACAGCTCTGTCAACTTTGGGAGAACCTCAACATCACTCCATCCTGGAGGATGGAGTAATCCCATCTGTCATCATCTGCAACTGCTGGAGTTGTTGCCACCATCTTCAGGGTGTATATCTATTTTATCTTTCTGATAAACCTTTTAATAAGGTGAGCACATTAAGATCCAGGGAAGGATATAAGGACACTCGTCGAGCCCTCTGAGATCCAGAGGAGAAATCGGTTAAGCTCCTGAAGCAAAAGATATCTGCTTCTCCTGAGGTTACAGATAGTCTGCTTCAGTGCTTAACCATATCCAGCTGTTTGTCTTTATATGAAGGAAGTAATACTTGTCGCTTTGTAATGTGGAAATAAAATTCCAATGTTTGTATGTTATCCAAAAAATTTGATCCCTCAATAGATATGTGGAGTAATCTTTTCTGTTTGTCTTGTTTCTTACCCCTAAACAAACCGCCTCAATATTAATGAGTTGCCAGTTCTAATTAGATCTTTTATTTGAGCAGCTTCGTAGTGAGAAAAATGCTCTAACATTAAGAAAAGTTAGTGATACCCTTCCTTAATGAAAAGTTAAAGTGCATGTACTGAAATATGTGAAAAGAAGAACACTTTTAGTCTTATTATCATTAATACTTGATGCTAACTGGTTTTGTATCTTAAGGTATTTGTTGACTAACAATTTAAAGTACCTAAGGAAACTGAATTTACATTCTCTCCCTGATATTCATAAAAAATTTATTTCCTCTGGTTTTTCAGGACTGTTGGAATTGGCATGTTTGTACTATGTTCTCGAATTGGTGGAGTGATAGTCCCTTTTATTCTCTTAACGGTAAGTGTGCAAATGCTTCTGGAGAAAGCAAGACATCAAGCAGTAATCCCTAGTAGATGGAATGTCAAGTCATTTTAGCTGTCTGTCATATAGGTTTAAAAGCAAACTGCATTTTACTCTTTCCATTACCTACCCCACCCATCTAAAAAGCATACTGTACAACTGTCCATGTCCGATTCAGCTAGACAATTTCATCACTCAGTCGTGTAGTGTGTATTCATGTGTTTGATGTGACAGTTGGTAGTTGTTAATCTTAGCAATTTTGGAAGTGGGGTAGCTTCCAGTTGGGAATGTGGTTGTTTTCCTGAGTAGCCTAGCTACACTTAATCAAAAGTAATGGTTGATTGACTTGACCAATCATATATATATATTGCAGGTGAGAGGGGTTTCCCAAATGCAGTTTTGTTTAATCATGGTTGCAAGTAGTTGTTTAGCTTTACATTGTCAAATGGGCCAAGAAAATTTTCCGAACTGGCTGTTTTAATTTAAATGGATACATTCAACCAGGTCTGGTTATTAGAATTGTAAAACAATAAATTCTAAGTATCCTCCAGCTAGCAGAAATGTCTACCCATCTCTGAGGACGAACAGAAGAAGAATCTGGCCAAAACTTGAAAACTGAAAAATATGAAGTTTTGATATGGGTTTTAATATAGATAATATTTAGGTGGCACTAAGGAATTTGAGATGCTTAAAAGCCATGCATGTTTTCATCATCTATCATTATTTCAGCTATATGTTAATCAATTTATCATGGTTTAATGGCTGCAGCTTGGTGTTATTATACTTGGGCAATGAGCTCTTTAACAGTTAATATGATCATGACAATCCCTATGTCAGCATTCAGTACATACTAAACTAACTAATAAACCCTCACCCTTTTGTTGTATTAATTAAGCTTTTGACTTAGCTAAAACCTGCTTCCCAATACCGTACATTGGCAGCATGATGGCCCTGCATAATTCCTATGCTTTGACTTTTTTGCAGCCAAACATTTTTTTAGGTCTTCCTTTTTTGAGTGGGGGGGGACTGGGTAGAAGATGTGTCATTCACTTGGCAAAACATTTGTTTGTGGAAATTGGGCATATGGCAAAGGCTGAAGTTTGTAAATTTTACGCAAGAAAAAATTGTGCATGTGAAGGTAATGCAGAGGAGAGAGGGCATGCAAGGGAGAGGGAAACATCAGCTTGGATGGTTACCTCTAATTATCGTATAAAGGTATTAGTCAATATCTTATGTTATCATTATGAAAGAAATTCAGCTATAACTTTCAGAGATTGGCATAGAATGTATCATCTTCAACTAAAGTTTACCTTTAAGTAAACCTTGTTATTTAAAAGTTGTTCAGTGTTTATTAAACCATGACAAGTAATTAGACCGAATTTTAACCTTAGAAGTTTTAGGTATATATTGTTCTACTTAAATGTGGTAAAAATGTTGTTTGTTAAAATGCAACTTAAAAGTGCATGTGAACTGTGTTTAGCACTAACGATTAATACAGTTTCATTGTTCCGTTTTCGTTAGAAGGAATTTCCCTTTTTTTTTACAGGCTGAGTCTTGGAACAAATACCCCATGATGATATTTGCTGCCCTATCTGTGCTGTCTTCCTTGATGCTTCTGCCATTGCCAGAAATGATGGGCATGCCCCAGCCCCAGACACCAGATGATATCAAGAAGATAAGAAAAATAAGTAAAGAGAGAAGAAACAGCAAAGCAAAGCCACCTGTAGCTTTTGTTTGAGCATCTTTGCACATTTTATGTGTGGAGGCATGGTCAAACATATCCAGTTTTGCTGCTACCGTGAAACTGTGAGGCAATAGCTTGATGATTCAAAGTACTGATTTTGATACAAAAATATAAATACCAATAAGTGGAGATATTTGCTCCAAAAATAGGTATTATCTATTTGTGAAAATGATATGTCATCAATTTGTATGTCAAGCAAAGCAACAGAAGTCTTCAAGTTAGCAGATCCCTGTCTGCCCTTCAGTGGTCCCTGCTTGAAGAATTTTACACATGCTGCATACTTGCACAGCCCATGTGCAAAACAACATGCAAGCTATGAATTAATTAATGAGTCAGATTTTGAAAGACAGGGTGAGACTTTTGAAAAAGTAAATGTTTGTAAGAGGAAGAAATTGCTGTATGTATAACAGTAATGAGAATTATTTTGTGAAGTCAGTACATGGTCAGTTTCTTATTTTGAAAACATTCATCTCATTTTAAGTTGAAGGCAAGGATACATTTTGGTTGCGTCTCAAAACCAAAGAACTTCCTTTTTTTAAAGAATATAATAAGTAAGTTCATTCTTCAAACTACTCTTTACAACAGAAGAAAATTGTCCATGTGTTTCTTTCTTCTCTGCACTTTGTAGAAGCAAATATTGTCAAGGGCATTCTTGTGTTTACTTCCATTTTAAGGCAACTCGTGCATATTGTAATAGAAAGTCAGACTGTTTCATTCATACTATATATGAAGTCCATAGTGGTGCTTCAGTATTTAAGTAGTAATTTTTTAAAACTCCGTCAACTTTCACTAGAAATAACAGTGACTCATGAGTTTTGCTGCAGCTTACACATTTGTGTGATTTATTTAGCCAACAGAGATATTTTTCTATGAGACAGGTCTTTTGCAATATATTGATATCAAGATATCAACAAATTATCAAACCTGTCAAGTTTTTTTGTTCAAGGCTTTCATAAAAGGATGTCCTTAAGTTTAACATTCTTTTATAGATTTTCAGCTTCTGTGAGAAGTTGAAGTTTTATTTGAAAATTTTGGCCATATTTCTTGTCTATTACTTATGTCAAGTAGAGTTAAACCATGCAGTTTATGATCGCAGTTGTTTGTTGTCTCAGGCTCTTTTCAGTAGATTTAGTTTGAAACAGAACTTTGTTTATTTGTGCTTTAGGGAACCTTATTCTATTGTGAAATCTTTAAAAAGAGGCTGTTATGCATGAAATGTTTGTCTGATTCCTGCATCCTGGTGTGCGAAGTGTAGTTTAAAATATTTACCGAGTTTAGTCTTTTTAAGTACTGATGCCACTTGATGTCACTAGAGTAATTTGTCGGTGGCTTTTTCATCAAGGTAAATGATCTGTAACTCCACAACGTATATAGACCAATCCCATTAGAGCTTGTATTTAGGGACTGTAGGCAGCCATTAGTGGTGTCCATCAGCCTTAAACCGTCTTTATTTATTGTCTAAATGTTATTTCAAACCCTCGTCACATGCTGTCTGGATGCCTTTATAGTATAGACAAATGTTCAGCAAAGAAAGGGTGACAACTGCTTGTGTCTATCAGCCTCAATTTTAAAATCGTTTTTATTTCCAACAACCACAGATCAAAACAATCCAAAACCCCACAACAAGTATTAAGTAAGAACACAATTACTGTAGGTGTGAGTACCCCAGAATGGTGGACAAATCTGAGGATCACTTGGTGACCTGATGTGTCTATACTTTACCCTCATTTGCAGGAAGGGATTGAGTGCATTCACATCTATTAATGATATTAACAGTAGATTTTAGAAGCATTTGCAATGTTTTTTTGTAGCTGTGTTTTGTAGGGCCCTATTTCTGCAATAGTGTTATAGTTCTTTTTGTTAGTTTGGCAGCCTTAAATGATATCTTCATTTTTGACATTATTGAGAGCTATTAGAACCAAAGCATGACTTCAAAAAATTCACTCACATTTATGGCTATAATATCAAGCCAAAAACAATTAATTAATTGGTGTACCAACCTTCAATTTTTTTTCAACAACAGTCTGGAATTCTGTTTGTCACTTGCCTAAATGGTTGTTTGCGTGCCTGAAAATTTATTTTTGGTAATTTACAGATTAAGATTAATAGGGATCATGTGATGCAAAACAAAGTGTATGTGTTCTGCAAGAAACATTTTGTTTGATACAAAGTGTTCTTTTGTCTGCATATCTGTAATATTTATCGCAACGCAGTGCCAGCAGTGGACCATATAAGCCTCACACCCTGAATACTTTCTGAACATTTAAATGCATGTACATTATTTTTTTAAGGTGGACATGAAAAGTACAGGAAGTTAAAGTTTCCAAAGCATTCTTTTTCGTGCATGCTACTAGATCAGCAAACTGATGAATTTCTGTTTTATCATTTAAGCCTTAAGAGAATAGTACCATTGCTTCAAGATTATCCTTGATGACATTTTTTTCATCAAAAGGTATCAAGAATTTGCATTATTGCTGCTCTAGTTTGTAGGAAGTCAGTAGACCATTCATTCAAACCTCATGCCCTGATTACTTTCTGAACATTCAAAATGCATGTGTGTTGCTTTTTGCTAAGGTGTACATGAGAGTTATATCCAATAAGATACTCAAGCATTCAAACATATTTCAGATTGCATATTTTCAGATAGTCATCAGGTGTTTCTTTTGCTCTTTCCTGGATTTTTTGTTGTTTCTTTAAAAAAAGGAACTGTTACAGTGATAATGATATGGTCATATATGCAACAACCTGTTTTGGTGACTAATTTTACACTGAAATAAAAAAATAAAATACCTAAGAGTATAAATAAGGCACCAAGTTGGCTTTCAATTGTAGTTTGTATGCAGCGTCTTATGTTGCTATTCAAATTATTTATCGATGGTTTTAGTTATATTTTCTTTCTATTGCAACAAGAAGGATAAAAAGTGGCCCAGCTTCAAATATTTGTTGTTGAAAGTACAGTGTTTCTTCTTTTATAGTTTGGCTGAATTTTCTGTTGTTTTGTCAGCTTAGATTTAGTTTAGTAGTATGCATAGTTAGTTTATAGAAATTTTCCAGTTGATAGTTCAGTGCAAAGCTTGTTTCTTTCACCTTAGTTGAAATAGAACTCATTATCTTTGCTCCATCATTAGTTCCAAACCCCAATGTCATTCCGTTAGACCTCTGACAGTGCAAGTCTTTTTGTTCGTTTGTTTGTTTATTGTATTTATTTTTTCGGGGTAGTCTTTGTAGCTCTCTAGAGATTTTCTGTACTTTGTTCTGCTGTTGCCATTCCAGAGACTGTTTTGTTGCAGCTTGTGTTTCTCAAGTTTGTCTTATTCCTTTCAGTAGTAGGTGTTGTTTTGTTGTTCTAATTTATTCTTTCATTTCCTTTCTTTTTCCCTTGTAAAATATAAGCTGCTACTAGTTGATTGAGTTTACAGAACAATAATTGTTGGATTGATTGCAAAGTACCTATTTTATGCATAATTAATTTGGTATGCATTGCAAGAAAAATGTATGTGAGGGTTTTTGACATGTTGTGCAAATGTCTTGCTCTTACAAGAAAACCATTTAAGGAAAAGAAAAAAATCTTCCACGGTCAAATTAGTCTTCATCTTTGAGAAGGTCACTCATTTAAGATAATTTATGCTACTATGAATATAAAGACCTTACACTTTGCCTTAAATTTGTAGGCAATAGTCAGTCCTGGACTAGTTTATTTCATCATAAATCTTGAAGATTTGGATATAGTCTCCATTCTATATTGGCCTTGATTATTGCCCTCAGTAATGCCTTAAATTAAAACGTGCAACCAACTCGTTGCTTGTGACAGAATTTGTTGGTTCAATTCAGTTGTAGACGCCTCTCTTTAACTCGGAAAGAAAATTCCAAATTTTTCGTTGTCAATTTTCTGGATTCCTTGTATGTTAGTTTTGTTTGGAAATATGAAAGCATACATCACATGATTTGATGATAAGCTGGATAAAGAATGCTTTTCAATCCTGACAGAGATATATTTATTAGAGGTATGAAGACGATCATGCATGTTAGGTCATACATCTACAATAGTAAAAATGACCAAAGATTCTTTCTATTGTCGATTTTACAGTTAAGTAAATAATTCTTTGTTTTAATGTCGTTATTTTGTATTAATTCGCCAAGTTAAGACCTCACGAAATACCTTGGATAGTTTTATAATATGTGGTTCGTGAAAAAATATAGATGTGTGTCATTCTGTTTTAAAGTCCAAACAATGAATGAGACATATAGTCATCGGCGAGTGACATATGCTATGGAATTAATTATAACAGATATAAGAAGCACGTCCTGACTTGATTTTTTTTGTCTAAAGGACGTAAACCATTATTTTGATGTGAAAAAGTAAATTGCTTGTCATGTGAAAGCAATCCTTGAAAGAAGAGAAATAAATTATTGAAAAATAACTTCAAAAAAGCTTTTTAGTCGTGACATACGCTTTGGTATTTTTGTAGTACACTTGATGATTCTAACTCGACCTTGGAACAGTGGCGTAGCCAGGATTGAATTTTTAGGGGGGGGGGGCAAGGTAATAAGTGGGGGGGGGGGCCTGGTACCTCCGAAGGACCCCAAAACTGGGCATTTCTGACCTGTGGCCTGGGGGATGAGACTAACGGGAACCGGTATCTCCCTTTCCCTAGGTCTCGGAAGCTCCTGGGTATTTACGAAATTGTAGGCATTAAAATGATCCATTTTATCTTCAACTTGGAATTACATAAGATGGGCACTAAACGGAACATAAATATCACAATTTGACTTTCTTCAATTATATCCTTACTCCATATGATTAAGGTAGGCCGGAATAAAGCAGATAATGCAGAGGGTACGAGAATGGATTCCTTAAATTGAAGTTCTTCAGGGACTCCCTCCTTGGTGTCCCATATCTTCTTTTCAGAAAGCTAGGGGGATTTTCATGTGATGTGAATTCAGGCCTTATATATGATGGGGCGCGCCAAGCGCCGGAAATTTTAACGTTTAAGATACCTCAATAATGAAACTGAATGAAAGTTAGAGAAAGGATAGGCCACTTTTAACCTTAGCTGAATAACGGTGCTCCCCTAAAGACATTCTTACTGAAGCACAATCATACTCTGGTTTCCCATATAGCTGTATAGTCTTTTTAAGTAACTTTCACAGAACCGTTACCTGTAAATGGACGCGCGGAGCGCGCCGATAAATTGATTTTTTACTTCATCTCAATTTTGAAATCGAAATAAAATTAGGCAAAGAGTGGTCCCTTTTCACTACAGCTGCATAAGGGTGGCCCCTGAGGATATTTGTACTAAGCAAAAACGTACCGTTGGTCTCCTGTAGAGTCCTTTTCATGAGACTTTTACAGAGTCCTTATCTGTGATGGGACTCGCAGAACACGCCAAAAAGAACTACTTTTGAGACATCTCAAAAGAGAAATTAATGGAAATTAGAAAAAGGGTGGGCCCGTTTCACTTCAGCCGAAAAATGGTGGAGCTCCAGACTGGGGTCAAATAAGATCATCGTCCTTTCAGGAAGCTTGGGGGCACTTGGTCAGAGAAGGGGACCAGGAGAAGACCGCCTCCCTGCCTCCCCCTTTCACTTGTTTGGGTACTTCAGCTACGGCCCGGGCACTGGTGATAAGTTTTACATACACTCATGCATGTTTTCTTAATTGTTTCACACTCTATTTATTTACTGTTTTTGAAAGAAATACTTCAATTTTTCTTTCCGATCAAAATTTTTATTCTTTTTCTCAATTACTTTATCAGGACGCAAAAAATCTGGGGGGGGGGGGGGGAGGTCTGAAGAAAATCTGGGGGGCGGGCTAGGCCCCCCGTGGCTACTCCACTGCCTTGGAAATGTTAAAATTCCGTCCATGTTTCTTTTAACTTATATCGCGAAGAATCAACGAGGGCATTACATCAGTAGGTTCCAAAGAACTCTTATGTCACCATTTCCATGACAATATCGTTCGCCTTTAAAGAAAAAATCCTTAGAAATTTCTCAAAAGGATCATTTAGTGACACCAGCAGGATGGGACTGATTTGAAAGAATTACGTCATTACTAACATTACATAATGTGACAAAATTATGTCAAAAGGGTAAGGTGAAGAAAAATTAGAGCTTCTCCAGCGAAAATTCTCGATCTGAATTTATGGTATCGCGAATTGAAATTGGCATGAAGGTAGTTTGTACGCGGCAAAACTTTATCAGAAAGTTTTAGAGGTGACTACAGTGTTCAATTCAGTAGGTAAAATCAGAAGTTGTGAGTATATTCCTTGCACCGTACGCCGATTTGTAAAAGTAACTTCATCAAGTCTCCTTTCATGTTTTTCCTGAAGTCTCAGAGGGCAAAAGCAGTCACCCCAACTTTAAGTAGTGTAGTAGACTGTCCCGTTTCATGATTGGCTCGTGAGAGGCATGTGAAAATATTTTTCTTCTCACATGCGAAATTTATGCAATATTGGAAGTCCTGTAATATAAAGAGAGATGCTTTGAAGGGAAATAGGGGAAAAAATATATTTGTCAATCGTTTCAAAATGAGTCTGGGCGACCACTCTTACCCTTTAAGTAACACATCCCCGGTGATAATGTAAATGAAATGAAAATTTTGGATTTTTTGTTGACAAAGATTTGGTTTTTGTGACCAAATCTGAAAAATTAGGAGTCTTTATGAGACCTCTTAGAGACCAGTGATGAGCGCATGCAGTTGAATAACCCCAAACAATATCCACACCCACGTCGTGTACCCTTGGTATTAACTGATTTTTAAAACCTTATCACAAAGTCACATTTTCTGTTATGTTTGGGAGAACTAGGGGTACGTGTGCCAACCCTACAAAGACTTCAAGCTCCTAGCTTAGTCTTATTTCAAGACTGGTTAGTTTGCGTCCACCACAAATTGGCTTTGAAGCCTGCTCAGCATTGCGCCCTCCATTACTGTATGCCTATCAAGTTTTGAACAACCCAAACAAAAGATAGGCATAATACAGGGCGCAATGCTAAGTAGGCTTCAGAGCCGATGTGTGGTAGTCCTGTTTCGAGATTCTGGTTAGCGTCCACTTCTAGCTGAAAATCTGAACGGTCATAGGTATGGTTATTTTGTAATGCTGCCATGATTGGCCACCGTCTTGGCTTTCATGTGAGGAGTATCGCGAAATAGCTTTGATAAACGTGCAGTGACCTCGGAACAACTAATTTAAGTAAACTGTCAAAGCTATTAGTAACGAGTCAAATCAGTCAATGGGTGAATGATTGGGGACGTGAAACCTATAGGGCCGTCAGTTTCAAAAGCCAGCCATTTCTTCACAAATGTTTCAATGGACCACATTTTGTCAGTTTGCAAAGATACCCCACCAATAGTTGTACTAATACCCCTTATTTGTGACATAAATTGGCAAGGCGAGCAAATAGATGTACTGTAAGCCATAGATCGATGTACATTTGCCAGAAAGTGCACGGGTTTGAAACATGCTATTTATCGTCTTATATCTTAAATGTCATTAAGTAAGGGGTTATCAAATCCATTCTTGATTCGGGCACTCTGAGTCAAATTCACGACACTGTAGAACACGGCAACAGGATATGCCCCAGGGGAGCTTGCAACCCCTAGCCCCACCAGAAGCGTCAGGTTGTCTAAAACCCAAAAGACGCCGGGAGCAAAATTCCCGTCTCAGTAGAAACATATATTAGGCGTGTCTCTGGTTCGAGAAAGCAAACTGCTTCGAGAGAGCAAAGTGTGCCAATAAATTTAAGGTTTTTATCGAAGAAAAATTGAATGTAATATGAGGATGGGAAAATTTGATTCCAGACAAAAATCCGAGATCAGGTAAATGCAATGTGAGTGTAAAATTAATACAAAATCTTTTCTTGTAGCAGGGGCAAATCCAGCATTTTTCCAGGGAGGGGTCTGAAGTGTTATCGACGTCGTGGGGAAGGAGTATGAGTGGAGGACTTGTCCCGCTACTTAAATGCAATTTGGTTAACTCTGACATGTATACATGTAAATATAACTCTCTGCATTCAAACAGGGTGAAATTTTATCCATCAGACGTATTTGTCAAGGCCTACGAGCGGCAAAAATAATGGCGCTATACACATATGCACCTTTCGGAACAATTCTGTGTCATGGAAAATTCGTCGACGAATGTCTCAGACTAGATTATGTTATGTAATTATGCAGGCTTTATTCACGGTAGCTTGATTCACACTTAAAAATTAAGACTTTTAGACCCTTTTGAGGCCGCGTGCACGCTACAGTTGATTTCAGTGGATGTAAAGTTAAAACTGATTTGTAAAGATAACCACCTTAATTCTGACGTACGTATACTTAAAATTTGCTTTTGTAACTCGGTGGGTTAATCAGATTTACATTTGATCAATTTCCCATACAAGGCTCACATAAATCCGCATAAGGTGGCAAGGACACGGTACCTTCCTCCCTTCCTTGGCTATGAGGCTGAGTTGCATAGTCATTGTTTCAATAACAAAAATCGATAGGCATACGAGGTGATGGTTTGACACTGCATGGTAAAATTCATGATTTTCAGGACACTGTGAGCACCATTGGCCTGTTGAAGGATTAAATATTTAAACCCGTAAATATTTAAACCCGCAGTATGTCTTAGTCTGTACATGTTAAAGTTTGATTATACAGCAAACTCCCATTGCCATTTGTGACAAAGGTCATTGAAAGCTGTAGATGTCCTTGCATGCAGGCATCTTTTGTCACTGCCTAAATGATGTGTAATGCAAATTTCGGCGACTCTTCGGGCATTCGTCCTGGTTTGCATTTAAGGTAGACCTACACTTTTATTTCCTCAGGAGGAGTGGTGAGGTGTCTTAAAGGAATCAGGTACTTGGATTTTTAATCATTTTCTTTTTAAAAATTCTCAAACGCATTAGTATAAAAGATACCGTGTTTCACAACAGTACTTTCAAAACAAAATTTCTGCCCGTTTCGTTGGCAGTTGTCATGGTTTACATTTTATCCTGAGTATAACCAGAACGGGTGGGAGCTATAGGTTATTTTAATTGTGACTATCGGTTTTTAAAGAATATCAAGTGCTTATGAAACCGTCATAATTTCGCAAATCTTTCGTCTACAACCAAACTTTTTCCTTGCTCGCTATAATCAATACTTTGGAAAAGCCTGTACAACATTAAAAGATCAGAGCCTTCTAGAGTGGCGTATAGCTGGGATTTGTCACGCCCGGAGCAAAATGAGAAATTGATGTCCTTATACCCCTATCTCAAGGGAGGGGGGAGGGGGTAATCTTATGAATAATTACACTAAAGAAAGATGAAATTGTTACACTAATATCATGCTCAGTCCAACATTTTAAGTGATCTCTATTTGGCATCCTAGAGGTGACGCCCGGGTGTCTCATTCCCCCTTGCAACCTAGCTACGCCACTGTCATTCTACGCCGTGGAGGACTGATCCTTCCAGAAGAAAATCAGTCTAAATCAATGTCTCATTATATTTTCATTGGTCTAATTCCACAGATTGATTGATATTGTTTGAAAAAGTTTTATTGGGGAACTGATACTGTGTTGCAGAGCCTAAACGCAAGTTTTTTGCACCTCGTCTCTTGACCATACTTACAACAAGACTGATCCAGGTGGGTGGGGTGGGGGTGGTAGGCACCAATTACTTTACAACATGAATGATGACCATCCTATGGGAGGGTCGAACTCAGTCTCCTACTTTATGAAATTTAGTTCTAACTCGATCTTCTTATGTACTGTGATGCTATAATTTTAAAGTTCGTCTGCATGGTCATGCGTTCGAAATGACCATTTTCTGTGGGGGTGTAGTTACAGGTTTTTACAACTTAGTTTCTAGCCAATTAGATTAAGTCCCTTTTTCCAGTTGTGACTCACTGCCTGGTTTTCCCTACTCCATTGCTTCTGCTGAGAAACATGCACATTCCATTTTTCAAGTCATCTGTAGGACCCGGACAGGAGTCAAACTCCAGACCTCCATGCTGCAAATCGGATGCTCTAACTACTTGACCATGTAGTCACTAGTCGATGACATTTTCTGTGGAGAGGACGACTGCAACAAATACCATTCAAATTTTTATCATTCAGCTGGATTGGATCCAAAAGTTTGGTTGGGTAGAACCAGATCACTTATTGTGTGAGCGTCTTCCATCACAAGGGCATAGGTAATAGATAAATGGTGGTCTCAATCCTAAGTACTGAGTTTCTACATCATTACCAAGTCAAAACAAACTGCTTTAAAGACGCGTAACAAATGTGATCGGAGGGGGAACCCCACCTGGACATATTTTTGGGTATTTTTTTTTTTTTCGATTTGCTTGCGATGTCTCCAGTATTTACTTTATCTATATACGGTAAATAGGCCCGTGAATGTGCAATGTCCAGCGTCATGGAAAGCATTTTCAACTTAAATTTTTTGTTGGCTTCACCTCCGTCATATATTGGAGCTATGCTTCACTCTTTGACAAATTTCTCCCTACGCATCTTGTTGCTCTCACCGGCGATACTTCAGTGAGAGTCTGAGCCAACAGCATTTCCCACGTGTCGTATAGAGAACACGTTGACTATAATACCTCTCGGATTGTCCGCAGAAATTCACAGAGTCAATGGCATTTTAAATTTCTTGATCTATTCTTGATTTGATTTTTTTTTTTCAGAAAAAAGGCACACCATGGCTATATGATCATTGTGGAGGTGTATTTTTTAATTGATGACTGTCCTGGGATACTTGGTGTTCCCGTTTAAAAAATGTTTGCTTCTGGAAGATGACTGAGATACAAAATAGTGTTATGGTAAACTTTGAAAAGTATTAATGTATATTTTCCTTGATTTGTGTCTGCTTTGTAAAAACCGCCTAGCTCATTTGCTCTTTCCATCTACTTCTCAGCTCCACTACAAATTGCATTGTCTGACCAATATGGATCGATTTTTTCACGAGGGTACTATACGTCCCCCGGTACTTTTTAGAGTGAAGGGGACACCAGTACAAATGTCCCCACACATTTTGTGATCTGAAACAAGGTACAGCACTTCCAAATTGTAACATGTCTTCTGCTACTTACAATCAATTACGATCGATTATCAGATCTCAATAATGGTGTCAGCCGATACTCGAGGTTCAGTGACCGGCATGTCGGCGGTATACTGCAGGTACTGGGGGTATTTTCACAAACGACAAACTGGTCACCAGGAACTCTGACGTGGGGAGGATCACCGGCGAAGGGTTATGTGTGTACATAATCAGAAGTGACTCCATGTGGTAACTACTGTTTGCGAGAACCGCATGATATCTCAAACCATTAGTAGAGTAGCGATGTCGATGCGGCTCATTGTGTGCCCATGAGCACGATGGGCGCAAACATTTTCCTCTTCTTGTGAGAATTTCCGCCCCTTTTGGGATACGGGACACAGCTACGAGCAGGAAACTGAATGACAGAGTCAGTCGTGGTTGTTATTAATGTTTTTACTTGAAAAGATTTTTGTTATGATAAAGAGAGAAGGTAATTTTTCGAAGTAATTTCTTGTATAAGTACGAGTTCCAAGATTCCTAGTCATCGCACTAGGCATACTAGGCCGCCCTCGTTTAAGTTACTTCATGAAACCCCTTCCAGTGATAACGCAAGGAAACTAACTTAAAAAACTTCTTAGCTTTGACTGCCCAGTTTAAGGCCAAAATTTACTACCACTGAAGCAGTGGCGTAGCCACGGGGGGGGGGGCTGGGGCCTAGGTCCCCCAGATTTTCTTCAGCCCCCCCCCCCCAGATTTTTTGCGTCCTAATAAAATAATCGAAAAAAAAATAAAATGTTTGAACCGAAATAAACTTTGAAGTATTTCCTTCAAAACAGTAAATAAATAAAATGTGTAAAATTTAAAAAAAAAAAAAAAAACATGGATGAATGTGTGTAACACACATTTTGTGTGCACGTATGAAATCAAGTAATAACTTCAAAATTCATACTTTCACTAAACTACATACCGTTTGTGATCTGCACTGTCGTTTATTGCATTTCACTTAGAAGATGAAACAAAAGTCTCGAAGACAAATTTTATTGTGACTTTGTTAGATTAACCTTTTCTGCCTCTCGGATGGCTGATTGATTTACTGAAAATAAGGCAATCGTACACTGGAGAAAACTCTTACACGACCATTCCCATACTTTATCGTACACAAAATATGTCGTAAGCAGGTAAGGGTAAGGTACTGCCTTCGGATAACTCTTCCCTTCCATCCTTAAAAACTATGTCGTGCCTCACTCCTACTCATGACAAGTACCACTGTAGGACGATTTTTTCGACAAGTCCTCTTTTTACTAGTTGGCACTGGCGTCCGGGGGATTTGTAAAGTGTCCACAAGGTCCTGATTTCATGTGTTTCCCACATGATCCATACTTCTGCTTTGCGGTTCAATTATTTTGAGAGATTTATTCTTTGGTAGTATGTATGTCTCTTGTAAAAATCTCTACAAAAACTTAAAATATTTTGATATTTTTCATGCTCCCCAAAAAGGGAAAATCCTAAAACTTAGGCCTATAATCAGTTTAAAGTTTTGCCAAACAAATCATCATTTTGCATCTAGGAAATCCAACGCAAAGAAAGTTTCTCAGTGGGGTTCACAACTACTTTCGCTTTTCCTGTTAAAGGGTAAGGTACTGCCTTAGGTAAGCTGAAATCCATTCAAATATTGCCGTCATTTGCGGCTGGGTACATCCAGTTTAAAACACGTGGGAAGTGCCGTTTCCGGCCATCTGGAGGGGTTTTAAAGCCCAAATTTTTCTTGTACGCTCCGCGTCCACCGATGGTGGCGCTCCGCTTAGATAGTCTTGCCGTGCCTGACCTTTGGAGGTACCAGCCCCCCCCCCCACATGTTACCTAGCCCCCCCCCCCTCCAAAAAAAATCCCATCCTGGCTACGCAAAATGTACTGAAGTATATTGTTGGTTAAACTTCGACTGTAATTCACACAATGTTGAGGTAAAACAGGTGCAGATCGTGTATTTCGTATTTGGGACGTCGATGCCCGAGTGACCAGTCACCAATATGCGGTTAAGAGATAGATTTTTCCACAGCTTAAGATCAGTCCAATCAAGTGCGAATCCAGCGTTTGACTCATGTACAAATGTAGAAAGACTATCGAAGCGGACAATCGCGATCCCTCAGACAACCGGAAATGGCGTTTCGTAGGCTTTTTAACTTTAGTACAAGTTTAGTAGAATCAAATTAATTGTTAGTTTAGGTATTTCTTTGCTTTGCAATAAATGTTTACTTCAATTAAAAGCGAGCAAATTCACAAAATTAACAAATGAAATGTACCACTCTCATTTTCGGGCAAAACTTCGGGTATTGTCATACTCAGGAGTGCCTCAAGGATCTAATAAAGAGGGATCGAGGGGATTGTCATTCAACTATCTTCGATAAATTTTTTAAAGCCAGTGACGTTGTCCCTTGCCCCCTGCAGCTACGTTTCTGTTAAACAGTCGCTATTTTCAGCTTTAGTTTGCGATCAAAATTTCACTGCAGTAAAAATAAGAAAATCGCAAAATGATCAGAAAATTGCCAAATTAGAAGTAGGCCTACAGTACCACTACCATTGGATGAAACCAAAGTTAAAGCTAATAATGAGCATTGTACAGTATTTTTTCATGAAAATTTTACATTGACTATTATAATGATGCTTTTTATGTTTCGAGCTATAGAAATACGTTACATTTCCTGTTTCCAATTTCCAAAACCGTCTGATAGTTTAAACCTCGATTGAATTTTTCGAGGTTGGAAACAAAGGAGGTACAAGCCTGTACGGATAAGCTAGTTGCACGGTGTGCGATATACAAACGCTTTGGAATTCGGCCTTCCGTCACGCCACCTGTGGTATGTACGTTTGGGGAACGGCATGTGGTAATGCTCTTGGATAAAAACAATAAGTCGCAGCGCCTATGAGATATTATTCCAGGGTGGCGGTCGTTTGATGCGCGAGTGGGGGGGGGGGGGGGACGGGAAAGGCATAAAACAGGGAGACGAAGGTTTTTATCATAATATGTACTGATTCATTGCTAGATTTTGAAAAAATTAATAAAAGGGGTTTTCTGACCGGGGAAGCGGGGAGGGCGGAAGCATACTTCCTTCCCCACATTTTTTTCTTTGGTATTCTCTCCCCCGGCCCTCAGCTTCCCATGCTCTTGCAAGAGCGCAGCCGCTCAGTTTTATGAGCGTCAGACAGCCTGAAACTGCATTTCCCTGTAAGTAGAATTAGTGATTAGCAACCATTATTTTGAGCTTGTGTTCGAAGGAGGAGTAAAAATAAAAAAAATGCAAAATGGTCACAATGTTTCCAGAGCAACTTGTAGTCTACCATTAACATTTGTCCTGACAAGATTTTGGTCAGTATATACATCTACGAAAGAACATATACTACCATTCGGGCACCATGTTGAGCAAAACTGTGAAGTGAGGGTGAGTTAGAAATTGTTTTCCAGTTCATAAGCTATCAGAGTTCGTGTAACACTGAATATTTGTCATCCTTTCAACTTTCATTGAAATTTTACTGCGACTGTGTGTTTTTTCTTGGTTTTCGAACAAATTTCTGAAAACATTTGGGCACACGTAGGAGCTTCTGTGTGAGTAGCGTATACGCAGGATTTTTCTACCTGGGTGGGGATGCAACATATTGAGTGGTCGCCAGCCTGGGGTAAGCGTCTAAGGGGTGTCCCTTCCCTTTGAAAATGTTTTGCCTTTTTAAGGAGTCTCATCCAAAGTGCAAGATTTTCGACTTTGATAGGAATGGTAATGAAAGTTGAATTGTGATGGTTAATGGGGATAACTACTGAAAGCTGTCTGTCTTTAGACGCAATCTAAAGCGATTTATGCTACCTTTCGATTTTTTTTTTTTTTAAATTGTATACTTTTCCAAAGTCAAAATAAAAGAGCATCAGTGATGGGCATAGGCGAACGGAAGCATTTCGGTTGGGGTTTTTCATGCCCACGAAATTCTCCCATACCCACCTTTTAACCGGGCCCCACCACCAGTTTGCGCGGAGCCTGGAAAAAAAATTTGAAAAATGAGACCCCTCTGATGGCCGGAAAAGCATTTCCCAGACTTATACAAAGAATCTGATTACCGTCGCTTTCTTCTCTTGTCGATTTTGCATTAAAATCCTCACTTCAAAATAACTTCGCAAACTGCAAAGTGATCAGAAAGTTATTAACACAGTATATTATTTTTACCCGAAAAATTTAATTATGCCTGAAAGACTATATGAGCGGAGCGCCGCCATTAGTTGGCTCGGAGCGACGTAGAGAGGATTTTGAAATTGCGGCCCCTCAGATGGCCGAAAATTGCGTTTTCATGCTTGTAAAGAGGATC
Organism: Holothuria scabra; assembly: GCA_037179385.1. Taxonomy (NCBI): domain Eukaryota; kingdom Metazoa; phylum Echinodermata; class Holothuroidea; order Aspidochirotida; family Holothuriidae; genus Holothuria; species Holothuria scabra. The sequence goes on along the minus strand of CM074188.1, from coordinate 13,301,682 downwards.
CAAACAGTCGGTTCAGTTTTTGTTTGCAACAATAAAAGCATCAGCAATTTTGTAATTGATCAGACAATTACCACAAAAATGTACCACTTACTTTAAATTAAATGGTCTTGAATCATTTCGGGGGAAAGTAAACAACGGAAATACAAATACGCTTAAGTTTCTTTATTGTGCCTTTCGCTAAATCCAACATTCGCTGAACTGATAAAATAGTCAAGGTGACCGCCCAAGGCTCTCGATTACAAATGATTATATTCATCCTTTTCATGATAAATGGCAAACTAGTGCTCACCGTACCTGAACTACTCCGCTCCCCTGGCCTGTCTCGTACGTCCATGTCGACCGGGAAGGAGAAGTAAGGGATAGGCCCATCCCTTTTGGGAATTCTTTAAAAGGTGACTGTCCCTAAAAGGAAACGGTTTCACAGATGCTACCAGTTTTGAAGAAAAATTTGGAATTAGACAAAATTTGCCTATTTTGAGGAAATAAAAAGAAAAAATGGCATCACTGAGGGGGCCTTGGGAAGACAATCCTTTCCCTTGGAAATTTTTGGGGAAATTTGGTGTCCTCATAGGCATTCTGGTGCCACATTTGCTACGTAGCACTACCTGTGAAGTAAACTCTGTGTTACTAATTTTAGGATCTTAATAAGAAAGAAAAGACATCCGTGAGTAGGGGGGGAGGGGGGGAGGGGGAGAGGGCATGGTCAATTGCACCCCTGCGTTCTCTATTGTTCTGTGTAATTAAAACATACCAAATTTTTTAAGAGAGAAATGGTTGTGTCCAAACAAATTTCCAGGCCCTGCCCGACTCGGATATTCATTGCATCATGTTTTACGAAAGTTTCGGTGGAAACTTCAGGGAAGAGTTACTCATGCACCCCTGTGCCTTGTACTAAGGCCTACCTTTAAACATTTAATGTCATCCTATCAGCGGCGTAGTCAGGATGGGATTTTTTTTTTGGGAGGGGGGGGGGGGCTAGGTAACATGTGGGGGGTGGTACCTCCGAAGGTCAGACACCGCAAGACTATGTAAGCGGAGCGCCACCATCAGTTGGCGCGGAGCGTACAAGACATTTTGGGGCTTTAAAACCCATCGAGATGGCCGGAAACGGCACTTCCCATGTGTTTTAAGCTGGATGTACCCAGCCTTGAAATACGAATCTCATGTCTGCGACTTCTTAAAAAATGAGAATAAAAAATCAATGAAAAATGGTAATACATACACTTTTTAGGACCCCAAAACTGGGCACATCTGATCTGTGGTCTGGGGGATGAGACTAAAGGGAGCCGGTATCTCACTTTCCCTTGGGAAAATTGTAAACTTCAGAAGGACGTAGATCGCAAATGCGCCAATATTTGAATATAAGCGGAGCGCCACCATCAGTGGACGCGGAGCGTACAAGAAATTTTTGGGCTTTAAATCCCCTCCAGATGGCCGAAAACGGCACTTCCCACGTGTTTTAAACTGGATGTACCCAGCAGCAAATGCGGCAATATTTGAAAGGATTTCAGCTTACCTAAGGCAGTACCTTTCCCTTTAACAGGAAAACCAAAAGTAGTTGTGTCCCCCTCTGAGAAATCTTTCTGAGATTTCCTAGATGCAAAATGGTGCTATGTTTGGCAAAACTTTTTACTGATTATAGGCCTAAGTTTTAGGATTTTCCCTTTTTTCGGGAGCATGAAAAATATCAAAAATTTTTAGGTTTTTTTAGAGATTTTACAAGAGACATACATACTTGCAAAGAAACAATGTGCAAAATGGTGCAGTATTTGTCCATCGGTACATTACGTAGTCAAAATTAAAATACTAAGAATAAATCTCTCAAAATAACAGAACCGCAAAGCAGAAGTATGGATCATGTGAGAAACACATGAAATCAGGACCTTGTGGACATTTAACAAATCCCCCGGACGCCAGTGCCAAGTAGTAAAAAGAGGGCTTGTCGAATAAATCGTCCTACAGTGGCACTTGTCATGGGCAGGAGTGAGGCACGACAAAAGCCTAGGCCTACTTATTAAGGATGGAAGGGAAGAACTATTCGAAGGCAGTACCTTACCCTTACCTGCTTACCGCATATTTTGTGTATGATAAAGTATAGGAGTGGTCGTGTAAGAAGGGTCTCCGGTGCACGATTGCCTTATTTTCAGTAAATCAATCAGCCATCCAAAAGAAAGGGTCTTAACCTAACAAAGTCACATTAAAGTTTGTCGTCGAGACTTTCGTTTCATCTTCTAATTGAAATGCAATAAACGACAGCGCAGATCACAAATGGTATGTAATTTAGTGGAAGTAGGCATTTTGAAGTTATTACTTGATCTCATACGTGCGCACGAAATGTGTTTTATAGTGACGTAGCTAGGATTTTTTCCAGGGGGGGGGGGGGGGGGCAAAGGTATGAAATTTCCCCAAAACTTTTCGGGGTCAATGTGTATGTACTTCATATAAAATATGCAAACTTACAAGTATAACAACATTACCATGTCATTTTGTAATATTACCTTCATTTTAATCTTAAAGTATAACATAGAGCAATCGGAAATAACAAAGTATTATATTATTTTGGTAAACAATATCTGGTTTATTTGTATGTACTAACGCAGTGGCGTACGCAGGATTTCTCTGAAGGGGAAAGGGCATGCAGTATGGTCAAGGGGAGGGTTGTCCGGAAATTTTTTGACGTTTTCAAGGAGCCTAGATGCAAAATGGTGCAAGATTTTCGACTTTGACAGGAACAGTGTTAAAAGTTGAATCGTGGTGGTTCATGAGGATAAAACTGAAACTTTTGTGCCTTGACATGCATTTCTTTTTATGCCATTTATGCTACCTTACGAAGAAAAAGTTGTCATTAAATTTGGACACTTTTAGGAGTCAAAATGAAAGAGCATTGATCGGTATTTGTGGTTTTTCTTGGCCACAAAGTGTTATTTTGTCATAAAGATTATCTAAGCGGAGCACCACCATTAGTTGGCGCGGAGCGTAGAGAAAATTTGGGAAAATTAGACCCCTTCGATGGCCGGAAATAGCATTTTCCAGGCTTATACGAAGAATCTAGCCAGTCGCTTTCTTCTTTTGTCGTTTGCAATAAAATGCTCACTTTAAAATATGTTCGTAAACTGCAAAGCGATCAGAGAGTTAAGAGCTAATTGTACCCCAAATATGTTATTTTGTCCAAAAGACCGAGCGAAGCGCCACCATTGGTTGGCGCGGAGCGTAAAGAAAGTTTCGAAAAATCAGAGGAGTAACCTGCGCCTTAGTGCATGTGTTCCTTTAGTTATGTTGTGTTACGTTATTTTGCAACATACGGCAGCATTTTGTTGTAACCACTTCCGTAGCGCAGAGAGGGACACCTTGGATTTTTCTAACAATTGAGAGGTCACCGTGAATTTTTTAACTCATTGTTGGGGCAAAAAGTAAGATGACGATCATTTGGAAAAGTGGTGTTTGGCCATTTCTCAAATAAGGATGACAAGGAGGGTCGAAAAGCTGCTATTTTAGAATTAGGAATGTGGGTTTTTTTTTCCAAATTCCAAGAAGGTTACTCCATATGTATAGAATTCCCTTCGCTATACTACGAAAAACAATTTTACCACTTGTAGCACCAATGCCCAAAGCACGCATGTACCAGCGGAGTCTTGGGCGCGGGAAAGATTAGGCCTAGGTGCAAACCTGGACAGTGGAGCCATAATAATAAATATGCACAACGGATCTTATCTTAAGACATTTGCATATGCCGGCAAGTGTGAAGGTTACTCCTGTTATTCCTTTCGAGGCTAGTAATACTTGGTATTGGGCTGAAATTATAGTTAACGCTAACACCGGCGTTAGTGTAATTAGGCCTTAACGTTAGGGCCTAACTGTTAGCCTAAGTTAGGCCGAGGCTAGGCCAAATGTTGTCACTTAGCTAGGCCTATGGAACTTGCAACAGTGACTCACTTACAATTGCACTGTTAATTATTACTTTCTGCTCCATCAGCCATGTAGTTCTAGGCTAGGTAGCTTGTAAAATGGTATTCAGCTACTAACAACAGAATTTAGAGTGTTTTAATTTAAGTAATGTCACCTTCGAGAATTAGGCTGTGTGGGTGTTGTAATTATACAGGCTATAGGCCTAGCCTAGGCATATATATACTGGGGATTTAAAGTCATCGAGGCCATGTGCAGCCACTGCTGCAAAGGCTAATTGTGTGCTTGGATTGATCAAGAGGACTTTCATCAATTTTAGTAAGGATATTGTACTTAATTTGTGAAAGCAGTTGGTAAGAGCCCATCCTGACTATGTCGGACTGTAAGTTTCCTTTAGAGCAAGTTTAGAGAAGGGCCACTCACCTTATACCTGAGGTGAGAAAGTTACCTTACTATGCTAGGCTTGAACATCTTGGGCTTACCACTTTGGAGCTGAGAAGTATTAGCCTAGGAGGGAAATGCTCCAGGTTTACAAGTTTCTTTCTGTCTTGTAGTTATTTAAGGGCTTAAAGTAATTCTCGGGTTGTGGGCATTCTAAAAAGCTGGAAAAGCCTTTCGCAAGGCAAGATATTAGGAAGTTTAGTTTCTCACATAGAGTTTTCAACGAGTGGAATTGTCTGTCAGATTGGGTGGTTAACTCTCCCTTAGTTCACTGCTTTAAGGTTAACATAGACAAGTTCTTCCATGACTGTGGTAGAATCTGATTGTTTGGGGCTTTTGTCTACAGTAAGTTTGGCAGTTTGACTTTTGATTAGGGTTTGGACTTCAGGGCATCTTATGGGGCCTTGGCCCTCCTTTGCCCTTCAACCTTTTATGTTATGTTAATTATAGAATACCCTGCACTTCAGATACTGTACTGTATTTTAAGAGGTTGGAGTAGGCTAGGCCTAACAAGATGCTGGGAGTTGCAGCTTTTGGCCAGATGAAGGGGTGGCCCAGTCTCAGTGCACTTGCTTGTATTTGTAAGTACAATAGTGAGGCCAAAGATTTTGAAAAAATATTCTGTGTCTGTATACACTTCAGTCTTATTTTGAGAACCACACAACATTTGTGGCTTGGTACTGTACACTGCCCAGGGATTTTTTTCAAACTATTGTTGCCTAAGTCCACTGATTTGAAGCCCATAACTTTCAAGATATGTGAAAGGGGAGTCCAGGTTACTGTGACAGGGATATTTGAAAGTGGAGTCAGGAGTCAAGGTGACAGCATCTGTCAAGATATATTTAAAAGTGGAGTCAGAGCCGCAGTGGAATTAAACTTGGTTCTCCTTGTACTTTGGACATGCGTGACTGCTACTCCAACTCCACTTGATAAACAAATTTTCTGGAAGGTGATGGATCCGGAGTGGGGGTGAGAGCATCTCTCAAGACATATTTGAAAGTGTAGTCAGAGTCACGGTGACATCTTTCAAAATGAATTTGAAACTAAGGTTGGATTCACCGTGACAGCATCTCTCAAGATGTATTTGAAAATGGAGTCCAAGTTGCAGTGACAGCATCTCTCAAGACATATTTGAAAGTAGAGTCTGAGTTGTGGTGACAACTTGCCAAGATACAGTTTTTGAAAGTGGAGTGGGAGACGTGGTGGGAGTCGCAGTGGGAGTTGGGCTTGGAGCTTCTAATACTTTGAACAACCTTGACTGCCACTCTAACTCAACTTAATAAACAGATCTTCTGGAAGGCAATGAAGCTGGAGTCAGGGTGATAGCAGCTGTCAAGATATATCTGACAGTGGAGTCAGAGTAGCAGTGACAGCAGCTTTCAAGGTGTATTTGAAAGCGGGGTCAGAGTCACTTCTGGTACTTTGAAAATGCTTGACTGTGACTCTTACTTCACTTGATAAACAGATTTTCTGGAAGGCAGGATATTTTATGATTGACTATCAAAATATATTTGACAGACCTTGAATTTTGAAGTGTGCAATCGCATGCCATCACCCACCTCAAATCACTGTGAGTGAAGTGATTTTTTGCATACCTCAATGAAGCTCATATCTAATCTATTTCAGCTTAACAAAACAGAACACTTACCACACTCCTTAATTTTCTGTGGAGTGTGATTAATAGCACACCTGGAAAATAAAAAACTAAAGACCTGATTTGAAAGTGGAGTCCGAGTGGCGATGGAAGTTGTCTTCTGCCTTTTATTACTTTGAACACACTTGACTGCCACTCTTACTCCACCTTATAAATGTTCTTGAAGGGGCATTCTATAGTTGTATCTAGAATTTTAAAAATATTTAAGAGGTTACAAAATGAATCTTGCCCCTAGATTCAGTTCCTATTGTCATACCTTTTTCTATCAGTGAATTGGTAGGGTAAATGCCCTGTATTCAAACTTTTCCCTTTCATTTTTGTGGAAAAAGAAGTTACAGATTAAAATCAGTTTCTTCAGTTGCAATGACAAAAAAACTGTGTCTGAAGTATGGTAAGGCTGATCTTAAGAAAACTGAATTGTCTGTTGACTGCAGGATGTGATGAAAATTATTGCATTATTATCTATTATTAGCTCAAACCAGCTCAAAGAGCTGTTTGAGCTATTGTGATCTGCCAACCTCACTCTGTCTATCTGTCTATCTATCATGTCTGTTCACAATTGCCTTTAATGCTCTCAGGGGCACATTTGTTGACGAATTTTAATGAAACTGGGACACATTGGTCATTGGACTAAGGTTTACCAGTGTTTCCCATTGAACTGAACTACCTTTGAAACTCTGGGTGCAAAATTGTAAATCATGTGAGGTTGATAGGTTAATGTAAACATGCAGATCTTGTTTGATGAGAACAGTAGTTTTGAGTGCATGCTGGGGCTTTGTAGGACATATTTAGCTTCAGGAGGATGAACTACAGTCCTTACTATTAAAGTAAGCATAGAGTCACCTTACACTGTTCTAAACTAGACTTGCTTGAGGTAAGGATGAAGAGGTTCAATTTTTATTTGTTCAGAGAGGAAGCTCTTCCTTACTAGTTGTGTTATCATAGCTCATTAAACTTGCTTTTTTCCTTGCTAATTAGACTTTCTGATTTCTGTAAAAATAGAAAGCAAGGCAACATAGGCTTCTCACCTGCTACACCTTAAAGAAAGGTAATCATTCTAAAAAGAATTAAGTTCCTTGTCATTTTACCTGAGAGAAATTAACACATTCTTAATTGTGGGTACAGCTGTTCAAGAAGTAATAGCCATGTATGACAAGTACAGTCCCTGTAGTGGTTAGAATAGCCATTGCTTGGGGAGTGGTTTTCTTGGCATTGGAAGTCACTACTGTGCATTAATTCAACAAGTTTGAGCAATCAGCAATGATGGTGCTCTAGTTAAGTATGTTATATTCTTGTTCTAGTTTTTGACCATCATTGCCAGAATTAGACTGCACTACTTCCAGATTCAGACAATACCAACAAAAAGGTAAAACTGTCTCCTAGACTAAACCATGGCCTATCATAAAAATATTGTTGTTCAACACCAGAACTTCTTTTACTGTACAAGTATCAACACAACATTCTAACAAATTTTTAAGATTGAGCAAATGAGAGTAAATTATTTGGGAAAATAATCATCAGGCCTACATACACATATAGGCCTAAGTTTTTTATGCTTTTGCAAATAGATGCCAAAATTGAAACTGCTAATCTTTTAATTTAAAAGAATTGCTTTTAAAGAAATAATGGCATTATGGGAACTATGGTAATGAATGATAAGTAACAGTAGTAGGGCCTAACCGATGTGGTTTTTCACTGCCGATCCGATGTCCAATGTTTTTTCCCCAACATCGGCCAATATCCGATCCGATCCGATCCGATATATTCTTCCTCACCCGGCCGTATCTATGCGTTTAGGCCCACAATTTTTCCCCATGTACTAGAAGGTCTAGATTTCCTTGTTATAATTATAAGCAATGCCTCTTTATGTACATTGCCTGCTCATTTACTCCTATTTAAAGTCATCTTTAAAATGTCTAATAGTTTGCAAATTAGTATGAATTTAATCAAGACTGAATGAACTGATCACCTGAAATTATATTTTCACTAACTTTAAAATCTGCATGCAAGCTACAGTAATTCATACTGTAGCAACAGGCATGCCAACACTGCAAGTCAGTTCTTTTTCATGTAGAAACTTGCAGACAAGATGTACTGCATGCCGTATATTCTGCAAGAATCTGTAACAACTCTGTCTAAACCTGACCCTGCGTACTGTAATAGCCTACTAAGGGCGATTTTCTAAAATACACAATATGGGATGCTACCTCGAGTATACCGAAATGAAAACCAAACCTTGAAATAAATTCCAGCCTTGAATTGGCCGAGATAATGGTTTATTGTGTCAATATTATGCAAACGAACACTTTTCCACAATATGTTTAGTGCCAAGATATGACTGCAATGATTTCGTAAATATTGACGATAATTTAAGACACCAGGATTGTTGGTTTGTTTCTTCACCACGAAGTAAATTAACCTCGTGTTATGTATGAAATACTAGGATGTAACTACCAACACTAAAATTGTTTGGGAAAAATAACAATCTAAGCAAAATTTCATTATCTTTTGAGCCCCAAAATATCACCTTTTACACACGTGTGATGGAGAGTTTCCTTTCGACAGGAGTTTGAAGGGTGTCCTGCCCTGAACGACAGGGCGGTTATGAATGAACCTAGGTAGTACTCCTAGGTACCCGACTTCCTAATAAGGTCACGATAGCGTGGGTGTTGGCACAGGTGTACGCTAGATGCAAATTTAACAAGAATGACATCATTTTTCGGATGTGTTAGAGAATACTGTAAACAAATGCTGGGATCGGTAGGTATTTTTAACTTATGTTTTGAAAGAAGTAACACAAACAGCTTCGAGGTGGAGTTAACAAGATTGCTTTTTGAGTCCAAAAACGTTCAAAAATTAAAATATGAAAAAGGCAAATGTGTAAAGAAGTATTGATTTTCTTAGAAGGGTTTTTTTCTGTCATATATCTAATATCTGTCGGTTTGATTTGAACTTGTGAACGTGATCGCTACCTCCCCGATACAGTTGTTAATTTCTCATGCATATACAGTACCCAAAGGAGCATGAACAAATCGTTGCTATAGGTCTACTTTACTCATCTTCGGGAGTATTGCTTATCTTCCCCAAAAAGCTCTTCACCAGAGAATCGGGAGGACTTAAGAAAAAAATGGGTTATCACCGAACCTGAGGGCTGTTGCGACCGGGACCATTTTTTGAAACTTTTTTTTAATACCATGTGCAAACACTAGGTCTTACCCATGCCAATATTGGATCATTCCATCATGAAAAAGGCGGAGCAAAGTTTGTAACAACAACGGAGTAACTCTTGAAAGAAATTTAATCATACAGTTTATGCATTGCAGGTTTGTTCTTTATTTGAGCATAAGGAATGTATGAAACTGCCATCAAACAACTATGGGACATAAGTGAAGGGAAAATGCAACTGAAATTTGTAAAATATTACACACGGAATAACAACTTTTCTGGCTTGTTATTACTTATGTTTACTTATCCTATTGTAAGGATTCACAGAGTGTAATTATGTATCTGCAGTGAACTTGAGGTTACATCCCTTGACTCTGCGCCAGAGAGGCCTGGAAGGTATTTCAGAAAAAAGAATCTTCTTGCAGCTGAGGTGTAGGAAATGGCTTGTATAGGGTGGCGCAAGACCACGCAGTAAAAAGTTTCTTTGAAATTTTTACAAAGTTTTCAGGATACGGAATATCGGTAAACATCGGCAAGTGAACTTAGCTGAATAATGCCGATCCGATATTTTACTGATGGTGGCGAATATCGGCCCGATCCGATGTCCGATCGGATTATCGGTTGAGCCCTAAACAGTAGGTTAGTTGTGGATGTGTTATAGTCAGAAGACGGTCCATATTGTTTTGGTGGAGATCAAAGGTCATCTGGGATCAGGAAACCTTGTTAATGAGATATTTAAAGATAGGAAACTTGGACAGATTTCATATGTGGATGCTTTATGGTCAGAAGATGATGCTTATTGTTTTGGTGGTCAGATAGATTTCATAATTGGTGTGTAGATACTTTATGGTCAGAACATGGTCACTATTGTTTTTGGTGGAGGTTAAAGGTCATCTGGGGTCACCATAGGTCAAACTCTGAAAACCTTGTTAACACAGTATCTCAAGAAATGAAACTGAAGTACATATCATATTTGGTATGTGGACATGTCATGATGGTAAGAGTAGATGTACCCTACTGTTGTTGAAGGAGGTCAAAGGTCATCCGGAGTGACACAAAATTATTTTGAAAACATGATTGTGCATCATTTGACTGACAAGAAATGGGACATATTAGCATTATTTTGAATAAGATATAGGTGTAGGCCTATATCATTGAAACCTCAATGCATTTTTTTCATTCTGGTTTCAAAAAGTTATCAAGGATTTTACTCCTACTGTGAAGTTGTAAAAATGTTCATTATTGTTGGCAACTTATGTAAGTTTAAAGTTGTAGGAGCTTGAAAGTGTTTGTAACAATGGTGGTGTTGGCACTAAGGCTTACTATTTTCTTTTGCAAATTTGTGTTCTGTCATTAAAAGTTGATCAATCCTCCACACAAGTTAGGTTTTGCAAAGGCTGTTGGATTCAGATTTTAAGACATCTTGGGTTTAAAATGTTTAAGGTCATTGGTTTTGCAGTGATCCATGAGATGTGATGCAAGAATATGCTCTAGCAATAGGCAGCAAACTTAAGTCAATATAAAAGATGACTTTAACAAATAAATAGGAAAGAATTTCTGACTGTTACCTTTTCTCTAATTGAGCAAGGATACAATACTGGCACACCAATACAGGACATTTGGATCAGAAGCAAAAGACATCACATAGAATGATTTAATTGCTGCAATTTGTTGATAACTGTGTTGGGAAAGGCCATCAAACTGTTAAACAACATGTTGCATGTTTTACAAAAACTGTTCTTTTGTTTAGTTACTTACAGTCCATAAGACACCAAAGTTAAAAGACTTAAATTGGGATTAATTTAATTTTAAAGTTATTTATAGTACAAATTGCAATGATCATTAACATCTGTTGACTAAAGATCCCCACATCGTGAATGTCTGTGACTGTGTAAGCACTAAATGTTATTTTAGTTACATATTAAAGACATCATTTTGTTCCACTGTTGGTGTCCTCGTAACCCACGAAACATTTGCATTTAACCTCTCCTGGTCACCAACCATTGCAAAATGTTAGTGCAAACTAGTTTACAATTATGTTAAATTTCTATTCCAACATATTGATAGACAATGCACATCAACTTACAGTATTAACTAGATTTTTGGGTGCATAAATATGAGTTGATGCCTGTTTTGGTGTCTTCATAATTAATTTTATCAAAATTTATAGCCAACCAATACAGAACAGAAAAGGCCAGAAAAACATGTATGATGTAGAAGAGTAGACCAGCGTATCACCAAATAATAGCATGGAAAATAAATAATGATATTATGAGTCACAGTTACATTTATCCCCAACCAAAGTTAGCAATACTATACTTGTGTCCCAGTATTGTATCTAGTCCTCTGGATTGATGAAAGAGATGACTTTATAAGAGATAACTTAAACTGTTTCATAAAAATTCAAAAATATGTATTAAAATGCAAAGAATATGAAAGTTTCACTTTTTTCCATTTATTGTACTCTTAATATTGTTTAAAAACTGCATAGACTGGGAGGTAATTAAAGGTTAGTATCTGAGTAAACATTAAAGTCTTGTTTGTTTTCAGGAATGAAATATGTCAATGTTTTTGCAATGAGATGTTTTCTGTTTATATTTCAGATGTCATCATTGACATTGCAACAAGCATCTGAGATAAATCTCAGTATTTGTTGAAGTAAGATTTGTTGAAGTACGATTTCAAGGAGGATATATAATGGAAGATACAGGTTTACAAGCAGAACTTGTTGAAACAAAGAAGAATCTAGAGATACAAAGACACCTTAGAGAAGTCTCTGAGAGTGAAAATGAGGAACTAAAGAAGCAGGTTAGAAGTCAAAATTTTTGAGATTTAATATGGCACTAAAATAATAGTAGGGCTGTCAATTCCTGATTAATGAGTTAATTGTTTAATTGCATATTTTTTTGATTAATTGACGATAAATCCCATTTGTGTTTCCATGGGGGAATTCCCCCCTAACTGCACAATCATTTCATTAAGCAGTTAGCAGTCTATTTGCAAATACTAGACCCGCAGATTTAATCACTGAAATGCAAGTCTGAACTTAAGCATTTACTTTACATACAGTATTTCAAATTCATTTACGGTTACATGAGACATGGTTTGGAGTAATCTTCTTTTGAAACGTTTGTTCAGAATATTAATAGTATCAAACTAGCAACACAACAACCATCATTTTACAGTAAAACTGGAAGTAAACAAGTTGAGCTCTCTGGCTCCTTTACTATGCGCTGCATCAGTGTAAGCCTTTACAAAATGTAACCTAATGAATTTTGGTCTATCCATTAAATCGCAACAACGTCTATGTAACTCTCTAGGCCCAGAAAGTTTTCTCGCCGATTGCAACCACAGCCTTGCCCAAAAATACCACAACGATTTGTTTTAATCTCCCTCTGTTTCTTTCTTTTAACTCTTCTAAAAAATATCCATAATATACACAGAATATTTCTTTGTGTCAATGGCATTCAAAGTGTGTGGTCTTTATGCCTACTTGACTTGTTTGTTGCAATCTAGTTCACCCCACATATGTGTCCATGTAGTTTACAGTATGTAGTGCAACACGCCCTGGCACAATGCTCAAACATGTCATGGTGCTAAGGAGGCTTGAAATTTGTGCATTACAAAATTGGGTATTTGGTTGTCTGTTTCAGGAAGTTGTCTGATGCAGGAAGTTGTTTGCTTGACCAGTTCAGCTGTTGAGCAGCGGTGCAGAGCAACTAACCTCCAGCCCACCCACCCTTTGGGAAAGTGGTTAAAGACTGGGGATATGCTCAAGTCTGTTGAATGGAGGCGTTAAATGGTGGTTCCTGGAGCAGGATTGGGAGCGATTAGTACACGTCTGACACATGAACCTCTGTGCGCTAGTCGAAAAGAGAAGGCTGGTGTTCATCCATGCTCACTCTGGCATAGGGTCCTGGACGAATCAAATGACTTTCTGACCCACACAACCTTAAATTAAAATTGAAGTGTACCTCAAGTCAAAAAAATATGTATTAAACAGCATGAAAAGTGAATTCTTACATCCCAACTCCCATCTTCATAGGACATACTTGTGCAGAGATATAAAATATTGAATTTTATTCACTCAAATTAAAATGGTAAATTGCACAGTAGTTTCTGATGTCATTGTACTACTCAAATAACAATCTTTGTATTTCTTTATTTTTCTGACTGTTACTGCACCTTGTTGCATGGTGTGATGGTTCTCTTACTCCTATGTTGTGATGTAATTAGGTTCCTCCCTGTGCAAAATGATTCTGGCAGAATTTCTGAATCTATCCTGAAAAAGGATGGGGCCTGTGTCTCTGTGCATTTAGGCTGGCTACAAAGTGATGTTGGCTTTAACCTTAGGTACAGTATTTAGGGCACAAAATTTGGGGATCTGTAAAAACATGTTAACCCAGTATACTGTATGCTAAGCTCAGTTTGTTTATTCTGGCATTTGTCCCATGATTCCATTCCATGACAGGACTATGAAACTTGTTTCTTTTCTTTCAGATTGAAAAGCTTAACAGTGAGATCTCTGAATTGAAAAGGCAACTGAAGAAAGAAATCAAAGATGCCCAGACACAGACTGATGATGTTTTCAGATCAGAAAAAGAGGAACATCCCCATTTGAAGGGTTCTCAGGGAGACAGTTTGGTGGCCCCTGACCTATTGGAGGTACTTTTGTTATGGCAAATAATTTGAAATTTGTCAGTCTTTTAAGGAAATGCGCACAAATTCAAATTGTCATTATTGATGATATTCATGCAGACCACAATCACTGCCTATTATGCACCCTGAAGAGTGGTCATTGATGAGTGCACACAGCCACAAAGATTTGGAATAGCTAATGAGCATTGAGATTACCAGTGCTATAGTCCACAGACAAAAGCAGTAACATGATTTAGGATTTGGCCAACTTTTGGATACTTCATGTGAACAAAAGGTTGAAACCACTAGATCATTATTAGTGTGTCAAAGGAAGGCTTCACATCAAGTGTTAATGATAGAATAAATTGACTTAGTGGCTATCAACATGTCCTGTGTCTTTCCTTGTTGCACATGCTGTCACTTCAGTTTGTTTCCATCTGCATCATTTATCAAGGTACCATAGCTTCTTCAAGTTGAAATAAAAAATGTACACAAGCTTTCCACCCTTTTCATTCTGCTAATTCAGGTTCGTGAAAGCTCCTGATGAAATTATTCCCCTGTTGTGATTCCAAGCATACTTGTCAAGTTTTATTTCGCTAATCCAAATATGTTGCAAAGTCTTCCCAATCTGCAATTACTTTTCCCACTTTTCTTGATATTTTGTAATAATTTGTGACTCTGTCTTGTTAGGTATATCTACTAAAATGAAAAGTAGCCATGTAAAGACTGTAACGCATGTTACAATCAATTGCTACATAATCTATGCATATGAACAAAAAACCTTTAGCAAAATTTTACTTGCAATCTAATAAAGGTAGCTAGTTACCCTTGCAACTCCCTCTTATTTTTGAAGCTAGCCAACCACCCCCACCATTTTATCTGTTTTCTACTTCATTGTTAGGGACCAAATCAAAATTATTTATGCGTGCTCGTACGCTTCTTAAAGCCAGTGCACGCCCAAACAATAAAATAAACCGAACCTGTGCCGAAACTCCCCGTGCTTACACACAAACAGCTTAAGGAAGTTCCAGCAACCTGCTATAATCCCGTGCCGTGCACTTTGATTCAGCACGGTATCCTTTGTATTTGGCTTAGCGGCATTTCTTTACCTGCTCTGAACAGAAACAACCGATGTTTACATGCATTAAAAAGAGCTAGATGTCACATGGAGGATAATATAAGCCGCCATGACAGTAGCCGCCATTACTAGAAACGAGTGCCCTAAGTGTTAAAAATGGATTGAGGACACATGCATGTTGATGCGGGGAGTTCGTTCAAGTAGTAATATAATGTTAAACGGACACCAACGGGAGTGCGTTGTATAGTATCAGTCAACTCGATTAATGATCAAAGTAATTTATTTTCAAGTACCGTATGGTTTCACTTTGGTCGCCCCCCACGGCAGGTGGGAAATACCGTCTGCAAACTCTTCAACCCACAAGGGGCTGGAGATTTACGTTTTTTTATATCTACAATGTGCTGTTTAATTTGTTCTTAACATCGTGAGTTTAAAAATCAGACTGGACTTTATAACTTGATCACACTTTAGCGCCGCTAGGATTAGCTTCTGTGGCTTTTGTCCACTGCGCAATGTGTGCATCGGAACCAAAAAATCGGTTTGTCACTGCAACTTCTGTACTGTGTTAATACAGTAATGTACCACAAGTGTTCAAATTTCTTGTGAACTGCTTTCTTGGTACGTTTATGAAAAATCAACCCTCTATCCGTTCGTGATAATGACACGTAAAAATTTCCTAATGCATCTCCTGGCCTAGATTTCACCCGCACATGTACCGTTAAAAATGTACGGTAACATACGGCAGTGACTACACCTACGAACGTTCATTCGTTCGCTGTCTGTGCTTATGTTCGATGTGTGCAATGGAACAGATACGTCACTCCGGCACACTCCACTTTAGCAAATGGGGGATACAGAAAATATGGGGAAAATATTTTGCTCCCTTTGCCATATATTTAGGAAACTTTGGGCGTAAAAATCTTGCAAATAGTGAAAACATCAATAAAAAATTACGGGCAATATAAAGATAGGAATCATTATAGTGTTTGAGTTAGTAACAGGATGGAAGTAAGAGGAAAGAAGACTTTTTTCGTGCACCCGGTGGGAAATACACCTTCGAAAGAATGTGTACGATCTTAAATCTGATAGAGTGAATTTTGCTTCAAAAAAAATTTCTCCCCCAAAAATACGAAGTTTTAGCGATTGATTTGAGACAGAAGAATTTTTTGTGGTTGAAATATGTGCATACATTATGTAGACATAACTGTATTACTAAAAACTAATTCTTTAGATCATGAAATCATGTCATGTTAATTTTAGGGATAACTTGACAAGTATGAAATCTAGAAACATCGAGGGTTCTTCCACGTATATCCCATTTGGGTATGTGTTTATACGGCAATGGTAAGTATAAAATTTCTTACAGGTGTTTCGCGATTTAAGCTGCGTACAGGTAGGTTAAGCAAATTAATTCGTAATTTAGTCGCCGCAATACTGGGATACGCCTACTTGAAATTATTACTGACATTTTACTGCTTACCCAACTTTATAAGGGTATTGGCAAACAGTAAGTTTAACAAGGCTTTGCATAGAAAGTGTTCTGATCCTTTCGCTGTAGTCTTGTGGACCACTTAGATTCCCCTTGGCCCTTCTCTCAAGAACTTTTCCCAGCTGGTGATCCAAAACATGTAAAATTCAACCCCACGACCAACTCTGGTCCTGGTGGAAAGACCCGGCGGAGTTATTCAATGCCTTGCTGCCATGCAAAACCGTGAACTTGTGATGTTTCAAAAGGTGTAAGACTTACAGTTTTCTCCACAGGCCTGGGTTTTGCCCAGGTGGCATCTGTGCTTGCCTTATGGGGGTTTGGGGATGGGAAAATTTTTGCTTATTTGAATAAGGGGGCTGGGTGCCAAATGGTGACACATTCAGGTGCCAAATCTATACTGATTATATTTATAACAACTCCTACTTTTTAAGGAGAATTATAAACTTAAACTGTTTCATGGCCCAAAAGCTGGCCATCATTGCAGTAGCGTGCTGTTCATGTTGTAACAGCGAATATTATATAATTAAAAAGGAGGGCTGTTTATGTTATAGTTATAGCCAGGGGCATGCACATACATGCCCCCCCCCGAATGTAGTCTTGGAAACGACTCAGTCAGGGGAATTTACGGGGGAGTAATTCCCTTTGAATTGATCTCCATCTCCATATCAGTCTGGGGGATGAACATACTGGCCTACCCCACCTCAAAAAACCTGTGCACGCCACTTGCTATAGCAACACCATGGTCAGCTGGGGTCTACCAGATGTTCCTGGATTCAATGTTCCCAAGGTTCCATGCTCCCCATTTTTGTATTTCTGGATGAATTGCAGATGATTACAAGGTTCATTTTTCCTGAGTTCCCAGAAGTGCGGATGTTTCCAAAATTAGGGAACATTGAACCTTGGGAACAGCGAACATTTACAGAGCCATGTTATCCAGGAGGAAGTCCCCAAATGAGCTCTGTTTATTAAAAAATTATGGACTTCATAATGAAGCTGGTAAAAAGAAATACTGTGGGGGAAAAGATGTTTTAGTGCATAAATCTGCAAAAATTCTTGCGAGTGCACAATTTTATCCCCCCCCCCCCTCCCACCTTTCCAGCTGCAAGGTTTAGTGATTTAACTACCTTGTTTGAGAGTTCGATTTATAGGGCAAAAAAATTGAGTCATCCCCATAAAGACAGCAGAATCATGATAATATTTTGCAATCCCACCATGTCACACTAATATATATTTGGAGAATTTCTGACAGCTTCTCGTAACACTAATATATGGGATAATTTTGTAGATTTTCACCTTCAGCAGATACCAACCGAGTCAGTAAAATATGCTGCTGTATGCTTTAAATCATGTTCTGGAACAAATTAAATATTAATAGGCACTTTAGAATAAAAATAGGAAAGGCAACATTCACCACAGCACAGCTTTCCCGTCGAGAAAATCGATTGTAGATAAACATAGGATAGGTTCACAATGTACACATGTGCTATATGTTAGGCAATGGCGAAGGTCCCAAGACTTGCTGAAGAAAATTACATCGTAGAGAATAACTTTACATGTAAAACTCACAAAAGTATTTAAGATTGTTGAATGGGTGTTTTTACACATGCCTTGTAAATATTTTTAATTTTCTTGGTCACGTGGATTTTTGCCAACCTTTCCCGTACTCGATCCTGCTGGGTTGTACTGCCGACTAGCACAAACGTATACAAATATTACCAGCTTACTTCCTCAGCCGAACCATACATTTTCGGCCTAAATTTTTCAGTTTAGAGAGCTAGACACTATGTGTTTTCAAATTTTTTAATGTCGAGAATTGTCCCTGTAGAATATCGTCAATTTATTTCCACCCATATATAATTCATAGGGCGAACCTTTTTACGGGACTCCATTGTCAAAATTTGCGAGATCCTTTAGCTGGCTATGGTCTCTGTAGGCCTCGACCAACACAATCAGTACGCTACCTTGTCGAACGCAAATTATCAACGGAGCTGCACTGGTGAGCAAAAATGTCTGCGAGTAACAAAATGCCCTCAATACTGGTGATATCTAGTTTTCCCAATCTGGTTGTCTTTGATTTTTTGCGAGAATGTGCTAGCCCATGCTCCCTATTGTACATGATGAAAAGCAGCGTGTCCACACGGCAACAGATTACTGCTCGGCCTGTCGGCCACTCTTGAACAATAGATCTATTCATGGAGTGCGGCGGCGTGTTTCACGGGTGCTGATTATCGGCGTGCTGCCACGGGGACAGTGCACACGCATACTGAATTTTGATTCGGTCCCTTAGTAGTATTCAATCCATGTTTATAGTACATGTTTTTTTCAAAGTCAGTCATGTACTGTCTGAATGTTTGTTAACAGCAACAGTCTTGAGTATTTTTCATGTGAGAACTCTGCCTTCAATGGATTAAGCTTTTTGCACTTGTCAATAAGCTGTTTAATACCATTAGCAATCAGTCAAGTGGTTAGAGCATCTGACTTACAGCTTTGAGGTCTGGAGTTTGACTCCTAGCTAGGTCATTCTGAAGACTTAAAAATGGAACCTACTGCCATTGTGCTTGGTGCTCAGCATAAGCAGTGGAGTAAAGTAATGGAAACACGCCAATGTGTCACAACTGGAAAAGGCTGTGGCCTGACTGAGTAAAACAGTTGATTAGAAATGTAAAATGTTATCTAACTTCTTTGTTAACTCTAGCTATAGACATGATTATTTATCACTGGACATAGTTTCTTAAGTTTTAAATGACTGGTTCAATTGTTGTTAATTGTCAGAATGGTGCAGATGTAGGGGTTATTGTCATAAATTGTTATTTCTTTGCAGAATGGTGCCAATTCATTAGCTGAAACCCTGAAGCAGACTGCAGAGGCTGCTATCAGTAGCACAGGTTATGTAATGGATGAATCGTCAGGGATGTATTACGATTACAACTCTGGGTACTATTATGACCCGGTAAGTGAAAATAATTGTAAAGTTCACATTTTATGGCCTGTGTAGCAATTTGATGTCGTATCCATTAGTAGTTATGCTTTAATTCTTAAATAAGGCTTCAGTAAGCAGTATTTGTATAAGTGAGATCATGAGATGGATTGAGTCGGTAGGGTTTGAAAGCTTGACTCGGTACAATTCTGTCGGGATGGGGGTGGGTAAAGCCCTGGCCATTGGCTACGGGGTCATTTTTTGTTTTCTTAACTTCATTGCCTGACTGTTCTGGTGCAACTGATTGTTGTTAGGAATTTTTCTTCCATAATTTTCCATGTAAGGTTACCTCAGTAAAAGAGAATTAAGTAGATGATTTACTGGATGTTTGCATGACTTAAAGATTTAGGTTACAAATTATTATAAATTTTCCACTCTACAGAGTATCTAGAAATTTATGACTTGAACATGAATGTGTTGTTACCAAGAAATGAAATGGTTTATTTCACTTTAAGCACATGTGCTAGAAGTGTTGTGGGATCACAGTTTCCTTGGGAGTTCAGGTCTCCCTAACTGCCCTTCTTTGGAAGAGGTCCATTTATTTTAGGAAAAACAAGTATATTAATGGTAAAAAAAATGCTAAGTTTGCAGAATTTTACCGCCTGTAGTGTTGCACTATTAAAGGTTTCTATGGCCTTGGCATTATCATGGAAATCTAACTCTCAATGATGGGGTTATCAGTTATAATTCATGTCTTTACTTTTTTATCTTTTAGAATTCGTGTTTGTTTTATGACCCAAGAAGTGGAACCTACTTCTACTACAATGAAGAAAGCAACTCATATGAGTTCCATTCAAAGGTAGATATCACTCAGCACCCACAAGAGGGTGTAAATGATGACCAGAAGTTGGCTTGGGAAGCCAAGAAAAAAGCAAAGAAAAAGAAGAAAGAGAAGAAGAAAAATGCTTTAGAAGCGGTAAGTTGACCTGACGTGGTTTCCCCCTAGCATTCTTTTTGTGAGATTCTCACATTCACTTTGCAGACATGTACTTACCCCTTGCTACATCTAACTTGCATTATTCGCACACTGGGTGTTGCCCGGGATAGTTTCAGTACTGTGCCCCTATGTCTGTCATCTTGGAATAACAGTCACCCTCATTTGCCTTCTGCACAATTCTGTTAAGCTTGGGAGGCTTTGAAGTCTACGAAGGTCTCCCCCCTCCCCCCGGTACTCGAAGGCCAGGATCCGTTGGGATGCTGGGGCTATGGCTATCCCCTTGAAGAAAAATGTTTTTATAGCTACCTGTTTTATACTAGCTGTAGAATTATTGGTAGTGCTCCCCTCCCCCACTGTTGGTACCAAAGTAGTGGTATCATATTAACTCCAGGGAGTTAGGGTCCATTATTGCCCCACACACTAAAAATCCCCAAGGAGACCTGATCTCATCAAACTTCTTACACATGATGGAGAGTAGAAATATAAAATTTTGTATAAGGAATTTTGGCAAAAAGAGAGAACTTTGCCATTCTTGGTCACAAAAATTTGTCCAAAAAATAATGTGTTGGGGAGAGGGTTTGGGGTTGAGTAAGGGAATTGACCTTTTCAGAAAATCAGTCACTTAATGCCTTCTTAGTTTTATATGATGCAACTTGCACAGATAATGTATATGTAATGATATACATTATTCTTTGATTTCCAAATAGAATGATGACAATTAGATTTTATTACATTGGTTTACTCAGAACTCGTCATTAGTTCAACACACACATGTATATGTCTGAGTTAAATCTATTGTAGTAGTGTTTGATATTCAAAAGGGTAGTTCTTCTACTTATATTTTTTGGCCTTTTTTTTTGGGGGGGGGGGGGGTAAATTGCACCTTTGCTTTCAAACAATTGCATCAATGTTTAGGTTTTAAAGACTTTGTGTCTGGTCTGTCTCCTCTGTCACCTTATTGGCCCCATTTCTTTTGTTTTTTTCATCTTCCCCTTAGTTGTACTTTAGGAAGAGCATCTTGTCTCATCTTTTGCACAACTGAAAATAAAACCTAGGTCAGAGCAAGGATATGACAGATTCAGCTATGGTATGTACAAATTGGTTGTGTACACTGTCAACTTGCTGGCAACTTGATGTATGGTAAAAAAAAAAGTCATGGTTACAACCTGGCCAAAAGATTAAGTGAGACTTACCATCATTTTCTCTATTGTAACCAAGGTTTTGCTTGCCTAGAGTGATAGTAAACTCTCCAAATTTTAAATCAAAAGTACTTTCTTTACAAGAAAGAGCTTCACATGTGTTACTCTCTGTGAGACTGAAAGTAAGACTTTTGCCATCACAGCTCTTTTTTTGAGAAGTTTGGTTAAGTTGGTCTGGCTGACTTAACAACTGCAACTTTAGTGTCTGGCTTATCTGACTTGTCATCCTAAAGTGATAGCTAATATTCACCCTGTGCTACAACCGTGGGAAATGTTCAAACATAATCATGTATGGCAAAAAATTGAAGAAACGTAACTTTGTGTAAAATTCTTTTCATTTTGTGAATCATATCAGAATATTAGGAATAAACTTTATCTTGATTTTTAGAAAGGCCCTTCAAATTGAATTCCAATTAGAACTTTATGAATTCCTCCAAAAAGTGAAACCATTGATGGATGGTCTGACGTAGGTGAGTGACTTCCATGACAGTTACTACTAGGATCAAGTTGTCAGCAAGATACCAACTGTTCAAGCTGAAGCAATTTAAAGAAATGTTTTTGGTCTGTCACTTGAATGATATCATCTCAAGAAAGTGAATTGAAGAGGCATATGCTTTATGTAGCAACTGTTATCTTTTTGGCTATGGTAGGGACTGGATGCTACTTTGGTCCCAATTTAACATTTGCATGCTTGATAAATTTAGCATACATCCTGCCAGAAAGCAGCAACTTTCCTGCATAAATAGGAGCCTGTAACTACTCCCTTAGCTTCTGCCTCATGTATGCCTAAAGGGAGAATGAATCAATTTTTTAGTGCATTAGCATTTTGTTATTCGTGCATATTTGAGTTCAAGAAATAAGGTTGGATCCTTTTTGCAAGGGAAGATGTTATCACTGGCAACCAACACATGACTTAGAACATGCCTTTAAGTTGCTTCAGATTTTTCTTATTTTTTGTTTTTTTTTTCACATTGAATGAAACTTCTGGCATGACAACCTTTTTCCTTCAGGACAAAATGGATAAAAATTCCAAACATTCACCAGGGTCTGTCTGTGAAAAATGCAGCAGCAAAAGTTGTAGGCGTAAGAGACATAAACGTAGACACAGGAAAAAGTGCATTGATGTAGAGGAGAGAAGAAATGTCTCTGCCAAGGAGAAGGCTTTTGATGCAGATTGCATCATCATCTCAGATGAATCTGAAGGTGATGTTAGTGATGCAGGAGGAGATGAGAATGAGAATACTGATGGAAAGATAGACTCAGTGAAGAAGAATGCAGAAGAGAAAATGGAGAGGATGGAAACAGAGGGCAACATAAAAGATGAGGAAGCTATGGATGATGATGATGATACCAGATGTGATGATTCTGATAGTGAGATGGAAGATGGTGAAATCGTGGATTCTTCTGAAGATTCTGAGAGCAATGATGAACCAGACCAGGAGGAGAAAGGTTCGTGTGAATCTGTACTGACATCTTCATCATTGAGTGAGGAAGATGATGAGATGGAGGATGAAGAAGAACCAGGTTGGTGTGACAAGTTGTAGTATTGGCCACAGCTCTTGTGGTCATACCTCATAGTTGTGGCCAAGGCAATGCCCAACCTTTGAGGTTTAGGAAGACTAAGTAGAGAGCATGTTTGGTCTAGCTGTATAGCATGTGCCTCTCATGCAGAAGGCCCAGGTTCTATTCCCTGGTTGAATCATACTAAAGGCTCAAAAAATAGAACCTACTGCTGTTGTGCATGATTCTTTGCGCAAGCTATGGAGTAGGGAAAACAAGTCACTGAGCCACAACTGGTAAAAAGGCCAAGGCTGGCTCTACTTAAACGAATAGGTTAGAAACTGGGTTGTAAAACTCCATCTAACTAGCCAACTAGGAAGACTAAGTATGGGACAAGGGTTGGAATATCTATCCCAAGTGATGGACCATCAAAAAGTTGATCATAAAGTCAGTTAACTTTAAAAGTAAAACTGTTGGAGAAGAATATCTGAAATGACCATGGTTTTACATCCATGGCCAGAGGGTTAGTAGCCTCAGGCCATGGGGGCAACATTTACTGTAAGTGTAAGGCAAAGGTCAGTCTTGAAACTACAACACTGTAATGGTTGTGTGAGAGGAAAAAATACTTTTGATGTCAACCTTGATAAATTGTGAAATAAAATTACTAATTGTGGTTTTAAGACTGATTTTAGGTAAAGTTAAGTGGTCATAGCAGTCAGCAGAGACTAACAATAGGAAAAGCATGTAAAAAAATATTTAAAGTAAAGCATTATTCTTATAATTGACTCGATAGGTGGCATGAGGATGTCCCATAGTTATTCCTGGAAATTTTTCCTTGTGAAGGCAGTTTGTTATTTAAAAGTGATAGTTCCATGTTGATGATTGGCTGTTGAGAGTCATGTGACAACATTTTTTCTCTTCTAATATGAAATTTACTGCCTGGTTTACCCTGATTATGCAATATTGAATGAAAACTGTGATGAAAGATACTTTGAAGAAAAACAAGAAGAAATTTGTGATATTTAATATTTAGCTGTTGCTTTAAAATAAGTTTGCTGGGGGGGGGGGGGGGGGAAGGGGAGGACTGATCTTGAACTTAGCATGGTACTAAAACCATTGATGTTACTGACATTACATAAATCACGTTGCAGTTTTGCATTCCAGTTCATTTAGTGACAACAATACACTGGTAAGAATTTCACTAATTACTTACATAAGTAAGAAATATTTCAATGTTTATTTGATCTGACACTGATCTTATGGAAGTGAGGGCACTGTTTGTCAAATTATATGTAGTCAATGGTAAGTATGGTGTCCTGCTCAAATAATGCTGTAATTGCAGTTGCAAAACAAAGGCCTAAACATTTGACTGTTGAAGATTATTCATGAGAGTTACTTCATAAAAATTACTCCATTGTGGTTCCTTTCAAATTCATTCAAGATTTGTAAATATGTTACCTCAGTTGGTTGATTTTCTTTGGCTATGTTTTTTTTTTTTTATTGAAAGCTGCAAGAGTAGTATCAGAAGTCTATGATTTCCTTGGTTTCAAGTGGTTACCATGACGCACAACTTTTATGTTTTGTTTGTTAGCATGTTGTGCATGTTTACATGTTCCAGTTTTGGGAAGCTGAGAGATGTAATGTCTTTTTTGTGGCTTTGAGGGCAAGAGGTCAAAAACTTTTTTTTGTTGAATATGAGGTAATGTTGCAGAGTGCAATTGATGTGCTGTATATTCCAATCATTTTGCACTTCTTTACCACCTCTATAGTAACACTGATGTTGATAAAGTATTCTTCGAGGATAAACAATTTTTAAAATTCTCGTCTCATTTAGTCAGTGTTTTTTTTTTTTTTTGAGGTAGAATCAGGGCAAATGTAACTAGGCCTGTAGCAAAGGAGTAACAGTTCTCCCTGTATGTGATAGTGGCCAACAATATTGGTGTGACATATTATGTATGCTTAAGCCATACCAATAAAGATATTAAGCATTGGGCACATCTGCCCTGGGCTATAGAATGTATTCATGTGATGTCATAATTGGTTAGCCATGTCCTCTGCTGGTCAAAAAAACAATTGGTCATCTCATCATTTGTGAGCTGTTTCTCAGGATGGCAGTACTAACTCCAATGTAGTGCTTCCATATTCTCAGCCAGCTACACTGCAGTCTTTGCCTGGCAGTCAAGAACGGGGGACAGTGCATATTTTGCAGAGCTGTACATTTGACTAGTTAGTTCACTTGGTTTTGCAGTATTTGTATGCAGATATGAACTAGTGTTTACATAATGGTATGCTATAACTTGATGTACACAAGGACTGCTGCATCCTGCAAAGAAAATATTCTTTGGATGTAGTGAGTTTCAGCCTTTTCTTAATCTAACGTTAATTGTTTTGATTCACTTTGCTGAGAACTTTTTAAAATTGCTCAAAGCTGAAAAATGCCCTCCCCTGCCTCTTGCTTTTTAAAAGGTTTCATTTCTTATTCGTAATTGCCTTGTTCTCTTACAGTGAATCCAATGAACTATCCACCGTGTGTGAGACTGATCGTCATGGAATCTAAAAGCCTTCCCATTGGATCTTTACACATTGTCACTGTTACTGGAGGAACAATAGGCAGGTAAATGTAAAATTTCATTTGAGTAGGAGGTGGACCTCTCACGTAACCTGGCTTTTGTAGTTACCTTTTTCACTGAAAGGGATATGTGAGCAAAAATTTAATTTTCATATGTGAAACAGGAACCATATCTACACAGTGTGGTGAATTTTTCTTTCAAATGGTAGGCCTAACTGTATATCTCAGGAAATGAACTCAGTAGATTTGTGTACCAAAGTTAGCATGAGGGCAGCAAAGGTTATGTCACTTCCTTACATTTTGTAGGAATGCTTTGTTTCCTTTTGTTTTTGTTTTTTCAGACTGTTGTGTCCACTTTAAATTTAAAAGGGACAGGACCTTCATGTGGAAAATGCATAGTCTGTACAGTTGTTCTGCCAGTTACATTCTGTTAATATGAGATTGTTGGGGAGAAAATTGGTTGTGAAGTTTGAAGAAAAACAAAACACTGGCCGTTAAAGTGAGGATATGATCTCATGCGTGCTTGCTTCAAGTTTACATTTTGTTGAAAATGTGACAACTTCATCTGCTCATATCTTGAGAGCCACAAAATCAGATTTCAATGCACAATTTACCAAAATGCATAAAATTCCCCTCAAACATATCAAAACTTGATGGTACCTGAAACCCTTCTTTCAAGATGTTTCAAATAACAATGGTTACATTTTTATTATCATATAAATACCAAATTCATGTACCAGGTTCACTTCATTGAATTCAGATTTGACGGTACTTTTTAAATTTAGTTTGGATGCTTAAGTAGAATATTTTGCCTTAAAAAGAATCACTGTAAACTAGACTAGATGCTATCATATCAGTCAATGACAGAATCTCATCTTCTTTAATATTTTAGAGGGAAGGTTGGATTCTGATGGCAGAAGGCAGGAGGTACCATCAATGTTTGAAGTCCTTTTCCCTCACCAAGTTCCAGTACATGTTATAAAAATTTTATGTAATTGTTGAGAATAGTTTAGAAATCCCTTCCTAATGCTAACACTGATATGGTTGTGCATTCTGTTGCTTTCTACTAGTTCTTTTTTTTCTGTTCAGGGAAGGAAGTGGGCACATATTAAAGATTCCAGATATTTCTGTGAGTAAAAAGCATGCCGAATTTATCTATGATCAAGAGAATAGGAAATACACAGTCAGAGACCTAGGGAGTCAGAATGGAACATCTATCAACAGTAACATGATTGCATCAGTAAGTCCATCAATTTTGATGATACCTTGTCAAATCTTTGTCTATACAGTGGATATTAAACATTCTTTGCTTCCCATATAAGACAGCTTACTGTTCGTCAGATCTTGTACCTAAAGGGAGATGTGGATTCCCCCAACTTAATTTAGAGGTATCCCTATAGTTTTAATTGCAATTGGTGTCAACATTTTGAAATTCATTCATGTAATAGCTCTATTCTGTTCATAGTGAATGATGACTTGTACAGCCAGTTGCATTTGCAGTTCAGTGTGTCAATCATAACCTCGAACAATTGAAGCTCAGTGCAAGCTACTGTGCTATATGTTGATGGGTACTAGTCATATGTTTTCATTTAAATTTAAGAAGGGGCTACAGGTTTATTAGTTGCTAGAGTTTATTGTCTGTGAGAAATTCTGGAAGATGTTATACTTTGCACTGAATAGAGTTAATAGATTTCAAGAAAACCACCTTCTGTTTTGCAAATGTATAGGCAGAGGAACATCTATTGCACATGACATCCAAACAGGTTATACCAAAAATGTATCTTCTTAAAAATGGATTAACTCTTTGTTTTAGCAGCTAACTTAATGCAAGTCTTGGAGTACATATTAGGGCTAAGGAAAGGTTTGACATGTCAAGTATAAGGTAGAATAGTTATAGATGGTACCATTGTTTTGTCAATTGTTATTGTTTTTTTTATCTCTTTCAGGGAAGAACAATGAGTGAAGCCCAATTGCTGTCTCATAAGGATGTCCTTCAGATAGGAAGTACTAGTTTTACAGTCCACATCCACCCTGGAACAGAAACTTGTGATGATTGTGAACCAGGGTTAGTTCAAGCCAAAGTCACAGCAGAACTCTCAAAGACAGGTAAAGCAGCTTTTAACATTAATTAAATAATGAAAATAGTTTTGTTTATCAACATATTTTGTTTGTAATCTGATAGCCAAAATAGCCTGTTTTGTTGCAACAAGTTGAACAAATCCAGTTAAGTTACCCCATGTCTTTGGGGATTATGACAGAATTTGCAGCAGTTTTGAAGTGTATTTCAGCCCGTTCATCTCTTAAGGGATCATCAAATGCCTTGGGACATGACCCTTTGCTTGTCAGTTCGTTTTGGTACTTCAGGGGGCCCTCCAGGAGGTTTCTACCTGTGCCTAATCTGGTGCTCACAATACTGTGATTTTTCTTTTGCTCTGGTTGGGGGGTTGGTTGGGGCCATTAAGGAGTAAGGAGTACATCAGAAAATTGGACCATTGACCTCTAGTAGACCAAACTCATTGGCCTGAATGATGGACATCTATCTCTTTCATTGACCTCTAGTAGACCAAACTCATTGGCCTGAATGATGGACATCTATCTCTTTCATTGACCTCTAGTAGACCAAATCCATTGGCCTGAATGATGGACATCTATCTCTTTCATTGACCTCTAGTAGACCAAATCCATTGGCCTGAATGATGGACATCTATCTCTTTCATTGACCTCTAGTGGACCAAATCCATTGGCCTGAATGATGGACATCTATCTCTTTCATTGACCTCTAGTAGACCAAATCCATTGGCCTGAATGATGGACATCTATCTCTTTCATTGACCTCTAGTAGACCAAATCCATTGGCCTGAATGGTGGACATCTCTCTCTTTCATTGACCTCTAGTAAACCAAATCCATTGGTAGGAATGATGGACATCTGTCTCTTTCATTGACCTCTAGTAGACCAAATCCATTGGCCTGAATGATGGACATCTATCTCTTTCATTGACCTCTAGTAGACCAAATCCATTGGCCTGAATGATGGACATCTATCTCTTTCATTGACCTCTAGTAGACCAAATCCATTGGCCTGAATGATGGACATCTGTCTCTTTCATTGACCTCTAGTAGACCAAATCCATTGGCCTGAATGATGGACATCTATCTCTTTCATTGACCTCTAGTAAACCAAATCCATTGGTAGGAATGATGGACATCGATCTCTTTCATTGACCTCTAGTAGACCAAATCCATTGGCCTGAATGATGGACATCTATCTCTTTCATTGACCTCTAGTAGACCAAATCCATTGGCCTGAATGATGGACATCTGTCTCTTTCATTGACCTCTAGTAAACCAAATCCATTGGCCTGAATGATGGACATCTATCTCTTTCATTGACCTCTAGTAGACCAAATCCATTGGCCTGAATGATGGACATCTATCTCTTTCATTGACCTCTAGTAAACCAAATCCATTGGCCTGAATGATGGACATCTATCTCTTTCATTGACCTCTAGTAGACCAAATCCATTGGCCTGAATGATGGACATCTATCTCTTTCATTGACCTCTAGTAGACCAAATCCTTTGGCCTGAATGATGGACATCGATCTCTTTTCTGACAACTGTTTGCTTGGTTTGCTCCTCTAGTTCCAGCAAGTTAAAGTTGACTTGATTCTGGTTTGCACCTTCCGGTCAAGGCTCTCCAGGTTTCCACTCTTTCTTACACAATCCCATCAATCCTCACCTGTTTTGTCAGGTTGGAAGGCGGCTGCCACATCTTTACCTTCAGTCTTGACACTTAATTGCTTGAAAACTTTCAACAAACATTTTCCTGTCAGAGGTTCTTTACCATGATGCTCTCTAAGTTTTTTGTAAGGTGTGGGAAAGTGGTCTCCTTTTTAGCTCAACCCATGAAGTGGATAGGGCATATGTGGTACTATGGAGTGGAATATCTCTCTCTCTATTTACAAGATTTAATCAACTCGCAATAGCTTGTCAATTTTTGTTAAATTTGCTGTGAAGGTGGCATGTTAGGATGGCAATACATGTTGTGCTTGGCCATGTAATTGGACAGACTAAGGTCATGTGTGGCCATTTTTATTCTACATGTACATTTTGTTTCCTTTTGAAGTCTCACTCCTTGGATTATTTTTTATGTTACATGGTACTCAATTTAAATGAGCTTTCTCTGAAAGGGCATGCTCACCAACTGAACTAAACAGACTCAAGGCAAAACCCTGCCTGAGGCCATACAGTGTACAGTTACTTTGTTTAGACTGTTCCTCAACGACATTGCTAGTATTTTTAATAGTTTCCAGTGTCCTTGGTTTACAGCTTATGACACATAATGACAGAGCTCCCTAAAAGCATGGAAGTAATACAATATTGGAGACTTCCATGCTGCTGAAAGCAAACTGATTCTGCCACAATGCTGGTATTTGTTACTCAGTACTCTTGCTCGTGAGACATTGCATACAGATGGGTTACTGTTTTTCCTAAAAAGTTCCCCATATTTGGATCATAATCTCTTGTTTTCATAGTGTATCTTGAGTAGAAGTCTTGAAGAATGTTGAAAAATCTACTAGCCAAGTGTCAACGCATCAATCAAGTGCTTGGAATAATATTTGTTTAAAGGGGGAGTGCATTCACTCCAACTTGAACTAGTAGAGTTAAATGTTGTATTTCATGATTGGCTGTAAAGGATCATGTGACAATGTATTTCTCAACTGTGATATCAAATTTACTTGGAGTAACTGCTCACTTAATACCTACGGGTGTCAGATTTTGTTGTTCTTAAGCTAGAAAGAATGCATTTCTTAACCGTGACATGTACTGTTCAAGCTTAGTACCTTTTAGGAATGTATCATATTTGACGGTGCTAAGCTAGAAAGAATGCATTTCCTATTGTATGCATTGGGTGTAACTGCTTAGTTTACCTTGAGTATGCGACGTGTAAATCATAAAATGTTAAAGCAGATACTTTGCAGAGAAATATGAAGAAAATTTAAGAGTTAGCTGTTACCTAAAACTAAGTTTGCAGTGACTGCTATTGTCCTTTAAAGGGGAGCAATAGTGGCCATTTGACTCCCCACATATGTGTAGTACATATATAAACATTAGATATTAACACTACTGTGTTGTTTTTCCACAAAAAACTCACACCGAAAAAAAAAGTTTCAAATCTCCCGCTCTTCAAGACATGAGTATCGCCATACTCGAAGAAACACGACCATGGATCAGCTGATTGATGACGTAAAACCTGCACCTGATCACATTTCTCAAAAGTGGTTACCAACTTACGTAGACGTACAGCTGAATTTATAATTACCCTTTACGAAGCTTAAAAAACTTCATCGTTGCTTTTGCTTTACTGATAAAAATTTTTGATAACCCAATAATTTTTTGTTCTTCTTTTTGTTTCATCCTCAAATAAAAAATACACGTTATTTCTGACTGGTTATGTACAAACCAAGATAAGTTACTTCCGGTAGACCATAAAACTACAAGCTGTAACAACAACAAGCTGTGACTAGCGAGACCGTATATTAGCATGCTTTTCGGTGCAACAGTTACAGTGGCGTAGCTACTGGGGGGCAGGGGGGGCAAGTTGCCCCCCCTGGAAAATAGTTTGGGGAAATTTGATGCAATTGGGGAAATTTGATGAATTTTCTCACTCTAACAGAAATTTCTCAAAATTTTTGTTAGATTAAGAAATTCTGAGACATTTCTCATACATAATTCGTATTTTCATGCAACAAATTAACCTAGATTTGAGATTTCGTCGGTGTCGCATGAACTGGCCTTACTCACGCTCCACAGAAATGTCCTCGCCGCGTAGCAGATTGAATGTTCTCTTGTATACGCGTGGTTTTTATGATCAGTGAATTTCAATGCACATGAAGCTGTTATTGAAGAATTTAACAACAGCTGATACAGTACAACTAACACTGAAAGGCTGTAAACCCGAACCTATCCCCTTGCACACAGTCTCTGCTTTGTACACTTTGGGAATTCAGTAAAAGGATGTGAAAACTGACAAGTCACTAACGTAGACCCCACCCCCACCCCCACCGAGTTCATTATATTGTCATGCAAGCTAGTAGTAGCTATACCGATTTTACTCCGTGTACATGACGATGGATGGGGCTGAAACAATTCATGGCCGACGATTAACTTAAAGTTAGTCTAGAAATTAGAATGAATGGGATTCATTGGCATACTTAGATTTTGTTACTTAGCCTAATCCTTGGAGGCTTACAGGCTAGTTCGGGAAAAAAGCTTTCTGCTCACTTGGGGTATAACAATAAATGGGTCCATGAGTACCTTGTAGCCTTCTTCACTTAACAGACTGCTGTTCTAACAGGATATCCTGTGTGATCGAGCCACTATTAGGCCTCCTTTTAGTGGCGTAGGAAGGGGGGACCATTTGGCCATGCCCCCCTCACAGATGCCATTTTTTCTTTGTTCTCAAAAATAAGTAGTTAAACTTTAGTAACACAGATTTTACTTCAAAAGATAGCATATGTGGCACCAGGCTGCATATAAGGACACCCAATTTTTCAAAAATTTTCAAAAGAGAAGGATTGTCTCTGCAAGTACGTCCCTCAGTGATGCCAGTATTTTTATTCCTACATATGGGCAAATTCTGTCAAATTCCAATTTTTACTTTAAAAGGGTAGACTCTGTTTCTCACTGGTGGCATCGATAAAAATAAAGACTTCATGTTTAAATTCTCTTTACAAGCATGAATACGCTATTTTTAACCATCTGAGGGGTCTGATCTTTCGAAATTATTTTTACGCTCCGCGCCAACCAGTGGTGGCATTTCGCTCCGTTTTTTTGGGCAAAATTACATTTTTGGGTCAGATTACCCCTTAACTCTCTGATCACTTTGCAGTCTGCGAACATATTTTGAAGGCAGGATTTTATTTGCAAACGACAAAAGAAGGTAGTGACTGGGGTAGATTTTTCTTATAAGTCTGGAAAATGCTATTTCCAGCCATCTGAGGGGTCTGATTTTTGGAAATTTTCTCTACGCTCCGCGCCAACCAATGGTGGCGCTATGCTTAGATAATCTTTATGACAAAGTAACGTTTTATGGCCAGGAAATACAACAAATCCTATACCGATCAATACTCTTTTATTTTGACTATTTTCGTAAGGTAGCATGAATGGCATAAGAATGCATGTAAAGACACAAAAGTTTCAGTTTTATCCTCATGAACCACCACGATTCAACTTTTTACACTGTTCCTGTCAAAGCCGAAAATCTTTCATCATTTTGCTTGACTTAGGTTTATTTTCACTCATTTTCGTAAAGACTCGATTTAGTCGAACCTTTTGTAATTCTCGTAAGTAACGTAGGATATTTGTGGACACTTAAACGGTAAAAGAAGGCAGTCGCGAAGAGAAATCGGCTAAGACACCATACACATCGATCGGTGTTATTGTTATACGGCATAGGCTATGTATTAGGCTTTACTAGTATAAGCCTATACGTAACATACTGAACGGCCAGTAGGCCTAAGTAGGCCAGGTGCATGAGTTTTCCTTGGTCAAACTGGCTCAAAATCATATGCACTTGGCCCAGAAGAGGCATCCATATTCTTTGAAGGAGTTATTCTTTTGATTTCTGAACCTTTATCTCAAACTCAACCGTTGAAACGTTTGTAAAATGAATTTAACGATGGGCAGTTGGGCTAGTCTTCAGTAGTGTTACGAACGTTTGTGCAGTATAGTATATATGATATTGCGCAATAGCAAACAAAAGTATACATTGGGTGCAGGTTTTACGTCACTGTTCTGTTGCACTATGGGTAATTTCGGAGAAATATGGTGCTCACTGCTTTGCTTGACTGCTTTTCAGACTTGCTTCAGAAAAGCTCATACTGTGTTTGACTTCAGATAAAATTGGTCTTTAATGATGCCACATTGCTTGGAATAATTATATTGAATTTTCTGTGCTGTCTAGAAGGCTGTACAATTGCTTCCTTTTAAGCACTATACCTACATCTTAAGTGCAACTCTGTCAGGACTGCTAGGTGTGAAGTGTTATATACTGGTTAGCCCAACATGAGTTAAAGGTATTTATGAAGTGTAGGCTATGATTTTATTCAAAATAAGTTAAAAACTGAACAGCTCATCACATCAGAGGGGGTGAGTGTCACAGGTAAGAAATGTAAAGGGCCCCACAAGTCAGAGTGTTCCCAAGGGTTGGCAGCTGGACATGACATTACCACAAACAACTTCACACCAACTGGCTTTTGCACATGTTTTAATCTGGTTTTTGTGTGCCTTGTTAACAAAATATTTATTTGTAATTTTCAGGAATTCATTTCTGGATACCAACATATATACCAAATAATGAAACTTAACAGACTGTCTGTTGGTGAGTGCACTTTGGTACAGCTATCAGTCCTTTTGCTTGTGGTGCCTCAGTTGTGGAGATAAGCCTATGGATTTCCTGGTTCCCTATCTCAAATAGATGTTTGGCTGTATGGCAAAGTTCAACTCTGAAGCTCTTGGAACAATATGGGGGAGATGATCTCCAACAGTGGTCTTCTACTTAGGTGCTTTGCGATATGTCGGTAGCATTAACTTTAGCAATTGTCAAATGTGAGATAGGTGTGCATGAAGGCATTGTTAGATGGTGAGGGGTAAAAATCAAGACTAGCCATCATGACAACCCTGGTGCAGAAGTGCACATAAATTGTAACACATCACAAGTAACACAATAACTCAAAACATCAATTATCCTAGCATGGCAATACTCTTTTTCCCTCTTTAATTTAACTGGGGTTTGAGTTAGCCTCATTTTGTCGTTAACACTTCAGGAAACCAGTTTTGCCAGGCTTGTCTAAGTTATCTTCCTAATTGTTGTCACATTCTCTGATGCTAAGCACAATGTACTTTACATTCCATTTTGTTCCCCCCCTCCCCCGGCTCTTAAATTGCCATGCATCACTATATCAGTGACACCCTCAAAACTTAAGCCTACTTTGCTATGCAACATGTTCTTGCGATTTTATGGTCTAGTGACCAGGGAAGTTAGCAATCACCTATTCAGCACATATATACAACATTTCAAAATAAAAATAAACACAACTTACAGACTTTCAGGTGTGGACTTTGCAGTGTGAAATGGACTTCTGGTGTAAATACTGATTGCGTGATGAAACCAGGTGCTGCCTAACCTCATTACATACACAGATTTTACTATTTTACTGGCCTCAACGCCATTACATTTCAACGATCTACCTTGGTGATGATGCTTAAATTCTCACAGAATTTTTGCCCCAGCGTTACTATAATAATGTTGGTGCAAAAATTCATTCGTTGCATTGATTAAAATACCTGTTTTGCCTACCTTGACAAAATTAGGTCTGTTCCTCGAATCTAGTCCATTCCCGTCGCTAGATGTTCAGCAACTGACAGTTTTGGTGGGACCTGCCCTGCAACAAGTCATGTGGGATCACCATCAAACCACTTTACCTATCAACAGGGGAGGTGTGTGAACCATTTGCACTCACCAGAGACCTTGGACGATGCTCGGTCAACAGAGGGCAGCAGCCATGAAATTTAGTTCCCTCCCTACATGACATTGAGTGACTTCAGCAATTGCTACCATAGTTTTACTAATGATTCCTTTTTGGTATGGTTCTTGTCTTGGACAAGATGCTGCTCTTTTGAATCTTTCTGCTTATCAACAATGCTTCCTTGTCTCCTTTTGATGTAGGAAGTATCAACTAGTAAGAGTTAAATGTCAGCTATAGGTCAGCTATCGTAGCTGTCTGCCAAGATGGTTCAGATATAGACACTCAACAAACAAGACTGAATGGGTTCTTTTAAAGGGTATGTTAAATCAGAGACCCCCTTGTCAAGGCATGACTCCTTCCTGGTCCATCCTTGTAACCCTATTTAACCAATCTAAAGTTCTCCCCTAGTTGCTTTTGGTACATGGATGCTGCTTTGGCATGCAGATGAAACAAAATCCAGGCATTTTAGGGGGAGCTGAGATTCATCTTGTCATCTGTTTGCTCCAGATGGTTTCAAACCCCTTGCCAAACCTGGCTTTTTAGGGACTAAGATCCAACCAGAGGTGTTTTACTCTTTCATTGCTGGTCTTACCAGTCCTGGATCCTACCGACCATGTTCTCAGCATCTTCCTCTAGAGAGAATCTGTTTAATTTCCCAGACCTAGAGTTCTGTAGTGGTGCATTGACAAAAACGAGAGCCATAGACTAGCAATGTTCTGTTCCTCTTCCTTTGTTCCATCCCATGACATCACATTGCCTGCATAACTTAGGAGGGCTATTTTACATGACTTTCTGATCTCAGAATAGTTTCTTGCATAACTCTACCTTCATTGAGTGATATCTTGCCAGTGGGGTGTCAAGTGATTCTCTTTTTACGAGGTCTATCCTCCAAGGCTCTGGTCCATCAAAGAGCCTCCTACTGTCATCTCAGTGCTGGATAAGATTACATATGTAAATATGTGGTAAGGAGGGGCAATGAAAATTTCCTTAAACTACCTGATTTGGGATTCTACAAGCCAAATACTTACTCCCTATTTACACATCCACTTCCTAACCCCATGGCTAGGATGTGTTGGAATGGAGATTTGGCTTTCATCTTTCTGAGTTACTTTTCTTTTATGTCTGATGTTCAGGCTGGTATCCTTCTTGGGGCTGTTTTGATTGCACACCTTTTGGTACAGGAGATTTGGTCACCAAGGGATGTGACCACCTTGCATGCAAGCAGGTAGAGGAATACCTAGGGCACCCTCTGTCCAAGATCACCTGAACCTTCAGTGCTACTAAGGAGCTTGCCAGGGACTTCCCATGAATAAATAGGGATTATGTATGTTTCTAGGATGTAAGTATTGGGGCTTGTAGATTCCCAAGCTACTTCCACGCTAGGGAGTAGTGGAAATTCTCTTCACCTCAGTTACTTCATGTAAGATATTGAAAAGAGAGGTCATGGACAAGTCATGAAAATTGATTCCTCAGGAAAAGTAAGAAGTTCATCACTTGAAATCAAATTTAAGATCAAGCTACCTCTTTATAAAACAAGGCCGTATCTGTGCACAGAATTGTTCATACTTTAATATATGTTTGTAATTCCTTTGACAAGTGGGAGGTTTTCCATAATGGAGGAAACAATGAGAGAGAAGGTCCAAAAGTATTTTTTCTCTAACTATCCGTAGAAGCTGTTGCTGAAACCAAAGTAGACAAGGAAACTCTTCGTCGCAAAGAGTTGAAAAATATCAAGAAGAAGTACCATCTGGTGGGTGAAGAATACAAAGTGCATCACAATTCTACATTAGGAGGGAAGTATCAGGACAGAGCAGAGCAACGGAGACAAACGGTTGGAAGTGACAATCCTTACCAACCAGATGATGCCTCTGCATCTGTTAATCGGTAAGTGGTGCTATTTCTGGGTGTAAAGGGTAGGAAGCTGCAGTCTGCCTAAAATTTATCTGGCAGAAAACTTTGATAGTGAGGTGGGTGGGGGGTGGGATTTACCTTCTTGCCTGCTAACCACTGTAGCAGGAATTAAGGAAAATATGTTTGGCTGTCCTGGAAGTACATGTTTTTCCAGCCATGGTATTTATGCTCTGTAGAATATTTGAAGGTGATGTTTCAAATGTTGTTGTCAGTTGTTAATGTGCGTGTTTTTATTGTAACTGCCCATTTTATATGCCTCTTCACTTATGATTTTTGGACTTACATGCACCACACAAATTGAGACAAAAAAAATGTACTACTACTTCTTAATTGGATGCAATTTGTCAACCTAGATGCATTAGTTAGTATGCTGTTAATCAACCCCCGTTGAAGAATAAGGAGCACCCTATACTTGATTGATTTTTTTAGTCCTTGAATCTACAGACTTGCTAGTTGCACTTTTATTTGTAATGTGGAAATTAGGAGCTTTTGTTTCTGGACATAATGGGTATGGGAGGAGGACAGCCAGGCCATTACTATTGCACAAGTATGGATCCAAAACATGGATCAAACATGAACTACATGAACTACGAGACTTTAGACACTGCAAGTCCTTGTAAGTTTGGTCAAGTCAAGGTTTTGCAGGATTGACTTAAATGGAGTTTGTGGAGTTAAGGAATGGTGGTGAATAGTGGAAATGATTTTAATGATGAAGCTACTGTAAGTTTATCAATGAAGTCATTTGATTTTGTATTCTTGTGCTTTGATATCTTCCTTTTTCAATCATGATGATTTTGTGTCCACCTTCATTCACATGATCATAGAGTTGAATTTGTCATTATTTTTATGGATTTCGTTCTCTTGATAGTGCAATCGGTGAAACCAATAAAGGACATCAGATGCTTATGAAGATGGGCTGGAAGAAAGGGGATTCATTAGGCAAAGGAGATACAGGTCTTAAAGAACCAGTGAGTAATAATCATCACCATAAGGAAATAGGCCTTTTGGTAACTTGATGTAGAAAAGTATGAGAATTGTATTGGGTATAAGGCACAATCTGCAAAAGTTATTTCAAATAATCATACGGTGGCCTTCCTTCTTCTAAGCCACCCCCATTGTTCTTAGGCCCTACACTGAGTGTGAAGTTACTGGAGAGGGAGGAAAAACAATGCTCTATACTTTCTTTGAGACAATGTCAATTTCCAACAGTAATCTTGCTTTCCTTATCTCAGTACTTCAATTAACAAGGATTAGTGACACATTTTCAAAATTCCAATGAATTGACACATTCCCTACCCATAACATTTTGTTGCCAGTGATCATGCAAAATGTGAAATTTATGTCATTGGATACTAATACTTGAAGACAGCAACAATTTCTCTACAAATTACCTTAAAGTTTTGTTTCTAAATGATTACAAAATCATCTAAATCTGAGGGAAATGTATATACTTGAACAAAGTTTTTTTTATCCAGTGACAAACAAACAGGTTCAATTGAAGCATACAGTTTACATGTTTGTTTCCAAGCCTTGCCATTGACTAATTCAAAGGGTATACAGATATCACCTTTGTTTTGGGATTACTTGGAAAAGAGTGGAAGAGATCGTCATTAAAAGGATTAAGTCACAAGTGATTTAACAACAGAAGCAAAGAAACCTGTTACTCAAGTGGTAGCACCTCAAGAGATATAAATGGTTTTAAAGTACATATTGTGTGAAAAAAAATGTTTATTGTATCCCCTTCTCTAGCACATCCCTGCTCTGACCAAAGGCATGTGTTGAGAACTAGGGTCCTAAATAGCAGTATCTAAATAATGGTTTCCAAGGGTACATGAAAATTCTTGATAAAATGCCTTTATATTCCTTGAATTTTAAAATAAAGAAAACTATGAAGAGAAAAAGGATGTGAATTGCAAAACCTAATCTGCAGTTTGATGTCAGAAGGGTAAATCATGGTTGGAATAGGGTCAAATTCTCTTCCAATCTTCCAGTTGTTAAATCTGCACTGTTTTGCACTCCCTCTTTGTAGAGTTTTTTTTTCTACTGCTATGATAATTTTCTCTTACTGCATGATCTGCAAGGGAAGGGCCACCAGTATCAGTGTTGAAATTTTTACATGGGGAAAGTAGCCTGTTGAAGACATTTTTTGATCTTCAAAGGTACTAGATTGACAGTTAAGAAATGTCTCTTTGCCCTGAAAAGATCTTCAATTATATATTTCATGTTGTATGGGACTGGGGGCCTTCTTGAAGAAGCTTTGTCTTTGCTGTGGTGGCAGAGTTTGACGTATGTTGAAATTTTTAGTTGTGAAAGGGAATATGCTATCCCCCTAAATCAGGGAGTTTGCTAGCAATTTTTTGCCATAAACAGATAGGATATAAAAGTTCTTAATACAGAAAGAAGATTACTGCACTTAAATTGATACTCAAAGAATCATTGGTTAAAATTGATTTGTAGCAGTCAGTTGAGTCCAGTGACAATATTGCAGAGCAATTTAAGTTTAGTGTAGGCTATTGTGGCTGTATCGGAGATGTACAGGTCATTTTGTATTTGAATGACGGGGCTTGAGATAAATAAGTAGTGAGAATTGTTAATAAGTTTGGTGACACTTGTGAAACTTAGAGTCTTATTATTTACAGTTTTCTTTTGTAAAATGGTGCTGTTACCCATCACAGAAACAAAGTGTTTTATTCCCTTATTTTAATGGACCAAAAGACCCTCCATTGCTCATAGATGATATGCTTCGAAGACCTACCTTGCTTCAGATACCCCAAGGTCCAAAACTTCTGTTTGGTTTAATTAAGAGCAAATGCAATCCAGTTGGCAAAGGGATAAAGGTAGAATGTATGTACTCTCAGAGAAGTCTGAGTAAATATGGTTTCTCAAAAAAGGTGCTGTGGCTGGCTTGACATGAACCTGTTGGAAACTGGGTTGTAAAGCTCCATCTATCTAAATAACTTATGTAAGTAGGAATGATGAACACCTATCCTGCAATGAATGTCTGTCATTGAGCATAAGAACTTTCACTATTTTTGGTGTAGGTGAGTGCAAACATGTCAAGGTCAGTGTATGACCTTATTTAACCTAGTCATCATGCCTTGTGTAGTCACAATAATATGTATTTGGCTTGTGTCCAATGGCTTGCAAATTCTTTATACTTGGTGAATGAAGTTTTTTTTTCGTTGAAGGATGCCTTAGAAAAAGTTAAATGCAATACCATGTAGGCTACTGCACACTGGTAGTAGGGACTTTTTGTGAATCTAGTAGTGTAGTTGAGAGGACTGTCCTATCTATTTCTAATGAATGCTATAAAGCACAAGTCATGTGCAATCAAAATATTTTAATTCACTTTGTTCAACTATGTTCACACTAGAGAAAGAGAATTTATCCTTCCTGATCTGTACTTTCTCTGTCAACAGATTCAGGTGCGTGTTCATACCAGTAAAGCTGGACTTGGAGCCATGGCAAGTATGCCTATGGACTACATCCAAAATACCAAAAAAATTTCTATGAACTGGAAGAAAGCCCATGAACGATTTCAAGCACACAACCCACTGTATGAAGGAGAGGAATCCGTTGAAAACTTAGCGCTTACCAAAATTAAGCTGGAGAGAAATAAATGGGTGCAGGGAGGAACAGAAGTCTTGGGGGATTTTTCTAAGAAAGAGACGGAGACACCGGTAGATGAATCAAAAGATAAAGATAAGGAGGAAGACAATGAAACAAAGCCTATTAAAGTTGACATTTTTGGGAATGACTGAAATTTGCTGGTGGCAGATGAAAAGGATCTAGTGTTTAAGCAGTGTGTTCCAGTGTTTAAGACCTGTCAACTATCCAGGTTTTACCAGGAGACTCAATGCTTTTTATCCAGATCCCCTGACTGCATGTGCTATCCTCGTTTTATAGTTTAGTGACATTCCTGAAAATAGCACATGAGGTTTATTTAAGCAATTTATGATAAAAAAATATATTTTGATATTTTTAGAAGTAATATCACAAGTAATTGCCCAATTTTTTTACTCTGGAAAAGAAAAACTTCTCTTTTTGGGGTAAAACAGGTTGGCAGGTCTGCTAAAATATTCTAATTAATCAGCAGGATTGTATAATCCATCTTCCTTGCTAAACAACCAAGCAAGTGTTAAAGTGGCTTGCTGTGGTTATGTTGCCTTTTTTATTTGTCTTCCACTTTGAACCAAAATATTTGAAGGAGGGAATCCAACCTCAAATTTATGAGGCTAAAACCAACATGTTATGGAAAAGGGGAATCCCATTTCAACCTTATCATCATCACTGACTTGATATATACAGTACAAAAGTATTCCCAGATTTAGATATATGATAGGCTGAATTTGTTTTGTCAATGACTGCTACAATGTATGCTCTTTCTTGCTTGCACAATGGTGTAAGAAATCTGCTTACATTATCAATTGCTTGTATTATTCCCAAACTAGTGGCGTGAAAAATGGTTAAATCAAGTAAATGAAGGCACAAGGGGGTTGGGTAAGACTTTAATTTGCACACTGGTTTGACACTGGCTTTTAGTTTGAACTAAGAAAAGGGCAAAGTTACAATAGATGGTTTTACCAAAACAAAAGCAAAGCAATGAAATTGGAATCAGTAAGGTTGGTCTGCTACTGTATATTTCTCCTTCTGTACACTGTACAAAAGACAACATGAAAACCTAACTAATATTCATATAACAACAAACCTCTCTGTATATACATGGTGCCACAACGTTTCAAAATTGAACACTTGAAAGCTTATGTCACAACACTTAACTTTGGCCAAAATATGGCATTTCTCTTTGTTATCACTTTACACAAACATATAAAAAGTGACAATATCATAGTTAAATTAGTGAAACTATTCAAACAGAATTACTTGCTACATAAAAGACACTCTCCAATGAAAACCCACTATTTATCTTTTTATGGTAGTAAAAAGTAAGTCATGTTATATCATCTCTGTCACTGGCTTTAACATAAGTATTAGTAAATATGTGTAACAACACACTATAAAATGGTTTCAAGAACAATATATGCCCTTTACAATATTTCATTAACAGGAAACAAAGGATCTTATGTCTAACAGACTTATTCCAGGGGCTAATTTCACTAGCATCAAATTGAGCATGGATTTTTGATATCACCAACAAATGAATGACCTCCTGCTAACAGCAACAGCAATTTTTATTTATTGTAACAGAACCCTGGCTGCTGAATCCACTCCCAGATACGGATCTTTGTGCTAAGCTCAGAGGGCACATACACATTTACAGTCATCCCTCAGTGTTAGTGAAATCAGCCCCAGTTCAAAAACAGTAGCACACAAAAATTAAATATTTACTTATCAAATTGATCTTAGTAACAGTTAAAAAGGAATAATGTAAAGCTAGCCGTAACTGGAAAACGTGTAAAAAGGTCAACCCTTTATAAAGTATTGCAAGAAGTTAAAATTTGGCTTCACTGAAGCAGAAAATTCCCAGAAATCATTTCTTAGTTACAGCTCTTCCTTATTCAGTAAGTCAGCAAATGTGAGAAAGTTCCTTGTTAATGCATTAAAAAGACAGATTTGCATGTTA
The DNA here is from genome assembly GCA_037179385.1 of Holothuria scabra. Classification (NCBI taxonomy): domain Eukaryota; kingdom Metazoa; phylum Echinodermata; class Holothuroidea; order Aspidochirotida; family Holothuriidae; genus Holothuria; species Holothuria scabra. The sequence goes on along the minus strand of CM074188.1, from coordinate 13,259,109 downwards.
AGTGTAATTTACTGATGATGCATTGAGAAATTGTACAACTACTATTTCAAGTGGTTAGCAGTGTATATTACAACCATGTCAAACCATGGTTTACATTGGAGTATGATAGGCAATTGACAATATTGTAGCAGGCTATCTTTATATCCAAGTGGCCATGTGTCTTGCTGACTGAATTACAAAGTCTTGGAGCTCATGAAAAAGTGTGAGTCCAGAATTTTAAATGACTGGAATGCTGTCACTGGAAATATTTCTTGGGGCAGAAAAAATTTATTGCAAGAGTTGCTTTAGCAAGATTAATAATAATGAACTTTCGGCCTATGCAATATGTATGCTTGTCCAAGTAGAACGATCCTCTCGCATCAAAACAAATGCTACGACACAAGAAATGCCTGATAAAGTGGATGGTTGAATAATTGATCAAAAGTTAACATGATCATATGAAATTATTGAAATGTGTTTGTGAGATGAAATTGATATTTATGCATTACTGGATCATATTTTATTCTCTGTCCAGTCTATACTGATCCATGGTTAAAAAAATCTTGAGTCAAATTAGGGTGAATAAGCATAGTATTGTCTGGTATCTGTCATCCATCCCTGAGGCTCACCAATGATGCTTTTCTGATGTGATATCATTCAGGCTACCCTACCTAGTCCAGTGGAATGACATCCTGGTGGCCAGATCGTCCAGGGCTCCTCTGAGAATGACCATTCCTATTGCTGTGATGAGCATGTTCCCAATTCAATTGTGGCAGCTAGAAAAATACCATGAAATTTCAGGATTAAATGGATTCTACCAGTCTTGAATATTTAGTTAGATGATGTTCTATGGCTCGGTTTCAAACCAATTGGTTTAAGTCAGGCTGGCCATACTTTTTCCAGTTTTGGCTCATTGGCTTGTTTTCTATACATTATTGCTTATGCCAAGCACAATGAAAGGATACTAATTTAACCATTCTTTTATTTTAACAATGTTTATTACTGTTCTAGAAAGGGCATTTACCCCTTCCCAAAGGTCTTTCCACTCTCGTACTCCTCTGGTGGGAGGGATGTTATAAGGAAACTACCAGAACTTCTAATTTGCATTCATAATACTGCCTCTCCCCCCCCCCCCCCCATTCAATGGGGACCAACTTTGTGGTCAAGTGGTTAGAGTGTCAGACTTTCAGCTGGGAAGTTAGGAGTGAGTCCTGGCCAGGTCAACATGAAGACTTTAAAAACAGAACCTACAGCAATTGTATTTGGTGCTCAGCATAAGCAATGGAGTAGGGAAAACAAGCCAGAGAACCACAACTGGAAAAAAGGCTGTGGTCAGCTTGACTTGCACTGATTGGTTGGAAACTGGGCTGTTAAACTCGATCAAACTAACTGACCTCTTTCAATGGCAGTGCATGTCTACTTTGGGCACTGAGAGGGTGTGGGCTGAATGGGACTTTCTTTAATGTTAAGCAATGTAAATGGATTTTACAAATGACACACTAATAGGAGAAGGGGGATAGATCTGTGAAAGTGAGGTAATTTAAGAATGACAATGCTTGCTCATTACAGCAGTAGTAGATTTTACACCATATATATGCCCATTTTTGCAGTCTCTTGTGAGTACTATTGGTTCAAGCAATACTGGGGATGCTATGGAATGGGTGATACCTCAAGGAACTTTCTCAAATTTTACTGTATACTCACTGGAATTTCTTGCTGTAGTAAGCTAAATAAATCACCCAGGTCTGGAAGAGAAAAGATACATGTATTCAAGTAAGTATAAGTTTGTTGGGTGTGTTTATCAGCAATGAAATATTATTGTTAAAAGAGGGGTCTTAGCTCAAATCAAGTTTAAATGTGCACAATCTAGGGCAATTTCCATTGAAATCTGATGTGTTGTCAACAAGATATCAGCAGAGGAGTATGTCACATTTTCAACATAAAGTGAACTTGAAGCAAGCACATGTGGCATAATAGCCTCACATCAATGGGCAGTATTTTATTTTTCTTTTTAATTCACAACCAATTTTCACCTCATCCTATGTCATCCTATGAAAACTTAACATTCTTCTGGGGGTCCTCTATAACCATCTTTGAGTCATTACAACAGATGAAACAGGTAAAACAAACAGTAAGTAAAGAAAGAATCCTGCTTGCTTCACTTTCACTTTTGGTCACAAAGGTAGAAACTTCATTTACTGAAATCTCCAGAAATACCTTTGAAATTTAAATTGAAGTTTAACCAAATAATGTGGATTACCTTAATACTTCTTACTTCAAAATTTAATTTTTGCTTAATCCCTTCCTGAAAGAGGATAAACTTACCAGCAGAGGATAATTGTGGTAGTGGTCCTGACTGGTAGTTGAGTGCAGCCATCGGGGAATAGTAATCAGGTATGACTTGTGGTCCTAGGGATGACGCTGATGCTTGAGATGGCATATCTTGAAACAAGCTGTGGTGTGGCGATGGAATTAATCTGTTCAATAGAACAATATTATTGTATGTTATGATACAATACTTTGACAGTGTCCGTGGTAATACATTAATGAAACCCACTAAGCTCAGAGAAGGCCATTTCTCACCAGAAGTGCTGATTTCCAGTAACAGAGTTAACAAAAGAATAATTCTTTTCAGGAAATGTATTGTTGCTGTACATGTCCATCCTTGGGATACATCTATCAAACAATCATCATCTTGTTGTGAACATAAGTGTTAATCATAGTGAAAGGGCATGTATCATTCTGGTGTCTCTTTTAATCTATACTTGTAATAAAATTTGCTTTAAAGGACAAGGGGTAAACGGGAGGGGAAGAAGGATGGGAGGGGGAAGGTTTTCTTGCAACTTATTTGACAAAACAAAATTTCACCACAGCTTTATATATTTACTCTATTGTCAAAGACTCATGATAAGAACCAGCTCAAACAATCATGGACAAAACACTTCCTGCCATACATTCCATACCATGAATGGATAAGGGTACTGCTTGTAGCTATGAGAGTATCTTGGTAGAAGCAGGAAAAGGTCACAAACATGTTATGCTATATTCTTGTGGATGCCTCAGAAAATGTGAAGAGAGTGTCCATATCATGCCCAGAAATATACAGTGCCATGGGTTAAGTTGCTCTTATGGTTTACAGGTAGGATCTCAGATTACAACAGCTGATGAAGGCTGTGACGGTGTAACAATTAATTGCTAAGCTGTGACGGTGTAGCAATTAATTGCTAAACAATCCATGTAGGTGTTCCATGCAAACCCCTACCCTTCTAAAGCTAGCCCATGATCCACACAGAAACACACTTATTTGCCTGAGTCATTCTGACATTTGGACATAGAAAAATTCTTAATGACAATTTGTTAATGCAGAGACCATCAAGCAGGAACTGCTTTACTATGAGACAGCAAATACAGAGTAATTGTAAGTTGTGATTATGGCCCACTTCTTCAGATATCATTGAACAAAGAATCTATGGTGTTACCTCATCCTGGGTAATATCAATGCATTTATGTACAGCTGTTGCTTCCGTAAATGTTATTTAAAAGATTATAAAGGCCAATTTCCCCCACCCCCCTCCCACCCCCTCCCCTGTATTAGGCTGCTTTGATTAGTCTATATCATAGGGTATTTTGCTATTAAAGTCAGTGTTTGAAAATGTTGATAATAAAATTCATATGCATAATTATTTCAAGCTGAGAAATACAGCAAGCGATTTGTATCACTGCGATAGCAAGATCTTGCGCAAGGTGTTTTGCATAATGCCTTGCTTTTTCGAGGCAAATATGAAACAGTTTGAACTGGGATGGTTTTACTGCAGTTTTACTTGGTGGCTATGAAATCTACATGACAAATTGTGACTTGTCTTTTGTAGCAACTGGCATTGTAATGTCATATATAGGTTATAAGGTTTTTAGAATGTAAACTGATGGTGTCACACACCTTTCAAACAGTCCAATACTCATGCCCTCAAAGGTTTGGGGACATGTACATGACAGATTGAGTATGTGATGTAGAAAGAATTAAAAACCATGTACATAGCCACAGTCCCTGTCAAAATCCATCAACAGTTTTACAGGGTAATTTCTGTTTTGCACTTGATCATGAATAAACATGAGTAAACACTGGAAGTTTTTGATGTTGAGGGACAACCTATGGCTGATGTTATCCTTTTTTTTTTGCAACTTTCATTGCAAGGACAGGTGGAACACTGTAGTATGGCATGAGAGTTATATCTTGAGAGATTACACTAGGTCCTTCAAAACAGTCACTATCACTCGCCAAAGCATTAACTATCCGATGAGTAATTAACATAGCCTATAATTAATTAGGGTTAGCAAAAGCTGTGTGAACACTGTTCAAGTCTCCACATCATTTTATTTGCATAGACAATGAGTAACTCCATAAACAACCAAACTTTGAAGAGGTATAGGACTTTGCAGCTTTCAATAAAAGTCGGTCTTTTTCACTGGCATGTCATGGTTTCTTTTAAAAACTGGTAGTTATTGATAAGGCAAAGAAATAGAAACCACAGAGTGTTTCAACTTCAAGAACTGATTCAACATATTTTAGAGTGAAATTTGTTTGGAAAGAGTAGAGGTTTCTGCATGGTTAACTCTTTTAAGTTGTTTATAAAATCCTTTAGAATATTACAGCATCCATCCAGTATGGGAGAATTTCTTTGACAGGTGACAAGGGATTTTAAAGCTATCACCCATTTGAGAAAGAAAAAAAAGCTTGAGAGGACTTTGCACAAGTCAATATCTAAAGAATGAGCCTATATATTTAGAAACAGAACAACAGAAACTACAATATAAGAACACAAAGAATAATGAACACCTTTGAAAAACAAAAGAAAAAGTTTTTGTAACACACAAAGTGAGAATGTAACTGCTTCACAGACATTAAAGGTATGAATATAAAATGAAAAAAGAATGCTAGGAACAAACAGGTCCTGAACACCCCACCTTCCCCTCTATAATAATCATGGGAAATTTTCCTTGTAAAATGTCCCACCTTGAACGATTTCTACCCTGAGCAATTCCAAACCACTATCACACATACAACATCCCAAATAAAAACTAGTTGAAATATCATCAGTGGTGTGACTCTGGGGTAATGTTGTCCAGCCTGGGATTGTCCACAGAATGGGAATGTTTAATCAGGAAAACTTATATATATGCATGCAATAGTTAGCTGTGGATAACAAGCAAGCACTGCAAGAGCATATACAAAAGAGCATTCTATGCAATATCTGATTATAAAGCTAAAAAGTATTGCTCATCAAGGCACACAATTACAAAGGAAAAAATAATCTTTCTTCTATGAACATTTAAAATCTTCAGGTGATGCTTTTAAACAAATACACAGGCATTAAAGAGTCTAGCAGATTACATGGGAAACAAAAAAGTAGGACATTGTCCTGGAAGCCAAAAAGAAAGTTTTATGGAAAAAGGTGTAATAAGCAACAGAAGTAGACAGCTACCCTAACAAAAAACACAGCACAATGTAACACTGAACAATGAGAGCATTTTAAGATGAAGCTGTTATAGCTTTAACCCAACAACATCATACACACATGACAAAAGTTTGTTTAAACCAATCCTTACACTGCCAACACAAAGCAAAGAGAAAGTAAACAGTATGCAGAAAGCTCTTTGCAACAAAAATATCATTTTGCAATTCAAAAAACAAACAACCATTCCAACAATCACACTCCTATAGACAAATCCAGACACCAAGTGATGGTCTGATTTTTGTCGGCCATAACTGGGGTCAATTACCTTTTCTTTTAATTTCCTTGCTTACCTGTATCATGAATGGTCATGCACAAAATTGTATTTAGATTTCTTCAAATTTACTGAACATGAGGGTTTGAAATTTATGTAGACAATCAATGAAAATGATGTTAGGCTGGTGGACCCCACTAATGGCTGCCTACAGTGACTGAGCACAAGCACGGAACGAATTTGTCTATAGACAAATCTAGGGAGCTTGTGAAGTTGGTCATTAGAGGGGTCTATCAGCCTGGAATCCTCTTTAATTTTTATGTCTAAATGCAAAATTACAAACCACCATATTCCAAAGATTAAAAGGAGTTTTTATTGTTCCATTATCTTTGATACAAGCAAAAAAGATTTTCACAGATTAACACTGATCCAACCCAGTAATGACTGACTAAATTTGACCATCATTTGCTTGTTTGGATTCAGCTATACTTCTTTGCAAGAAATATCTGTCTTGGACAGCATTTTTTGCACATTGTTATATACTTTTCATAGTTTCAAATATAGTTTTAATATATCTTATAAAACACAAGTTTAGGGAAGGAAACAACATTTTTCCACAAAAGTTAACACATTCCCAGTTTGTAAAGGTATCAGTTGTGCCTAGATCTGTGAGATCTAAGATGGTAATGGGGTTCTTCCAGTTTTCTTTTTCTTGAACTTTTCTTGGGTGTTGCCCCTCTAGATTTCTTTGTATCATTTAAACTTTGAGAATGTAAAGCAGATGATACTAACCGTCTGTGAGGTTGTGGCATCAAATTTACCCCTTCTCTGTCGCTGTCCATGTGCCCTCGGTGATAATCTGGAAGTGGACTGCAGGGATACGGTAGACTGGAGTCAGGTTTTGAGTAATCTTGCTCTAATACACTTGGAAGATGATTGCTGCTCCTCACAGGGGGACTCCTGGAGGGGCCTGGTTTATTGGGGCTGACTGGTGACGACGGAGACCCAGTTGCAATGGAAGGTGTGTCTGAGATGGGTGTGCCAGGGGCTGGGGAGAGTTGAGTCTCCACAGGTGGAGTCTGAAGCAGATCTCTTTGAATCTCTTGGTCAAGATCAAAGTTAAGAGCACTGCCAGGACCAAGTTTTCTATCACTGTCTCCAATTGATTCATCATCATCATCATCTGAACTTAAGGTGAGGTCTATCACTGGTTGATCATTGCTATCTTTGCTATTGCCTGAGTCTGTGAATGAAATTGATTCATTTTTTTATTTTAATTTAAACATCAAGCACCATTAATGTATTGCAATTCAGTTTTAGGTGAGAAACAAAACCAACAATTGGTTTCATCCTAACTACTCCCTTTTCTTTCTTTCCAAATTGTATTTCAAAAAAGGTCTCTTAGGTAAAATATCAAAATAATATGCTTTTAGATATGAAAGCCACTTATCAGCAATGAAAGTGATACTCTCAGAAACTAGAGTAAGTTTCAAAATTATTTTAGAATTACCCTAGAGGTTTTCCACCAAAGTCACTGCATGGTGTACAAATCATTTGGTCCAAGTGTATCATAATTGCATTAATTTACCTGTTTGAACATGGCTGTGGTTTTCAGCATAATAACATTATCCTAACTTAAAATTACATCAATATGGTAACAATGGAGGTCTTTCTAGCTCCAATACATGATTACTATTATCAAAACATTGTTTCTAATTGTTTTAAAGAGCAATGTTATATTTGCCTACAAAAAAAAAGTGTATTTTACAGAAATTGGTTTCAAAGTACGAACTTTTGAAAGTCCAGGTGAGACATTTTCCTTGAGCAACAAGTAACTGAATTACTATCTGTAAGAAAGTTGACTTAAAATAAAGGCTTCTGTACTGCCTTATTGTTGATGATATACCACTCTTTGTATCAATGAATACTGCCTTACAAAATATGAAGGACTTCTACACAATAAAATCATTATTTTCCTTAATAGGTCATCTGATAGACACCAAACTCACCTAAATTTATTGAAGTTGAATTTGGTGTGGGTGGAGACAAAAAGTGTGGTTCCTTCTTGATCTCAACTTCCATCGGTCTCCATGAACCATCTTCCAGGAACTGAATTTCGTTGGATTCTGGTGGATTTTGCAAAATTTCCATGAATAACCTACAAGGGTAAAAGTGAAAATCATAGTTAAGTACTTCAACATTCAACCTTGTGCCAAAACGATATCACCAATTAATTGTTTCAACTAGAGTGACTTGCACAGATTAGTCCACTCCAACAATATGTTATACAAGAAAAAAATATATTTTGCTTATGTCATTTTATTTCTAGAGGAAACAATAACAGGTCACAACTTCTTAAAGGCTCCTATTTCACATTATTTTAATGAATAAATTTCACATTTAATAAGAGGGTAAGCTATTTTTCAAGCATTATCTTCCAAGTGGCCAATGAAATAGCTATAATAATAACTACACAATGCCATTTCACTAAATAGCCCTAGAAGCAGCTTCTTATTCTCAAAATATTATTTTCCCCACTGTCCATGTAGAGCCACAATAGGTTCATTAAATCAAGAGCCTACTACCGTGCACTTAGCCAAAGCTTTTCATACAAAGCCCCACTAGTGTTAACACTGCCCAACAGCCATTCTTTTCACACTTATCAATGCAGTGATTAGAATTAACAACTGCGAAGACGAATGTCAATCAGACTTAAAAGTAGGGTGTTACAGGTGAAATTAAGGTGAATTGAGAGCACCATTAACACTTAGCAAGATTATGAGATGAGAAAGTTAACAAGCTTTAAAGCCTTGTTTAACTTCAGAAAAGCTAAGCCATTTGCTCCATCAAACTTTCCAAATTCAAAACGTATTTATCCAGTCTCCAGTCATCTTTTTGACAATTTTTGAAATCATTAATGCATTCCGGCATTAAATGAGTGAAAAGAGGATGGGGCAAAAGTTTCCCTTGTCGCAATGCATTTTTGTTTTTTTTAAAACTTTGTAACAGACTTCTAACATCTGTAAAAATTCAAAACAAAAGTTGGAGAATAAAAACATATGGGGCTAATTTTTTCTTGCCACATTTAATTTCAATCTCCATTTAGGTAACTGCCCAGTGCACATTAATTTCCAATTGCTGGGATTCCACTTTGATAAGCCTAGGCTTCAAACAGTAAAAGGCAGGTCCACTCATTCTGCACTCGTTCTGTTGTAACTAACCCCCCCCCCTAAATTCACAGGTAGCGGTACAAGTGGTAAAACAGTCGGGTTGTTAAGTGGCGTAGCTTCTCACTGTAAGTTTCCCTTTCCCATGTCAGCCAGAGCGTATCCTGTTTGTAGAGGCATGTTAGAGGTAAAATTTTAACTCCATGTATCACGTGTTCAGTATTTTATAGTAAACATTTTTAAGGACTTGTTGTGTTGTTTTGGTTCAATGGGTTCAAAGGGCTCTATTTGTGGGCTATGTGTTATCCTAAAGCTCTGAAAAGTTATAAGTATTGCCACCCTGAAAATATCCTCCTTTGATGTTCTATCAACGAACACATGAACAAGTTTGAATCTTCAACAAATGTTTATTTTTCACTGTGAAATGAAAGAAATGACACAGAGAAAAAACATCAATGTTTAATTTCACTTTGTTAACAAGTGCACGCTCTACCTGGGGTAGCAAATTAAATTAACAATACACCCGAAACCCGCTTTATCCAAACTTTTCCTTTATCCAAAAAATGTTTGGTCTACAGGTGTTCAGATAATTAGGGTTTTACTGTACTAGGGTGATTATGCATCCTGCCGGGGGGGGGGGGCATTACTTTCTTATTCATAATATTTGTAATTCATAAGCCATTGGCTTCTCCCACATTCGTGGTCGCTTAGCATCGTAAAACAACTGCCCTTCAAGGCCTGATTATTATTATTATTTATTATTATTACTTCCTTATAACCAGAATGCAAAAATGCATTGAGGTTTCGATGATACATACAGGCTCTTTTCAATAAAATGCTACATTTTTGTAACAACTGGTGACCCAAAGTGACCTTTGACTCCACCTGTAAGTAACTGGTTTTCCTTTTAACCAAAACATTTCTATATTCAAAAAGCCAAATTTCATACTGTGCCTTAAGATATTCTGCAAACAAGGTTTTCAGAGTTTGATGCCAGGTGATACCAGATGACCATTGACCTCCACCAAAAACAACAGGTACAGTACTTTCAACTCACCATAACACATCCACATACTAATTATGAAATCCATCCCAGTTTCCTACCTTGTGATATCCCATTTTGACAGGTTTTTCAAAGTTTGACCGATCATGACCCCAGATATCCTTTCACCTCCACAAAAAAAAACCTTATACAGACAATCTTCTCACCATAATTCATCCACATACTAATTATGAAAGCCATCCACATTTCGTATCTTGAGCTATCCTAAACAGGTTTTTCTGAGTTTGACCCCCCAGCCCCTATGACCCCAAATGACCTTTGACCTTTACCAAAATCAATAGGGTTCACACCATAATGCATCAACATATCAAGTTTGAAATCAATCCAAGCTTCCTGCCTTGAATATTGTGTTAAAAAGGTTTTCAGGATTTGTCCCCTTCTGACCCCAAATGACCTTTGGTCTCCACCAAAATATATAGGATTCTTCTTTACGTCATTATGCATGAACATATCAAGTTTGAAATGAATCCAAGTTTCATACCATGATGTATCATGTAAACAAAGATTTCAAGGTTTGACCCCATTTGAACCCAAGTGGGCTTTGACCTCCACCAAAAGTAATTGGGTTCTTCCTTACATCAGAACGCATCAACATATCAAGTTTAAAATTAATCCAAGTTTCCTATCTTGAGGTATAGTGTGAACAAGGATTTTGGGGTTTGACCCCATGTGACCCCAAAGGACCTTTGACCTCTACGAAAATAGAACTGGATTTTTTTCTTACATCATAACACATCAACATAGCAAGTTTGAAATTAATCCGAGCCTTCTACCATGGGATATCATGCAAACAAGGATTTTGGGGTTTAACCTCACGTGACCCCAAACGACCCTTGACTTCCACCAAAATATATAGGATTCTTCTTTACATTATAACCCATCAACATATCAAGTTTGAAATGACTCCAAGTTTCCTACCTTGAAATATAGTGTAAACAAGGATTTCAGGTTTTGACCCCATGTGACCCCAAAGGACCTTTGACCTCCACGAAAATATATCAGATTCTTTCTGACATTATAACACATCAACATATCAAGTTTGAAATAAATCTAAGTTTTCTACCTTGAGATATAGTGTAAATAAGGATTTCAGGGTTTGACCCCATGTGACCCCAAATGACCTTTGACCCCCACCAAAATTAATTGGGTTGTTCCCCACATCATAATGCATAAACATATCAAGTTTGAAATGAATCCAAGTTTCCTACCTTGAAATATAGTGAATACAGGGATTTCAGGATTTGACCCCATGTGACCCCAAATGACCTTTGACCCCCACCAAAATTTATTGGGTTGTTCCCCACATCATACTGCATAAACATATCAAGTTTGAAATGAATCCAAGTTTCCTACCTTGAAATATAGTGAATACAAGGATTTCAGGATTTGACCCCATGTGACCCTTGACCTCCACCAAAATTAATTGGGTTGTTCCTCACATCATAATGCATCAACATACCAAGTTTGAAACGAATCCAAGTTTCCTACCTTGAAATGAAGTGAAAACAAGGATTTCAGGGTTTGACCAGATGTGACCCCAAAGGACCTTTGACCTCCACGAAAATATATCAGATTCTTTCTGACATTATAACACATCAACATATCAAGTTTGAAATAAATCCAAGTTTTCTACCTTGAGATATAGTGTAAATAAGGATTTCAGGGTTTGACCCCATGTGACCCCAAATGACCTTTGACCCCCACCAAAATTAATTGGGTTGTTCCCCACATCATAATGCATAAACATATCAAGTTTGAAATGAATCCAAGTTTCCTACCTTGAAATATAGTGAATACAGGGATTTCAGGATTTGACCCCATGTGACCCCAAATGACCTTTGACCCCCACCAAAATTTATTGGGTTGTTCCCCACATCATACTGCATAAACATATCAAGTTTGAAATGAATCCAAGTTTCCTACCTTGAAATATAGTGAATACAAGGATTTCAGGATTTGACCCCATGTGACCCTTGACCTCCACCAAAATTAATTGGGTTGTTCCTCACATCATAATGCATCAACATACCAAGTTTGAAACGAATCCAAGTTTCCTACCTTGAAATGAAGTGAAAACAAGGATTTCAGGGTTTGACCAGATGTGACCCCAAATGACCTCTGACCTCCACGAAAATGAATCAGGTTCTTTCTTACATCATAACCCATCAACATATCTAGTTTGAAATTAATCAAAGTTTCCTACCATGAGATATCTTGTAAACAGGGATTTCAGGATTTGACCCCATGTGACCCCAAATGACCTTTGACCCCCACCAAAATTTATTGGGTTGTTCCCCACATCATACTGCATAAACATATCAAGTTTGAAATGAATCCAAGTTTCCTACCTTGAAATATAGTGAATACAAGGATTTCAGGATTTGACCCCATGTGACCCTTGACCTCCACCAAAATTAATTGGGTTGTTCCTCACATCATAATGCATCAACATACCAAGTTTGAAACGAATCCAAGTTTCCTACCTTGAAATGAAGTGAAAACAAGGATTTCAGGGTTTGACCAGATGTGACCCCAAATGACCTCTGACCTCCACGAAAATGAATCAGGTTCTTTCTTACATCATAACCCATCAACATATCTAGTTTGAAATTAATCAAAGTTTCCTACCATGAGATATCTTGTAAACAAGGATTTCAGGATTTGACCCCATGTGACCCCAAATGACCTTTGACTTCCACCAAAATCAATAGGGTTCTTCCTCACATCATAACGCATCAGCATATCAAGTTTGAAATTAATCCAAGTTTCCTACCATGAGATATCGTGTAAACATGTGTTTCGGGGTTTGACCCCACGTGACCCCAAATGACCTTTGACTTCCACCAAAATCAATAGGGTTCTTCCTTACATCATAACACATCTACATATAAAGTTTGAAATTAATCCAAGTTTCCTATCTTGAGATATTGTGTAAACAAGGATTTTGGTTTTTGCCCCCCTGTGACCCCAGATGACCTTTGACCTCACCCAAAATATATAGGGTTCTTCCTCCCAGTATGGGGTATCCGTGTACCAAGTTTGAGAACTGTCAGATCTTCCCTTCTCAAGATATTGTGTAAACAAGCAAAGTGTTACAAACTCACACACCTACACACAGGGCATACCCGTATTCAATGCCTTACAGGGTACACAGAACTGTTCCCCGTAAGGAAATGGTCAGAATTCCCCTTTAGCCGTTTATGTCACACTGCACATGAATGCCGCGAGCGAGGGCGAGCTCTTGCATATCACGTGACAGAGCTCATTGCAGTGTCCGAATTTTCGAGTAGCTACGCCAGTTACGAGCTCTGCGTGAGCGAGGAAAGACGTGCGGGGCTTCAGCTCTCGTGAGCAGCCAGTACCCGGCAAGGTATCGTTTACAAGCTCACATACACACACACATACATACACACACACATGCACACACACACATACAAACACACACACGCCATCATGACTGCATAGGTTTCCCTTTTCATTGAAACCAAAAAAATGTCACTTTAAGGGTGTGAACACCTTTTGTGCACATTTCCTTAGGCTTCACTAGGTGTTTAAGATTTTAATAGCCCTGTGATTAGTTCATGGTCTGACACAAATACCATATGTTAGTATCAGGTGTCAGTCTGTATGTATCTCACTTACCCATCTATAGATAGCTGATCAAAGGGAGCTTTCTTATCACATACAGGACAAATCCATGTTGGTTTCCTGAGAGAAGCAAACAACAACTCAGAATTAGATCATACTGCAAGTTTCATGAGGGTAAATATATTTGAGCCTTCAGGATATATGAAATGAAACACCATTGAAACCAAGCATTACAAATTTGATATACTTTACATTGTAACTGGAAAGTGAACCTAAAATGTTGACATACATGCCACTTTAGTAGATATATATACCTTGGATTATAACTTACACTTAACCTTGATTAAATTCACTCTGAAATTCTGTCTTTCCACAAAGCATAACACTCTGTGCCCCTTCAATCCAACAATCAGTCCATGGCAAACATGAAAGTTAGAGGTAGGAACTAATAAATACAAGTCAACTTTTCAGGGATGAGCCTGAGACTTCAAAAAAAAAAAAAAAAAAAAAAAAAAATGGGCCCGAGACTTCTAAAGAAAGAGGAAATCCAGAGGCAGGAACCATGACTGGGGGTCCAGGGGAGAGCTTATGGGCATTGATATCATTTTAATACAGACTTCTGATTGGATAGAACTCTGAGGGTTGTTTGTATAAGTTTAATAGCTGAGATTTATGATACATTTATAAAAGAAACTTTTGGGGTATTCGACACAAAAAAGAGGAATGAAGAAAAAAAAGAGGAAATTTCCTCTAAAAAGAGGAAGTATCTCATGCCTGACTTTTAATCAATATTTATCCCAAAACCTTAGGCAACAGTCTGTTTTTTTACCTGCAAAAAGGAGTCTATTCCTATCAAACTGAAGATAAAAGAGCAGACAAGCATATCACCATCAATATGACGACCTCAACTTTCCATCAATGCCATCTAATCCCAGCATTTACTAAACACTTAATTACAATAACTGGTTCATTTTAAAAGAAGGGTTTAAGGTCGCAACAGGATTAGGTAGGTTAGAGGGGTACTTATTCTGAGCATTTTGGTGAAATTTACATTGAAATTCGATGTGTGGTTCTCAAGATATGAACATGTAAAGTTTTCACATTTTCAACAAAAATTGAACTTGAAGCAAGCACATATGACATCACATTCCCACATTAATGGGCAGTCTTTTGTTTTTCTTTAAACTTTATACTGGATTTTCTCCTCAACAATCCCATATTATTAAAATGTGATTGCATAAGAAGGATGAGAAATTTACAAACTTTGCATCCCCCACAGGGAGGTAATACTCCTATTAAAGGTCAGCACAACAGTCTGATAAAACAAAGGGAAGCAAAGCATTCCTTGTCAATGTGAGGAAGTGATATAAGCTCTGCTGCCCTCAAACTCACTTTTAAGCACAAATCTACTGACTTTATTTACCGATATCACAAGAAATACATGTCCGATTTGATTGGAACTTTCACCACACTGTGTAGATTTTGTTCCTCTTTCACATATGAAAATTAAATTTTTGCCTAAACTTCCCCTTTAAAAGAGGCAAACTAAAAAGCTGCATGAGGCAAGCAATTTAATTGTCCCTGACCTTTAATAAAACTCTGATTTTGTGTGACCCCTTACAAAATGGCAAAATCAAAGCACTGTCTGTCATGTGTTTCCACAAAAATTTGCAATTCCATGATTTCACATAACCATAACAACACTGCCAAACAAATTTTAAGATGATTTTGATCTTACCACTCATGGTTAACTGTTATAAGGACATGGTTTTGAAGATACTTTTGTAAAGAGCACGACAGGCCCCCAATTTTGCCAAGTTATTTGAACACTTATGTTGGGAACTTTGGTACAGAAAGGGTACTGAGTTTGATTAATACTGCAGTATTTAAGTCAATATCACATGACTGGCAAATTTCCAGTATTTTTGTAATATTATTGATACTTAAGGAAACTAACTGTAAAATAATTCCACCATGCAAGCAAACGCCCATGGAATAATGATGAGTCACATGTTACAATGCAATACAAACAGACAGATCTGAATCTACTAAGGCTGCCATGCTTCTTTGATTTCATTGTAAGGTTAATATGGAAACTAATGCTTGTTTGCAGTTTCAAAAGTTAAAAATAATATTAAGTTATTACCACTTGAGTTTCTAAGAATGCAGTAATACTGGTACCCTTCTAAAGCACATACAACCATTTCAACAACTTTCCCCGAGGAAATTTCAACAAACACAGAATTTTTACAATTTAGACAACCTCTAAAATATTGAAAGATATGGCAATGGCAACGACACACACAAAGACTTTACATTCCAGAGTTTTCTCCTAGCTGACAATCTATTCTACAATCAAAGCATAATTAGATGTAATTTCATTCTAAAAGTCTCAAAGACACAACTCACAGTGTTATTAGTTTGCCAGATGGTAAGTATAGGTATAAATGGTATACATAGGGTGATAGGAGGTAGATGAGGATCCAAATAGACTCAACTATCCAATCAGAACAACCTTGAGCACAGAGGTGGGACAAAAGGGTGCTACCACAAAAGTTATTTATGACATTAAATCAATTTCAAGCCTAAGTGCATTTAACCACCCCCTTCCCCTTCCCCCCCCCCCTTTGTGGTAATGCTACATAGCCAAAAAGATGATCACAGCCTACCTCAGCCCCACCATGGTTTGGCTAGGTGTCATACGATTTTCAAATTTTTGCATCCAAGACTGCAGGAATCCAATTTTAAAACACAGAACAGGTTACATTCATTTCCTGGCATGCCTTTGCATTGGGTTCTATTCACACAAATGGCTTTACCAAAACTTTGTAAAAATTTTATGCAATACATGCACAATACATACATGCTTGCTCTTTATCCAGAACTTGATGATTCTACCCATGCAGGCATGTTATCTGTACAATGTACTTTCAAAGAAAATAAATTTTGTTGCAAAAGAGCAGATTTTTTTATTAACTTAAACAAAAAAATGCTCGAGTCAAAAAATCATTTTCTGCAGTATTAGAAACCTGAAATTTTGACATGTGTTCAGCAAAGTTCCTTTGAGACTAAAATCTGAATTGTGGTATCTCTGGAGTAGATGCATCTGAAATTCAGAAAAGTCCACTGGAAACCTGCAACTGCTACCTCTGTTTTGAATCCACGCATAGCAAGATTATTTATTGCTTTTAAAAAACAAATTCATGGTTCTAACAGCTCAGACAAGTCGAAGGAATCTTTAATCTCTTTCCTTCAGTCAAATACTGACCAGAAGGCAAGGTGAAAGAATCAAACACTCAATGGGTAAAATGGAATGGTGGCTTTCCTATTTGAAACCTATCATTTTTTTCCAGAGGTAGATACTTCTAAATTGAAAAGAATTTGGCAAATTTCTGTATATCTAGTCTTTCCAAATCCACTTGATACACAGAAAAATTGCCTCACGACTGAAGAGCTGTGTTACTAACCTTTCATTCATCTTCAGGTAGAGGGAGGCATCAAAACACTGGAGATGAGTACAGGTCAATGCACGACAGGGTAGTTGCATCCTCATTTTACCCAAAGGACACATCAATGACACCCTTAAGCTGGTAGTTGCAATTTCACTGTCTGGATCATGAGCCAGCTTCTCTTTGACTGTGAAAGCAAGCAAAAAGAAATTTATATTTCAGCCAAATGACACATCAACAGTCAAAATGTCTTTTTACACACCTTAAGAAAACTGTGGAAATGCAATAGACCCTTGGTCAAGGAGCAACTCCAAAGCATTGAAGGAAAGGTTTGGGGTCCATCATTTGCTACCACAGTATTACAGCATTGACAAAAGAGAAGTACACCAAAATTCTGTCCCACAATGCATTGTAATTCCCATTTGGAAAAGCCATAGAGCTACATTCTGAACACAATACTCAAGATGAATATGTCCAACCATCATGAATACCATATGACTGGGAGGCCAATCTAACAAACCCTGCAACACCCTTGAAGGTAAAAGTCAAATCCGTTAAAGCAGGTTGTGCTGTTTGATGAAAAAAAAATAACCTTCATCGTCAATCTTCAATCTTGCTCTTCCATTTGATACCAACCCGGTAGAAATGCTTCGCACCAGGTTTATTCCCGGTGAAATTTCACTAATTAGAGCGCTAATTACAATAGAAAGAAACTTCATCTACTTTTTTCGGCTAAACTCTTATGCAAAGACGACAGGCTCTTATCTCAATTTGACCAATCACAATGCAAGAAATGAATGACGTAAAATTATGCCCCACCCTTTGACACAACGATGTACGTATTGCCAATGTATCACACATCTTGTGTACATGCATTACAGATCTTCTTTCACAACCGTTCCCAATACAGAATGACAGTTATAGTTTCACACATGTAGCCCTAAGATTCTTTTTGAATGCCAAGCCACAGCATCAAATCAAAGACAAAATGAACATTATCTTGAAACTTGGGACGGATTAAAATAGCACAATCAGCGACAAAACTAAAAACTGAACGATGGAGCCGAAACGAGTGAATAGGAATTTGTCACTGAATCTGGGTTCACAAATGAAACGAACGAATCGCGCAGCCGGTTCGATGCGATGTGCAAATTGGACACGTAAAGGCCGTTCGAATAACGTATGTATCAACTGAACGAAATTTCACTGTCTGTTTTGTTTATGTTTTGCTTGACTCCTTCTTAAAATGACCTTCTGAATATGCATCAAATTCATTGGGCGGAGCTAGAGCCACAAAATAAGGTAGAATAGCGTTTGGAAACTGTTGAAATCTTTTCGAATTTTTGCTCATTTTCGGAGAAAAGACTAAGGTACGTTAGTTTTTAACGCTTTTTACATTTGTATGGAGTACAGCCTATACATTTGATGAACACTGGAAACGAAAAAATAACAGCATAAGCTGCTTTAATACTTATGATCCTCAAATTTTATTGGTCCATTATGGTCAGGTGGCCACTGACCATGCATGATCCCAACATAAACTCATGGGTAATAAATAAATGCATTTTTCTTGAGTAATTCCATTTTACTTGCAGCTGCTGTCTTGAAAACAGCAGAATCTTTCTTCTTTTTGTCTTTTTAATCGTAACTTGTTATGTATCATATAAGCAAAGTTAAGGATATCTGGAAATGTGCAATAAAATAGACTCTCAGAGGATAATGATATCCCTGGATTCACTTGGGATGCATCCTTGTGTATAAAACCCCCTGATGGTGATTATCTTGTGCTAATGCATGGTCTATCATAATTTAATCTTTAACCGGCAAAAATTAGGTAACATCAACATGTGCTTGATATCATTTGATAAGACAAGCTAGTTTTGTTTAAAGCAAGTAATCTGACAGTTTAACTGATGTCTTGAAGCAAGTTTCTAGTGATTTACTGAGTCTTATAACACAGGCTGCTAGGAAAAATACAAATAGTACCATTTTAAGGCAAGGATTTATATGCAATGACACAAACTCCCATTAATTAAACCTTTTGAAACAAATCTCTTTTCAAACTAAGTTTTTTCCAACTATTCTAAATATATTATTAATAAATTTCTTCTGTAATAGATTTATTTACAATTGCATAATAAAATCTTCTCTTAGACACAGGACAACAGATGGACAACAAATCAAAATATTGTAAAACTGCAATTACCTCATCCAAAGAGTGATCTGCCTCAGTCAATCTCCAGCAGGTGCAGGCTGGCTTTATTTTTTACACCAATTGAAATCACAAGTTATCTTGCTTTATTGTAGGGAAGAGACAAAGCATGATTGCAGCACCTAACACTTGAATGAGGCAAACACAATCCTCATTTTTAATGTACAGAGAGAACTATAACATAACAGACCCAATCTTTTTTTTTAATTTTTGGAATTTGCAAACATTTTCTGTAACTGTTAAAAACTTGCTAGGACACTCACTTAAGGCTCTAGAATGGTCTGGATTTCTAACATTTCTGGCTTTCAACCTGGCTAGAAGTTCTTCGGATGTGACTTGCCGCACAAGGTGAACTGTGGCACAGTAGGACTGAAAAGAGAATAAAACAGTTTTTTATCTAACGTTCATTCTTGAAATACAGTATAAGCATTTGATCGCTCAAATACATACTGAAAACAACATGATGGCCGGAAAGCAAAGACTTTCAGTGATCTTCTTGACCGAGCTGTGGTTTCAACATCATGACAAAATTACACTGCACTTAGGTACACAATGCTTAAGAGGCACTGGAAACAGACATTTGAATCTGTGTCATATGAATGTAACTCTAAGATGACATGTAAGAGACACTTTCACACTGTCACTATCCATACTTTCCATCAGTAGGCCCATACAACTCACCACAATCCCTTCCTTTATAATTCAATATAAAGAGATTAGGTAGATTAACCTCAACCTCCTGCAGGGTGTTTTCGAGGGCCACTATATTAACCCCTTGCTACATCTAAATTGCATTATTCTCGCACTCCACACCCTGCTTAGAAGAGTTCTGACAACACACCCCCTATTCCGCCATCTTGGAATACACACTCATCAAATTTATATGACCATGAACCCTTTTCCAAAGAGCAATTACCCTTTCCAAATAGCAATTACCTGATTATAAAGGCTTGTGGGATAGCATTTTGGTGTGTGTCATTTTTGGCCATGGCAAAATAACACTGATGAAAACAACCTGTACCAAAATCCATCCCAAAATCCTTTGTAATTCATACTTGGAAAAATGTTTACACCCAGCTTTTTACATTTTATCTTGGGTATAACTTGCCAGATACATGACTACGCTGCTTTTAACTTCTTGATGTATCCAGTTTTTACAGATTCCAAAGATTAACGTCAGGTAAAGTCACATGCAGGGTTGCTAATTTTTTTTTAAATCATAATTTAAATCAGTGCCTTAAATCAAATAAATACATTAAAATCAGGTTTTCTTGATTTAAACCATTTTTTCATTAAAATCATGATTTTAATTGAGGTGATTTAAATCAAACAACCCTAATCACATGATCTTTGACCTTAACATTAAAGGTACCATTTTCCCACTCAATGCACGCATAAATACTTTGAAGTTATAGTATGAGATTCCATGGGGTGTTGCTTTTGAAGAAAGTTTTATAACCTGGGTTTTACAGTTTGAGATCAGGGTATCCTTGATTTTTACCTTTGCCTACATATGTAGTTCCTCAGTCATGTCCCTGATCCCTGCCCATGTGAACAAACAAATTATTTGCAGTGTTCAAATAAACATGGGGTGTAGGCCTGTCGGTTTCCTTTTAATTTTCTAAATGTTTGAACAGTCAAAAGACACTGATTTACCATTTAAAATGACGTCCAAATATAGCCGCCTTTGATTTTCCTTGAAATAAATGGTAAACACGATAACATATAAATACTGGCTTCGAGACAATAACTTTGGAATACCACCCTCTATCAGTTTACAAAACATCTGGGACATGTGTTGCAGGTCATTGGATAACTGTATACCTGATATGTAGTACAGAAAGATCAGAGCACAAGGAACACTGTGGCTTTGCCACTACCATGGGCAGCTAACTGCTGTGGCACAGCTCATTAACTAAGCAGATTGCATGCCTGGCTGAGCTTACTCTAGGTCACACAACATTACAGATCGATATCACACCATCAAAATCATACATTTAATGAACCAGTGTATTATTACCTTAAGCTCAGCATTGCAACTGAATGCTTTAGGAATTAGTTTTAACGAAAATTGAAAGCAGATTCAATTGTGGCAGCTTCAATTTGTAGGCCATGACTATGCCTATGTAAACGTGCAGGCCTATCTTATCATTTGAACCTTTGGGCTATGAAAGCACCATTAAAATGGCTGATTGTTTGTTTCACTGTAAAACATAAGAAGCCTAATGTGGTCCAAGACTGGTGTTGACTGTTTAGTGAACATTCAAAAGAATACAACGTGTGGTCTTTCTTAAATCAAATTATCTTTGCTGCCCATTTGCCCAGGGTTGGTAGGTTACTTAAAACTGCACAGATAAAGTGGAAGAGCATGAGGCTGACTGACTAGCCAAAATGGTGGATATTGGGGGACCTGTGAAACCTTTCAGTCATAGACTCTCAGTTCTATGACTATCATAGTACACCCACTCACTCAAAAACAATAGCATGAATTGAGAGAGTATGTATATGAATTGTCATAATAATGGTAATGAAGTTTGCATCCAAAACTGGACACAGTCCTCTTCATATGGATAAAGAGTGCTTGGGAAACCTTGAAGAGATCTTTGGAATTTTCCACTGTAAATGAAAACAGTCATAGTATTCAACATTGGGCATCTATGTACCAAACATGACTTTCCGCAAGGTTACCATTCGTATGTATACTAGCAATGCCAAACACCCAGGGACATATATGCTTCTCCTCTACAATAATTTCTTTGGCTCCAATCACCAATCAATAAAAGGATTAGCCGACACACTAACTCTGAATGGCAACTATTCCCACTCCCCTAATCCCACAAAAAAGGTTAGTTGTTTGCCATCTTTCAAGCCATCAACACTTTTTGACAAAAGCAGGTCACCAAACAACCATGGTTAAAAGTTGGCTAGCCACCCGATGAATGAATCAAGGCCAGTGCTAACTTTGCAGGCTATTGACCTTATACTGACTTGTAACCCCATCAAAACACACTACAATAATTTAACAGCTCATGTTTGCCATGTCTAATTTAAGTTTTTGACTTAAAATAGTCACAACATCATAAGTGACAAAACACTCACATCAACTGTTCGTAGTGCATACAAACTTTGCATACATATTCAATGTATACACCCAGGTTTTTCTACATTTTTTCTTTTTTTAAACATCAAGAATGATATTACCTTGGTGGTTTCTTTCTGTTTTACCTTTAAGGGTTTACTTTTACTATTGCTTTTACTCCTTTTTTCCTTCCTTGAGACACATTGTATACTTATTCTTAACTTTTCCTTTTCATACATTTTGAATTATTTTAGGGCCTAATAGAGTAAGTATATATTTTATATTGTTCAAGGAGTTTAACCATTAAATGTTAAAAAATAAAAGAAATAAATAGTAAAAAAATACCATAATTTAAGAAACAGTACACTTCAGTCTTGTACTTGTTTTTTTTTATTCCTAACACCTAATTTTCTAAATCTTTAAAGGAAGGGCCTAAGGTTGAATCAAGTTTTGGTATTTTTAGGGTGGTACTTATTCTAAGTACTAGAGTGAAATTTGCATTGAAATCAGATTTGTGGTTCTTAAGATATGAGCAGGTAAAGTTGTCATATTTTCAACAAAAAGTTAACAACTTGAAGCAAGCACATATGACATCATGTTTTCACACTAATAGATAGTCTTTTGTTTTTCTTTAAACTAAACACCAACTAAACACCAACTTTCTTCTCAACATTCACATGTTATCAGATTGCCATTGCATATGTGGCTTGAGAACTTTACATTCCCCACTAGGCAGTTCTCGCCCTATTAACTTCAAGGTCAACACAACAGACTGAAAAAACACAAAGAAACAAAGCATTTCTCATTCAATGTGAGGAAGTCATTTAAGATATATGAAAAACAATCAGGGCCATAGTGCAGTTGTAGGTACTGCATTGTTTTATGTCTAAGGCTACAAATAAATTAATTTCCATGTAACAGATATGACCAAACACATTCACAAAGTACTGTAAAGTGGCTCCTATCAGTCATTGCTGGTGTTTCTATGGTGTTATTTGGTGTGAACTTCTGAACACTTTCTGTTTTTTATAAATCACATTCAAGTCACTACTTCAATTCAGCTGTCATTTACCCTCCTACAACTACCACACATTTTTTCATTGCCAAAACCAGCCAACTCACAACTTCCCTCCAAATTTCCCCCCTCCCTTCCACGGTCCTCCTGTGGGCTGAGGTTGTAAAATATACCCATGGTATTTCCTGCCTGTCCTAAGTGGTGACTTAAGTTAAGGACTTGCACCATTTTTGAAAACCAAATTGAAGTTGCACCACATTTAAAACTGCACTTTATCTTTTAGCCTGACCAGTTGACACACATTTTACACATTCCTCTTAGTGTTTCATTAAACCTCATCAACCTAAATCCAAAATTTTCCCATAGAAAACTCCCCACAGGATAATTCTGACCCAACACACCTCACTCCCTTTGCAATTCCTTACCTATCAGATTTTACAATTTCTGAGGGAAGCATACTTTCCTAATCTTAAATCATATATTTTGGAGGTCCTTACAACTTGTACCCTTTTATCACACTGTACTTTTGGTTAGGTTAGGTAAGATAACTCAATTTACAACCCTCTGGTTTAATCTAGCAGCATGAACAGCTTTTTTTTCTTGTTGTAGGACACTGGGGGTGAGGGGGTTATCACACACAATGGCAGTAGGGTCCACTTTTAGTCTTTGGTATGACCTAGTGTGGGAATGGAACCTTAGACCCTGGTACTTTTGGTATTAAAGGCATCCCTTATACATACCCGAGCTATTTCTGGTATCCACTGTATCTCTATTTGGTTTGTAGCTGATGGTAGTAACCTAATCAAAGGAGTAATATTGAGTGGTCTACCTGGTCTCTTGGCCTCCACACCTGGTTTGTTTTGAGGATAGCATGGCTGTAAAACAAAGAAAAAAATTCTTTCACAAATTGGTCATTATCTTAATTTTCAGCTAACTAGTTAAATTTAAAGTCAACCACAGCTGGAAAATTTTATGTAATTTATTTTTTGAGTAAGGGATTCAATCTTTCTACAAAGCTTTCAAAACTTAATATACACAGTAAAAGGTAAACTTCACTGTCACTAGCTTCAATCCAAATTCCCAAAGAGACTAGCCTCTTCCAATGAATACAATGAAGTACATGTGTAACAACTAGCCAATGGCAGTTTGAAAAGAATAATGTTTTCTGAGTTGCTTTTGTGGATGTTTCTTAAAATAACTACAAGGAAACAAATGTCCCACTGATTTCAGAATCTCTTACCCATTTGAATGTAATAAAAATATTTAAGATCTTTGAAGAGCCCTATTTTCATATATTTTCAATTTATATTCAAACAAGCATATGGATTTCAAACATATCATTGAATGTAAAAAGAAATTCAGTAATACCAAAAAACTGCAGCAGAGTCATGAAGTGCTGACATAAGTGAAGCAGTACTGAATAAGTGAAGCAGAATTATGTGTCACAGTTCAGTACCACACTGGATTGTTACCACGCCATACCATTCTGTGCTTTCTAACATGATACTAGTTAATAGTTAACCTCACTTATAACCTAAGGGTAATATTATAATGACAATTAACGGTTTGATAGATCTTACAAGAGTCCTTGATTTCAAACCTTGAATGCAATTTGAATGAAACCAAAATAACAGTTCAAAGGGTCTGTGAGTACACACACATAAACTTGCACTGTAAAGCACATGTATATCAAATCCATGACTTGCAGGACTTGCAAGACTTTCAGTGACAATTTTTTAAGTTTCAACTTTTTCAATATAAATGATTTTACTTCTCTAATTATTTGAGAAGGCAGGAACCTTCTTTCTAAATACCAAACAAAATGAATGAGGGCTGATTATAAAAACAAAACATACCGGCAAAGAACATATTTTGCCATTCACTTTTACAGTTACACTTGTAGGTATTCTGTCCTCTTGTTCACAGCTGGTTTCTGCGAGACAAAATCTGAAGGAAACAATAAAAAGTGGTTGAGTGTATCTTTTGTCAAAGGAAAGATTTGTCTTTAATAAAACTTTTTTCCCTGCCAATACCAGTATGATGCTCATGTTATTGCTAAGAACTTACTGTGAAACAAGAAATGAATAACAAAGTATGTTGATATAAGTGGTAGAGAATTTTGTTGACATAATCACTGACAGATTAGATGTATACAACTCTGTTCTCAAAGCCTTTTTGAGAAAATATTGAGAAGATTTTACTTTCCAAAATTACACAATTCAACAGGTACAAACGCTTAATCACTAGATTATTTGATTATTTATAAATTACAGAGGCACACACAAAGTATCTAGGACAGCGGTGGCGCATACCAGAGTACAAGGACACACACAACAGCCTAGGGTGGGTTAGGCTACGAAGCTTAAGCTAAACATACAGTAGTAAATGCTAAATGCAAAAAACTTCCAGCTGTAGGAAAAGTACAACCCAAAGGACTCCCGAGGAGTGAGAGGCTGGAAAATACAATGAATGAGATAGATAGAAGTAATATGATAAGGCACTTAGCATATATCAGAGGAATTCAGTTAAAAACGACGGCATTCGATGAATCCAAAGCCTCCCGAGCTTAACAGAATTGCGAAGAAAGCAAATGGGGACAACCATCATTGCAAGACGGTGGACACATAGAGCTTGGTGCTGAAACTATCCCAGGCAGTGTGCGACGCGTGAATAATGTAAGTTAGATATACCAAGGGGTAAGTATCTTTGAAGTGAATATGCTGTGTCATTTCTGTGCACACACAAAAAAAAAATGTTTCACGTTCAGTCCAATATGATAACAGTAAGAGCTCCAAAATTCCTAAAGCTGTGGCCCTGCCCGTTGGAAGTGGCTATGCAAAATGTGCACTGGTGAGAAATGAAATTAAATCCAAAGTGTTTCTACAAACACTCTAAAATCAAACCATGCCTTTAAAATTTAGCTCTGCAAGCATCCCAGCCATTGAATTCATAGCCTAGAGACTCCTAGTGCAAGGGGCATTGCACTTTGAGCACCTCAAAGGATAACCTACACATTGTCAGCACGTTTCTTTCTTTTTTGGCCCTGATAACTATTTTCAAATACACTTAAGAACAATTTGTTTTGAAAGCCCCTGAATCCCCTGATATTTTAAAAATGCTTTCTCACTTTCACTCTTTTCTTCTATTCAGCATTTCTAAAGCTACAGTTCGTGTATGTTATGCATCATATGCTACGACTATATGCTTCATTGTTGAAACTCAAGGCTTGTAAAAAACACTAGACCATATTACCTAGTGTACTTTACTGCAATATTCTACACTAAACTTTATTTTGATTATAATAATTATAATCTTATACAGGTCAACAATTCTTCTGGATTGTCAAATTTTGTATAACTCTACCAAACACTCTAGGGCACAACAAACTAAGCATGAGTAATTTCAAACAAGGTAAGACATGTTGTTTACAGAAAGTCTTTGAAAAACAGAATCTTTAGTCCAGTCAAGGAGTTCTATGATGAGTTTATTTTAGCAAGGTTATCAAAGATGAATACTTCGACAAGAGTCTGAATAGGATTCAGCTAATTTTAAGCATATTTGAGAGAATAATTTCATGTAGTCAATGACAAACATAATGGCTTTCGACAGAATACTTTTAATCTTCGGGAGAATCATGGGTCTACGAAACTTGTGATGACATCTGATTCTCTAAGAGCACTTTATGTGGTCATACAGAATTCCTCAATCCTCTCCCCTTAGTACAGTACATTCCCAATGACTGATGATGGTATGCATGACCACTTCCATACACACTTATCATTAAAGGCTCTATTACTATCAATGAAGTGTAGGACTTGGAAGAGGCATCTTAACCCTTTACCGTTGTGCTCCGATCGGGGCATATCTGCGCGCCTCGGGAGTGGGCGGAAAAGCGGACGTAGCCCGCCCCGCATCTGCTTCCGTAGGCCGTTGACCCCGTGACCTTAAACTATTGTCTCTCTCGTTGTTGTGGCCGAATTTTCGGGTAGCTACTCGCAGTTTCGAGCTCCGCGTGAAACAGTAAAGATGGGTGACAGCCCAGCTCCCCGCATGGGTCCAAAAGGACCCAAACAACGGTAAAGGGTTAAAATAAGCCTGTGGAGTGTGTTTACTGCAAAGCTGATGCCACTGTCTCTGCGTGTGTGCACGTACACCTTTAGCCGAGTAATGCAGATATTTTATATTAACCCTTTACTGTTGTGCTCCGATCGGGGCATATCTGCGCGCCTCGGGAGTGGGCGGAAAAGCGGACGTAGCCCGTCCCGCATCTGCTTCCGTAGGCCGTTGACCCCGTGACCTTAAACTATTGTCTCTCTCGTTGCTGTGGCCAAATTTTCGGGTAGCTACTCGCAGTTTCGAGCTCCGCGTGAAACAGTAAAGATGGGTGACAGCCGAGCTCCCCGCATGGGTCCAAAAGGACCCAAACAACGGTAAAGGGTTAAATTGTTGAAGTTACAACAAAGCAAAGTCAACAAGCTTCAGAACTTAAACCAATTCTCATGCAAACTTTGTCCTTCAACAAGAGTACAGGGCAGGGTTGGCACAAAAATGGCTTGTCTCCTGCAGTCCCCTCTCCCTCACCTTCCTGGTGAACTACTAATTTGCTACATATAAATTGCATCTCTCTTGTGCACCTCATGCTACTTGGAGCAACTTTTAGCACTGCACCCCACACTACAACAATAGGCTGACAGCTCATTCTTTCATTTCCTTTGAGAGAACAGGGATCGAAACAACAGACAGCACTAAAAGCCATGGCTATCATGCTCATACTGGTGACCTTTGTGCCCCTAAACAATGTCCTATCGACAGGCGTGTAGCTAGGATTGTCATGGGGGGGGGTTTGGTCACGGTATGAGGGAAAAGTCTAAGGATAGAGAGAAAAATCCACTATTTTAGGTGTTTTTTGCATTGCCAGGTTGGGTCATGGGGGGGGGGGGTTTCTAATCCCAAAACCCTCCCCATGGCTATGCCACTACCTATCAGAATAGCATAGACCTGCAGCCATTTTGCTTATTTTGGCTGGGCCTTTTCTGAATCTTATTTCAAGTCTGGGAGAAACCATGTCAACAATTATGCAATGTAAATACAGTACATGTCTTGTTCATACTTCATACTTGTTCATACTTACACCACATTACTACATCATTTCACTTTAGTACAACCACTCTGTAATACTTCCCCATTATTCGTCTTACCTTAATTGCACTTGCACGGTATAGCTCATGGTTGATGGGTGTTTGGAATCCATTATCTGTTGGATCTGTGACGGCATCAGGTGAAAATAAAGTGTTCTATGTACATCACCAAACTTACTACCGGAAGGATCCACTGAAAAATGTAAGGATGAGTAAGAATACACAGTAAAAACAGGACACAATATTGTGGTAGTTAGCCAGTACAAAAGACATTGGGTGAAAGGACTTTCATAGAATTTAAAAACGTTTCAAGTCTCACCCAGTTTTAAATGAAACACCTATACTGCAGCACTGCAAACATCACTTCAGGTAATCATTTTGGAGGGCAGTATTTACTGCAGCGGGGGAAAAGGGAGAAATTTGTCCCCCCATTTCCAAAAGATTCCAAAACAAGGTGGGTAAAATCTTCACCCTCTTCATATCCATAAAAATAAGAAATTGTTAACATCTTGGTTTCTTTTAAAAAAAGAGGGCACTTTTGCAGCAATGTCTGAATTTACACAATGGCCTGTAAAACCCTTCAAATTGCAACTAGAACAAAGGCTGTGGCTGGCTAAACTTGAACCAATAGGTTGGAAACTGGGCTGTAAAACTCTTATCTAACTAACTAACTAACCCTGAACTCACTTCTAACTTTGAGCCTAAGACAGCAAAAGTTTTGATTTTTGGGGGGTTTCTGTGCATCTCTGGAGGGGTTTGATGTAATTCCTCAAATGCAAAATCTGTATGTTATGGATATTTTAGATATTCTGCATATTACAGTTAAGTCTGGTTCACAAACTCTGAGAGTATTATGCTGAACAATGTTGAGTGTTGCAGTAAATTGGAAAGGCTTCATGTGGTTCCTCTTATGCAAAATTTGCATGTTATGCACATCAGACCACTGGCTTGGGTGAAAAAGGGGCAGGGGGGGGGACACAGCTTGGGGGAACAATGTGTGCATGTGAAGTATGCTTAAGGGCCCCTGAAGGGGGTCCAGGGGGGCAAAGCCAGCAGAAGCTTCTGGGTTTTAGCTACCTTTGAACTCAGAATTTGGCATTCTTTTGTTTTTTCAACACCAAAGACTGAAAAGAGTTTGAGTGCTGGTTAAAAAAGAGGCAGGGTGGCAAAAAGGAAATTAAAAGAGGAGGCTGGGTGGGCTGCCCCTGTGAAACAATGACGCTAAGGGTCTGCATATTTTATTATTCTGCATAGTATGGTACAGTAAGTTTGGTTCACAGAGTGAAAGAAATCTCATCCTTCATAAATTTTAGCATTTCCAAATCCATTCCCCTCTCACATAAGACTACACTCCTCTTGTGGAGCAATCACTTGTGATAAATCTGTACAGAGTTGCAAACCACTGATGATGTTGTAACTGCATGAGACTACCAGTAGTTTTAGTAGCCTTCATGTGCTATGGACTTGATTAGCAGATACAACTGACCAGGATGAAACAAAACCTGTGAAATACTACCAGTTTGGTCCTATTTCTACATTCAGAAAAGTCAAAAACATAGTGCATATTGTTTAAAAAATTCATTCTCAGCAATATTTTAAGTTGTTGAAATTTTAGAAGTCTGAAGGGAATTATCACCTAAAGAGTGGACAGGTGAACCCCTGACAAGGATTAATGTTTCAGTTTATTAGTTCATGAATCTACTTCAATACCTCACCTGTTTCACAAATTATTAGTTCGTTAAAACCCATCCACAGTAAAATTTGTACAAAATTAATTTAATTTTCTGCTCTGCTGCATGTGTTAGTAAGTTCAATGGGAGTTTTACAGCTCAGTTCATAACTGACTGGTAAAGGTCAGACTGACCATGGCCTTTTTATCCAGTTTAGCTCACTGGCTAGCTTCCCCTTCTCCATGCAGAGCACCAAGCACAATGGCAGTAGATTCCATTAATTTTTTTTTGAAGTCTTTTTAAAAGTACTGAATATGCAGACCAACTACACCATTAACACTATACTGAGATACTATTTAAAGGGCTTGAAATAAGATTCAAAATGGCATAGCCGCATAGCCAAAATGAGGGAAACACCCATCCTTTTACAGTATGTTATTTCAATGGGCTTTCTTGAGAGGCACCACAGACACCAGGAAGGGCCCAATAGTGATGGCTATCAGGTCCTTCAGCTTTTTTTAGCCCTGCTATTAGAAATTTGTTCTATAAAGATCCTACTACAGTTATAAGCTATGGAAAATCTTTCATTGTGTTGAGTTCCAAGAAGTTTGCAAATTGCTTTGAAAATTCACTCTAGTATTAGTAACTTCTGGAAAGTCCCACACTTACACAGGATGTGAAATCCTTGTACAGTACAGTGTTTACTTTCAGTTTGATGAATGTTTGCACAGTAGAACCACAGTGTAGTATTTTCTGTGAACTTTGAACATGAGTCATTTAAAAAAATTGATGGTCCAATAATTTTCTTTCTATTTTTGGACTGTGTTTACACTTTAAACTAAAGGTATGAAATTGATCAATGAAACTGAAAGGATAGACCAATGCAGAACTACACAAAGGTCCTGTAACTGAATTTTACTAAAGAGCCACTCACAATGGATCTATACAGCCTATGTGATTATTAAATAATTTGGCAATTTATATTAATGTATGTTTCAATAAAACTAGGGTGATCCAAACAGAAAATGCCACTTTAAGGCGTATAGATGCAATATTCAACATTTGCAATAAAAATGCGGGAAGAATTTTTGAAGGGGTTCTTTCAGCGCACAAAGGGTCCCTAATTTGCTGCAATCAAATGACCAGAGCTGTGGAATTCCACAAAATATGTAACCTAGCTCAAAATACCATGTGGCCTGGGCCTAATTCTTTTACAGGAAAGATAAACTATTTTTGAAAAGGAAACTTAAACTGTTATTTTCCAAATTCATGTCGACTAAATTCCCACAGAAAGAAATACATGGCAAATTCACCCATAAAATTTTCAACACTAAAAAATTATGATCTGAAAAAGAGTAACCTACTGCTACCAGAAAAGCACAATTTTGTTGGTATACTCTAGGCTCCAATTTGCTAGAAATGATTTGTCTTGTCTAAGGACAGGTTGCTTGCACAGTAGACTGCAATTTATTTAAACTAAAAATCATAAACGTGGAAATTATGCTTAGAGAGGAAACTTGGAGCAATGCAAAAGAAGTGGGAAATCAATGAACCTTTCATTATGTCAGTGATGTAGGATTTGACCATCACGTTTGGCCCCTAGGCAAGGTCTGAATTAGTCCGTGGAGAGGACGAAGTCTTTTGATCGGCTCATTGCTTCGAAATCAATGTCCCCTGGCACTGGAGCCATAATCATTTCAACTTGCCTAGAAATCCAACGCAAACTTCATTTACATAGCTCATGTGGATTGGTTGAAGAAAGGCTATTAAATGTTTATTTAACAGGCAAACACTAGTACCAAGCTGTACAATAGTACACAGAGTCACAGGCTCACAGAGGTCAATGTTATTCAACACCGGTACTGTGTGATACTGTGCCCTGGCAAGCATACACACACACACAGTATAGTGGTTAACCACTAACCGAGCACACAGCCATGAGCAAAGAGAGTTCCACACTTTTCAACCAAAGATTACAGTTTTTAAACTAACTCTTTGATAAAAGTTGTCATAATTTGAAAGAGGCTGTCCATTATCAAGATTTCCATCTAAATTAGAAGCTGTAACAGACGTAATAAGCCCGTGTTTTGTTTGGTTTAAACCACCGCGAGTTTAATGTAGCATTGCAAAGATTGAGTCATTGAGCTCCATCTACCTTGGGTACAGACCATTTGTGGTGAATGCTCATGAATATTCAGGCAATCAGCTTTTGAAAGGAATTTCTCACAATCGCCGGCAGGCTCTGAGGGGCGGCAGCCTAAAGGGGGCTGCAGCCACAGAGGCGCTATGCAGGCTAAGTCTGAAGGCTACTCATCCCAGACTTTACATGCACCTGGGAAATTTGACATACCCCTGTGCATGGTGAACTCAGGTACAGGAAATCAAAACTTGAAAACACAGGTCTGCAGACCTGTACTCAGTGTACTAATGAATTCTTTGCTTACTGATTTCCTCTTTACAACAGGGCAACTTCAATTCAAGTGGATCTGTTGCCTGTGTCATGCATAAATTTACAGTTAAAGTCCTTCAACCATTAAAGGTTAAAGAAAGTCCTAAAAGTCTTAAAAAAAACCTCAAGTAGCTCTCCTTGCTTCAACATTATATGCAAACTCTGAAGTGTCAAGATGAGGTTCATGCCTGCCCAGAAGTTGGGCTGTGCAGTTTATTGTTGTGGTTGGAGCATTTCTAAGTCCTAGCAACTTAACCAAATTTCTTTTCATGAAAAAAATAGCAAAGCCCATATACAGATGCAGCCAGATCTAAAGTGCAGGTTCGCTTCGCTTCGCTTCGGTGCTTGCGCTCCTCCTATTCTTCCATTCATACCGTGATATACCCACACGCTTATGAAAAGGAACTTGATACCGTACAATAGCACCTCGGTATAGCGCGGTGTCTTTGTGAGCCGAAAGGAAGTCTTTTGTGTACTGGCTGACTAATAGCTGCTGCCAGTACACAACTGTTGCTTTTGTTAACTTGCACGGCGAACGTTACTTTCTCATCGGCAATATTCCGATGACTACGGTAGAACAACTTAATGACCGTTGCGCGGGTTTCTTATAATATTTCGCAATGCATCCGTAGAATGGTGCAATATCTCCGTATGGATATTGGATGTTAACGTTAGTGTAAAATTCGTAAGCATTATGCCGTGTGTAACCTAAGTGCAATAAGCTCGCTGTTAGTTCGCGATCAATATGCGATATGCGATATACGTATATCTCGATGACATGTATTTCGCAATTCATGCAACTGAATTGCATGTGTGGGGACCGCGGCGACTGAGTCGCCGTTTTTTAGGAGCTACTCTACCATTTTAGTTTTATCTGTTAAGTTGTATCACGCAATGTGTGGGCTAATCGTTACTTTTTTTTATTTTCAACGACGGACTACTGGCGAGTCATGTCGCAACCTGATCGTGACTTCAAGTTACAGTTAAAGGCCTAGGCTAGGCCTACCACTACCAGTCTTTATTAAGGTTAGGGCCTAGGCCTAGCTAAGCCTGTGCCCTACATTAAGGCGGCCTTAACACTAACAGTAACAGTAACGCTAATTAAGCCGTAGTGTAGGTAAATTGTAAGTAACGACGTCCATCACCGGGTCTTGAGAGTTGTCTCTCAAGAATGTAAAGTACTGCAAATTACAATTCAGAACTAGGCTTAAGCCTTTAAGGTATATTCGGCTGGGCTAGCTAAAAAGGGATCGAGTTGTTCGGTTTCTGGTTTGTTTTGATAACCAAGGCCTAACGTTAGGTCTATGCTAGCCTAGGCCCTGGGGCAAGAGCTGCTAATTTCAACCTGTTACTGATTCTGAACTTTTTGTCAATATTTAAAATAATTGAAAATCAGGAATAGGACTAACCAGCATGAAGTACTTATTGGAGGGGTTTATGGGCGATCTCAGTACTTTCATGCCACAGTTTCTAATTCATCTTTATTTTTTTTTTCTTTTTGGCAAATATTTTGATGAATACACCTGCTGTCTTAAGGGAACTTTAGATTTTTAGGAAATTCCTTAAGAATACGCAACCGTTGTTTTAAGCTCTTTATCTATAGTAACAAGCAGACTTTTAATGATGTTTCTCTAATGAAAAATACCAGTTTCGGGTTTTGTATACTAAAAACCCAAATAAAAAATGTTTTATTAATCTTCAGTAGGGGGTGTTCCAAATTATCAACAGGGAGCTGGCCTGTGTCACTAATTCTGACTGCTAATTAATATATGCAGTAATAGGTCTAATTTGCTTCTTCATGCAGCCAAAAAATATGTTGGTGTTCTTATTTGCTTCAAACCTTTTGTATACAAAATGAAAACATTTTCTCTTAAGCAGTCCAAAATCCCCCCCCCCCTCCCCCTTTACTCTATATCCATTTTTTATGTCAAGAAATTTCCGTTTTTTTTTTCAAAGTACTAAAATGGTATCATTACAATTTCCCTGCAGGCATCCTAGCAGAGAAACAAATCTTAAGTCGAACAGAGCTGCAGACACCATGGGGCATGCATCCAGACAAAGAGCATCATTTCAGATGTTGTCATGTGTCATTGTTTTGTTTGTTTTTTTTTTTTTGTTTTTTTTTTTTGGTTATATGCATGTCATGCAGCATGCTAAATTGGTTAAGCAGCTCTTTCCAGCTTCAATTTTCAGAAAATTTTATGATTGTCCTTCATGGAACCAATTCACTATTTTTAAGTTGTCTGCAAAGAAATTTTGTAGTCCAAATAGTCTTAGCATGAGTATCTGTTGTGCTGGTTGGCTGGTTTAGCATTTCGTTTTGCAGTTTTGCCTGTAGTAATGAAATACATGTTTGCCCTGTCAGTCACATTTTAAAAGGTGAGCAGGGAGAACACCACAAACAATTTCAGAAACCCCCTTGAGTGATGCTCTTTTACAGAGACAAGGCCAATCTCACATCAGTTTTGCAGAGGGTGGGGTGTGCAGTCTTCAAGTGAGTTGACAGAGGCCGTTTAAATTCAGACTTAATGTTCTTGTGACAAGCAGATTAAGAGACCAGCTTTCCTGATACAATTATGCCATGAACCTTGCTCAAAATTTGGTCAGAGAATTGCATGTACAATAGACAGCTTGACATTGTAGAAGCTTTGTCTATCACTCATCAGACTTGAAAACTATTTCAAAAGTTGCAGCACATGAAACACATATTTTCATTATCCCCAGCCTGCAGTGGAAAACCAAAATTACCCAAGCGTAATAGTTTATTGACAGTTTATTGGTCCTGAAATCAAAAGCTTGCCTTGGAATGCAGCAACATCCTGTGCACTGGCAGCTACTACAACAATTAAGAGTATAAGTTTGAATAAGCATCTTATGGCACAATAGGGAACCTTGCTAAGAGGCCTCTAATCAATGTATTGTGCAACTCACCAAGATAACTGTCACAATGGGTAGCTTAGTTTTGTGTTCATTTATGCTAACATCTTGCAAGTTGTGTTTTGATGGTGTTTATACTAATGTTACAGAGATGCATCACTTTTTGTTATCATAACCATGTATTAACTCTCTTTAAGTTCACAAACAGCCTCAATTGTATTGCTTGAAATTCTCATTTTATCGTTAAAACTTTTTTCACTTAATTTAGTTGGAGTTTGGGTAGTTACGGTAGTTGCATGGAGTTAAAATATCACTGGTTCTAGCCTAATGTAAGCACGAACGTATGGTGCAGTGCTTGTCAGAGGGCAATATCAGTCCCCCATGTGGGCTTAGCCGTAATTTTCCATAATTCCATAACATGATGATTCCCTCAACAGACAATAATTTAAATGGCCTGGGGCATTGGCCTACGGGGGCAAATATTTGACAACATTTGTTCTAAAATCGATTAAAAATGGCTCAAAAATAATATTTTCGTTTTATTTACGAGCCGACTCTAGCCAAATGTTTTGCAAGATTCCGGATTAGATTCTCTTCACATTGGAGGAAGACATTTTTAGAGTGAGCTGAAATACGAGCTATATTCTCATCTTTTAAGAATTTGATGTCAAGAAAATTAAAGCATTGTTACAACTGATAATTCTAGTATACCTACGATGAAATTGTAGATTGGGGTGACCGTGGCGACTGGAGCCAAAGCATTGTTTCTGCATTGAAACTAGAGGTGTTCATTCATCAGTTGTGCATTCAGTTTGCTTTATAGGCTAGAACAGTGCTTCTCAACCTTTATGATTCATTCCCCACTTGGGAAAAATTTTGCCACCATTTACCCCTAGTATATAAAACATCGCATTACTAAAAACTAGAACATGCTAGTATGGTTTTGTTTCAAACCTATATTTAACGAACACAGGCCACAGATTTACACATAAGCGCAATAAAGACTTCAAAATCCCTTTTCAGTGAGAAATTTGTGCATGGTGTTTTTGAACAAAGGTCTTCACATCTGGAACTTTCACCCAAGCATTTCGAATTCACTCTTGGGGTGCACTTGCACCCTGGTTGAGAAGCACTGGGCTAGAAGTATAGCCTACGTTTGGGACACGATTTAGCCAGCTGTTGGAAACCCCATTCACCAATCCCTCTATTAACATTTTGTGTTCATGTTCAGTGGTTTACCCGCCCAACAAACATTGCATCCGTCTTCCCATCAAGCCATAGGATGTGAAACTTTAATGCAAAACACAATGATCAAAGCCTGTGTTAGTGGAAAAACTTCTGTAACAATAACAAAATATTAGTATGAACAAATGTGCGAGTGAAATCATGCATGTAGTTTTGAACGAAAAGTTTAAAATGATTTGAAATTTGACAGCATCTTCCTGATGTTTCCTTGACATTTTTCTATGCTTGACTGTCAAAGGGAGGTAACAACAATCAAAGCAGATCTCTTGAAATCGTGTCTTTGGCAAAACCTTTCCCTTTCGTTTTGGGCCACCTGTGGAAAACAGCGAATATAGTCAAGTTAATGTCATACGTAAAATTTAGTTCTTTCCATGACTGTAAAGGGCCATACATGTATGAGTATAAGCAGCAGCCTTAGGTTTTGCAAAAAATAAAAAGAAAATAAAAAAAGAAAAAATGGCCTCAATGAAGCAGTCTCTTTTTAAACTGGAATACTACAGAAGGGAAACATTATCTAAATAGCGTGAGTTGCATTTTGAAGATACTTTTAATAGGAATGCAATGTTTTCTAGAGATGAATTGCACTTCCAGATATTCATAATGTCATCGCGGCACGTTTATCAGACATGACATTGAATACACAATTTAAGTTTCCCACTCACTCTTGTTAAGGGACAATGCTGACGATAACTTCAATAGCGACTTGATTAATCATCGCCCACCTCCAAAACCCCCGCTTACTGTACAAGGGCATTTATGTGTCATCGTTGTACAACTCTTTGGCTGACTGATATATAAGCCATAGGACGTAGGATCGGGCAGCAGCTACTCTTAACTAAGGCTACAATGTGTTCTGCATTACCAGAGCACAGTTTGTAGATTACATACATGATACTCGTCACCTGTTACTGTCTTCTAGTTTTTAGGTATTTTGTTTTCATCCAGGTAAGTTCCCCCTTAAATATCAATAGACAAGGCGTGCTTAAAAATGACATCTCAACTGTTTTTTTTATGAGAACCTTATCTATCTTGTAATGGAACAAAAATTATTGAGATCTCTCTTTAGTGAACTGAAAATGACGAGCCAGTGCGCACACTAATCTTCTCAGGTCGCTGAACTTCACGCCGCTCGAAGTCCCGATTTATTTTTTCGGTACTCGCGATAGTGCTTGAAGTACAGTGTGTACATTTAAGACAACTTTAACTCATTAAGAGTGAGCCAGGGCAAAGTATTTTTGCGAACTTGCAGCAATCTCCAAACTTTGGTTGTATTTACCGTATCATGAGTTTATCTAGCGTTACGAACTAAGTAAGGACAGCAACGTTAGTTGTAAATGCATTTGTCATGTTACCGCTCACCTGTACGCCATGCATGTACGCAACTTTTGTTAGCGCTAGTTGTGCGACTTTTACCATCTTTCGTTAGTGCGGTATCTATTTGATCATGCATACTGTACATCGTACAAAATACAAGAGATCAATCGATACGTGATAGAGCAGATTGCAGCAACTTCACACACTGTTCCTTCACGTTTAGCCTGTGTGAATCTGCTACCTGGTATTGTTTGGGTTGAAGTGTCAGACAGGAAATGGGATTAGGCCTACTTCTATTCATACCGTCCAGAACCACTTTCTATTGACACCTACTCAGAC
The DNA here is from genome assembly GCA_037179385.1 of Holothuria scabra. Classification (NCBI taxonomy): domain Eukaryota; kingdom Metazoa; phylum Echinodermata; class Holothuroidea; order Aspidochirotida; family Holothuriidae; genus Holothuria; species Holothuria scabra. The sequence goes on along the minus strand of CM074188.1, from coordinate 13,220,801 downwards.
AAGAGCGCGGTATACCGTGGGTATTCGGCAGTCGGTTTCTAGCGCTGCGTTCGGTCATTTACTTTAGATCTGGCTGCATCTGTATTTGAGGTCTGAAACTTTAGTCCCATTTTCTTCATACAATGAAATTCAATAAGCATTTTGGTTTTGGCACTTTTGTTTAATGTGAAAAAAAAAATGTCCACCATTTGAATCCTCTGCTTTTTATTTTGTGTAGTTATTTATTTATTTATTTTTTTGTCAGTTTGGGAGGTTTGTTTCAGAAAAAGGCAGACCATCCAATAGAGAAATATCAGCTCCACAAGTGGTCAGACTACAGTACCCAAATTTTGTCAATTGAAGGGAAATTTCCCTTTTCTGCACACACATAAAATTATATTATGAATTGTGGGAAATTCTACTCCCTTCATGGGTATGGGTTACAAACATTTTTTTCCAACCCTGCCCGTTAATACACAGAAAACTGAGGCCACCAGTTGAATAAGTTACAGTAGCAATTATTGTGCACAGAAAATTTCCTTAATTTGTGCCAAAAAGTAGTTCAAAATCATTTCTTACAGCATAACTTTGAGCCAATGTATAGTTTTTAGTTTTCTCAGTGGAGGCAGTGAAATTTATGTAAAACATAATAATTGGACTACAGTAGTGACAAGCTGCTTAGAAAAGATACTTGGCATTTTACAACAATGTTACAACTTTAGGGTCAAATTGAAATGGACTTAGGGGGAGTGTTATAAAAAATTAGAACTCTTTTATGACAGGGCTAGATTTTCATGGTTGTCCAATTGTCCGGGACAACTAAAATTTAATATGGACAACTAAAATTTAATATGGACAACCAAATGTTGAAAGTTGGTTGTCCAATGGACAACCATCTTCTCTCACAATGAATTACAGTCAAGCAGCTTGCTTTCATCTCATTAAAGAAATACTGTTGACTGATCAACTCTTTCAACTTTTTTCATCATATAATTTCAGACTGCAAGTGTTTTTGTCTTGGAAAAACCACTTTTTTATTCTTGAAAATATACATTAGCGCAATAACTGTTTTGTACTGTAATTGTGCGCCAAATGTTTCGGACAACCAGATTTCCTTTCAGACAACTAAGAACACTGAAATGGTTGCCCAAAGGACAACCATAAATTTTTCTGAAAATCGAGGCCTGTATGACCTTGCAATCATCATTGAATCTCATAATTCTCATTCCTTCTCTTCATATTTATGCTGACTCTCATTTCAATGAAGGATAATTGCATACATGTTTTTACTTTCCTCGTTAGAATGAATGATTTCTTGTAAAAAGTGGTTTAGCCAGATCATTTCTCCAACGTAGATCTTCCTGGGTATTAGGGCTCAACCGATAATCGGATCGGACATCGGATCGGGCCGATATTCGCCACCATCGGTAAAATATCGGATCGGCATTATTCAGCTAAGTTCACTTGCCGATGTTTACCGATATTCCGTTTCCTGAAAACTGTGTAAAAATTTCAAAGGAACTTTTTACTACGTGGTCTTGCACCACCGTATACAAGCCACTTCCTACGCCTCGGCTGCAAGAAGTTTGTTTTTACTGAAAGTCCGTTTCCTTCTCTGGTGAACAGCCAAGAGACGTAACCTCAAGTTCACTGCAGATATATTTTGACACTGCAGGATAAGTAAAGGTTAGTAATAACAAGTCAGCAAAGTGTTATTCCGTATGTAATATTTAACAAATTGCAGTTGCATTTTCCCTTCACTATTGTCCCATAGTTTTTTATGGCAGTTTCATACATTCCTTATGCTCAAATAAAGAACAAACCTGCAATACATGAACTGTATGATTAAATTTCTTTCAAGAGTTACTCCGTTGTTGTTACAAACTTTGCTCCGCCTTTTTCATGATGGAATGATCCAATATTTGCATGGGTAAGACCTAGTGTTTGCACGTGGTATTACAAAAAAAAGTTTCAAAAAATGGTCCCGATCGCAAAAGCCCTCAAGGTTCGGTGATTACCCGTTTTTTTCTTAAGTCCTCCAGAATCTCTGGTGAAGAGTTTTTTTGGGAAGACAAGCAATACTCCCGAAGATGAGTAAAGTAGACCTATGGCAACGATTTGTTCATGCTCCTTTGGGTACTGTATATGCATGAGAAATTAACAACTGTATCAGATAGGTAGCGATCAGGTTCACAAACTTGTTCAAATCAAACGGACAGATATTAGAAATATGACAAAAAAACCCCTTCTAAGAAAATCAATACTTCTTTACACCTTTGCCTTTTTCATATTTTAATTTTTGAACGTTTTTGGACTCAAAAGCAATCCTGCTAACTCCACCTCTAAGCTGTTTGTGTTACTTCTTTCAAAACATAAGTTAAAAATATCCACCGATCCCAGCGTTTGCTTACAGTATTCTCTTTCACGTCCGAAAATGACGTCAATCGTGTTAAATTTGCATGTAGCGTACACATGTGCCAACACCCACGCTATCGTGGCCTTATTAGGAAGTCGCCTACCTGGGAGTACTACATAGGTTCATTCATAACCGCCCTGCCGTTCAAGTCGGGACACCCTTCAAACTCATGTCGAAAGGAAACCCTCCATCACACGTGTCTAAACGGCGACATTTGGGGCTCACAAGATAATGAAATTTTGCTTAGATCGTTATTTTTCCCAAACAATTTTAGAGTTGGTAGTTACATTCTATTATTTCAAACATAACACGAGGTTAATTTGCGTCGTGGTGAAGAACCAAACCAACAATCCTGGTGTCTTAAATTATCGTCAATATTTACGAAATCATTGCAGTCATATCTTGGCACTAAACATATAGTGGAAAAGTGTTCATTTGCATAATATTGACACAATAAACCATTATATAAACCAATTCAATGCTCGATTTTCTTTCAAGGTTTGGTTTTTATTTCGGTATACTCGAGGTAGCGTCCCATATTGTGAATTTTAGAAAATCGCTGTTAGTATTACAGTACACATGGTAGGGTTTAGACAGATTTGTTACAGATTCTTCAGAATATACGGCACGCAGTACATCTTGTCTGCAAGTTTCTACATAAAAAAGAACGGACTTGCAGTGTTGGCGCGCCCGTTGCTACGGTACAGTATGAATTACTGTAGCTTGCATGCAGATTTTAAAGTTAGTCTACGTTGTAGCATACACTGATCTGAGAAGCAACACTACTGTACTGTACATCACCATGATCGGCCTTCGCACCGGTGAAAATTTCAACTTAATTAAATAGAGTACAACCAAAATTCAAACTCAAATGTAATTTCAGGTGATCAGTTCAGTCACAGTCTTGATTAAATTCATACTTATTTGCAAACTATTAAACATTTTAAAGATGACTTTAAATAGGAGTAAATGCACGGGCAATGTACATAAAGAGGCATTGCTTATAGTTACAACAAGGAAATCTAGACCTACTAGTAAATGGGGAAAAATTGTGGGCCTACACGCATAGATACGGCGGGGTGACGAAAATATCGGATCGGATCGGACATCGGCCGATGTTGGGGAAAAACCATCGGACATCAGATCGGCAGTGAAAAACCACATCGGTTAGGCCCTACTGGGTATGGATACACTTCACTATGACTTTGGAAGCAGATATTGGAAAATATTGACCTTCCAATTTGAGGTGAGGTACAACTTGTGTGAATGATTATTCAGTTGAGTAGTTTCAGCAACTGTGCAGAAGTAGTGATGCTGTCCTTGGCTCAAGTTACGAGTGAGTTTATAAGGAGGACAAAAACTTGCTTCAAGGCCATCGTAAGGTGCAAATTAAATGGTTTTAATAAATGGTTTTAATTTAAAGGCCATTTCTTTATGGAAGTTAAAACATTGATGTATGTGTCTTCTTTATAAGTAAAAAATCAAGATATTGATAGTTTTCTAATTTTTGTGGAAATAAATAGGGTAGGGATTTTACCCTCCTTCTTTTGGGAAGGGAGGCAAATCCCCCCATGGAAACACTGCCAGTGGTCATCCTACTACAGGTTTGTTGCAAATGGCTATTTGTTTGGAAGAACTGGGTAAAATTGTCCTGCAATTTATGCATTCTATGTATGCCTTGTCAGCTTTGCCAGGTATGCTACAAGTCACACTCCTAAGGGAATTCATGTGTGTAGTTTAATGAAACTGAGTTAGAAATAGATTCATAAGAGCTCCCTCCGTCATCTAGATGTGCAAAAAACTAGAGCAGCTACAGTATGCTGCAGAATCTCAATACTTCAATGCATGATCAATGGTAATTACAAAGCAACATGATGTGTTTAAGTTTTTTATGATACAACAGAAGAGAACAAACATCCTTTTGGTGATCAGGTACAGTAACTATCATGCATAAAAATGAAATATGAAACAAACTTAGCATATCACATACAGTACAGGTTGGTTAAAGCTAAAGTATTGTGGTGCACTGTGGTCATTCAAACATTTAAAGCAGCGATTTACAATATCCTAATCATCTTATTCTAAAAAATTGAAATGATAACCAAATATGAAAACAAATTACAATGCCAAAAGACTTAGTGGTTCCTGTCGCTGAAATGTAAGCTTTTTTCAAATTAACAGTGCTCCGTAATGTACCCGCAATGTAGTACATGTAAGGCATCCAAGCTTCCTACATTGAGATCCCATTTGACCACCTAGAAGTAGGGTTCTGCTCCCTATATCACATCCACATAAACTATGTGTGAAATGTTGCAGTATCCAAGACCCCAACAATGAGAAATTGTGTAAATATGATATTGAGACTTTGACCCCTTGTGAACCCAAATGACATTTAACCTCCACTAAAAACAATCTATAGGGATCATCTACTCAATATTGTCAACCCACACACCAAATATGACATAAGTCACACATACAGTACCCTTCTTGAGATTAAGCAGTAGCGGTATATCTATATTACCGGTTTTAGTCGGTATTTCCACCTTAGTAATATCGTCGATATGCGTTTTCAAAAATATGGGTATATAGTAAAATCTACAGTATATATAGAAGTAATACCGATATTCCCCTACTCACTGAAATACCGATTCAACCAAAATATAGACACTCAACACAAATACTGATGATTAAAAGCAGTGACTCATGACAGATACGAGAAAATACCGATACCGAACCACCAATAAACTAAGAGTTTTCAATGAGTAGAGTAGACTAGAGAGCTACGAGATGTTTAGGTTCACCTCTCCGTGACCTTTCCAGTCACAGAGCTATTCGTTCATGTGCTGTGTATGTATTGACGGTATACAGCTCAGCTCATGCTGTATACTCAATGATCTGCACAGTGGAATAGTTCAATGCACTTGTTTACGTACATCGGCAGTGTCTGTGTACACCGGTATATACATAATGGCGGAATAAGAGTGTCCCAGTTCATGGGCCTATCGATTCAACCAATGTTTCCAAAAATATTTTTGACTGCAAATACCTGCGTTTCAAAACTTAACAAGTCAATTTCTTTTACATATCAACTAGTCTTACTGTTAGGTGAAATTCAAACGGTACTGTAAAGCCTTCACGATGTGTCCACGAGGGGCGAAAAGAACGTAACATTTTTGCAAAATTCTTTCGCACAAGTTAGATGTGGGAATCCACCGCAGGCTACTACAGTGAACGTTTAAGTCAATGCAGGTTTAGTATAGCAACTCAATCCTTCGTTAGCGCGAGAATTTGCTGCATGTACTACACAACGTAAATGTATACACTGTACATGTGCAAACATGCAAACATGTGGTCGAACAGGCTGTGCATTCTTAGCACATAACCTTTGCTGGATCTGCCCACTTTGATACAGGGGCATTTTTGATACAGAGTTCCATAAGTAATTTATTTCTTTGATCGAATTTTGCAAGTTTTTTAGCCCGCAATATTTTGCATTGCCGTTTAAAAAATGTCATTGGAACTAGGACGGGGCAAACTCTGTAAAACATTGCCGCGTAGAAGATGGGATTTAAAAAATATGGGAAAGTTTTCACATCGCGGACCTGGAAAAGGCAACAGCCCAGAGCAGCGAAAGAGCTGCTACGATGCAACAGAGTGCATGGTACCTGGATTTTGACAACAAACAGTGCAGTGTTCATAGGATCGGACTTGTGGAATAATATTTGAAGTGCGGGTTCGCTCACTGCTGATCAGGCAGTTGACAGAGAGAGGTCAGTTAAGTGATGTGATACCGACTTCTTTCAACTAGTTGACTATAATACCGAAGCATATATTTGATATCCAGAATATCGGTCGGTATTTTAGGTATCAGAGAAACTTTGCAAATATGCTGTCAGAGCTCTAGTGTTTATTGCTGTTTGAATTGACTGCGAGGGCCGACAGGCCTGTATGGGAAAAGCTGCCACCAATTATGTTTGCGGGCAATTTAGGAGAGTTGGGCGGGAATCCCGTGACAAATAAAATGAAAGTGAGAGAAGTAAGGCTAACACACATTCAAATAAAAAAAAATATTTATTCATCTTTCCTCTTTGTACACATTTAATTGATTTTTGCCGATCAAAATGAAATTGCGAACCTTTGTTTGTCTCGTATATTGATTATGGGGCAAGGAATAACCTTCGAACTTCGTTCCTATACACATAAAGTGTGTGTACCTATTCTGCGAAAATACCGATATTACCGGTATTATCGGTATTTTCGGACCTATATATCGATATTTTTCGTAGGCAATACCGCTACACTTTACTTGAGATATTGACTTTACAAGCAAAAGCATCACACACACACACACACACACACACAAGACATCACCATTGCATTGATTCCTTGCCTGCCTTTGGCAATATGATACTGTTGTACTAAAGAAATAATCATTGTAAAGCATATAGTGAATCTAAAAGTGTAAGCAATTATCCCACTAGATGGACTATGGAGACCAGTCTTCTAACCAGTTTCTAACGAGTTCCAATAAAACTAGTTTTCCTCTTACTACTGTCCTACCTAGCTTTCCAAGCATCAACCTCCTACCTCTTGTCAGGGATTCCACCAGAAACACAAAAAGGGGGGATTTATTACTGCTAAACCCCAAGTCCAAATTGATGCTGTCCTAAGCTTAAATTATGAGTGGGTTCAGGGGGACAAAGACTGGCTTCACAGCTCCTGTAAGGTGTAATTTGAAGGTTTTAAAGGCCATTTATTTGTGCAAGTTCAAACACTGCTGCAAAAGTGTCATCTTTTAAAGTAAGAAACCAAAATATTGTCAATTTTCTAATTTTTATGGAAATGAAAAGGGGGGGATTTTACCCACCTTCTTCTGGAAAGGGGAGGACAAATCCCCCCTTTCCCCCCTTTGACAGGAACCCTGCTTATGATCTCATTGACAGCTGATGGTGAAGAGCACAACTTTTGAAGGTTGAGAGCAACTGTAACATTCTCGTTAGAAACTCAATCAACTGTAAACGAAGTAACGAACTTCTCCATCACAAGACAATGGCTGGGCAGACATCTTTGTCAGACCAGACAAGATCATTTTAACAGTTACCTTATGCCTGATTGAGAAGAGGCTTGAAGCCAAAGACAAAATAGCAGAATAAACACACAAAACTGCATTATTGGAAAAAAAAGGAGTATAAACAATGGGCTGAAATGACACTTTTATTTGCACACATTTTTGACCACTTTTCAGCAAAAAAAAAAAAGTTATCAACCCATCAGATTATCAAGTTAAGATTCTGACTACAGTACATCAATAATTAAACAATGGTATGCTCAATACAAAAAATAATGATAAAAATGTCAAACCTACCAAACATGGCCATGCTGAAAAGGATTTTAGCTGCAGCTAGCAAACGACTAGTGTGACATTATCTCAATACATGTTATGTATTGAGATAACGACACTCCTAAAAGTCCTAAAAATGAGTGATTCTGCGATTGCACTCTCAAAATTCAAGGCCTGATTTTCCCAACAAAATATACTTATTTTGTGTCCCCTGTAGATCTGCCTTTGAATGCTCATCATTGCTATAACTTCTGAAAGCATTCTTCAGGAAAGGTGTACACATAACATATTGGTTGTAGACCACAGAACATTAATGAAAAACCTACACAGTATGAGGTTTTTGTTTAACAGTGAAATATTGCAACAAGGCAAAGTGTGGAACAAAAGTACCCATGAAAAATTCCTCGATTTTCTAAAATCTTTATAAGGCTGAAATACAAAAGTTGAAATAATGCTATTAAAAAACAAAAACATAAAAGAAAATTAAAAAAAAAACTCTTACACAGGCCTTGAATTCTGAGGGGCAAGTGCAAGCACATACGGCACTTGCTTTAAATCACTGTGAAAAAAGTGTTTATTTCTCAGGAAGGGAATAAATAACTTTCCTGTAAGGAAATAAAATTGCCCACAGTTCTGCATGTACTTTCATGAACGTTAAACAGATTTTTTACTCCAGATGGCCTAATTTCCTGAAAGGCACCTTCTAGCTTCCCTAATGTTTCTATCCATGGTGATTATTTCTACAACTATTGCAGATGAAGAATGGGACCAAATAGTGCACATAACCACACTTTCCTACAAATTGCGATTTGTAGTGCCCCTGGAAAACTCATAGCCTGTGCACACATATAATTAAAACCTCAAAACTTCCTCCCTGACAAAAAAAAATAACTTACTCAGGCTTGTAGGCTGGACAAGTTGTGCTAGTTGGTCATAAAATGGAAGGGGTCTGTAGCGCACATCAGGATGTATTACCATATTTGTTCTGATTTGAGGTAATCCATTAAATTCAAGTTTTGGAGTTCTTGAAAATCCATGTGAATGTAAATTTTGAGGCATTGAAGGGAGAGCTGGAGCTGGTGAACTTTGTGTTGGGAAGGAACTACTTGGATTTGTAGGTCTCTGTTCTGATGATACCAAATGACTTAAATAAGAAGAGTTTGGAGGTCCTGAAGGAATAACCATCCGACGAGGAAATCTCCTCCGATATAGTTCCTTTATTTTTATTTGAATAGGAGTACTGCAACCTTTCTCAAGGAGTGTCAAAGCTCTCTGCTGAAGTTCATGTTTGCGTCCACTTTTATTTCTGCCAGCAAATCCCAAAAGCACCTGAAGTTCAGTCACTCTGAAACTGGAGACCATATGCTGCCAAAAGAAAATACACAAGAAATGAACAATTGCCAAGCATGGAAAAGAAGGTTCCCTAGACAATGCAAGTAAAATTTTACTGATTACCCTGTAATCCTTAATAACTGACTACCCATTTAGCCAGGCTGTTAGGAAAACCAGTTTCGATTTGAAAACGGGTTCAAACTGGTTTCGTTTGATTCGGTTTTTAAAATTTTTGAGAAACCGAAAAACTGGTTACTAGGAAAAAAATGGTTAGTAACCAATCATGATTTTTGTTCCATTTTGACCCATCGGTTACTCGTGCGTCATTCCTCTTTATAGATTAACCGTTTTTGTATTGCCAATTACTCAGTCGCAGCGGCGTGGCTTTGTTAGTAAATTGTTACACAAACATCGCGCAACAAACAGTGTCAGCTTCTCACAAATTATCCCTCAAACAATAACTGTAAAAAGAGTTTTAAAATCGGCCATTCGATTGGACAGATTAACTCAGCCGCAGCTCCCTGAATTAAGTACATAATGATGAGTGACAAGTGGCGCACCCATTGTTACTTTCATTGGCAGAACTTCGTGTGCTCGTCTCCTAATCCCTTCAATAGCTACACCCAAGCACAACTTTAGAAATAAGCGGCATGTTTGAGAGATTACCAAGTGAGAAGAAAGCCACAAGACATGCAGGGAGCTTTAACAAAAGTGCGTAATGCTGCTGTGAAAAAGTTACCAAGTTCTGTAGGCCCTACTCCTATGGCAATAAAACCTGGCTCGAAAACATATCAACCTCCCCCCCCCCCCACCCTCCAGACCGCGTCTTTGGTCTAACGGTAAAGCATTCGCCTCTCACGCGGAAGGCTTGGGTTTGATGAATAGATTCCCATGTAGAGACATACCAAAAACTCTTCAAATGGACCTTACTGACATTGCGCATGATGCTCCACATAAGCAATGGAGTAGGGAAAACAAGCCAGTGAGCCACAACTGAAAAAAAAAAGCCGTGGCCTACTCGACCTGAATCAATAGGCTGGAGACTGGGCCGTAAAACTTTGTCTAACTACCACCATCCCCAATACCCCCACCCCACCCACCCCCTACTCCACCCCCCACTCCATCCCCCATCAAGAGACCAGAACTACACCCCCGATTTTCCCACGGAATCCCACAATCAATCAAACATTCCCCTCGTTCTTGCGCCCGACAAGGCCGACTCGGCAAGAAGACTTTAAATCCACAATGGTTTACAAAATTTAGTCCAGAAAAACACAGTTTACAATGAATAAAAAATACCAAAAGTCAACAGTTGAAATCAAGTCATTTAACACGGCCTATGTCTCTGCACATAACTGCTAAAATCTACGAATTCCAAATGGGACTTTGCTGCAATTTTTAGTCATTGTATTCTCAATGAAAATATAGCCCGATAACTTCGTTAATCTATCACACAAAAATGTATAACAGTTAAAAGTCAACATGCATTGGTTACAGTATACACCGCACCGCAATGAATCGAACTTTCTTGTCTGACTGTCTGATCTCGTGGATTTGTACATGTGTCGTAACGCTTACGAGCTGCAACCAATCGGGAAGAAACAGAGTGATGAAGTCACCGGAAAGTCCCCAAACCGAGACCCCTGATTTGCTGAACGTGTTGCCACGACCTAGCACATGACATTTTGTGCCACGGTCATTGGAGGGGGCAAAGGTGAACCGTGAAGGTGAAAGGTAAGGCTGTGCGAGAACGACAGTCCAAAACATGTTCAGACATGTATTCCTATGACGGGCCACGCGCGCTACAGAAATGCCGCTAGTTCTGTGATCAACGGCGACTGCTAGCTAGCTCACTGTACTGCACTTTAGATCTTGGTCGTAGGGGCTTTCATTGTGACTAACCCGTCTTCAGATTAAAGCAGAAGCTTGCGTAACATCTGTTCAGTCAATCTGGCCTGTTGGTATTCATTGGCCAACCAGACCGTTGAAAAGAAAGCAAATGCATGTTTTGCATCAAATTAGCCAGCGATTTTAGAAACATGCAACTGATCAAATTTAAGCAAGGGAAATCATAGCTTAGGGAACTGGAGAATGTGTGGGTCAAAGAGCCACGGTGTCGTATGGGACCTACTGTAATAAAGTATGCACTAGGCTATTATTTAAAAGTACGCAAAGGTGCGGCGGGCCAAGGAAAGTATCCAAATTGTTATCAGGGATGGCGGATTCGTAAACTCAATACCACGTAAATCTCTCTTGCTGGTCTTTCTGTAACTGTGGATTTTATTCGGATTAACTAGTATTTTAATTCTTTGAACTCAAGGCACATAACGATAGCCGTAAGTTTCTTTATTTTTTTAGTGGACAGAAAATAGGCCAACCCCACCAATTGTCTGCCCTATATTCAGACACCCCGGTATACCAGCCTGTCGAAAGAGGTGACTTACGGAAAGGACCGTGCACTGTATTTAAACTACAGTGGGGCCAATAGGACTATTTCAAAAACCGAACTTGAACTTCAACAGTATTTGAAACCGTCTACCCTCTTAGGATCATTTTTAAATTTGGGCAAAATTCTCCGAAGAAATATGTAATAGGCGTACTATATGGCCTAGGCTAATCAGGACTATTGGAACTTGGAATGTAATTAATTGGTCGGAGTTAAGGGGTGTCGCAATACTATAAGGATGTCGGAACTTGGAATGTCGGAATAGAGGAATGTCGGAAGATATTACTGTAAATCCCGGAGCTGCCAACACTTTAAAGTACCCATTTTTTCATCCGTTCGGGGTTCCTCGTTGTTTTATGGACTAATGTAACTGTACTACCGGTAATTCTGTGAACCCACGAGGGCTTAGGAAATAGCAGTTACACCCGATCAGTTTTCGGAGTATAAATCGGCGCCATCCTTTTGTACCCTTATTTGACCGTTTAGGGAAAGTAGGCGGTAAACTGTCTGACATTGCCCAGCCCAGTCAGTGAACTTTGCAATATTTTATGAAAGGCCTGAAATCATCATCATCACGATTTTTTACGACTGGGCCTACATAATTTAATGCCGGTTGTGAACGTATTAGCGGCAGTAGGTTACCTGATATTCATTAGCCTGTACCGCTGTAGTCCTATTATTCCCAAAAAGGGTAAAAACTACGGGGGAATATGTTCAACGTACATTTCAAACACAAACAATTTTTTTGTATTTCATGACTCCTCTGCTTCGTTGCTCTTTGATTTTATTTTGCGGAAGGGATGACATTAGGTTAGGAAAAGTAGGCGGTACACTGTCTGCAGTATTTTAAGAAAGGCCCGAGATTATCATTCATGATTTCAAACGGATTTTTTTTAGATCTCATAATTTTATGCCAGGTGGGAATATTTTCAGTTGGATCTCATGATGGTGTTTTTGTATTTAATTTCTTAGGCATATAAAAGTCGCATTTGCCGGCAATTTAGAAACGGACAGAGATATAAACAGAGCATCACGCAAAAAGTTTTGTTGTTAAAACTTGATCATTCTTCCAATAAACCCGTGAGCAAATGCTGGGCAAGTCAGCGGTCGATCCTCCTTTTTTTGCTGATGTTAATTGGCAATGCAGACGTTTCCGTGATGTTATCCGACCCCTCCCCCCCCCACCCGAAAAGCGAGCTGGTCCGCGCAGGAGGTTCATAGGGGCCGTGTTTGTTTTCAGTCAGGGCAGGGGGAGGTGCAACTACCTGGTTCAGTAGTGGGATATCGGTGTGCTGCCACGCAATGAACTAGGGCCTACGGTATTTTTTCCTTTAAGAAATATGAAACGACCGTTATATTTTTAAGTGGGTTTTTTCAATGATTTCGGTGAAAACTGACTGAAGACGTGCGAATATTTTTTTAAATTTCCATTACAATTTTGTGGTCAAATTTTTGTACGGTTTTTTATAGCGTGGAAATCATGAACACCCGGGGTAACGCCGCACAATCGAACAGGAGTCAAACGTTTGATAGGTCTGTTACATGTACTACAGTACCTGTGTCCAGTTCGTAACGATGCGGCGCCGAAAATGTGCAAACGTATATGAGAGGTTCGCAGCGCTGAAAATGTGCAAATGTATATGAGAGATAAACCTCTCAGTTCTTATACATGGACTTCCCCTGAGTAAGTTAACAAAAGAGGGATTATAGGACGGTTTCCTGTCGCAGCCGTCGCAGCAAACAATAGGGGGATTATAGGACGGTTTCCCGTCACAGTATTGATTTTTGGAGGACAGGTTGGACTGTACCACTTTGCCATTGTTCTCAAACTCGTCGAGAAATCGTTGCCTGTGGACGGTTAAATGTCGCACTCGTCCGTCGCAAACTCGTCTGTCAAAACGGACGGAACGGTACTGTACTCATGCAGTCAATGACAAGACCCAACGCTAAATTTTGCTCTTTATCTTGTTCAAAATGATCCTTTTATGCAGTTATTTTGGTGGGATCTCAAGAATAACAAATTTTTGGTTCATTCAAAAGTAGGCTAGTTTAACTTGAAGTATAAGTTGAAAAAGTATCAAACTAGGTCAGTTATTTTATATTTTGTGCATCATGGCTAGTGAGAATGTTTGTGAACATTATCTGCACTGTGTTATGAGAGAAATGTGCCTAGGCCATGTATCAAAAGGGGTCTGTGCCATTCTGCCATTGGTACTTTCCGCACTAGGAAAAGTGCATTTCCGCCATGGCCAAATGGCACTTTTTCTATGGTGGAATGAGCACATTTTCTGTGGCAGAAAGTACCAATGGAAGGTAGGATAGGTTGGAACTTACCAGACTACAGGACCAGGGCTGAATGGAGTTTAGAAATTTGTTGGAAGCATTATTAACTGGTGCTCATGGTTGAATGAAACATGCAAAATCATTTTTCCTGATTAAGTTAAGCCTAAAGGATCATTAAAACAGTGAGCAGCGTCAACGAACACATACTTTCCTATTGAGTACAATGATAGTGAACCCTCCTACATGTACACATGTATGAACGGTGACATTTAGTCACCATTCATACATTTAAAAGGATGAAACTTTATTCCCCACAGCCTACAATCAAATGACTTAGGCCTAGTATCCATTAGTAAGTACACATTAATTCTATTCAGTGTTCTCTTTCTTAAGCCTTCTTTGCACTTCCATTCAATCCATTGAACAAACTATGTCTCTACAATCTTGGATAAAACTCCCTGGGACACCCCGCTCCCCTACGCAATGTTGACCACAGTTAGCCTATTCGCGGCATATAGTCACTCTTTCAGCGCAACATTGAAAGGGGGAGCGGGGGAGGGGAATTCATGTAAGCCTTTGAACTGAAATTCAAGAATATTATGGCAAAGTGTCCCAACAGTTTTGTCCAAGATTGTAGGCCAAGACCTTTACTTGTTGTCTGACCTGGACTTCTGAAAATGTTTCGGAATGCTAGGCCGGTTACCGGTCGTTTCCCCCCCCCCCCTTGCCAGTTCGCCCCCAAATACTTATGAGTATGATATCAAAGAAACTGACCTTTAAATGCAATTTTGAAGTTGTCATAACAGTAATTTTCAAAAAGTTATGACTGTTGGCAAGAATGTGACCACAACCAAGTCAAGTAACGGTAGGCAGTGCACTATCTGACTCACCAACCAGTCATATGTTAAGTTGACCTGCTATTCTCTTACACGTCCAGAATTAAGTTTCACAATCAAGTTTAGCATTTTTTAAACCATTTTCGATTCTTGTGCCATTTATTGGAAATTATAAATAGAACCAAACACTGAATAACTACAAAATATGATGTGCGAAAGTTTACACAAAGGAGCACACGAACAATGTAGTAGCAATAACACAGATAGAAAGCGGTACATCAGTACTGTCATAACACAATTATAACTCAGCAATTGCGCACAAGCGTATGATAACGTTATGAGTTAATACAAATGAACAACTTGTTTCACCTTTAAAAATGAACTCAATCTCATCCTGAAAGGGAATCAAATATGAAACTTCACTTTGTAAAAATTGTTCTAAACCATTGACTTGTTGTAAAGGGACCTAGGCTAGCCTACTTCAGAAAGATTAGGGGGCAAACCAGGACGTCTTTGGGGGGGGGGGGAACAGGCAGGTCTTGTGGGGCTAACTGGTTAATGCTTGGGGGCAAACTGGTATTTAGGGGGTGAACTGGCAAGGGGGCGAAACGACCAGCTTCTGGCTACGCCTAGCCTAGGCTAGTTGCAATGCCAACAGTTCCTCTAGTTTCATAAATTTTTGGAAAGTGCCTTTCCTCCATAGGTTTTGCACCTTTCTGCCATGACAGAAAGATGGGTATTCTATGGCAGAATGTACCAATGGAGGAATGACACTGTACTCGTATCGAACACACAACCCTGTTCGAGGACTAATGACAGTGATGTCCACCCTGCACTTTAAGTTCACAATCACAGTGGTAAGCTAGCCTAACACAGTTGCTGAAACCATGATTTAGTCTAGGCTGGCCTAACATTAGGCTTGAATCATCTTACTTGAAACCCTTGCCCTGAAAATCTTGCAAGGCTCGGTCTTGTAAAGTAATGGTGAACGATAACATGACTCTGCTATTCTAACGATGTAAGTGATGCAGTTCCAAAATTGTCCTATGGCCTAATGTTATAGCCTAACAAGGACCATTGCGTTTTCTTCTGCATTACGAAAAGGTCAGATTCTTTGGTTTTTCGAGACCAACTGAGGGTGCACAAAATGTGGGCGAGAAAACACAAATATTAGACAACAAAACACAGCTTGTCGTCCTTTTACCTTCAAATCTTCGTTTGTAGCCATTATCGAGCCAGCCATTCACAAACGAAACGGCTATTTTGCCGCTGTTCCCGGTGAATTGGTGTCATACATATGCAACTGCGAATAGCCTAGCCTAACGTTAGGCCTATGTACGTCTGAATACGTTATCGAAGCTGTACAACATACGTACGTGATTCAATCGCCTAACACCTAAACTCAAAGTAATTAATATTAATGATGCATAATATTGTTGCACCTGAGTTAAAGGCTCGGCAAACAAGAAATAAAAAGCTGTACCATTTTAAAATATCTTACAATTTTCGTCCCTCATAAATTAATTTCATTATTTTTTAAATTATTTTTAACTACTTTACCACTCAAAAATACTTAAAAATAGTTTTTACAAAGAAAAAAAAAATCCATATTTTTAGCATTTGGTAAGAGCCTGACTTGAAAATACTACTAGCAACCGGCGACGCAAGTAAATGAAACTCTTAAAAATTGTTGGAACTGCAACAGTTCCTTACCATTTGAAATCATGTTTGCAACCATATTTTGAATAGTTTTGAATGTTTAAGTTCTGTGTTTAGCAAGAGAGATGGAAAGCCTCAACTATGCAGCTTTAAAAACTGCCAACCAGGTCCGAGAAGCAGTGAGTATTACTGGCTAATGCATTATATAGGCCTAGGCTAGGCTATGAATTCTTACGTTAGGCTAGCCAAGGCTATTCTGTGCACAGAATAGCCAAGGTTTGTAACTAAACTTGTCACTTGGCAGTATCACTTAGGGGCCTACCTAAAAAACTGTTTAAAATTTCGCGCGAAAAAGCTCAAACTAGCTTACTTAAAAATACCCAGGGACGGAGTTCCAGGTCATGCCTAAACTTTTGCAATTGTGAAGTGTATGATGGGGTGACCGTCGAGTGCGCACTTAAAGAAATGCGTCATGCCGAGATTGTGACAATTCCACCTACAAGAGTCGGAACATTTTATTATAAATCAGTATTATGTTAAATAAAGATATACTCACCCAATGAAGAATTGTGCCATCGATGGTGAAATAATTCTGTATTCTTTATGACAACCCAAACAAAATAAACAATCCCCAAGGTGCCCGTCGAGTGCGCACTGCAAAAAGGACAGAAAAGATGGCGTGTTTCATTATTTCAATGCTAACAAGTGCACTCATGATAGAGATCGGAGCCTGTCAAGTGATGAATGTTGTTACTTTGCGTTTAGACAAATCCGATTAGTGTTTGTTTTTAGTGACTAAAGGTAGCCATTATTGGGGTCCATCAGTCTTAAGTCGTCTTCATTTATTGTCTACGTGAATTTGAAACCCTATCATTCAGTGGAATTAAGTGAATCAAGATACAAATTAGTTTACAACCATCCATGACAAGGGTAAGCAAGGAGATTGCAAGATTTGTAGGTGATGTACCCCAGGAATCATGGCGGGCTGATATCAGACCAATGGCTGTCCGGATTCGTCTATAATATTAAAGCAACATAATAAAATATGACATCGAATATTGTGATAGTTCCGTATTTAAATATTTTCTGTTATTTGTGAGGAAAATTTCAGTTTAATGCATTCCACTCAATAGCGCAAGTGAAAATATTGGAATGATTTGATCTGATTACACGCATGAAATTAGTGAGTTTTTCTTCTTCGAAAGGGATGCCGACGAGAGGGCTATATAAGGGACGGAGGGTGGCGAAAGGACAAACTATAGGGGGTGGGGGAGGGGGGCTGGATGAATTAGGCGATTTCATGCAAAAACGTAGCATGAAAGTTGAGAATTGCTTGCTCTGTGAATCTGGTAGATTTATTTATGAGTAGCAAGTGATAACCAAACAGGTTTAAAAGTGGGCCTTCTGGGTGGGGACAACAAAACTGCCACCCTTTTTCAATAAACCCCCTCCCCAACGGTTGAACATTATGAGAAGACTTACCCTACTCTTCACCGCCGCAGTGTGGGCAAAGATATTCTCCACTCCCCACATCGTCCTTCCTTAATGGGACACAGAAATCCAGGTGTACCCAGTGTCCGCACTTCCCACATTGTGTCCAGTCGACAAATGTTACCGCCAGACGGAGTTTGTCTCTTAGATTTGGTGGCGAGAATCGCTCGCAGACGCAACACACTTCTTCGTCATCGCTTGAAGAGGCCATGGGTTCCGCTGGACAGTACGGTTTGCTTGGACCGGGCTTGTTGCAGTCATCGTCCTTGTTTGTCATCACTTTCCTTAGCTTTAAGATTATTTTATTTTCCGTGATGGCTACTCCTCCGGGCCTGTAAGCGTATTTTCGTTTTTTCGATTTTTTCTGCTGTGGAGTAGGAAGCTGGCTTGTGAGGAAATCGTCAAACGTGGTTGGATTTGGAACGGTTTCAGGACTGTTGTTTGATTGAAGAAACTCTGCCAGAAGGAAATTGTCTTTATCGACTGCGATGGAATTGAATGGAAATATGCCAGTTTTTTTGAAGGCACTGATCAGATTCTGGCTAGTGAATGACTTCTGATAGGCTCTAGAAATGAGTTGGCCAATCTGGTAGCGGGTGATACGTTCTCCAGCATTCTGATGCATATATCGTTGGCATTCAGAGTGGAAGCATCGCTTCAGAGGGCCGAATACTGAAACGTCCAGTGGCTGAAGTATGTGACTGGTGTGTGGGGGTAGGACAAATAGAATGATTCTTTGTGTCAGGGCAAATTCGATTAATGGGAGAGAGATGTGGGACTTATGGCCGTCATACAAAAATAAGACATGATCATTTTCAGAACGGGAAGGCATGTATTTAGTGATATGGTTCTCAATGTAGTCCATGAAGACTTCGCCGTTGCTCCAGCCACTCCTTGTCATTCTAAAGCCACTACCAGGTAGGGTGCCTTTCTTAAGGTCAGAAGACAGCCGCTGGCCTTTGAAAATGAAATAAGGTGGGATGTCCTGTCCGATGGCGTTGCCAGCTGCCAGAACGGTTGTAATATCTCCCCTTTCGGTTACAACATTGTTTACTTTTTGTCCTCGTTTCGCCACCACCAGTTGCGGTTTGTGCTCAAACTGAAAGCCTGTCTCATCGATGTTGTAAATGAGGTGGGGTTTTTCCTTTAAGTCATATTTGTTCAGGATTTCCTCAAGCTCTTTGAAGTAGCTTGATACCGCCTTCTCGCTGGTTGCTGCTGCCCTCCTCATTCCGAGTTTTTGAGGGCGTACAAGTTGAAGTTCTGGCCATCTCCGCATAAACCGGCGAAACCAGTGGACTGACATGGGTTTATCTGTTTCTTCCCTCAAGTTAAGAAAAACTGCTGTATTGTGGGCAAGTTTCAAGACCCCAGAGCGTGATAGTGGGAATCCGATCTTGGCAAGGTGAATAATATGGTCTTTTAATTGCCTTTCGTGTTGTTCGGGGATTAAACTTGGTTTTCCTGCCATTGGGGTGTCTTTTCCATTCTTAAGAAGTGCCCGTAATGTTGATTCGGGGACACCACATATTGTGGCCGCCCTTCTTTTAGGAAATTTCCTTTCCGACACCAGTTTAATTGCTCTTGACATGTTGTTCTTGTCATAAGAGCAGCGGTTTTTCTATCAAGAAAAAGGAAAATGAAATATACAAAAAGGCTCCTGACTTGGATAATTTTTTTTTATTTTATCAATGGTCTAAGGAGTGTCAATGTAGATTGGGTTAGATTTGTGAGACCGCGCCGATTAGGTGGGGAGGGGTTGTTTAAGTTAACAAGGTCAGTATAGTGATTACTGGTCTGGTTGAACTCAGGGGACTCCAAGAAATTAATTTGGACATTAAATTTGAGGTAAAACTATTTTATGATAACAATTGAAGTCAGAAAGACATTGAGGATGATTAGGACTACATTGGGATCTGTTACTTTTGTCAAGTTGAAAACAGCCCCCCTTCACTTTACCCATCTCCGGGCAGCTGGTCATCGTTCCCAGAAAATTGGACATAGGCCTCCTCAGCCTGAGTGGGCACATCGCCCTCATAAAATATAATTATGAAACTTGTCAGATACAATCCTATTCACAGGAAATCATGAATACAGAATCTAATCTCAGTTTGTTAAAATCCAACATGTTATTATTTCAAATGTGAAGATATGGACATGGCTCCCACCGAACCTAAATACCAATTTATGTGATGTATCAACCTCAGGCTATAGCTTTAACTTAAAAAAGGTGCTTAATATTCATAGCAAGTTTGACCTGACCTCCAATCATAAATATCAAAATAAAGCTTAGGCTACGTAATAGGTTGCATAGGAGATGTCATAAATTATCAGCTGTTCGACGGTAGCGCACCGAAAGAAATTTCTGTGAAGAATTTGACATTTTGCCACCTCCTCCGGGATGAACCTGTTGGTAATGTAAAATTAGTAATGGCCTAATGAAATTCAATCAAAAATCAATGAAAATGAAATTCAATTCACCTGTTTCAGGTTCATTTTGGTTGAAAAACGATCGAGTGATGCTGCTTTCATTCGATGTACCATTTGAACGCGTTACCACAGCCATATGGAATGGTTAGGCTAGACGCGCACTCGACGGGCCCGCGCAGTCGACTGGTACCCTACTATACCATGTGCAATTCACGAAGCAGATGACATCATTCCCCCTACCCCCCCCAACCAATAGCGGTACTCTATTTGTTCACGTTTTTTCAGTACATGGCAAGCGCAATAGCAGTATAGCACATTACAGGACACTTGCTTTGCTTTACCAACCCAAAACATGGGGGTTTCAATACAAAACACGCATGTTCAATAAAGCTTTATTTTCTGTACATACACAGCACATGATGGGCAGTTGGTTCACATCCCACGGAAAACTTTTATATCAACTACGGACTCTCAAGGAAGTTTGTTGTGATTTCGCATCTCCTGCCTAGCCCTCGGAATAACTACTGTAACAGTGTAGCTAAAGATTTCTCGAGTCTTACAAGTTCCCACCACTTATACTAAGATACGTATCTCTTTACAGAAATTCAGTATTTCGTCCAATGTTTATTACCGAATTACCTATTTTGAAAACTTAAAAATTTCCCATCTGTAAGCATACTTTGTTCTTCAATTTAAATACATTTTCGTCCATCATGGAAAGTGTTTACAAGACGTGGTCAGTCATTTTGTTAAATTATGTTAGTTTTGTACAGGGATCTGAAGCGATAAAACTACACAGTAAAGTCAATGTGTCTTCTGAGAGAGCCTTCCTTCAAACGGTGCACTGTGAATGAAGCAATAAGCCCCGCCCCTTCACAGCGCAGCAAGTAATATTTTTTGCAGGTTGCCTAGTTTTAAGTACAACATCACTACAGTCCTGTATCAGGTTACGCAGGGGTCATGGCATTTGGTTCTGACTGTCAATGAACTCTGTGTTAATATGGGGCATAAGGTCATGTGTATATTAGGTCACGTGTATGTGGGCACTGCACAGTGTTTTTATGTTTTTCTAGGGATATCGAGGAGCCAAACAGCTTTAGTAAAAGATTGAAAGAAAGCCAGAACTTTCGAAAAGGAAGCCTCATGCATCAGGGCATAGAAATTTTTGTGACCAGGGTTATGGGTGAGCTGGCTGAGGCCAAATTTCTATGCGTCCAAGCTTACTTCTGGGGACGTGCGGGAAGAAGCCTAATTTATAAACAGCATGTCCAGAGACAGAACCTTGCTTCTATGATGTGCAGTCGCACCAAAACGCAAACCCTGCCTGGTTGTACTACTTGGGAAGAGATCGTTGTACAAACTTAACCATTTTAAATACTACAAGAAGGGAATACAAGGCCCCACCACTAAAATTTGTCCAATGCAATTGACTGGCCCAAATAAGCAGGCAAGTTGAGGCAACTCATGCCTGGACTTGGCTTAATTCATGGCATTTATTTAAACATGAACCAGACTTAAAACATGAATGTCAATTTGAAGCCACCCCCTACATACACATATTCCCCTAAACCATGTTTTATGTTATTTTAAGTGGTATTCTTTTATTACTTGCCTTTTAGTTTGCATTGCTGATTGCCATATTTACTATAACATTATGCCTTCATAATTCTTCAGATCTAAGTTCCCCTCTTTATTTTAATTTTTTCATTGTGTGGAAAAGTGGGGCTTAGGGACAAGCTCCCCCATGCGCCGTGTTATCCTGTCAATGCATGTTACTTCTGCTGCTATCATTGTTAGAGCATAGAAATGTAGGTGGTTCTGCCTGTGACTGAGGACTCTCTTTTTGTAATATCTATGGATAAGCATTTCAAAAGGAAGTACATAACATGCAGCTAGATCTAGAAGGTTTTAGCTTTACCTGTCACTTGAATTGCTCAAAACACAAGAATGAAGTGATTCAACTGGAGAAATGTAAATATAATAAATATTTTCAAATAATGAGTACAAATCATCATATCACAAATGGCTTTGAAAGTTGTAATTTGACTTAATATGACACAAAAGGAAAACTGCTTTGTCAATAACTTGCAAAAACATACAAATCTGAGGTATCCAATCTCTATACTTTTAATGATTACATTCAATTGCTCCTTTTACTATAGTGATTAATGCAACATTCCATCAGAATTACTATTTTCACCTGATGGGGACTGGTGGATCGCAGATGTTGGTGCAGCATGTACATGGGCATCCAGAGGAGAGAAAATGGGGGGGGGGGTACAACATTTTTGGACAAGTAAGGGGAATTTACCTAATTCCCAGAAAAAGCTGAAAGTAAGAGCAGGCACCAGAATTATCCTGACAATGAGCCCAGGCTAAGTGTCATGCTGGGGCGCAATTATATCAAACTCTGACAAACTTTAGACACTAAATCTCCCCAGATGGGACTATGTATTTGCTGGGGTTGGGGGAGGAAGAATGTTTAGTCAATTTATCTATGTGTGGGGCTGTTATAGCAATGAAAATTTTGCTGAAAATTGCTTTCAGAGTAGGGAAAACAAGCCAGTGGGCCACAATGGAAAAAGGCAGTGGCCGGCTCGACTTGAACCAATATGTTGGAAACTGGGCCAGAAAACTCGATCCAACTAACCCACTGTAGCTGACAGAAATATTTTATCATGCTGCACCTCCATAAATTTTGTTATTTTTTATTGTTAGTAGAAGTATTTGGAAAAAAGTTTAACTGGTAAAAAAAAAATAAGTGCTAAATTATTCATGCATTTTGTTGTTTTCCCAATTTACATAAAATGGAACATTTCATGTTGATTTTCATGAATAAACATACACAGTTTGTTGGTTGGTTGACTATGTACAGACTGACCATGTTTTGTGCACGAAAGATTGTTAGTGTATATCACTAAATTATAGAATCGTACAACTAACATTGTACTTTATCATACAATGATACAGGGGCACTTTGTTTTCCTAAAATTTCAAGTGTTTTGGACTTACATTTGGGACAAATTTCTCCCACATAACCATGGAGAAACTTTTGCAGTTCTTAAAAAGTTACGAAATTCCCAGCAGATTTAAGTACACTGTTACAGTATTGAACAGACAGGAGTGCATCAATGACAGTTGGTACTGTGGGCACAATTGTAAAATGTATGTGGGTATATACATGATGGATATGTACATACATGGCAGATTACATGCATACGGCATCACAAGACTATTGTACAGACTACAAGCTCAGTACACTGTATAGTAGCGTTCGGCTCTGCTGTTTGCTGCCATTCATAGTGCAATTGTACAGATAGCTGACAAACATGTGGGTGCTGTACATGTATGGAACATTGCTCGGCCAAGGACTTATATAGGCCCTACATGGACAGAACATGTAACGAGTACATCCTGTCAGTAGATGGTCACCACTGACTTGGACAAAAAGGGCCCACCAAGATGGCCGCTGTGAATCTATAAATCTTCTGATTTGACAATGACTCTGTAATACTTTAAACAAAATTTAAACTTGCATGTGGAACAATATCATGTTCCTGTAATAAGTGTAGTGATTTTGACCTTGCCATATTTCAAAAATATTTCAACTTTCTTGCAAAATATGGGATATACTTGAGAAGTCCAAAATTTCACACAAAACATAGAGCAGGATATAGGAACCTAAAGGAATAGATTTCTATTATCCTGCTCTATGACACAAAATCATAGCAGACAGCCATCTTGTCAGCTTTTTGCTCACACTTACGGTAGTGACAAGCAGTATGCTCGATCCATGTGTAGGAAGTCCATGTGCAGGGCACACAAGCTGTATCAAATAGTGGTGTTGGAGTGTTTCATGAATTGTCAGTCTTCATATCTGACAATGTTATATAGGATCAGAAGGGAAATTACAGTATATAGTTGGTGCAATTTTAAAAAATAATCTGAAGAAAGCTTCAGTGAATGTGGGATGGGCTTTTACTCTGAAAAGATTCAATGTTAAATTCAAACATTTTTGCCACATACAGACATCGGCAAACAAATTTCACCAATCAGGAAGTTGCACTTTGAAACAGTCAATGGACATTCATGTTTAGGACTGTACATGTGATTTCCGTTAGCCTCTTGAAATACCAGCTTGGTGCATCAAGTACCTGAAAGATATGAATTTTTGCATACAAAGATGTACTTTCACTGTGATGTAGTGTATCAAAATCCCAGGCTTCAAAACAAAGTTTCCCATGAGTGGTGTAACTGTAAGATCCTACTGTATTTCCTGTGCATGCTAACATTTTCAGACTGGAGACCATGCTCTGCATTGGATTCACAAATAGATGGCAAAACAAATCCTACTTATGGGATTTTTTTTAGGGATGAGGTTTGCGTTTACCTTTCTTATGCAGGTTTTCTTTTAAAATAAGACACAAGTTTTGGGCAAAAAGTGCCAGAGAATGTAATTAGCAAATCGTTTTTGTGGGAATTTTGTATTGATGGAGGCACTTTCGAAGCAGTATTGTCACAAATGTTGATGTTCACTGTTCAGCATATGTGCTAAACAGTATACAGTTCGTATTTGCAGTAAAACTAAGTGCAACACATACAGCGCAGCTTGACTGACACATCATCAGCCAAAAGTGGACTTTAATAAATGTGTGGAAAATGTCTGTTGTCAGGGTTTGAAATTAGCGTAAGCCCACTATCCCATAGGCAAGACCAAATACAGTACTGCTTATGCTTTAAAAATATGACGGCCAACACAAGTGTTAATATATCAATTTGCCGGTATATTACATACCAATTTCCTGGCTGCTGTACTGTACCTGTATATAAGATTGTTGCCCAAATGTCTTCAAATCTGTTGTACACTGCCAAACAGTACATGCATGCAGTACATAAAAGAATGTGAGTACTGTATTGCAGATTGTGCATGAAATGCATGGTGGGACAATGTTGGTTCACAGCTGCTTATCTAGTTGTTGCAATATTCTGAGAAGTGCACACCGCACATTGTAATGTAGGCATAGGTTTCTCGTTTACTATTGTTTAAGTACCGATCAACTGCACTGATTGAGTACATAAACCTAAACTGAAATAAAAACTGCATGATCAAAAAAATAAAAACAAAGACGTGTGAAAGAAATGCAGACTTTTATTTTCATTTTTTCATCAGTGAGGTAAATGAAATGTTTTTCTACCAAGCAAATTCATTTACTTTGAAGTTTCAAAGTATTTTTTATGAAAAGGAGGTTCAATCTGGCTATGCATTTCAGCCAGTTGTGCACATAGGCCTAACATTATACAAGTACCCACAGGATTAGGCCACCTTGGTGATTTATTGGGAGAGGGTCTCCTATCAGCCCAGAACAGCTTTTCAGTGTGTCATGCAGGGGTGACCTCGAATAATACAAGGTTTTAGAAGTCAAGATGATCGTTCAGGTCTGTCAGAAAGTTGAGCTAAACAGAGTTAATAAGAGGATCAGCTGTGTTGGAATTTTTCAGAATTCTGGCTAATGGGCATTTCCTGTAATGTAATGCTAGTTTTGAACCCTGTCTGTTATAGGCTATATATGTGCAACATACTGTATTAACTGTGTTCCAGAAATGAATTTCTGTAATGTATGGAATCAAGTTTTTGCAGTACAACAGAATGTAATAGATTGAATAATTAATGCTACCTTGATGCATGTGTAAATGTCATGCCTACATGGACTGTCTGTCTATATGAGCAGCTGCTGTACTTTATAGTACTTGATAATCAGTTTACATGAATTCTACCTGACAGATCAAGTTTTGAAGTGGATTTCATTTTTGAAGGATGGGTTATGTGTTAACTTGTTGCAGTATTTTAATTCAATACAGTGTAGTTTTATTTGGACTTTCTTTTTAAACTTTTCAAGACTATGCAGAACACTTCTCATTTTTTTTTTCACACAGGAAGAACAGCGGTCAGATGCTAGGAAGAAAAATCTTCTCATTCTGATGCTCCATCATCTTGTACAAGAGGGATACTCAGAGGCAGCAAAAGCATTGGAAGCTGAGAGCAATTTATGCTTCAACAAATTTGAAGTCTGCGATAATGTTGATTTGGAAACTGTGTTAATGGTACTTTAGAAATTGTAACTTTGTTAATTGAGGTTCATTTTGCCTTCTTTCAAAAAATGTAAATGAATATTCCATATTCCCTGATGAGTGGCAATAACACTTTGCTTTTAAATGGAGGAGGGAGGGAGGGGTACCTGCCAAGTGGCAGACTGTCTAATACAAATTCAATAGAAAGAGTATATTGTCTTCATCAAGAGGATATTACCTATTGTTAACAATCATGAAATGTACCATTCTTGAAGGGAGATGGCTACTACATAGATAGTACTTGCACCTTTTTTGCTTCTTTTTTCTGGCACTTAATTTGTTGTTACCCATAGAGGGGTTCAATTTATGAATTCTCTTGCACTTGCACAAGGGTAAGACTCACTCTGTGTTGAAAATACCCGGAATGAAATCCATGAAGGTTTGCCCATTGTGCAAGAATCAATTACCTTTAAATGGTACTTCAACATAACTGCTATGTAGACCAGCATAAGAACCAGATAATCGCTAATGTACTGTAGACACCCTCAATGAGATGTAGTTTCCTTTATCATAAGTTATTGGAACTTCACACAAAGTAACTCTCAGTAGGCCTATGTGTTGAAAGAATAAAATTCCTTGCAAATGCTCTGGTTTATGTGTACATATTAGAATTTTTTTTTGTTTGCTACCAACTTAATTCATAAACCAGTGGTGAAAATGACTCATATTTATGTATGAATGGTTTATTTCCTTCTGCCATTTTGATTTGACTGTTATCTTATTACTCATTTGCTTAAATATTCAAAAGAATCTTAGTGAGTAGTAAAATCAGATTTTCAAGAAAACATGAGAAGGTGCAGCACCTAAGCTTTTTTTTTTTTTCCATCTCATTTATTGAGCTAAATCAATTTTTTTTTACATATGTACAATCTTTGAAACAAAAATGACAGTTGGTGTTACACTTGTTTTCGTAAATTAACTTATAAACTTAAGAGTGGAAAAAAAGACGTTCTGTTCTTACTTCTGCTAAGGCTGAAAATACATGGTGAAATCATAACGAAAAAGTACAAATAACTAGTAGAAATTTACATGTATCAATGATATATACCATATATACATGCTTTCATCTCATTATCATTGCAAGGACATTCAAAGTTTTACTAAAGTAAAACAATTAATTATTGAAATGTATCCTCAAAATATAGGGCTCTCACATCATTTTTGTTTTTGCTCATAATATGAAGCTCAGCATTTAATAGAAATCTGAATTTTTTATGAAAACTTCTAGCATCAGGTTTAATATTCTCAAATTTACAACTAAAAATGTAATATTTTTATTTGCAGCACCTAAGCTACTACTAGAAAAAACATTGGCTCACCTGGTTTAACTTAGCCCACTTTTAATTTTAGATATTTTTCATTTTTTGCTGAAGTTACAATTGCCACACTTTGCTGTGTATGATTTTTGATTCTAAAAGGAGTAAAAAAAATGATGAAATGCTCTGAACAATATGGCTGAAATGAAAATATTTTATACATAAACATAAGGGATTGAAACATGATAGAAATCTTCTTTCAGTATGACAAATGCAGTAGTCTTCTCGTAAAACAGTTAACTAGGTATCATTTTCTTGCAGTGTATTACTTTTATAACTGAATGTAAACATTTGATTATTTCTCTCAATTTGCACAGGAATATGAATCTTACTATTTTGTGAAATTCCAGCGTTATCCAAAAATCACCAAAAAACTTTCATCAGATGGTAAGTAATTATTCACAATTATCACAATCTTTAAATTTTCTTTTTTAGTCTCTGTTTAAGTATGGGGTAGTAGTTACTGATTGAATATATTCAAAAGTTAAGATAGATTTATTAACATGTATTTTTCTGAACATTTATAAACACAAACTCAGCAGTGAGTGCATGGTGTAATAGGACAGTGGATTTTGTGGTTTGGCTGAAAGATTGGGTTTTAGCTCTGCATTGTAGTGTGTTTTTTTGGCCATATTTTGTTGCCCAGTTTCTCTGGTATAAATGTGTCTTCATATTTGAAATTTATGTATTTTGGACTTCTGTATAAATCTACTCATCATTGCAATTTTAATATGTTATAAGATCAGCTTAGAAAAATATAGCAATTTTAGCTAATTTGCATGCATTGTTTTTGTTTCCTTAGGTTCTCAAGTGAAACATCCAAAAACAAAACGGTAAGTTTTCTTATACACAAATCTAAATATTATGATACATTTTTAAGTCCTAACTAGGAAAGAATATTTGTGTTTTTTGCATTCATCACATAGATGTTGAGTGTTGCTGCTTTTAAACGCCTAGTTCTCTCACCCCAAACAGTACCAATTCTCCTAACCTTCTTACTGAAGCCCCTCCCACTTTTGCTTAAATTCATCCTCATCCAGACACCATCTCAGTTTATTGCTTCAGAGTGAATATAGAAAAACTCAATTTATATAATCAAAACACTCTCAGTATGGTTCATGCTGTGTAATATAAGCTTTGGCACTCTGCATTGTTTGAATTAGCTGTCAGTCAAAGAGCTGAGCCAATTGAAAATTTTGGTACCTGGGTACCAATACTGTAGTTTGGGGTGAGAGGTTTGGCCCTTTAAGGTCACCCTCTTATAGAATTTATAAGTAGAATCTTTAGGGAGTAGGCCAAGCAAGGTGACCCATTAGTGTAAGACTTCTAGGACTTGTCTGAGTACATTGTAAAATTTGAATTCTGTTTTGTGAGCTGTATCACATTCATAAATCTTTCGATTGATGTTAAATCATATTTAAGAGGAAACCTTAACATTTTGATCATTTTGAAATCCTTTAATTAGTATTTAAAGGATAATTCTTCAAAATATTCCAGGATTACATCAATTTGTATTCTGTGATTATTTTTTGTCTTGATTTTAGGCAAAGTAGCACACCTACTTTACCCAGAATACCTCATGCTCCAGACTCAAATAGCAGCAACTCTTCTTCTTCTGCAAATGGCAGTCGACGTAGACCAAATTCCAGTTCGGTCAATTCAAGGAAACAGTCCAGTGGAGAAAAGAAAAATACTAAAGACAACAACAATAAAACAACAAATGTAAGGTGTACTTCTGTTTGTGAGTGCTTAAACAATTAGTGTACATGCATGAATGGTAGTGTTACCTGGATTTACCTGGATGGCCACCCTCTCGTCTCGTCTTCGGCTCAAAAGAGTCTTCTTGAGAGAATGGCACTAAGGGATAGGAGGTGTAAAGACCCTTGAAGATCCTGCATTCCGTGTTGAGTAAAATGATGAAAGTGAACAACCAACAGGCACTGTTTTGCATTCATTTCCTGCCAAACAGTGCCTGTGGAGCCAAAAGAGGATGTTCCCAGGTACCGCTACTGTTAACAAAAAGTAGAGGAAGAGCCTCTGTATGGACACAGCCCCAAAGTTTATAAATGCTTCATTTTTAATTCTTTTAGATGGCATCAAGGGGAAAAAAAAATTGTACAATTCACAAGAGTTTCCTGG
Organism: Holothuria scabra; assembly: GCA_037179385.1. Lineage (NCBI taxonomy): Eukaryota > Metazoa > Echinodermata > Holothuroidea > Aspidochirotida > Holothuriidae > Holothuria > Holothuria scabra. The sequence goes on along the minus strand of CM074188.1, from coordinate 13,191,004 downwards.
TTACACCAAACACAAGTGAACAAGGTGAAATATTTGACAGAAAGTATGATTGACTGATTGCATGCTCAAGTGGTTGGAGCATCCAACTTGCAGCTGGCAGGTCTGGAGTTTGACTCCTGACCTTGTCATCCCAAAGACTTTAAAAATGGAACCTCCTGTTATTGTAGTCTGTGCTCAACATAAGCAGTGGAGTAGGGAAAACAAGCCAGTGAGCCACAGGTGGTAAAATGCTGTGGTCGGTCCAACTTAAACCAGTTCGTTAGAAACTAAGTCGTAGAACCTCACCTAATCAAATAACTTAACAGAAAGTAGCTTCTTGTCCAGCTAACCATAATTTCACCCATGCTTGAAAAATTGTCATGTTGATGTAAGATAGATTCATTCTTCTATATTTTGTAACCATTTTAAAATTTATGCAGGTTTAAATGCAGGCTTACAAAATGGTCAAGTTTGAAAATGTCTCTAGTATGATAGGCTCATAACTATTTATTGTCAAAGAGTAAATGAGGTTGATTTTCAATTTTTTTGCATTTTCAAACTGAGGGAATTGTTGAAAAGTATACACTCAATATAGTCAAATGCTAGTTCATAATATCTTTAAACCCTTGCACATTCAAATTCTGTTACTCTTGGAAAGGCAGTTTTAAGTTGCACAGCAAATAACTTCTGCTGGTAATAAATAATGTTGCTATGTAAACAGTGTCCTCTATTGTCAGTTGGTAGGAGCATAGGACTTGCAGCCAGAAGGTTTAGATTTTGACACCTGGCTGGGTCTTATGGAAGACATTAATAATGGAATGTACAGTTGCCATAGCACTTGATGCTCTGCGTAAAAATCAGTGGAGTAGGGAGAACAAGCCACTAAGTCACAACTGGAAAAAAAGGCTATAGCCAGCCCAACTTAAAAACAAAATTTGTAAGAAACTGATGGGTGAAACCTCATGTAAATCACTAACATCTAAGGTTTGTTAATACTGCCAGTGGCAACACCCAAATGCCTCCATTTATGCTGGTGGGTATGTGAGGTGCCTTTCCACCTTACATAACAAAATGATTGCCATGCTTTATTGTCTGTGCTTCAGCCTAACTTAGGATATACCCTTTCACCATTTTCAAGTTCATCTGGTATTGAAAGAACTAATCCATTACTCATTGAAAGCAGCAACAAATATGCCTTTAAATCGTTGCTGTGGAAGAATTTGCTGCAATCTTGTTTTGTGGTAGAAATTTGTGACAGATTGCATCCTGTGTTGCAAAGTGTAAATGTGGCTTGCTAGAAAACTAACCAAGACCATATCCTTTCTCAAAGTTTTTTCAGTTTGAATACTTAAGAAAGTCAAGTTGTTTAATTAGTTTACTTCCTATATTTTTTTCCAATTTTTTTTTTTCCTCAGGGTCCTGTCATGAATGGTCATGGAGACCCTTTGTCAGAGCTGTCTGTTTCTGGGTCTGTGGTCAACATCAATAAGTCAGTGGAACAGCCACCATCCAATGGTTCATCTAATGGTAAACTAGGTCCTAAGAAAGGTCCTATCATAGACATGCGGGCCATGTTAAATAATGCCATTAAAGGAGCTACACAGGAGTACTTGACAGATACTGATCCATCGGCAAGTATATCACTTTGTCTAGTTTTACATGACACACAATAGGAAAAGTGTGGAAATGGACTGGTATTTTATTATGGTATTGAAAATTTTTGAATTTTGTCTGCAAAAATTAACGTATATGGTCATTAAGTTTGCGCCTACAATAGTTCCGACCATGTTTTGTTTGTGTTCATGCTGGGTAAACACTTTCAAGCAAAGACCACACTATACTCAATTCTTTATTTTTCAGTTCTAAGTATTTCTCTTTTCAAAAAGTGTGAAAGAGGCTTGAATTTCAATACTGGAAAAGTGTGGAACCCTGAGACCTTAAACATGTACCAACTGTTGTGACCTATCAAGAACATAACCATAGTGGTTTGAAATGGATGGGCGAAGACCCTAGGTGACAAGTTAGGATATAGTGATCAAGTCAGTTTTCTACTGATGTTACGTACTAAAGGGATGGCCTATGTGAGGGTTCCATATTCAGTGATCATGACCAGCGCCTTTGGAAAATTTTCAATTTGACAGTTGCCTAAATGGCTATACTTCAATATTATTCCCCAATTTTTTTCCCCAATAGGTGAGAACAAAATGATGTAGGTCTACATTTGCACATTCAGTAGGCAAGCATGAAAAAAGAATCCCAAGGACTAAATTTTTAGAATGTAGTGTAAAGTCTCTCTTTCTCACAATCTCTTTTGCAGGAAAGGCTATTGAAACCATTAGGTGGTTATGCAGGGTATACCCTTGAATGGAGAGAATTAGCACAAAGCATTAGCAAAGATATTTACCTTCACAATCCTGATGTAAGGTGGGATGACATTATTGGACTTGATGCAGCTAAAAGACTTGTCAAGGAAGCAGTAGTTTATCCTATCAAGGTAATAAGCAAAAATCATCGTACTCTCACTTACATAGATTTGAGATTTTTATTTGCTCTTAACCACTGAACCTCAGTCTCAGTGGACTTGGCTAGGGCCTGGCAGGCACTGATGTGCTTACAGAAGAAAAACCACAACCTACATTCCTTACCTGAATCACAACTGGACTGTCCGATTTACTGCAGAACCTTATCCGGCAATGTCTTCAGAAGGTGGTGCTATACCTCATTTGAACCAGTCCCTAAACACACCCTTGTTTTGTTTCCAATGGAATTGCTTACTGAAGAAAAATCACATTTGCACCAACTCATTGTTGAGCTCAAAATGGAAAGGCTCAACTGCCCATGACAAAACTTGCTATTGAAACCATTCAACTACTTCTCTCTCACAACTTTTAAACACATTTTGGCATCCCCTCCCAGACTTTCTATGAAAAGGATACATTCTGCTTTATGGCTTCACTATTTGGGGATAAATTTTTGTGTGGAATAAAGTTTGCTGTAAGAATCTTTACACAGCCCTCTCTGTGTCAGTAATATAGTCATGTTCTGATATCTTATAGAAAGGCTAAATACATTTCATTAAACCATTAAGTAGATGTACAGATACATTCCAGGGTAATGGCACAGTGATATCCCAAAAGCTAAACAACAGTGATGGCATTAGAGGGATAGATAGGGTTTTGCACCTCAAATCTGGTCTAATCTAGTGGCGCCCACAGCTTCTTTTCCAGTTGCGGGGTGTGGGATTGTTGTCTTTACTCCATTGCTTATTGAGATCATCACACACAACAGGTGTAGGCTCCATTTTGAAAGGCTTTGATGTGACCCAGCCTTTGAATCTAACCACATACCTTCTGAATGAGAGTCAGATGCTCTACCAACTAGACTTCAGTCCTTGGTCTTGAGCAATATACTGACATCATTTGCAAGACCTCTACTACAAACAATCTGACGTTATTTCTTTTTATTGTCTAACAGTATCCACAGCTCTTTACTGGGATCTTGTCACCCTGGAAAGGTCTTCTCTTGTATGGTCCACCAGGTACAGGCAAAACACTATTAGCCAAGGCTGTTGCCACCGAGTGCAACACAACATTTTTCAATATATCAGCTTCTAGTATAGTCAGTAAGTGGAGAGGAGATTCAGAGAAACTTGTCAGGGTAAGAATTCTATTTTTTGTACGTTTTGTTTACTTCCATTTAGAGCATTTTGCATTTTTTAAATGAAAGTATTGTAGAAAATTCAAGCTAAACCTTTTCGTCCATCATTTTAAATGATTGCATTTAAAGTTGTCAATTGTCATTCTCTGAAACAGTGGTGTAGATAGAATCCTGAAGTGGGGGCAGGGCAAATTGAGGGAAAGAAAAACTGTGAGGGGGAAAAATTTTTTCAAGAAGCATGAAATCAAGCAGAAAGTGCTAGTAATTGCGGGTGGTTCTGTGGGCCCACCTTAGGATCCCTAGTGGTGTCCAGGGGCAAAGTCCTGGTGGAGGTCCCGGAGGGCAGTGAAGTCCTCAGAAGCTCCAAGCTTTTAGTATATTTCTGGATCAAACATTAAGCCTCAAGATAGGCATAATTCTGGTTCAATCATCCATTATTGCAATGATTTCAAATGATTTGAATGTGTTAGTCTGTCCTGCTGTCGCCATATATGTACAAGTGGTACCAAGTTTAAGTAGTGCAAGTGTCCTCAAAGTGAATTTTGTATCATCCATCCTAGTTAAAAAGTAAGCAATATTCAGTGATTGAGTGAATATTGCAGGCTTGCTTTAAAGGGTATGGTATTGTTCTCAAGGCAGGAATATAGCATTTGCTAGTTACTATATCAAAAACTAGATGGATGACAACTGCACAGAATGTAGCAGCTTTGGTCTGTGGCTAGTGGGCTAGTGGGAAGCATAGAAATAGCCACTGCACAAGCTTGCTCTGCCAGTGAAAAGTTTCACACAGGAAGTAAAATAAATATGGCTTACATAGTTTCACTTTGAAAACTGTGGAATGGTTTAACCAGTTTGTAGGATTATTTGTGAATCACTTTGCCTAGAAATCACCTGTCATGCTATTGTATGTTGGGATCTAAGAGGGAAGCAATCAGGAGTGCCTCCATGCCCCCTTCCTCCTGCTTGTGCCACCACTGCTCTGTAAGGATCCATTTCTCTAAAGAATTGTACCATACTGAAAGAATGGAAATGCTTGATTTGTTAGGTAATTGTATGTTAGTCAGGTGGGATTTGATGACACACCAATACAGATTGTGTTATATAGTTTTACTAAGCTAAAAAAAAGGAGACAAATGTGTGGGTAAGATTACTTAAAAAGGGAAAAAAGTGGGGTCAATTTCCACCAAAATATCTAGGCAAGTGCAGGAGTCATGTCAAAAATTTCTATTAAGCTTACTTTCCTTCAGAAAAGTTCAGGTTAAGGGAATAATCTGTCTGTTCAAACAAAGTTTTAATGTTGGGCATGCATAGTATTTCTGGGGTATATGGGAGTATTAATAATAGTGAACGAAAATGTGACTGACAGGGAAGGTAGTTGTAAGATAGTTGTATGAAATGGATTATCTAGTACATACAGATGAAGCTAAAAGCATTTTAAAGAAGATACATTGCCAGATGACAACACTTTTACCTCTTTTCTCTCAATAGGTTCTTTTTGAACTGGCAAGATTTCATGCACCTTCTACTATCTTCTTAGATGAACTGGAATCAGTGATGAGTCAAAGGGGTAGCACTGGTGGCAGGTAATATATATCCTCTCAGTCTGACGTTTTGAAGTACTGATAGCAGGAATAGATTTCTGCATTTGTTGAGGAAAGATGCATGTAAATGACTGTGTTTTAACATTGTCCCAGAATTTGGGGGAATCTTGATAAGTTGCAACTGTACAAGTCAGATGGGAAGGTAGGGAAAATTCAACACTCTTTGAAGGAGTAGAAGTTTTTCAGATTTGAGCAAGTATCTTTACATAATAACAAAATTTGAAGAAAATATTTTTAAATTATGTCACGATTGATCAAAGTTTGATCTGCCTTTTCTGCCTTTGTAATTTTGCTGTTAAAATCAATTTTAGGCTTGATTGGTAATCTGTACGAAACAGGTCTAATCAGTCGTTGTTTCAAAGTCTCTGTAGCCAAGGCCAAAAAGTGCAGAACATTTGTGATGGAAATTTAAACTTACCTCCCTTCTGTACCTTCTGGTTAGGCTGTTAAAAAGGGAAGTTAATTGCTATTTAAATGATCACTCATTATTTTTACCTGATTCTGTGGTAATACTTCTTGTTAATACCTTTGAAGTAGGGCTGTGACGGTTAACCGGTTAACCGACCGACTCGTCAGTTACTGGTGCGTCATTCCTCTTCATAGATTAACTGTTTTTGTATTGCCAATAACTCAGTCGCCGCCTCATGGCTTTGTTAGTAAATTGTTACACAAACATCGCGCAACAAACAGAGTCAGTTTCTCACAAATTAATGTACTGTACTGTAGAAGTCAACCCTACGATGCACGTAAAAATAATGATCTAATTTTTAGCGGTCCTGGACAGCAAAAAATGGACTCGATTAACGTTATCTTATGGTTCCTTTCTGATATAAATATCCCCGTATTTTTGCCACTTCTTGTCCAAACATTACCCTCATGTTTAAAAATAATCAGCAGATGAAATGCACTTAAGTGAGATCCCCGAAAAATCCAAGTAGGCAGAGATTTGTGATGCTGTTTCTTGGTGAATTTAGCACGGGGCTTGGCCGGCTGCACAGGCCAGCTATGTAAGCCTGGGAAGTGCGATCGTCATAAAGCAAACTCAATGGGGAAATTCGTTCCGAGGTCTGGTATTTTCACACACTAAATCCCATAGGCGATGGCGTGAGTTGTGATTGCCTGGCTCAGAACCAACGTATTTGAACCAATCACAATGCAGAGGCATTTCAAATTTTGCAATAGATCATGTGCATATGATGTCACTGAGCAAAACATGGTCCCTTGTTTAGTGGTAAAAACGGATAGGCACGCAAGTCTACTGCATGCATGGGACCATGTGCATCATTGTTTTCGTTCGTAACGACGTCATATGATAACATTCTGTAAGTCCTACTGTAAACAACTTTACGGTAGGAATGCTGGGAATTCCTTAATTTATGCAGGATAATAGGGCTTGGTTGTGCTGTTTGCGGCTGGTGGGCGGTTAACAGTTCAATTGTACAGATCGCTACTATGACAAACACGTGAGCGCTGTACATGTATTGAACACTGCATCGAAGCAAGCTGCATCAAAACAGCGAGCGGTGTGGGGGTGTTTCATGAAGTAACTGACAATATAACATAGGACCAGGCGGGAAAATACAACAGTTGGTGGAATGTTAAATAGTGCACATGGTCTGAAGAAAGCTTCAGTAAATGCGGGATGGGTTTTTACTGTGAAAAGATGATATAAACTCAGTGCAAAATACCAACATTTTTGCCACATACTTACATTGGCGAACATGACTTACGGCGCCATTTTTAGACTTGTACTTTCATGTACAAAAGTAATGGCGCTCTTTGGAAATGTTGACTTGTTGTTGTGTGAACATTACATCATTTTCGGTTAAAAGGTTAACCGCCGGTTAATAAAATCGGTTAACTGGATAGTGAATTAACCGAAAATGCACAGCCCTACTTTGAAGTCACTTAAGTTCAAAGGTAGCACTGGGAGGACAATGGACTTTCCCTTTCAGAACAGTGCAACAGTTATTTTGTTGTGTTATTGGATTCTACAGCATCGTAATGAAATCCACCATGACCATTTTCAACAATCATTGATTTCTACAGTGAGCATGAAGGTAGCAGGAGAATGAAGACTGAGTTGTTGGTGCAGATGGATGGGTTGGCAAAGTCAGATGATTTAGTATTTCTCCTAGCAGCATCCAATTTGCCTTGGTAATTCAGTTAATTCTGTTTTTATTAGTTACTAATTACTGCTGCTGTGGATGTGATTAAGTTTCACTTAAACCTAGGGTAGACTGATTTCTGCAAAAATGTCAGTTAAGTTTTGAAGCATCCTGTAAAATGCTTAAATAAGTATCATATGCTTTTGGGAGTGAACATCCAAGAAGTACGAGTGAATCATTTGTTGAAGGTTTGGTTAGATATCGTTTTATACCTCAACTTACAACCTTATGGTTTAATATATACGAATCCAGACAGATTGTGATGGTCTGATTTTAGTCGGCCATTACTGGGGTCCATCACCTTTCATCTTAAAATTTCCTTCCTTACCTGTTACATGGATGGTTGTACACTAAAGTATATCTTGATTTTCCCAACTTCACTGAAAATGAGGATTTGAAATTCTCGTAGACAATAAATGAAGGCTGATGGAACCCAGTAATGGCTGCCTACAGTCACTAAAAACAAGTGTTAATCGGATTCGTCTTTAGCTCTGCCCATGATCTTTTCCAGTATTGAGACATTGGATTGTTATCCCTACCCCATTGCTTATGCAGAATATCATGCACAATGGCGGTAGGTTCCATGTGGTACGACCTGCATTGGATTTGAACCTCAGACCTTCTGAGTAAGAATAAAAAGTATCAGGATCTGGGACCCTTTCTCCAGGGAGCATGTGAGAAGGTGACTTGCATGGAATTCAGATACTCTGAAGCTGATCTTGTAAAGGTATATAGATTTCTTGCATAAGGGAGAAAAGTCTGTAAAATTGTATTGAAGAGAATGCACCCTGAAAAAATAGAGGTGGGAAATTTTTCTGGGCTTCACCCCACCTGGTTCCTAACCCCCTTTACCTATTGTTTGAGTATTTTGATACACCCCTTCACAACTCACTGAGTAGTTTGATACTCTTCCAAACTTCCCCTCTCTCATTCATAGTAAATGTAAAAGTGGAGTGATTTTTGTTATTGATATGCCATTTAACATGCTGATAGAAAGAAAACTTGTCATAACCAGTACATCCCTCACAGAGATGATAATGTTTTGTCATTCCTTCCTGTGACTTTATTGACTCATTCTTTCCATGTTATTATATTGATTCTGTTAGGGAATTGGACCATGCTATGCTGAGAAGATTAGAAAAGAGGATTCTTGTAGATTTACCAACAAGGGAAGCACGAAGAGCTATGATTGAGTTTCACTTGCCACAAGTTATCAACCCTGGTAGTGCTTTAGAGATTGAAACATTACTGGACTACAACCATCTTGCTGACGTAAGATTACTCTTATACAAATGTTTGCATTTTTCTTTCTTCAATACAAAGTAATTTATTGGATCTGTTGCTTGTGTACATGCATGGGTGCATGGTAAGACCTGATTTCTTCATTGATTTTAAAGTTTTTCAGTCAAACAAAAGTGTTAATGTTTTAATATGAAGTTGGAATAGAAGGATTGTTTCTTTAATTCATTCTGTGAACAATAAATCAGTTTTCACTCATAAAGGCAGAAGGCAAAAAGCTTACAAAATGGATGCTGTCATTATAAAATATGCATTTTTGTAAAGTAAAAATCAGCATTCTGAAGTTTGAGAGTGAAACATTTGAAAAGGTTGTTCACTGTTTGATCATTTATAGAAGGAAAAGTATTTTGATTGCTGTCCTGATTTAATGGGAGGTGAATCTGTTTCATACCAGAAATGTACATTCTGAAAGTTGTGTTGGGATGTGAGGAGTGGATGTTTTAAGAGCATTACAAGAGATCCCCAAAATGGCAAGTTTCTAGCCAGCTGATCCAAGATTGTGGGAATATCTTCAAACAGAATGACAATTTAGCATTGAATATGCTCTCTGATTACTACATATTTTAGGTAACAGAAGGCTATTCTGGTTCAGACATAAGACTGGTGTGTAAAGAAGCAGCCATGAGAAGGGTGCGAAAAATATTTGACATCTTGGAATCCAACCAGAGTGGTGAGTCCAACCTTTTAAATGTATAAGTGACTGATGTTGTGGTTTTAAAGATAAATAGTCTGTGGCTTGTGTACAAACCCTTCAGTGCTAAGTTAAACATTGAAATTTGTGTCCTGATATCTCTATGTTGAGTATTGGTGCCTTTACCTGGAATGAATCTCCTGGTTATGTGAGTGTGTCCTTTTTTAAAATCTTACATTATCTGAATCCTAAGAAAATGGATTTGTTTATAACTTTAGGCTAAAGTGAGATTATTGATTACTTCTCCTTGTAAATGCATAATCAGTTTGTGTTAAGTATGCCACCAGGAATTTGCATTGTCCAGTAATGGTTTTAATGGCAACTGAAATGTGGATTTTGTTAAAAGCTTTACCAATTCCCTAGTCTGGGTGGGTTGTTTGAAGTTTGAAGCCTGCTTGTAGATGTATTGTCAATGTTTCCTCTCCATATTTTGTGTCTTAAATTTTTTATTGCTTAGCAGCAACCTTGGACCACATGTGTAATAGGAAAAATTTGAGAATCTCAGGTAGAGATAGTTTTCACATGAGTCATAAGAGTTTTCCACATGGAGTATTTCAGCCTTCTCAGACGACAACCCTGGATTGTATGTACATGCTTGCCCTAAGACATGGCAGTTGCTAACCTCTAGCTCTGATGTCACTGAGAACTACCTATAAGTGATGCAAATACTGCTTCATAAGCAACACACATGATTGTTACACCAGTACTTTCATTTTGGTAACATGCATTCAAAATCTTGAGATTCAAGAAGTTTTTTAAAAGTTGTGTCCTTGACCACCTCAGTCATAGTAACATTCCATAATTCAGTAGCCTCGTTTCAGCCATAGTGCAAATTCCTTTTATACATGCAGACATTTCAAGCTGCTAATATGCCCCTACATACCTCATTTGCATGATAATTATTTATGCATGCATGCCTAACTCTTCGCTTTCATTTCCCCAATCAGACTCTGGAGATGACAATAATGTATACTGGCATAGTAAGTTGTCCATCTTCAAGCACATGCATGCTGTGACTCATGTACACTTCTAAACGTAGTATTAACCATCATTCAGCTGAGTTTTCTCTCAAATTATCAAGTTTGTTGTGGAACCCCAGTATAAATCTGCAGTGTTTGATATAACTATAAAGCTCACACCTTTTCCTCTGTATTCTATTTTATGTGATTCATTGTGGCAGCAATAATACTAATTTGCCATATTATCTTGACTTCTTTTAATTCAATGCAATATTTTAAGCAACCCGAAACTCATGTATGTTAAATCTTTGTGAGATATATTGTTTTAATTTAACTGCCTGTCATATTTTTGGTGGTCAAAAGTTTGGTAAGGTCACCTGGGGTCTATATCTTAAAGCCGACCAGTTTTGATGGACATATAATTCAATTCTTGTATAATGCAGTCATTTAAGCTAAGTACATTTTAGTATTCTGACTTGTGACATTTTCTTTTGGAAAACTTGTCCTTTGTCTCTTTGGGAATTGCTGTACCATTAAATACAAATGAAACCCCCTGCAGTAACATCATTAACACTCTGGCCATCATCATTAATACCATAACACAATTCTATCTTCCTATGAACAAAAGAAAATTAAGTGATCTTTTATATCCTGAAGTTCAGGAAGTTGCCCTTATTCATATTGCAAACACCTGGCTTTACATCTTTTGTCTTCTTTAATTCTTTTTATTCTCTGCTGACATACATCTATTCATGGTTACAATAGTGAATTTAATCTTTTGTTAATGCCTTGAAGGGTTGCAGTCGTTTTGTTTGTATTATATCCTTTATATCAGCTGGGTGGGAACACCTGTGTCTGTAATGGAGACACCAAGTGTGTCTACAGTTATGAATATTCATCATTTATTCATTATGAGACAACCTGAGTTGTTGAAAGGTCAACAAACCCCTTCAATGCAGCATTTGTTTTGAGGGGGTTTTTCAGCTGGTGTCATTGTTTGTAACATTGTGGCTTGCTGTAAGGATGGAAATCTTTGGATTTTTGAAGTAATTGCATGAGTATAAGGAACAGTAATCTCTTGGTAGTGCATGTGAATGGAAATTCCAAAAGAAAAAAAAAAAAAAAAAACCCCTGTGCATTTGGTAGAGGTACTTCGGTGTAAACATGTGGAAAATATGATAGACATCATGCTTCTCATTATTATGCACATGGGAATTTCTCAATTTCTGTTTTTCTTCTTTTTTTTAAGGTCAAAGGTCATTCAAGGTCACTTTGCCTTCGTTTAAGTATGACAGAGTATTGTTTTCACAATACTCTGGTGTGGTGGCAAAACAATAGTTGGCACACAGACCCTACCTCTTATTAATAGGTAGAGTGTCATCATGTAAAAAATTCTCAAAATGCAAGCCTTGGGTAACCTTTTCACAACCATGTGAATAATGAAGTCACATGGTTGTGACATAATCCATGAAAAGGTTACCGAATTCTTGCGTTTTGAGAATTTTTGTCATGGCAACACTCTATCTTTAACAAACATAGTCCTTTTATTCTTATCCTAACTTCATAAACAAAACTACTTCTTGTGCTATGTTGTCTGTACAGTGAAAAGCTTAGGACTGCATCCTGCTTATGTATGTGCATATTTTATGTCTGATTGTGTTCTTAACTGTAAGTGCACTTCATATTTTGTCCTTGTATTGCTGTTTTACAAGCACCTGGTCACCTACTAAGTTCACAGTAATGTTGGGGGTGGAATTAACATACAGTTGTCTTAAAATATAACTTTGCCATATTTCTCAGCGTGGAGTCTATTGCAACTTAACGTGGCTTAAACATGCAATACAGAGCCTTTATATGATAACAAGGCATCATGGTCCAAATGTCATGGAATACCATTAAGGCACAGAATGTTCAATTTTGAGAACCCAAAACAGTTTTCTTTAAAGGTGCCACATAGCTGCAGGCACTGAAGTTGTTTTTTTGTGGCAGATGCAGACAGCTTTCAAGAATATGATGGAAATATTTTGGAGGACAAAGTGGCCATAAGATGGAATATGGACTTCATTTGCAGTTAACTAACCATTATTAATTTAGCCCCAAAACCACAATACAAATAATAGTCTTTTGCTATCCTCTGCATTCCCCCATTGGTTTGCAGGAAGATTGTTTGGTTTTGCTAGCAGAACAATTGATTTCCTTGTCATTGTTTATGTTGGGGTTATTTCCATCTTCATTTGGGAATTGATACTGTGCAGGGTCTCCATCCAAATGTCGTATTTACTAGGTATGAGGTCATCAGAGTTTTAAAGAAACTGTCTTCCCAATGCTAGTATTGACGGTTTTCCAATTGGTAATAAAATCAGAGGTACTTTCAATTGACTAGCAAACTGTGTTGCTGTGTGGGCTGTTAGAAATATGAAAGCTTATCTGAAAGATGTGATTTTCAGAGCTTCATGCCAGGCTGTCAAATATGTCTTATTTGTACATTTGGTGATCATTGTTGATCATTTACATGTCATTTACATGTCATTTACATGTCATTTGCATGTCATTTGGTCTAAATGGATTCATCCAAACTTGTTTTTTGAAGTTACTAAAATTACTGTAATATGAATTTCAAAGGTTATCAGAATTTCTTTCCTGCACAATTATATGTCTCATTATTACATAATCAAAAGTGGCCTGCGTGATCTCATTGAATAAGTGCAAAGAATAATACAACCAGTAACATAGTTAAGGGTATGATTGGCTGACATCAGCCCCAAACAAGTCCCCCATGCAAGAAACACCTTCGTATGATCCGCAACTGAAAAATGTACTAAGTACATGATTATCCTACAATTGAAGCCCTTCATCCCTTATGAAAATTTTTTGGCAATGCAACAATATTTTTTTTTTTTGTTGTTCCATACAATATTAGTATGCAAGTGGGAAGTCTTTACTATGAATAAGAGGCAACCCCTGTATGTGCATTTCATTTAAACTGAAGGACAGGCCAAAGGTACTGTTACTTTGCTGTGATTCAGTACTCTAAAAATAATAGAATTTGAGGATAATGAGAAAATGGAATATTTTTCCTATGCAAACATATTCAGCATGTAAAGGAGATGTAAATTGAAAATAATTATCCTTTGGATTTGGAATATTTCTATGAGGCAACTCCAGGCAAAATTCAGGCATTTTATGCCCCACTAATTGTTGCAAACCATTAGACTGGCACAATGACAGTAAGTTCCATTTTTCAAGTCCTTGGCATGGCCCAACCAGGAGTTGAACTACCTCCTGGCTGCAGGTCTGATGTTCTAACAGCTTAGACATACAGTCAGTTTTTTTTATCGAAACAGGTTGATGGTTATGTTATGTGTAACAATTTAAAAATGATAAGACATAACTGTAATGTACAATCTCCAGTACTATTTTGCATTGGTATTTTTTTCTTACCAACCACAGAGGAAACAATGCCAGACTTGACAATTGATGCAATTACTACAGAAGATGTGATGGCAGCACTAGCTCATACAAAGCCATCAGCAAAAGGTCTTAAGGAGAAGTACCTTCAGTGGCAAAAGGAATATGAATCAGTCTGATTTGCAAGGGAGCACATACCTGCTGGAAATACCTGCTGGGGTCTTTGCCAACTTAGGATACATGGTTGCTTCTCCACGGCAGAGTTAGAAGTGTCTTTGTCTTCATTGGTTGGAAGAAAGAGAAGTTACAATGGTTGATAATCCATGGAATATATGAAGGAGAGTGTTGTGACATGTCATGATGGAGTTCGTATGAAATTACTTTGGGTCAATAGCCACAGGTTGGCCTTCTGAGGAAATAGCAAGTCTTTGAGTTTTACATTTCTGAGGTGTGCTACAAATCACATTCCTTATGACATCTGTGAGTGGTAGGTGTGCTATTTTAAGTTTAATACATTTGTTTGAGTTACCATTCTTTAACTAGGTGTGTAAATAAGTGCACTCCTCACAGTAAAGGGAGACATACATGTAGTGGCTTGTGAGAGAATTCAAAACCTGGATAGACCCCATAAGTTAAACAGTGCCAAAAATTTCACAAATGCAAATGATGGGACCATGTACAAATGCTCTCCAAGGCTGAGCATTGTGCGATGTGCCTGAATGAAGACACCACTCTAGTCCTTGGCTTGAATGTATCCTACGTGTTATGTTTTAATTTCTGTCATTATTAATGTAATGTTAATGTGAACATGTCTTTCTACCAGTGCAGGAAAATAATACCATGCTTGTAAGCTGAGAGGTTTTGACAGCTTTGCTGGTTTAACAGTTAGCATGCATTGTATCACTGTTTTATGTGGCACTCTGGGGTATTGGGTTCTGATAACACAACATCTGTGATCTGAGATCACCAGCATGCCAAGTTGAAATACCCTGACACTGCTTTGAAAAGCCCTCTATGATTGTCATACTTTGCTGGCTTATTTTGACCAAAATGCACATTATAAGTCTTGTGAGAGGTAAACTTTCCCTCTTTGTTTTCAGGCTGTTTAATAAAATGTAACAAGGTTGTTTTATGTTCAAATGAAAAACTGCATTTTGGAAGCAGGGTATGGAAAAAAAAACCTGTTATTCCATGCCAAAGAATGGAAAAAAAAATATTTGCAAAGAGCTTTGAATTAAATGGTATTGTTCTGTCATGGGAATCACTGCAGGCAGTGAAAAACCTTTGACAATTTATGGTTGGTTGCAAACATGGCAATGAGACTGGCTTAATAAGAAGTAATTGCTGTGCCACTTTTTGCCTAGAAGAGTATTCCTACTATATCACCTATGTATGTACCGGAGACAGTCATGGCATAGGTGTATATTATCTATGTTAGCAGAACCATTCTTGCTAGTGGTTTTGTAACCAGGATTTGTAAATATCTTTGTTAGAACAATTTACTGTTTAATATGTACGATAAATATTCACTATGTCTTCCAGTATTCAAGTACACTACCTTGGTGAGATGCATTTACTTAAAGATTCATACAACATTCCAGCTTTTCTAGTGTGACTAGGAGGGCAAGTGTTAAGCCAAAGTAAAACTGGAACCATCTTGGGTTGGATTCTGATCCAATTTTTGTAAGTTATTACCAAAACCTCCATTTCTGATCAGAAAGAGCCAAAAGTTTGCCAACCAGTTTGTAAATATATGATTTGCACCTGAGTTCTATGAAAATAAACGTTGAGACTGACTGTTTTTGTGAAGTCACATGGACAGATAGGTTTTACTGGACACAGATAGTCCGATAGAAGCTGTCTGTCTTTGTGACATCGTAATCAGTATAAAATTGAATTTATCTAATCATGAGATACTTATCATATATTTATGCAGGTTGGCAAATTTTGGTTTTTTTTTCTGACCAAAGATGGAGGATATTTTTACAAAATTTACAAAAATATGATAAGAATCCTATTTGTTTTTGTGCGACTGCTTTCAGCCTTAACATACCCCAACCATTTTGCTTGGTGTTGTGGTCTAGTCCTAATTTTGACCAAGGTGACAGAGGTTTTTATCGCAGAGAGATTTTCTAGTAAGCTCTGGGGGAGAATTTGGTTTTAACTATACAAAACCCTATTTCAGCAAGGGTTCATAAATTTTCGTTTGGTGATTGAATGAGTTTGGAATGGAAAACCAGTGGGAAGTCTGACCTTGTGACCTCTTTGTTAATATTGGTAAAGTCACATCTCATTAAATTCAAATCACAGCATAAAACAATCTTATCACAGTGCCACAAAGTTGGCAAAAGTTTGATTGAGGTTTCTTTTCCAAAATCTCATGATCTTAGAGGGATGTCTTTAATGCTCAGATCCTATTTTGCAATTCAGTTTCACCAGAAATCAGATGAGTGCAATACAGATCTACATTGCAGGGATGTATAACTTTGCTATCACCCAGAAACTGTAAACATCATTTCACAATGAAGTAGAAGACACCATTCTGACAAAATGATTAAAAAGGCTAGTAAAATGCATACCTATTCATGTTGGTTTTTGTGTGGATGACAAACTTCATTGATCTTAATGTTGAGAATTTTTTGTGATTATTCATGTAATTCCAGACAATGAGGTATGTCATATTAATATTTGAGATTATACAGCTTGGATTGATTTGTGTTTGTGAGAATAAGCCATTGATGGCCAAGCACCTGTCTTCATTCACTCAAGCCTTGTAAACCATAAAAGAGGCTATGAAATAATTCCAGTGCATCTCATGGTGTTTAGTAATTGCAGTCAGACTTCCCACTGAAACATTTCATTCCCAGACAGATTGATTGCAACTAATTTCCAATATAGTGGATTTTTAAATGTGTCTGAAACCTCTGGGGAGCTGCACTGCTGAAGAGTTTTGTGCATGTATGATGTAGCACCAGTGTAGCTAGAGGAGGAAAGGAATGGTGACTTTAGGAGGTTCAAGCCCCTCTATAAATCTGGCTCCCTTATGAGCATCCCACTGGAAAGTGAAAAAGAAAAAATAAACTGGTTCAATTACTGGAACCCCCATGGTGTAGTTGTACTATCCTCCTTTATAAAAAAAAATTATGTCACTGTGCCACTGCAAGCATTCTCTCTCACACTTTTAAGTTTAGTTCAGTAAGTCAGTGTAACTGATCTTTCCTTGTGTAAAGGTATTGCACCCAATGTGCTGCTGGTGATAATACTTTGTATTGCACACCACGTTCCGTTAAAGTCTTTAATTACATCTTGTAAGTCTAACACTGACGTTTGCTTAAGATATCTCTTCACACTTTCCTCAAATCATTTGACAAAGAGCTGTACTTAACCAAAGTTTTGTGTACCGCTGTGCAAAGAGCTCACATGGGGATTATTATCTTAGTTCATGACTTTCATAGAGACCTGTGGTGGTAAATAGAAATTTCTTTGCAAAAGTAATTAAGCCAAGCCCAAATATTACAGTTCCTGACAGATTAGTGTATTCTACTGCTTCCTTTGCATGTTTCACAGGCTTTACTGTTTAAAATGAACTTTGTTCTGATTGATGTATAGTGTAGCAGGAAAGAACAAGAGCAGCAATGCTGCAGAATCTCAACACTTTGTGGATCTTAAGGACACAAAGTTTCCATGTTGGTGCTTATGATATTTGATGTAAATGCAGTCCTCCTTTGGCACTTTGCAAAAAAAGATTCTCCATCTATTGTTAATATCCTAATGCATTTCATGCTCAAAAATGATAAAATTCATAGAGAACAATTCAATAATACCATAACACTAAGTGAGGCACACAATATTGTGCACCATACTGAAACTTAGTATTAAAAGCAGAAATAATTAACCAGATATACAGATCAGTGACATCTTCTAATAAATCCAACAGTCCAATGACAGCTGTTTTCCTTCCGCATTCCACACTATTTTCCCTCAAGAAAATAGTGTGTGTGTGAAGTGTAGAAAAAACACCCATTGAGTACATTATGTTAAAGATCCTCAAATACACTTCAATCAACTCTTGAGGGGTCAACTTTTTCATCACAACTTAGGGACACTTTGATCATGCCTCCTAGACACAATCTGTGCACTGCAATGTAACACCATAAGTTGTAAATAAGCTTGTAGAGCCAAGACACGAAAAAACAAAGACTACCAAACTTTTCTGTTGCTTATATCCAACTCTAGGAGCTTATTCCTCTCAAGGTAACTTCTTGGGAAATCTGCTTACAGAGCCTTTGTTTATGGCCAGACTAGGCAAGATTATCTTACAGTTACTTCATGCTTGATTTAGCACAGGTGTGACACCAAGCCTCTAACATCTGAAAGTTTAGCTACAAAATGTAAACATTCTCAGTCAGTTGGTATCTGTGCCTAGCAACCAAAGTGCTGTGTGCAAAGAAAATTGAAGTTTCCATGATAACTAAAGAGTTAAGTCATAAAATTTGCAAAAAAACTTAGAAACCATCACTTTTTTAATGAGAAAAATGCAGTGTCTTCTGCCTCCCGGCCAAAGAGCATTCTCTCAAATTCTCAAAGACATTGACCACTGATCAAGTCACATTGCCTTGCTCTAAAGAAATTTCATCCACTGGCTAGTGTGACAATATCTCAATACATGTTATGTACTGAGATAAAAATGAGGTTCTGTAAGTTCGGTACAGTGGACCTAATATATCGCAAATGTGACCATATGATTTCACCAAGATGCCAAATGCCTTTTTAAGGTGTCATTTGGAAAGAAGCCCTTATCATAGTACTAAATGCATTCATACACATGTTCAAGAAGTTGTTTTCATAGACCTATTTCCAAATAGCAATTACAATGAATTGTGGGATATAGTTTTGGGTGTGCGTCAATTTTTACCACAGTAAAATGCCATTGACAAAAATGACAAACACCAAAACTCTATTCCACAATCCTTTGTAATTGCTATTTGGAAATAGGTCTATGATGAGGTTCATGTTGTGTGAAGCAACTAATATGTACAAATGTGAAATTTGTTCACATTATGTATGTGTTTAATGTTAACAATGATTAATATGAGTTTGATTGATCAACATTGATGCTAAAAAGTTTCAAATCGTAAACTTTTTGAAAAATGTTGGCTCCTAACAGTTTTTATCTGCTCACCTTCATTAAGAACATGTCTGAAAATTTGCTTAACACTTGGCATTAATTGTATTTTGCAAAGATATTCCTCATTTATTGTAATGAGGTTGATACTGGTGTTGTAGATTAAATTAACATGGGGTGGATATTTGAAGTGTAACATGTAGCTCAGATATGTGAAGTGCAATCTGGAACTTTATAAATTCTTAAAATTGTTTCTTTTAAAATTGACAACTAAGGGATGATATGTGGTTGTGTGCAATATTGTTAAAGAAAAACTTGAGGTTATTGTTAAAAAGTTTATTGTTAAAAAACTTGAGGTTAAAATAAGTAATTGCTATATCTCTTGTTCATATTCTAAGAATATTGAAGGTGCAGTGGTCAATTTCTGTGGCCTAGTAATTTACTTTATGGAATTTCTCTTAATATCCTCATCTCTCACATGAAATAAGTTTCCCTGAAGCCAGGGGCTTGAAGAATATGCCTCTGGTATTCACCTCATGTCCATAGAGGCAACTAAAGGGTAGGACATAAAATCTGTTTGAAACATATTTGAAATTTGAACTAAAGGCTTTCTTGTCTTGTAAAACTAATTCAAGAGCTCTTCAAGATAAAAATTGTGGACTTGGCTTTCACAATGATCAAAACAAATATTACTCTCTCTCACTGTATAAGTGATAAAGAGAAACCCATTTGAAAGTTGTTAGGAACAATAGGTGACCCCTTTTTCATTACCCTTTTTTGTTTTAAGGTTATGATTAAAGGACATGCATGAGTGTGTAAGGTCAGGGGTTTCTCATCTCATTCAGGAAAAAAACTTTTAGAAACTTGGGATAACTTGGGATAACTAAAGCACTTCAATTCAAGGCAAAAGTTCTTTTCTCTGTAACCCCCTTCTTATCTCTTCATTGACAAGAAGCATCTTTGGTCATGTGTTTGATATGCAGAGTACTCTTTCAATATGCACTGAAGAAAGAAAACAAGAAAATGTAAAAGTGCAGCAGAATTCATAATTGATTTTACATGTATTTCAATATTTCCTGTAATGAACCAAATAGAAAGTGTGCCATTTTACAATAAATAAAGCAGAAATTTAATATTTGGTATCAATATACAACTTTGCTTAAGATACACATACACATGCTGACATTGCTTCTTGCAGCTGCATATAGCACTTCATTGAATACATGCTTGATTCTACGTAATTTGAGCCATTGAACACAAGTGTAACATAACGTCATATGACCTATGAACACAAATGCAAGACAGCTTCCTTTAAAAAAGAACTTCATATAGAATACTCAAGGGTATCAATGTTCATGGCAGCAAGTCATACTGCTGCTATAACTTCCAATGTGTATTTTGTCATTGTCTGAAGTAGCTAAATCATGTTCTTTGTCTTCTTGGAAAACACATTTACAGTATCATTCATACCACATGTGAGCACACTAAAAGCTTTAAAATCTACAATACAAAAGGAGGCAATGGCTACAACATAGTGAATTACATGTTCAAAATTCATGTCACTTCCAAAATTTGATATATGATTGTTGATTTCCCTCTATGAGAGACAGGTTGGATGTATGAAGTTAAAATGTTTGCACGTACATGAGATAGATTCCTAAGTTTTAGAGTCTTATCTTTCTTTAATCTTTTGACCCTGTACTGAAATAGTGATCTTACTGTGTCTTGGTTAGTCATTTAGTTGAGGTTTTACAGCTCAGTGTCCAACCAATTGTTTTAAGTCGGGCCGGCCCTGTGCCCATTTGTGGCTCTCTGGATTGTTTTCTTTACTCCATTGCTTATGGCGAGCACCAAGCACAACGGGGAGGTAGTGGTAGAAATATTGTATGATACCATGCTTAATATATTTCACTCCATCCATATATATATATTTAACAAATGAAACATTTCAATAAAGGTTTTTTACTGTAACAGATGTGTGAATTTTCTTATAAAATAAATGCAGTTTATAAGCAACATTTTCTCTGAATTACTTTCCTTTTTCATTGTAACTTTGCAATTTATGAAAACTAGGCTGAAAATAAATGTATCACAAACAAAAAATAAAATCTTCAGCAATTTAGGCTAAGAGTATTACACTTACAGGAATTTATTAAAATTGACTAGAACTCTATCATCATTTATTTTACCAGGATGAACAACAGGGAAATGAAGATGACTATAGTAATATTTGAGCACCATTACAATCTACAATGAATGTTAAGGAAGCTAATAAGAGCCCTCTTCTAGTATAGGTACAGCACTTTAAATTTATATATTTTACATTTTATTTTATCATATATTTTATGATTATTATATCAAATGGTAATCTTGGTTAGATTCAATTTCAACGTGTTTTATTTCACATAAAATACCCAAACCATTTCCTGTGGTCCTACATCACAAATAGCAAGATGCAAGTATCTTGATCCCTCCAAGGAGGTTTGAACACTCTAAGGCAGTTTATCACCCCAGACAGGTCCAATTCATTCTCAAGCAACAGCATGCGCAATAGGGGGGGCCATGGCCCCCCACCTCTGTATGTAGTCGAGGGAAACAACCCAGTCGGGGGAATTTACACGGGAGCAATTCCCTATGAATTGATCTCCACCTCCATATCAGTCGGGGGGATGGATGTACTGACCCCCCACCTCAAAAAACCTGTGCAGGCCACTGCTCTCAAGGTACCTTGTACTCTAAAACAACTCTAAACTTACTTTCCCAGACACAATCCTATTTCACGGTGAGAAAACAAGACTAATGTGATATCAGATCTGTACATGTTGCGTAATATGAGCTTCAGTACTCTGCATTTTTTAATTTGCTGTCTATTAAAGAGCTGTGCCACTTGAAAGTTTCTGTAGACCACTGCTAAAATTGTAGTTTGGGGTGAGGAATGATTGTCTCTGTGTAGTTTATAAGCTGCAGTATCTCATTTGTATTGGTACTATGCCGTTGTATCAAAGGAGTCAAATATTTGCAATAGAGCATGATCTGAAAACAAAAACAGAAAACACATGCTTCAAGTTGAAATGTAAATAACAGGTTTCTCACGTAAGACAAATATTACGGGATGATTCATACAAGAAAAACATTTTAGAGTTCATCTAAGTATTCATTCATAAAAATGTACCCTTAGGGAGTTAACCTAATCATCATATCTTCTCTACCCATAAGGAACCCTGCATTACACTCACCAATAAGTACAGAGAATTGTGAATGAAAAATATTACCTACCAGCCATATCTTGCAGGTCCTGCCTCTCTTGAAGGTTCTCCATCAGTGACTCCATCAACTGAAAGTACCTAAAGAGAGTATCTCTTGGCCACAGAGTCTCTGATGGTGTGTTCCTCAAAAGCTGGAGATTGTCATGGACAGTCTTTTCCCAGTCTTTGAATAAAGGAAATCATCAGAATATTTATGCACAAATTTTTGAATAAAGGAAATCATCAGAATATTTTTGCAATCTGTGTACATACTATGAAAATGCCCATAGGCCTACAATCCTAAGTAGTCCCACTTAGATCAGGAAAGTAGAATTAGTGGTGGTCAGTAACTTTCACATTCTGTGATTTGCCAGTTATAGTTTCACAACTATCTACTTTCTTAATTGGGGTTTTTGTGTGTAGTTCTTGCAAAGGGGAAATCTTCTCACGGGATCAAAACCTATTAAAATGTCATTACTGTTTATCTTACTTTCACAGAACATGTATTTCATGTAGTCTTTCACCAAATATTTTTTCAGTATCTTGTGACCCCTATTGTTGGAAAGGACTGCCTTTTAATTAAGTCAGTGATTTTTCAGACCTATTCGATTGTAATCACCCCAATAGCTTATGTACGAATGCTGTTAAAGATGTAATCGATAATCCTGCTTATTATAGTATCCAAGATTTTAATAAATTAGATACTGGTAATTTCAATTTATTTCACTTAAATGTTCGAAGTCTAAGAAAAAATTTTGACAGCGTTTGTGATTACCTGACTCTCTTAAACAGTAATTTCAGTATCCTTGGATTTACTGAAACATGGTTCACAGACAATTTTTCTTCACTTATTCAAATGGACTGTTATTCTTTAGTTGAGAGTCACCGTAGAGGAAAACGGGGAGGTGAGGTATGTGCATCAAAGATAATCTTGAATTTGTATTAAGAAATGATATTTCTCTAATTAACAATGATATCGAATGCTTATTTATCGATATAAATGTCCCATGCACAAATAGGATAACAGTAGTGGGGGTTATCTATCATCCACCTCACGGAAATGTTACTAATTTTAATGATATGTCGTATGAAATCCTAAGCAATGAGTCTTGTAAGGGGAGGCCTTGTTTTGTTATGAGAGACTTTAATCTTGACATCACCCAGACCAATGGCACTTCTTTCTTAGATAATCTTCGTTCTTGTGGTTTTCACTCCATTATTAACCAACCAACTAGGGTAACTTCTTCTAAACAATTTCTGTACCAATATTGATAGTTTAAGTGGCTTTGATATTGTAAATTCTGGAATCTTGATAACAGACATTAGTGACCACTTTCCGATTTTCATCCATTCTTAAATAAAACCTACGCAAACTCCTAAGAGTAACAAAGTAACATACTTCCCCAATTATTCACAAAAAACTTGAACTGGTTTACCACAAAGATTGCAAATACAACCTGGAACAATGTGTATGTAGAAAATGACACGAATTCTGCTTTTAACGCATTTTATGGTACATTCAGTAAACATTACATGGACAGCTTTCCGCTCATAGATTTCAAACATAATAGTAAGAAAAAACAAACCTGGATATCATCCAGACTGCTTGTCTCTGTCAAGCATAAAAACAAGCTCTTCAAGAAATACCTTAGGTAACCTATGCAGGATAATAAACTTACCTGTAATACCTATCGAAATAAACTTAATCAGATTATTCGTCTCGTAAAAAGGCAACATTTCAAGAAAATTTTTAGTGATGCTAAGCATGACCCTAAACAAACGTGGAAAAACATTAATTCACTTCTCCACAAAGGGCACAACCAGCCTGACTACCCTGATACATTTTCTGATGGTGACACCTTAAGAAACGAACCAAAGGATATTGCGGATGCTTTCAATAATTTTTTTGTGAACCTTGGATGGAACCTAGCAGATAAATATCGACTAGTGCCACTCGAAAAACTTTCCAAAGTAATAAAAATGCTAGCACTTTTTTCATAACACCAGTCAGTGAGAGTGATTTAGTAAAGACTGTGCTTGAGTGCCTCAAGCCTAACAAAGCCACTGCCACGATGGTTTCCTACCGTCTATAGTTCGAAAAGTAATTTGTGTCATTTATGAACCCCTAACCTACGTATGCAATTTACCTCTCTCCCAAGGTATCTTTCCTGATAAAGTCAAAGTTGATAAAGTTATTCCTACTTTCAAAAGTGGTGATTTGCACACCTTTGCCAACTATCATCCGATTTCAATTCTTTCTTGCTTTTCAAAGATCTTTGAAAGGATAATGTTCAATAAAATCCAGGCATTTCTTAGTAAACATAACATTCTCTCTGATAACCAATATGGTTTCCGCCCTGGATGTATAACTGAACTTGCGCTCACTGACGTAATAAACGAACTAGACAGGGCACACAACAATAATCTAATATCTTTGGCAGTCTTCCTCGATTTATCAAAGGCATTTGACACCATTAATCATGATATACTGTTAGAAAAATTACAATCCTATGGCTTCCGTGGCACAGCTTACAACTGGATTAAAAGTTACTTAACAAACAGATCGCAGATTACTTTTTTTAGAAATATCCCATCTAATACGAACATGATAACTTTTTGGAGTCCCTCAAGGTTCCATCCTTGGACCTCTTTTGTTTATAATTTACGTAAATGATATAAGCCAGATTTCTTCAAACTCGTCAATGGTACTATTTGCTGATGATACAAATATATTTTTTACCTCCAACGACCCACATAAGCTAGAAGAAACTGTCTGCAATGAATTACGTTTGTATTCAGACTGGTTTGCCTCTAATAAACTCTCCCTTAATGTAAGTAAGACGAAATACAGGGTTTTCAACCTCAAGGGGAGTAACTTCAGTTTCAATATACACATTAATAACCAACCACTTGAAGTTGCCAGTACAACAAAATTTCTCAGTGTTTATTTTGACCCACTCTTCACATGGGAGCACGAAATATTTCCCACCTGTGTTCTAAGATGGCAAAGGGTGTCAGCATTCTTGGCAGACTCAAACATATTCTTCCTCAGAATGTCCTACGTACAATCTATCTTTCTCTAATTTATCCGCATCTCACATATTGTTTTACTATCTGGTCTAGTGCTACCCCCTCCCAAATTAAAAGGTTGGTCATTCTTCAGAAAAGAGCTGTTCGCCACATTACCTTTTCAAAGCCTCGTGATCACACCAGTAATTTGTTCAAAACCACAAACCTCCTTAAGTTACACGACGTTATAAATTTAAATACTGTCACATTCGTATACAAATTAACTCATAATTTGCTTCCTAAACTATTTTCCAATTTTTATACTCACAATTTTCTTGTACATGGCCACAACACATGCCAGTCAGGTAACTTACATATTCCCACTACATCCTCATCTTACAACAAAAACTCTTTAAGGTATCGTGCAGTCAGACTCTGGAATACCATTCCTAATTATTTGAAAGGCAAACCAACCCTTACTTCATTCCATAGTAATTATACTAGACAGATTTTCATTTCATGCAGTCATATACTCCACATCACAAGCCTGACTTTTACATGGCAACAATAATTTGTAACTGTAGCCCATCCATACTCTGAATGGTCCACTAAACTTTCCATGATTTATCTTGCATCCGATAAAATTACACTGAAATCAGGCACATATTCAAAGGGATTTCAGCTAAAATTTAATTCAATATAATATTTTGGTAAAATTTGCCTTTGATTCCTTTGTGATTTTCTTGATAGGTCAAGAAATGAAGATATTATCAAATTTCTAGCAGCAATTCAGCTTGAGACAAACAAAGATGACATAACAGTTTCATAAATAATCACATTATCTAATTTCTTCAATCTTATTCCCTCTATAGTCTAATTAGTGCTTTCACTATAAATGCATAAAAAACATATAAAATTAAACTCTCATTACATGATATGCAGGATTATTCACATACTGCTTTAATGTCCAATGACTGACTGAAAGACAAAAATGCTAGCATTCAAAACTAATCAATGTGAGATGATTTCTAACAATACCATGAGCTTACACTTCACTATAGGTTTAGTTTGGTTTCCGTCGCTAGAGTTTAACACATCAAACTTTTATCCTTCTGGTTTAACCCCTTCAGTATGCATGGTTTAGTTGCGAAACCATATAGCAGTCAGCTGTGCTCTGGTATAGCTAATTATAAATCATTGGTTTGTAATTGTATGTTGGGCATGAAATAGGCTTGACGAGAAGATACTTAACACACATGCACAGCGAGAGCAAATATGGCAGCATCCATACAAAAACCAGTACATGCGTATTGTGTATACATAATATACTACATAGCTCAGTATCGCCTGATGGACACCCTTCTGCAGCGAAAGGGTTAATCTTTCAGAGAACCTACAGCCCTTTTCCCAGTTGTCGGTTACTGCATTGTTCTCCCAACTCTATTGCACATGTTAAGCTTCACGAATCATCATCTTCCATTTTTCAAAGTTTCATTTTTTAAAGTTTTTGGACTCAATCTGCCAATCAAACCCAGACCTATCATAAGGAGGAAGGATGTTTGACCACTAGATCAAACGTCCAGTAGGAAATACTTTAGGTAGCAACACAGAACTTTTACTTTCCATAACCACACACACACAACAAAAATGAGAATTTAAATAAAATATTTAGGTTTGAGTCACTTTTTACACATTAAAACTAGCTCTCTGCTTTAGCCTTTTATTCATATTTAAGAATTTTGTTGCACAGCAGTGTAAAATTAACTTCTAATGAAGGAGAAATCCTGCAAAATTCTCTTGACCACATACCGGTCCAATGATGGCATTTTGACAGGGACATGTGATTAAGATCAATTATCAATATTGCAGCTGAAAGTCACCCCAAAGGAGGATAAAAATCAGGATATAACTGTTCTGCAAGCAAAAGCAAAAAATTCCCGCTCAATGATTGACAAATTAATTAAGTCAGCCAGATACCTGGTCCATTCAAAGGTGTTTCCCTCTGGTCTGCAAACTACTTTGTCTCCACTAATTTTACTGGCAAGCTTATGGCAAGTGGGAGGGAAGCCGCAGTAGAACCCAGAGAAAAACTCATGTACATCTAGCAGGATTTGAACCCATGCCTATGTGAAACATAAAGTACACAGCAGCTGGAATACACCAATCTCCCACTTTATGACCAGCTTGACTAATGGGATCGAGAAAGTAGCTGACTTTATTATGGGACTACTGTTTGGATTGTTGTTTTGGGGGGTGGATTAATTATGGTTTGAAAACTTCAAAGGACATGTCTGCCATATGACTGAATACTCACTGATAGATGACCTGTCATCATCTGTCATTCTGTCACTTGATCTGCGAAACAAGGAATCACTGCTGTCAAAAATGTCAAATGAATCCATCCCTCTAAAAAGAAAAAAAAGTGGAAAATATTCACTGAGTAAAATTGCATATTCTTTATTTGTTAGAAACATCAAACTTAAAGGTACTTGACACTATCAAGATGACACACTGTTCATAAACAATTGTACAAATGCATATGATTCAGAGAAGAGGTGCTACTAGCAAAAACCAGAAGATTTAGTATGAGACATCAAATCTCTTGAATAGATGATCAGCACCTAAGCCTTACCATGATTGTACGTGACTGAAGTGAGATCATCTACAAATTTTGACCAACATATGATAACAGGAAATGAACTCTGCAATACAATTGCATGACCACAGGTTATCTTCACTTACTAACTTGCTTTGAATTTGAATCCTTTTCTTACAAATGGTTTTTCAAATAGACTTTTCTCAATTTTTAGGCAATACATGCCCAATTCATGATGTCTGTCTAGATCTAGTACTTGACATGCAGTACCACCTGTAGGGGGTACTTAATACAGCAATTAAGTTTGCTATCAGCTGATCATACTGAATAACCTTTTGCTACAGAGAAGACCTTTTTCATAAACTTGACCAAGATTAGAGTATCAAAAGAGTGTTTTCTGAAGTCTAAATTCATTTCTGAACTTTTGACAGATATTTAAAAACAAAATCTGATTCCAGGCTTAAATCTGAAAACTGGCATCTCTAAAACATATTTACACCTATCTCTAATTACAATTATTTACCCATGCATATGTAAACTGCAAATTTGCATACTACAAATACATATGTCCAAATATGCACAGAGCCTGCTACCAGAACAAAGTTTAAATCAGGCCAAAACAACAACCTGCTTCAGTCGATCTTCCCTTGACAACCTTAGACAAATAACCAGATCTCCTTGTTTTAATGGTAAACCTTTACAGTTAGTTAGTTAGATGGAGTTTTACAGCCCAGTTTCCAACCTACTGGTTCAAGTCGAGCCAGCCACGGCCTTTTTCCAGTTGTGGCTCACTGGCTTGTTTTCCCTACTCCACTGCTTATGAGGAGCATCACACACAACAGCAGTAGGTTCCAGTTAAGAGCCTTTGGTATGACTCGACCTGGGAATCGAACCCAGGCCTTCCGTGTGAGTGGTGGATGCTCGTACGGTTAGACCAAACACGCAGTCAATCTTTACAATTGGCCAGTAATATTTTGAATGGTAATCCATCCATGTATTCACAATGGTTAATAGACTAATGGCCTACTAGAATAAAAGTCAGGTCTATCACAATAAACTAATGACCACTAGACTCT
The DNA here is from genome assembly GCA_037179385.1 of Holothuria scabra. NCBI lineage: Eukaryota > Metazoa > Echinodermata > Holothuroidea > Aspidochirotida > Holothuriidae > Holothuria > Holothuria scabra. The sequence continues at coordinate 13,162,191 of CM074188.1, read as the reverse complement.
AAAGGGGAAGTTAAAGCAAAAATTTATTTTTCATATGTGAAAGAGGAACAAAATCTACACAGTGTTGTTTTATGAGACTGTTGTGTTGGCCTTGAAGTAAATAGGAGTATGACCTCCCTGTGGGGGATGCAAAGTTTGTAAAATTCTCATGCCACTTATGCAATCACACTTTTAATAATATGGGATTGTTGAAGAGAAAATCCAGTATTAAGTTTAAAGAAAAACAAAAGACTGCCCATTAATATGGGGATGTGATGTCATATGTACTTGCTTCAAGTTCACTTTTTGTTAAAAATGTGAAAACTTTACATGTTCATATCTTGAGAACCATATATCGGATTTCAATGCAAATTTCACCAAAATGCTCAGAATAAGTACCCCTATAACATACCAAATCCTTTTCTGACCTTAAACCCTTCTCTTAAGGTCCACTATACATCCATTAATCCACTAGATGACAACTCCAATGTCCCACTACACTGAAAGTACATTACCATCAATGGTCCACTGGACTCAAGGTTCAGTGTACAACCAGAGTGAAGGTCAGCAAGACCATGAAATGCCACTGGACTAAAGGTCCAGCAAGCCAAGGATTAACTTCATGCGGGTCTGTTGGATTTATGTTCCACCAAACAAAAGGTTTTCTAGCCTTGGTGTATATTACACTTAGGTCTGCTAGACTCCTGCTAGACAAAATATCAACTTTAGGGTGGTGTTTATAGGTATTATGCAAAAGCATGCTAATGATTTTTAAAGTTCACAACGATTTATTAGACCCCTTGTTCAATTAAACTGAGGTTAAATACCTGATCTAGTTCAATTAAACTGAGGTTAAATACCCGATCTAGTGGAACTTCTCTAAAATAATGACCACATTGATACTCATTACCTGGACATTTCACTCTCTTCATCTTCTTCCTCTTCTATGATGACATCAGCACAAACACTCTTTCCACTAAAAAGAAAAAAGAAGCAAACATTTCCTTCATAAAGACTTGGCATTGAATACCACCAAAGCTTGCTTCATTATATGTGAGAACAATTGTCTATGTTCATTCATACCTAGTGATAATCTGCAATTTCTATGCGTTCATCACAGTCAGGCCATTGAGCACTACCAATATAAAGTTAGCATACCACCATGATCACTAACAGAACAGCATTCCGGGAAAAGTAGTTTCCCTCAAAGTACACCATCAATTTTAGGTGCTCTTTGAATGTGAACACATTCATTCATTGCTGCTTATTTTTTGTGGATATGAAAGAAGAGATGTTAATGAGTAAATGATGCCAAATAGGGATGGCTTGAAAAAGATTTAGACCATTCAAGTAATGGGTGTGAAAAAGAAGTGATTTCTGTCACATTGTGGATAAAAACGGGAGGGTGTACAGCCCATTAACATTTCCCCTTGTAAATCAAAATCTAAATGGTCATGCTATGGTAAATATGTGATACCATGGTTGGCCAACTCACTGGCTTTCAAGTGAGAGGTAGTTTTAGTGGGGTGTCAACTTTGACAAGTTGTGGGGGAGGGGGCCTGTAGTGAAGGAAAATAGCGTGTAAGTCAATGGAGAAGCTAATGGTGGTGTGCTCCCTAAATTAACTTACAGCAATGGATAAATACTCATTGCCTAATTGGACTCCATTGTACTACAGGGTGCTATAGCTCAGAATTGCACATGAACTTTAATTCACTTTCCATTTTCCATATGAAAATACTTTCATGTATAAATGAAGAAGATGAAGCATCTCTGGACCTGTGAATTAGAACAGAAAAGATGCACTCTGTGGGGGTACATTCTATCACTAGATGCACTCAAGCTGCACCCTCCTACATCACTTGCATTGACCAACTAATTGTGCATTATCCTCTCCTAATGCATGGTGCATCTTGGTTAACCTGTAATTTCATGAACAGCATGAAATTATGTTGCACATAACTTTACAAGGTTCCTACCATTAATAATCCTCATTATAGTAGTGAACACAGAGGAATGGGCTGTAAAACTTAATTAATGACAATTAATGACATCTTAGGGCAAAGATGACTACTCTATTTTGAGGCTACAGAATTGGAGGAAAACATTCACAAAATATCAGATATCAATGATATATCCTTGCTGAAACACTGTGCACACTTAAACAAAAAGGCACAGGGATTTTCCCTTTTCACAAAGAAATCACACATTGAAATGTTTTTCATCAAGCTTGTTTTCATTTGTGGTAAATTGTGAGAATTCCGATTCTTAAGCAGGCATGCTCCTGTAATTAGATATTCAGAATTGTAGAAAATATAGGATTCCTAGAAATATAGGAGTGCTGCAACTTCAGGTGCTATCGGCCTGACCAGTTGACCACACATTTGCTGGAAATATTATAAGTCAAGGAGGCCTTAGTATAGATATTGGTTTTTACTTTCTAATTAAGAAAAAATTCTAAAGGATTTTTGGTTTTTTTTTTATGTTATCGCACTTCTCAAGTCTTTAGCTAAAATATGCAGTTGCTATCCTCATAAACTTAGGGGCAAAAACTTACCGGGTGCTCTGTCCACATCTGTTCAGTGCTAGCTCTGGTTTTTCCCTCAATGGTGGGAGAACAGGTCCTTGGTAAGTCCCACGTCTGAAATAGACAAAATAAAATTTGTCTGGGAATAACCAAGAAAGAAATTATTTGAATGCTTGCAGAAAAAGAAAAACATTGTGACACTTTGCACCAATCAGATGTGTTACACAAAAATTGTATTTGAATAAAGAAAATCTAAATTTTGATTTCACAAAAGTTGTAATGACACTGAAATGATACAAAGTGTAGAAATAATCAACTCATGGGGCACATGGTCAATAGGACAAAAACTTTTCTTCTGATTCTATAAAATTACACTAAAATATCTTTCTCTTGCTTTTGCCTTTTTCACAATTGTATGTAATTTTAAATGAAACAATTTCAAGAAGGTAAAGAAGAGTAAATCCAATTTTAATGACCTACTTTTTTTCAATAATTGCTCTTAATGTGACACAAAAAACATATCAATGAATGGGACATGACATGAAATGAACATTAATGGTTCTATGATTAAAATTCAATAAAATTAAAGTTTGCCATGAAAAATCTGACACCTAATTCATGTAGCTCACACCACACAGCCACCACTAATCCACCATGCAAGGTTAACCAAGCTCAATAGCAGTATTACGATACAATGAATAAGCTAAGTTGCCTAGATGTTTCTAGGGTGAAATACTAAGTTTTAGGGATATCTATTATGAACACTGCAGTTTTTAGGGGAAACTGTGGTTCTCAAAATAAAGAACACGACCACTGGTTCATTGCTCTAACCAGGGGCTTCAGTGTGAGCAGCAGATTTGATTAAAATTGTGGTACCATAGAAGACCAACAGCTTAGAGGTTTACATATAACAGGTTGCGATAAATCCTGAAATAGGTGCTGACAGAAAGAGGATCAAAATACTTATGTTACATTAACAGGTAAGATTCCCTTTCAGTTTATTCTGAGATTAACTGCTGTGACATGTCAACCATCATGGCTATTTTCAAATGTTTGAATTGGCTTGTGATTGGTGTAGATAACAATTCTTGAAAAGGTTATGCATGGGATGAAATTTTGAGAAGTTACATGTAAACATCAACCAAACATCTTCCAATTATCTCTTTATGTTTTGGAACATAATATTTTGTACTAAATGGTGATGTGATATTTGCATGTACTAAGTTTATCAATGAGTTCAATTACATAATTGCACATGTATGAAATTCCTTAGTTGTTGTGTTACACAAAAGTTCTTATTTGTATATTCAGTTGAGACTTGTACAATACATTATGAGGACTGGATTTATCCTCTGTCTCCTTCATGTTTTATGACTTTGTCTACTACCTAGAATACTAGAGCTGACTAAGTATTAAACTGTCCTGTAGGAACTTGGCCATTAAGTAAAAATACATTGTTAAGGAACTGAAAAGAGTTAACTGTGAGTCATGAGGTGGACAAGTGCTTTGAAGTTTACAAAAAAAAAAAAATGAAATTAATCTAAAATGGTCCCCTGTAATCCTCTGCTCTCTCACATCAACGAGCATGAAGAACGTTTGCTTCAACAAGCAGAACAATTGATTTTCTTATCTTTGCTTTAAATATGCTTGGGTGACTTCCAACAACATTTGGTAATTGACACCAATCGAGGGTCCTCATCTAATGCCTGATGCGCCAGGTATGTGGCTAAAAGAGTTCTACAGCAACTGTCATCATATTGTGGGGATAACAACTTGACCATTTTAAAGTCTTCTAACCTGTTGGGGTTCATTTTCTTTTCTTGTTTGGATAATTCCTCATTAAATTTTTCTGTTTCCTGAATTATCTGTCTGGCAACTTCCTGTTCCTTTACTTCTTCAAAGAGATCATTTCTTATTGACTGAAAGTTGTTCACTGGTGAAAACAATCAAAAGAACTTATACAACCAAACATAATAATTACACATTTACCATCAATACTTTATTTTTTCAATTTTTCTTGAACTTACTTTTTCATCTTTCTCATCAAGAATCAACCAATCACTACAAACTCCCTAATCACAATGGTAAAGACAACCAGAAAGCCAAAAGGCTTAGTGATTCCTTGCCGTCGAATACCTTACTTGCTTTCAAATTGACAGTGTCTGATAGATTTTTGCTTACATTTTAGGCACAGAATTTTTGCAATTTTACTGCTGGTGACCTCAAATGACCTTTGACCTCTACCAAAAACAATATGCTTCTTTCTCTCAATATGTCAAATCTATAAACCTAACATGAAGATTATCAGTCACTCCTATCTGAAGATATCATGTTTACAAGCCATTTTCCAAGTTTTAAGCAATTTTACCACTGGTGACCTCAAATGACCTTCGACTTCTACCAAAAACAATAGGCTTCTTTCTCTCAACATGGCAAATCTATATACCAAATATAAAGGGTGTTGGCCACTCCTATCTGAAGATAACATGTCTACAAGCCATTTTTGGTGTTTTCACATTTTTACCACTGGTGACCTCAAATGACCTTTGACCTCAACCAAAAACAATATGGTCCTTCCTCTCAACATGACAAAGCTATATACAAAGTATGAGAAGTATCAGTCACTCCTATCTGAAGATATGGTGTTTACAAGCCATTTTCAAAGTTTTCACAATTTCACCGCTGGTGACCTCAAATGACCTTTGACCTCTACCAAAAACATTAGGGTTCTTCCTCTCAACATGGCAAATCTATATACCAAATATGAAAAGTGTGGGACATTCCTTTCTTAAGATATCGTGTTTACAAGCAAGTGTCACAAACACACACAGACACACTTACACATGCACACATACACACACACACCACATCACCATTGCATAGATTCCTTGCCTGCCTATGGCAAGGAATCAAAAAGGTACTGCAGTACAACACTGAGAAGAAGCAGCATAAGAATGAAAAAAGTACATTTCTTTTTCAGAACATAATCCATACTTTTAAAACCAATACTTACCGGCAGAGGATTAAAGGCAATTAACTCAAAATATTGGAGAGCAGTAGTCATGTTTTCAAGAAATAAGTTTCTCAAAGCAGGAAATTCAGTTATTTGATGCTTTTGATTAATTTGTTTACAAAAACTTTCAAAATTCAAATAATGCAAAGTTCTGCTGCAACTCTTCTTATTCGTAATGTTTTGAGGAGATCATGTTAATCTTCAGGTTTACTTATGAAGCTGATAGGTTAAATAATGATTCAAGCTATTTTCCTTGCATGCTGTTGTTACATGGCTGGAAGTTATCAAATTAGACTGCAGTTGAGCCTCCACGATGATGTGGGTGTGGAGGGAGCAGAGCAATAAAGTAATACCAAGCAGGCCAAACTACACCATTCCCAATTTATACTTCACAAGGTACACTCATGGAATTTCATGAGAAAATTTTGTGGCATGAAAAATTGTCACTCAAACTGAGCGATAGAGCTTCAGACTGGGGGATTCTTTGTCGTCATCCAACCACAAGTAACTAAATGACCTTGGCTGATGTAAAGTCATAAACTCTAGTCGAAGCAGACTGGGAATCCACCAAATCACCATAACTGGTCTGAAAACATTACGTTTTAGTCATTTACTTTGCAAATATGAAATCTTTGGAATTTCTAGTACCATTTTGATCTGTTTCCTGTCTTGATATTTACAAAAGACAAAATGAGGAATTAAAATAAAAATATATGTCATCGAAATCTGTTTGCTTGCAAAATCTGGCAGATTTTGCTTTGAAATGTGATTGTTAATTATTTCCACTAGGTGTTATATGATTTGTTCATTTCATGGTTTAAATTAGTGTCAACTTGTTACAAGATTTTCCTTTTTATGATTAAAATTGCAAAAATTAAGAAATTTTACATCAACTCTATCAAGGGCAATAACATACACTTTGACCATGTAAACCGCAAGAATTCACAAAGTCAGGCTTTCATGTCCATCTCTGAACAAATTTCATGCCAGCATTATTTCTAATTTTCAAGCCTGGACCAAATCCTGATTTGTGTGATACTCTAGGATTTCAATCCCCGCAGACTGTGTAGACAGATTCAAAATTTGTATCTTACAGATTTAATTTCATATAAAGGCAAATAAGGGTTGGTCAGTCACAACAGTTCACACCTCTTAAACCAGTCTCTCTAGTCTGACTTGCAGCCGGGAGGTCAGGAGTTTGACTCCTGGCCGTGTCATATTAAAGACCTTAAAAATGTATCATCCTGACAGTCATTGTGAGTGGTGCTCAGCATAAGCAATGTGGAGCAAGGAAAACAAGCCAGTGAGCACATAGCCACCAACAACTGGAAAAAGGTAGCTGCCAGCCCAACTCAAACCAATTGGTTAGAAACGGCTATAAAACCTCACCGCGATAAACTTAGTTAAACTGACGGGCAGGTGGGCGTTCCTCCATCCCACCCTAAGTCCATTCCTCCCTCCGTTCGTCCATCAGTCCATCCTTCAGTCCGTCCGTCCATCCGTCCTTCCATCCCTCCCTCTGTCCGTCCGATCGACCAAATCACAAACTTTAATGTCACCCCCAGCAGAAAGAGTTCTCAGGACTAACTTGGCTTCTAGTTCCTCCATCAATTTAAACAAAGGACTCTTGTCTAAGTCAAGACAGATAGAGCCAGCCACAGTTACCTTCCTCGCATTCAACTACTCAAGGTCATTTTGGCACACAATTCTGTGAGCTCAACAGGGAACTAAAGCAGCAGCCTGAACAAGTCATCGTTCATGAAACAGGGTGGAGTTTGTTTTGAATGAATGTCAATCAAAAAGCACTTCCTAATTATGTGTTGAACTACACTGCTATTCTCAGAAACAGTATATTTAGGAAGATGCCAAAGTATCTTCTTTTCAAAGTTCCTGTTTTTCAAAAACCCTCAAAACAAAACTCTGCTACTGTATGGAATGCTGTGCACAAATTTACACTTCCTACTAAACAAACAGACATTGGACTTCACCATTGTGGATTATAAGCTACCATCACATCTGAGTGTGGTACACAGGCAAAAAGTCCAATCAAACATTCCCAATGATCTATATTACCTTAATTTTGGTACAGAATTGAACCTATGAACCAGCACTCCAATCCCCCCCCCAAAAAAAACATTTTTCCCCTTTGAAAGTTTCAAGTCCCCCCTGTCTTAAGAGACAATCAGAGTTCACTGACAGAAAAAACTAACATTTTCTCAGCACACTTGATCCTCCAGAGGCTGATTATTCACCAGAATACGACATTGAAGAAGTCTTTAAAGTGAGGGGATAAATATTTTGTTGTTTACTGTGGAATGGGGCTATCTCAATATTCTTTCATGAAAAATTCCACCTTTATGTGCAGGTCAAGACAGTGTTCCCTTCACAGGTGTGACCAATCCCAATGTGAGCCTTCGATAACAATTCATTTTTTGTTGGCTGCAACTCAATGTGTGATCGTGGTGCAAAGTTATTGGGGAAATATCATCTTAAAAAAACTTATTGTTCCTTCATTAGCACATATTTAGTTCAAACCCCTGTTCCCCCTCCTCACGAAAGCCATTTTGCCTCCCCTCCAGAACCTTAGTGTGCAGCCCTATCCTGAGCACAAAACCTAGTCATCATAAACTTAAACCCAGAAAAGAGGACTGCAACAATCATGGCGCGTACTTTCCCGTTAGGGAATTGAAATCTTTTTCCTTGGGATTTCATTGGAAAGCTGATAGCTGATAAGCATAACAATTGATTTGTTGGCTTTGTCTGCTGATTGACATCAAGTATCTGCCTGTGAATTGAAGGAAACACAGCACTGATCCTACCTATGTTGCTATGCAATAGATGTCTCTGCCATGTTACAATCTTGAAAAGACTACTAGGAAGTCAATCAAACAATTGCCTGATTGTCCATGCTCAAGATTATACATAAATAGGGTTAAGTTTGTTGATTGACAGGGAGGAGACTATCTTTCAACCTCTACTGAGATGTTCACCCTATGTAAAATTAATTAAACTTACCCATAATTCCAACAAAGATATTTCTGAAGATGAATGAACCAATACATATCCACAGCATTATATATCCTAAAGTTAGCATAGGATCCATGACCTTCCACATGTCATTGAGCAGCTTGTACCATTGGTCAAGAGTGAACAGCTGAAACAAGGTGATCATAGCTCTGGGTAGACTCCTAAAAAGGCAGCAAATTACAGCATGTAAAATAGTAAAACTGGTAACTATTTTTGGGGGGAGGGTAAGATTTTTTTTCAAATCCTTTGAGTGTGAATATAATTCTGGTGGCTTTCAGAATACTTTATTCAAAGCATATTTATCTAACTTAGTACAAATTATTACCCTTCAGGCATATGCACTTTAAATACAAACCATATGGGTCGTTGAGTGGCAGAGTGGTCTGTTCCAGCTGCTATGTACCAATGTGTTTCACATGGGCATGGGTTTGAATCCCGCTCGATGTACGTGGGTTTTTCTCTGGGTACTGCATGCGGCTTTCCTCCCACTTGGCATAAGCTTGCCACTAAAATTGGTTGCCTAGCCGACGAAGTCGTTTGCGCCTCTGACTAAAGCACCTTCGGGTTAACTAGTTAACTAGCTGACTTTGCCTTTTATAGAATCTCAGGTATTTTGTTTGGAACTATGGGCCTGTTAACACCTTAACTTTGCATTGTCTGTTTCAACCTAGCAACCCTCACAACACTTTTTCCAGTTGTGGGTCACTTGATCATTGTCCCTCTTCCATTGCTAATGAGGCAATCATGCACACTGGCAGTCGTTTTTTAAATCTTTGGTATGACTTAACATAAGAATCAAACCCAAGCCTCTAGGGTTAAATGACATATGCTCTGTCACAACATCTAGTCTGATCCTATAGCTAGCAATCCAGATTTATAAGTGGTGTGCTCACGGACTTCCTATACATGGACAGAGCATACTGTACGGCAGATTGTTGCTATTGTAAGAAAAAGCGCACCAAGATAGCTGTCTGCTGTGGTTTTGTGTGAAAGTTTGGACTTGCTCAAGCTAATTCCCAGATTTTGCAAGAAAGTTTAAATATTTTTGAAATATGGCAAGGTAAGGTCAAAATCACTTCATGTATTGAAGGAATACCATATTTTTTCTCATTCAAGTTAAAATTCTGTTTAAAACATAACAGAGTAATCGTCAAATCAGACGATTTATAGCTTCACGGCGGCCATCTTGGTGCACCTTTTTTGTCCCAGACACTGGGAACAATCTAGGCATGGGATGTACCTGTTACATGCTCTGTCCATGTATATAGGAAGTTCATGTGGTGTGCAACATTCCAATTTTTCACTGAAGTGCTAAATTTGGAGAGTCCCCAATTTAATGACCTGTTAAAACATATTTATCATTGAAAAGTGTCTTGGGCAGTTACTTTCAGAGCTGACTGACACTTTTCAAGACTAACTTATTGTTGATTACTAAAATATACTTTTTCATATACAACCTCACAACAAAGATGTTTTTTTTTTCATGAATAATATGTTTGTTGTTACAATGCTGATTATGAACCACTTGGCTAGATAAACCAGAATGCAAAACTGCATTGAGGTTTCGATGATACATAAATGCTCCGTTTCAAAGAATGCCATCATGCACCATTATCTTCTCATTCAAATGTTATACTAGCATGTTCAAAACATAATTTTGTCATTCCATAGTTAGACATACAAACAACAGACAGACAAATGGACAAACAGCTACCTTGAAAGATCATATTTAAAAAGGGTTCCAGGCTTTGACCCCTGGAGACCCCAGATGACCTTTCATATCTGCCAAAAACAATGGGGACCATCCTCTGACCATAATGCATCCACATACCCAAATACGAAATCTATCCATGTTTCCTATCTTGAGATATCGCATAAGCAGGATTTTCAGACTTTGACCAGCAGTGACCCCAGATGGCCATTGACCTCCACCAAAAATATTAGGTACCATCTCCTGACCATAACGCAACCACATACCAAATATGAAATCTATCCAAGCTTCCTACATTGAGATATCGTGTTAACAAGGTTTTCAGACTTTGACCCCCTGTAACCCCAGATGACCTTTGACCTCCGACAAAAACAATAGGGACCATCTACTGACTATAACGTATCCACATAGCAAATATGAAATCTATCCAAGTTTCCTACCTTGAGAAATTGCGTTAACAAGGTTTTCAGACTTTGACCCCTGGTGACCACAGACGACCTTTGACCTCCACCAAAAACAATAGGCACTATCTCCTGACCATAACACATCCACATACTAAATATGAAATACATCCAAGCTTCCAAACTTGAGATACTGTGTTAACGAGATTTTCAGACTTTGAACCACTGTGACCCCAGATGACCTTTGACCTCCGCCAAAAACAATAGGGACCATCTACTGACTATAACGCATTTATATACCAAATACGAAATCTATCCAAGTTTCCTACCTTGAGATATCGCGTTAACAAGGTTTTCAGACTTTGACCCCTGGTGACCCCAGATGACCTTTGACCTCCGCCAAAAACTATAGGGACCATGTCCTGACCATAATGCATCCACATACCCATATATGAAATCTTTCCAAGCTTCCAAACTTGAAATACCGTGTTAACAAGATTTTCAAACTTTAACCCCCCGGTGACCCCAGATGACCTTTGACCTCCGACAAAAACGATAGGGACCATCTACTGACTATAACGTATCCACATAGCAAATATGAAATCTATCCAAGTTTCCTACCTTGAGAAATTGCGTTAACAAGGTTTTCAGACTTTGACCCCTGGTGACCACAGACGACCTTTGACCTCCACCAAAAACAATAGGCACTATCTCCTGACCATAACACATCCACATACTAAGTATGAAATACATCCAAGCTTCCAAACTTGAGATACTGTGTTAACGAGATTTTCAGACTTTGAACCACTGTGACCCCAGATGACCTTTGACCTCCGCCAAAAACAATAGGGACCATCTACTGACTATAACGCATTTATATACCAAATACGAAATCTATCCAAGTTTCCTACCTTGAGATATCGCGTTAACAAGGTTTTCAGACTTTGACCCCTGGTGACCCCAGATGACCTTTGACCTCCGCCAAAAACTATAGGGACCATGTCCTGACCATAATGCATCCACATACCCATATATGAAATCTTTCCAAGCTTCCAAACTTGAAATATCTTGTTAACAAGATTTTCAAACTTTAACCCCCCGGTGACCCCAGATGACCTTTGACCTCCGCCAAAAACGATAGGGACCATTTTCTGACTATAACGCATCCACATACCAAATATGAAATCTATCCAAGTTTCCTACCTTGAGATATTGCGTTAACAAGGTTTTCAGTATTTGACCCCTGGTGACCCCAGATGACCTTTGACCTCCACCAAAAACAATAGGGACCATCTCCTGACCATAATGCATCCACATACCACATATGAAGTATATCCAAGCTTCCAAACTTGAGATATTGTGTTAACCAGATTTTCAGACTTTGACCCTTGGTGACCCCAGATGACCTTTGACCTCCAACAAAAGCAAAAGAAATTACCTTCTGGCCATAATGCATCCACATACCAAATATGAAATACATCCAAGCTTCCAAACTTGAGATATCGCGTTAACAAGGTTTTCAGACTTTGACCCCTGGTGACCCCAAATGACCTTTGACCTCCACCAAAAACAATAGGGTTCTTCCTCTCAATATGGTGCATCTATGTACCAAGTTTGAAAACTGTCAGACATTCCTGTCTTGAGATATCGTTTTAACAAGCAAAGTGTCACAAACACACACATACACACACATGCACACATACATACATACATACACACGCACGCCATCATGGATGCATTGGTTTCTCTTATCATCGAAACCAAAAACTGAAATGTAAATGGCCAAAAAAAATAATACAAAGATAATAAGCAGTTGATCATTGTTAATACAGCAAGCATAAACCCAAAAAACTTTCACTTTCAGTGGCTACCGACACTATTTTGCATGGCAAAGTCAATGCACTAATTTACATCAGCAAATGTTCAGTTAGTCTTTTTGATAGATTTCTACAAATATGTTTGGGGTCATGGGAGGAAGGGGATCTCATCTGTTCTTTATCAGGAAAAGACATATGTTATCAAAGAAATTGCCTGACATTTTCCCATAACCTTGTCTGAGAACTTGAATTTTCCCACATAAATTAAATCAAATTTGCCATTGTAACAGTTCAAATTAAAGACTGGTATGAACTTCATTCAACACATGTGATCCACATAAATAAGTTTTCAGCCACTTGTAGCTATGCAGAGCATTCTTTCCTTTTACTGTTTTAGCATCAACAACCACTCACTGTCAAAATTAAAACTGCAATCTTCAACAATGATCACTAAATAATTACATTAGTCCCCTTAAAATTTCTAAGATGGCATTGGACTAATTAAGAAGGGCTCACTCTTGGTCAAAGGCTGGGACTTTCTGAGAACTGCTTTTTCAGACTAAAAAGTTAGCTGAAAAGCCAAACTTTCAGGAACTATTATTCTGGGTAAACAAAGTAGTCAAAGCTGTAGTTTTTACATAAAATTTGAAAGGGTTATCCAAACTATCAAGATAATGAAATAGGAAACTTCTTCAAAACCTAAATGATAATTCTGGAGACTGGATGAAGCAAAACTATTTGGGGGAAAAGTTAGTTTTCAGACTGGAAACATTAATAATGTACTTTCAAAATATCAATAACAGTATCAAATTGTAAGATTTCTAATTTTCCAATTAACATGGTTTTGCTCTCCATCCAGTTCAAACAGCAAAACAAATGCAAGGACTCTTGAGATCATAAAAGTTTTCAGTCTGTCTCCCTACCAATACAACCCTATAGCATTCATATCCTAGCTAACCTGAAGCTATTCTTGTAGGCCAAGTCTTGCCGCTCAGATCGGGTGTAGTTGTCAAAGAAAATGATACCAGTGATAGCAAAGATGTAGAGGAAGGTGAAGAGAAGAAGCATGATGAAAGTAATAGCCTGATAGAGGATGCAAGATGCATGCAGAGGCAGGAGACGGATATGTGAAAAACAAGCAACAAAAAAGAAAAGCAATATGCAAATTATATATGAAACTGAAGTATTTTTCTGAAAATGTCAATTTTTAGAACATGCTTCTTAATTTCTTTCCAATGCTTCTGCATCTTAAAACTCTAAGGATTTAATCAAATAATCTACTTTTTTCCTTTACTTTTTGGTGAGGGCCGTGACTTTTAACTATTGTTTATACATACATATATGACCATTGCATTCGACCTACTTCACTTTTCTTGTTTCATTAGGTGTTGCTTAAATTTATTTCAAACAATTACACTTTTGTGCCTTCCCTGTCCTTGTTGATAAAGCAAGAACACTAACACAGTTTGCTATTTTAGCCTTTAGAAGAGTAAATCATTCATTTAAACAATAAAATATCTAAAATTTTTTTTATCCTTTCCCTGAGACCTAGCATAAATTTAATTCCTTTTGCTCTTACATTGTTCAGTTAACAACTTATGAATCAGTTCACTTTCATGCCCTGTACATGTAAAATGGCTAGGAAAAATTTTAGAAAGAGAAACTACAGACTACAGTGTACTACCAGGAGATAACTAACTTGTGATGTTGTTACTTCACAAAGGAACACACAATAGAGCTCGATGGGAATAAATGTGTCTCAACTTTTTGACTACAGAAATTTCAGCTTTTGTTCAATTTGTGGGAGTCTGATGATTGCTCATGAACACGATCTCACTCAATTCTGACAGAATATCATGTAAAATAATATGTGGCACACATCACCATCAAAAATATTTTAAGCAACAAGTTGTGCTGATGCAAGCAAACTGACAGCATAAAATGAAGAATATGCACACATTTCACATGCTACACCTAGGCACTTGTGGTAACACCCATATTATGTTATGTCTGCGCCAAGCAGAATGTGAAACATGAACTCAGTAGGACCACAGTTTGATTGTTATTAATGTTTTACTTTGTCTATGAGCCAAATTATTTTCTAGACCTGAAACTTTCCTGAGTCATCATTATAGATTTGTTCTCATGACCAGGGTTTTCCCTGGGTTTAGAATTGAACGTCGCGCATCTGCTGCGTCTATAGTTGGATCGTCGGCCTGGGGGAGGGGTATAAGGAGAAGGGGTGTCCCCCTCCCCTTTTGGAAATTTTGTGACTTATGCAAGTCGCTAGACGCAAAATGGTGACACTTTTAAGGCAAATTAGTCAGCACAATTTCTGTAAGTCGACGCAAAAATATTAGCACTGAAACTCACATTCGTACAAGTTTTGATCCACTGAAAGCGGTCACGTTGGCTTTATATCACTTAATTTCTGCTTCAAAGATTTTGGTTCATCGGCATGGCTTTTATTTAGCGCTGGCAGCGGATGATTTTTACCCCCGGTTGGCCGTTACTTCGCGCCCGTTGCTCACCAAAATAATTGGGCCGGCTTGCAATATTACAAGTTCAGGATAGAAAATATTGGGAAAATTTGCGTTCGTTTCACGAACGGGATATCATTTTTGTAGCGTAATATTTTCACTTCAAAAGTGGGGATACAAATCAACTGTTAATACAGTAGATTTGTTTGCAGTCGATGTCACATGTCCTTTAATAATGTAGTTCTTAGGCCAACATCATGCTCGTTCTATTTTTCATCCCCCAATCATGTCGAAACATTTGCATTCTTTTACTGGGTTGTAGTTGCGTTAATGTTCTATAGCTACTCTCCTGCTTTAACGAAGCCCATGAAGAGCAATCATTCATGATAACCTTAGCAGTTCTGGGAAGCAAAACAATTGCACCCGATTAGCGTATCTCATGGTTCCTTTCGGATATTAATATCCCCGTATATTTTAAGCAGTTCTTGACCAAAACTTACGTCTTGTTTGAAAAGAATCTGCAATCTGAATCTGCACGTAAGTCACATCCCCGAAAAATCCACGTGCTGTTTCATGGTGAATTTGGCACGGGGCTCGCCCTGCTTCGCTAGCCGGCTATATAATAAGCATGGGAAGTGCGATCGTCGTAACACAAACTCAACGGGAAAACTTGTCTCTAGACCGAGTATTTTCACACACTAAATCACATAGGCGAAGGCGCGAGTTGTGATTGGCTGGCTAGAATCAACGCAATTGAGCCAATCACGATGCAGGAACCAATTTGAATTTTGAAATGGATCGTATGCATATGATGTCACCAAGCAAAACATGACGTCTGGTTTGGCGGAAAAAACGGACTCGCACGAAAGTCTACTGCATGCATGGGCCAAGAATTTTGCTGCATGAGACCACGTGCATCACTGTTTTCGTTTGCAATGACGTTGTATGACAACATTGCATAAGTCCTACTGTAAATAACATTACGGAAGGAATGCTAGAAATGACTTAATTTATGCAAGATAATAGCCACCGAACCTGCACCAGATTCTAGGAGCAGCTACGCGTACAAAACGTGCACAGACATGTACAGTATGCTTAGCTTGGGGATTTGAAAAAAAGGCGAAACACTGCAGCTCGATAGTCTGTACAATGTGTTTTGTGCAGAACAGTTTGTACAGCAACGTACGCGGCGCTTTCCGCGAGAAAGCAAGGAAAATACATTGAAATGCAATTCCAAATCTAACTGCATGTTATACTACAGGGTTATAGCGGAAAATATAAAACGATAACTTCCATGGCAGGGATAAAATTTTACGTTTGTGATTATCAATGCATCCCGTTTTGGCGGGAAGCTAAAGGATGAATTTTACGAAAGTAAGGGCAAGTTTCAAGTATATTTTAGGCCCTTCTTCAGTTTGCAAATAATCGGTGGTAAAGATCGAGTGAATGCCAGAATTTATAAGAGCAATGGAGTACGTGGCTGCAAGCAATCACAGATTGTGTGCGTACCGATTTTTTTATGGAAACATGTTGGGAAAACAAGGGTTCTATGACATCACCTCTACGTAAGAAACATCGTGATTGGTTCATTATTGCTTTTAATCAGCCAATCATACTCGCGACATCATCAATGCAGTTTTACTGTGTAGGAATAACGTGTAGAAACCAACCGTCTTCGCATAGAATTCTAATACTCCCATTGCATTTGTGCTACGATCAAATTTCCCAAACTTTTGTTGTACATAGTCGAGCAAAACAGTTCAGAAATGGAGATTTTACTTGGGGGTTAAGACTGCAGTGTACGTTCGCACAACTTCATTTTACGATTTTGTGAATCGTGGCATAAGTTTTAAGAACGAAGTAACAGGAAATATGTTAGATTAAAGAAGTAAAGATACAATGACATGACAATGACATTGACAATTTTCCAAATCTGAGACATTAGCCCCGCTTCTAACCTGCAAAAACAGGCGTTTGTGTTTTGATCGTGCAAGTCGTGTTGTGCCACGTAGCTACTGCGCTCCGGAGTGAGCACAACAGTCTCCTGATACGAGCCTACTGTGTTGTATACTTGTACAGTAGTAGGCCCTATGGGATATACATAAAGAGCTCCGACTCGCATGCAGTGGTATTTACATGGAAGTTAAAAAAGTTAGTTGCAGTTTTACAAATAAGTCAATGATGTTGTTGTTTGTATTAATAACAAAAGCAAACGTTGACAGCTAGAAAGAAGAAAAATTATGGAGGCTAGCTGGCAGCAATTTTGAACATCGCAGCGTTTTTTTGAACGTCGCGGCCTCCTTGATTTTGAAGCTTGAACGTAGCGGGGCGCGACGTTCAAAAGGCCCAGGGAAAACCCTGATGACTTTATAACAGATGGAAACCATGTCGAAATATTTGCCTTTACCATTAACACCATGACTACCACGTCTTTTAGTGCAAAAGTGTTGTTCCCAGTTAAAGTAGGCTTACCTGACCACTGATGGCAGGTTCATTATCATATTAGTTGCTTCAGTGAGCAGTGTTTCTATTACCATTTTGGTATACAGAAATCTAATTACAACTGAGGGGTCCAAATAACAACTTACAACATATTCTGGAATAAGTGCTGGCAAAAAGGGGAACAAATTACTCATGAAGCATTGAAGGGTTAGATGCCATTTCTAGTGTTTGCACCCAGGTAGAAAATTACTACCCAGGTAGCGTTTTTCTAGGATTTCTTTTTGATCTTCGCAAAATAACATGGTTATAGAAAGTAACAAATGTATTAACCCACATTTCATTCACAATTATTTGAAATGAAGTTGCTTAACTTGTTTGTTTCCGTAACGTGCTTTTGTTAAATTGCACTTTTCCAGAAACAATTCCCGCGATGCATGTTTCTAACATTCGCTCCTATACCATTTCACGAAACAGCATAGGCCTACGTACTATACTGTGCATAGCCTAGTCTAGCCCGCGGGGCGAACGAAAGATATTGCAAGGTTTACGATCGGGTACCCGGGTACCCAACGGGTAATACAGTTCGGGTACCCGGGTATGAATTTCCTACCCGGTGCAAACACTGGCTATATCACTTTCATCTGAGATAAACTGCTATCAAATATCAACCTTCTGAACTATTTTTTAAATGCTTGTAAGGGTATCTAATTGGTATTCTGACAACAGTTCTTCACAAGGGTAAAGCATAGGATGTATTTCTTTTTTACACAGATAGCTTAATGAGATACTGGTGAATACAGCTTTTCCAAACAAACTTTAGAACATGTCTTCCACCGTATCATGTGAAGGGAATGTCAGAATTTTCCGTGAAAACTTTTCAAAATTCCATGGTCATTACTTTGTCCTTCATCCAGTTTGACACAAAAAGTTGTAACAGTCAATTATCCAGTGGATGCACTGTTTGGAGATCAGACAAATAAATCAATGATGTCATACTTTATCTCTTGAGCCAATCTGATCCCATCAAGGTCCCTGCCCTTTTCTGACAAAACCTTTTCTGACAAAAGACATTTTCTTTCCCAGTTTTTTTCCTTAAAGGCCCAGTTCTCTCACCCCAAACAGTACCAAGTCTCCTAACCTTCTTACTTAAGCCCCTCCCACAATTGTCTGAAATCCATCCTTATCCAGTCACAGTCTCAGTTTATTGCTTCAGGGTGAGTATAGAAAAGCTAAGTGTGTATAACCAAAACACTCTCAGTACAGTTCATGCTGTGTAATATAAGCTGTGGTAATCTGCATTGTTTGAATTAACAGTCAATCAAAGAGCTGGGCCAATGGAGAGTTTCTGTACCCCCCTACAAGAAGTGTAGTTTGGGATGAGGGGATTGGCCCTTTAAGTTCAAAAAAGGCTAAAAACTCCTCAGGTGTATAGATACACTATACACATATACATGCACACACACCCAAAACAAAGGAAAAACTGGACATTATAGTTTCATTAATTGACATAACTTACATTAAAAGCTTTCCCAATCGCAAGGGCTATCAATCTAATCTGACGAAATCTAGACACCATCTTCAAGGAACGAAGAATTCGGAAAACTCTCAAATTCCTGACAACAACATGAACCATCATCTCACCAACATCTCTCGCTGTGAGAGCAATTATTTCTGGCACGAAAGACTGAAAAGTAAGAAGTATAAGAAAGGAATGTTTACTGCTATATTCTGCTGGAAACAAATTGATGGATATATAAGAAGCACGTGTAATACATAACACTAGAAGCCAATAGCAAGTTTTAGCCATCTCAAGCTGACATCTAATAATCCAGAATCTATCACAGAACTTCTTGTTCAGGTATCTTAAGATCAATGAAGTTAAAGGCATCTGCCCCCTTCAAAGACTATTTGAGCAATAGAGCAACAAGGTTGGTTTATAAACAGGGTTAATAACTGCTGGAATTACAGAGACAAGCTTCACCCCAGAAAATGCCTTTTTTTCGGGTAACACTGGCTAAGACATCCTATTCAATTTCAGCAGCATGGTTATTATAGTCCTAAAGCTGCTGAAGTGACATTACAACAAATCTGGATCAGGTTCCAATTTTTGTGACTTTTTATTACATCTTCTCCATCTCTGGTAAATATGAATCCAAAATTTGAAATCTTGTGTAAATGTATGACTTGCATTGCAGGACTAAGAAATTTAAATTTACACTAATTGTTTTATGATGTCACATTGACAGACAGCTTTTAGCTGACTACATGTGCCCGATAAAAGCTGCCCCGATGTGTGACATCGAGAAGGAGCCAGTTAATATTTCAAATTCACAGACACTTGATGCAACCATATATTTAGGCTACACTAGTTCGCAAATAAGGGGTTCTATCTGACCAGAGATGGAGAAAATTTAAATAAATACTCCTCAAAATGGGATTGGAATCCGATCCAAATTTCCTGTAGTGTGACTGCAGCATTAGTGTTTTGATCAAGTTAGTTTAGAGAGCAAAACTGACACTGAATGTAGTCAAAATTTTGGCAAAATATGCAGATTTGGCCTTATTTAAATATTGAGCATGAAAAATGGTCACTTGGCCATCAAAGGAAAAGCAATATTATTTAAGCACATTCTGTGTTATGCAGAAAATTTGGCTAGGTGTTATTTCAAATTTTTTTAATGACAGTTACGCTACAGACATCTGGGTTTTTACATTCAGTAATGGCATTTCTTTGAACCATGGACTGAAATAATGATGAAAATGAGTTGAGTGCATCATTTGAAAAAGCTTATGTGTACGAACACAATACTGGCTTACAAAAGTGGGACATTTGGGTCTAAAGCAAAAGATAAGAATGATTAATGATTTAATCGCTGCAATTTGTTGATAAATGTACTGGGAAATGTCATCAAAATGTAAAGCATCATGTTTGTTGGATGACAAAATTTTGTATGTTACAAAAACTGGTTGTAATGTTTCCTTAGTTACATTAAGACACCAAAGTAGAATTAGGTATCAAAAGTAAAGATAAAAAACTGAAATTGGTTTAATTTAACTGTATATTTGTTCATATTACAAGTTGCAATGATATATTAATATATCTTGACTAAAGATCCTCACATTTTGCATCCCTGACCATGTATGCATTAAATCTAACGTTAGTTACATAAGACACCATTTTGTCCCACTTTTGGTGTCTTCGTAACCAACGTTAGATTTGCATTTAAACTTTCCTGGTCAGCCACCCATAGTAAAATGTTAGGGAAGAGTAGTTTATAAACATGGTGAATTTCTATTTCAACATATTTATAAGCAATTCACATTAAATTACATTACTGACTAGATTTTTGATGCATAAACATGATTTGCTGCAAGTTTTGGTGTCTTCGTAACTAACATTAACATTTTGTAGCCATCCAATACAGAATACAAAAGAAAAGACAAACATGTTTAATGTAGAAGAATAGACCAGCATATCTCCAAATCACATTATCAAAAATTAATCATGAAATTATGAGTAACAGTCACATTTAAGCCCAACAAAAGTAAGGAATGTTATGTTTTTATGCCAGTATTGTGTTCTTGCACTTATCCCTCCTGCAGTGACTTTTTAAAGAGTGTCCCATACATGCAATAACATTCTGTCATTGACATAATGATGAAGAACTGTAAAATTTCTGATCAACTGACAGGTGTGTAAAAACATGATAAAAGTGGTGAAAACTACTTTTTCTTCTCATGGTGTCAGACTCGAAACAATTTGAAATTATAATTATCAATGTCGTAGATGTTTGATGTGGCTCATTTAAAAAACAAAAGAAAGTGCTGAACAGCTAACCATTTAGATTTCTTTCAATAAATTGCCATTTAGTTTCAATAAACAAAACATTCCATGCATCCAGCAAAATCCCTATCTCATTTCCAATTAACCTACACCTAATAGTATTCAAAATTTACCTTAAAGGGCCAAACCTTTCACCCCAAACTACAATTTTGGTACCCAGGTACCGAAATTCTCAATTGGCTCAGCTCTTTGATTGACAGCTAATTCAAACAATGCATAAAGCCAAAGCTTATATTACACAGCATGAATGGTACTGAGAGTGTTTTGATTACATTGAGTTTTTTCTATACTCACCCTGAAGCAATAAACTGAGATTGTGTCTGGTTGAGGATGAATTTCAGACAATTGTGGGAGGGGCTTCAGTAAGAAGATTAGGAGAATTGGTAATGTTTGGGGTGAGAGAACTGTGTCTTTAATCTCCTCTGCTTCCCCACATCTTCCAATCTTGAAAACTTATCTTCCAGTAATTTCACCCATAATACAATGCTCTCATGTTGGTAAAGACCATTACATTGGTACATTTTTATAAAGTAATTGAACGTCCCGCTAATTGTAAATATGCTGACACCCTACATTCCAAAAGCCCACTGGTTCACATATAGACATCCTTTCAAATGCACAATTGAAACTACTTATAGTCCTCTAGCCTTCCCAATTTCCTCATCAGAGCATCAATATTCCTACCTCTGAGTACAATAAGCTGGGATATCCATGGGCTGTGGGACATATTAACTGTTAGATTGTAGGACTAATATAGTAGAACTATAAAGCTGTAGCCTTGCATAACTGGAAATAAGTTATGTCAGTGGCAAAATTCCAGACAACAATTAGGACAAATTTATAAACATAAAGGCCAAACAGACAAGTTTGCGTCATATGGAGGTTGAAAGAAGATTTTGTGGCATTCAAAGAATTGATTAGTTTTGCTAGCCTAGTAAATGCATGAAGCCCAAGGTGGCTTTGAAAATTTATACTTTTTTTAAGAGCACTAAATTCATTGTCAAAGAAAGAAAGAACATGGTCTATTTTGGCCTTCCCATGACCTACTTGCCCTTGTCATGACCTATTTGGCCTAGTTGAATAAATTTCTGTTCCTGAGAATACACTTACCCCAACAGTGATAGCAAAGTCAAATATATTCCAACCATCTTTCCAAAAAGACCAAAAGTCATCAATCCATTTCAGGATTATTTCCACCATGAAGAGAAACAGGGAACAATAGTCAAATATTTCTAATGCTATATTCAAACCAGCAAACTTTGGGTCCTTGTTTTCAGAGACTTCTGTAAACATATTAAAAGAAAACAAAAACAATTAGTTAAAAGAAAACAATAAATCATTACTGTTTCAATCATAACTGGATATAATGTGCATGGAACTGATCAAGAATCTTAAAGGTAGAATGCATGCCTTCATTCTAAAATTACAAGAATAAATGTTTTAAACATGTTGAAAAGCAAATCCTATTTCATCCAACTCTCTTCATCTCAGGATGTTTCACTAATGTTTAGATGCAGTAAATCATTTCTATTTAATCACTCACATTGAAAGCTTTATATCTCTGAAATATCTAAGTAAGTGCATGTCAAGCCTGGGTCACACCACCATGACTACAAAGACTCTCCATTGTAGAAAATTTGCTTAAATTGTGAACACTTCTTCAGTGGTCTTGGCTGTGTGACCCAGGCCTAAAATGTAAGGACTGCATTGGATTAGAATTGAACATGTTTGATTGGGGAGATGGCTTATGACCCAATGGAATTTGAAAAAAAAAAATAGTCATGGAAGTGTTCACACTGCCAAGACTCGAGAGGACAGTGGGTGGTGGCAGTTGTGATGTTGGAAGTGTGGCAGTGGGAACCTGTTTGGGTAGTATTATCATCTGATTTTTGCAAGTTTTAATACTTAAAATCAACTCTATCTCTGTTCAGAAAGAGCCAAAAATCTTTCAACATATGATCTATACAATGGGAATAGGAAAGTAAAATCCAAATTTACTATGCCGTGATCTCAAGTCAGCAGAAAATTTATCAAAACACACATAAATCAGATGATTTTCAAACAAATTTCACTCCGTTGAGAGATATCTGTTTAATAGTGATAGGAAAACAGTTTACTGTGAGGTAATAAATTAGGATTTGTTATTGATATCAAGTGACCATCCATACAATAAAGTCTGAATGAAAAAATTTTTGTCTGATGTGGAAAAATTTGGATAGGATTTCAGAATGAAAATCCTTGTGATGTGACCAAGTTTCAAAGGCACAGTACACTTTGATACCTGTTAAAAGTTATGTAAAATTGTTTCATTATACATGAATCACCATTCTACTTTTGCAAGAAATGCCAGTTACAGTCATATTTTGTGTTAAAAGAAAGAAGAAAACACAGAAAATTGCCAAAACTTTAAAATAAACTGTACTAAATTTCCACTTAAACCCCCAAACTGATTGTCTGATTCAGTGGTTGTGCATCTGCTTTTCATACTGGAGACATGGGCTACATTCAGTGGCGGAGCTGCCACATGGTCAGAGGGGACAGTCGTCCCCCCTGACTGACCAAAATTGTCTGTCGGCGCCCTTTTTAGGTTTTTAACATACTTTACTCTTGCACCATTTATAGACAAAAGACAAAAATTAATAGTGTTGTTTTTAGGCCCAGATAACAAAATGCTCAAACAGCCACCAGTAACTGTTCTATCTGCACTTTATTCTGATAAAAAGGGCCATTTGTAATAGAGGGATAGGCTTTGCCGAGACGTACCTTCATGCTTTATATGCACTGATAAATGTTGTCGCTGTGCTAAGTTTATTACTTCGACACCAAGCGTGATTATAAGCTTACAAAATACACCGACTGACATTAAATTCACCCTCCCGGCCAATAAAAGATTTTGCAAAGAGTGCAACAATAATTGTAGCCCAAATAGCCCTCTTGTTGTCGGGTGTAATTGTCAACATAGACAATACAAAGAGTTTATAAAGATACCAAAATAGCTTCCACAACATTTTTTCAAAATCATTTGAAGAGAATATTCAGGTTACAATAAAATAAAACAAAACTGTTATCCTAGTGGTAATGATTTAAGGGTTTTAATGAGCAGTTTTCACTTTTTGCTTTTCTTCACATGACCATTCTCATGATAAATGGCTATTTCTGACACTGCACGATAATCCCATAAAAATGCTTATTTCTGTGCTTTCGTGGTCTCAAAAGCCGGAAAATTGCATCTAATAAGCCTAGGTTCAGGCTACTTTTATGTGATAAGAATTTGGTATCTGGAGAGCCAGCAGACCTTTCGTCTTGGCTATTTCTTTCAATCTACTTAACTAATGGCTATTTCAGAGTGGTCAGATGATGTGAGTTACTTCAATTAATGTTTTTTCATGTACTCATCTTGATTTCCAGATGCCAAAAATTTACACTGAAAATGGTGATCAATTTCCATAACATTTTCCCCCTGTCAGATCTGAAGATTGCTTGCTATTGGCTCTAGCACGTTTCATCTTTATCTTCACAAAGTAGCCCATTATTACATTAGAATCTTAAATCGAGGCCTGGCAATAACACAAAATATAATGGCCACCTCCATACTAGAATGTGAAAGAGAGGGATAGAAACATGGGCATGTGCAGGTAGGGGAGAGGCCGCAGGTAAAGGGCAAGGAAGGAACTTGCCCTCCCCTGGAAAACAAAAAACCTGAAAAAACGAAGAAAACATAAAGAAAAAGATGAAGAAAAATTAACATGCTAGGAAAAGCCCCTTAGCTACTTTTCAAATTTGGTACCCGCCATAGCAGGCACATGGCAGGAAAGATGGATTAAGTCAATTTCAATAGAGTATTGTGTGTGTGCATTGATCCATGAAACTACTCAGGAAATGTCCAGTGACCAGCACAACAGAGGCATTGTGTTCCTATTCTTCTATGACACTGTATACAAAAGCAGTGATAGCTCTCAGGATTTATTTTTTTTCTGCTTGGGTACTTCAGTTTTTGCAAATGAGCTAAGGGGAGTTTCCTCTCATGAACATCAACCTTTCTTAACAGTTCACTCAGTGTTTTTCCTATTAATATGCAGTAAATAGGCTTTAGAAATGCCATTTCCAGCTATCTGAGAGTCATTTGGCGCCCAAATTTTCTTCCGCTCTTCGCCAACTCATGGTGGCATGGAGCTTCCCCTCCCCCCTAAAAATTTAAACATGTTTTAATAGAAAAACTTGCTGAGGAGAAATGACAAAGAAGTCTTCTACCCGGTGCAGAAAATCAAATGGAAAGTCTGAAATGCAGTGGCTTCGATTGTGCTGAGGCTCAGGGTATTTACTCCTTCGAAGCGCCCCTGCAGACCATTTTCACCCCCTCTGACCGAAATCCCTAGCTCTGCCAATGGCTACATTCCCAGGGCAAGAGCAGTCGCCCCAAATTAAGGCAGAGTACTAGACTGTCTGGTTTCATGACAGGCTGTTGAGAGTCATGTGACAATATTTTTTTTTTCCCTTCAAAAGTGAAATTTACTACAGATAACTGCTTGGTTAATATATGCAATATTGAAATCATAAAATATGATAACACATAATTTGAAAAAAAATAAGAAGAAAATTGTAATATTTAGCTGTTGCTTCAAAAGAAGTTTAGGGAACTCTCCTGACCTTTAAAAAAAGGAAACTACTGCCATTGTGCAGGACATTCTGCATATACAATAGCTGAGAACAGGGAAAACAACCCTGTGCTCCACAACACTGGATTTAACCACAAGGTTTCCAGTTAAAGTAAAACACTAACTTACTAATTAACTCATAACCTGTGAAGGTAGACAGAAGACTTTTGAATTTCAAGAAAACAGACTACAAAATGATGATGACTTACTTTGAAAAGAAGTCATATGACAAACTCCACGTTGATCACTTGATCAGGTATACAATGCTTATATTATGCGGAATTGCAATGGTACCTTACCACAGTCAGGTCATTACCTCCTCAAGAAAATTTATGTACCACATATAGTTGCTAAAACCAGGGAGTTGTATGAAAAAATGTCAAAAGTGTAAAAAAAATTGCAAAAGTTAGGACTTTTTCTTTTGATTTTATTTTTAGATTGAAACCTGAGGAAAGTTAATGTTTCATTCCTACCTGCTTGGATTCCCAATGCTATGGAATTGGATAAAATTAAGATGAGCATAAAATTCTGAAATATTGAGCGTGAATAAAACTTTGTCAAGGAAATGAATTTTAGTTGCCAAGTCAAACACAAACATAGATAAATAATTTGAAAGATGAAGTAAGGCTCATTGAGCCCTGCAATGGCTGACCTTAATGTGACTCACACAATTTTTTCATAATTTGCTACAGTACTTTTACACAGTTTATGTAATAAGGATTGCCTATCACTCATTGTGCAATAATCCTGCATAGCTTCACAATTCATAAATTAAACTAAGCGATCATTTATTTGTTGGTTTATTTGTTTGTTTGTTTGTTTAGATGATTACAAAAGGCTATCTATGTAATTAAAGAGTTCTGAACATGCTCAAACCAAAATTATGGTAACTGAATTTGTCCCCTAAACTTGCATTAAAGGTAAAGAGCAGTCCCCCAAACTTATTTTAAAGAAAAAGCTAAATAACACAATTTTTGCCTTATCTTACTTCAAAGTACCTTTCATTACTTTTTATGACATTACTAATATTGCATATTCAAGGTATTAAAATCAAGCAGTTATTTCTGGTAAATTTCAAATATGAAGAGAAAAATGTGGTCACATGACCACCAACAGCCAATCATGAAACTGGACAGTCTACTACACTACTTCAATTTGGAATGACTGCTCTTGCCCTTTAATTAAGAACATTTCTTCCATCTAACATGATCAAACATGATCCAAAAAGGATATTTTGTAAAACAAAGTGTGCCCACATATCTAAAGGTGGGTTCTTGGAGTTCTTATTCTTGACTCGATTCCGTCGACGATCACTTGCACTGACCTCTCCTGGTTCTTTCCTTGAATAAACTTGAAACTTCACTAACCCATGAGGATTATCAAGCATCATCCTGTCCATATTAACAGGATCTGCAGTAAACATTGAAGCAATTACAAAATGACTTATAAAAGCTTTAAACAAACTTAATGGTACAGTGTTTGAAGTATGTACAGAAATATACACAATCTCATAACCATGGCTAATGTTCAGAATGATCATTAGGCAATTCAAAATTTGGTAACTGGGAACTTTATCATCAAACAGATTTTTACAGAACAACAATCTCATTTGTCACTCAGGTACCAGTAGTTCACTCCAAATTTCATATATTAAAGAGTATTTCAACATTAAAGAAAAATAAAATTTCATATCTTTCCCATGACTAATTCATGACCTTAACATGACTTTTTCATGACCAAATTTTATCCAAGGTTTGCTGAGCCTTTGCTGAGGCTTGATGATCGTGACAAATAAATGAGCTAATTTATTTACTTGTAAAAAATTCAAAGACTGATCTGGGCTAAATTTCAAGACTTTTCCATGACTTCTGTCATTTTTACAACATTCAATGGCTTTTCCAGGCCATGTGAACCCTGATTAACTATTGTCCATGGTTTCACATGTATAATTTCTTTTTTTTTTTCATCAATTGATTTCCATAAGAGCACCTAAAGGCCCAAGTCTCTCACCCTAAACAGTACTGATTCTTCTAACTTTCTTACTTAAGCTATGCTCCTACAATTGTCTGAAATTCATCCTCATCCAGACACAATCTCTGTTTATTGCTTCCTAGTGATGCTTAAAAAGCTCAGTGTGTATAATCAAAACACTCTCAGCACAGTTCATGCTGTGTAATATTCATGCTTTGGTGCTCTGCATTGTTTGAATCAGCTGTCAATCAAAGAGCTGAGCCAAATGGAGAATTTAGGTAAACCCCTAGATAGGAGTTGTAGTTTGGGGTGACTAGGGGAGGATCCAGATTGGTCCTTTAATCAGGGTACATACAAACATTTCCTGGTTCTTTCACAGGCCATGTAGGCAAAAATCTTCAAGAAAGTCTTTGCTTGTAAGAATTAATCACTAACTATAAACCACTTGATTTAGAAATAATTCAACTTGGGTGAGCTGCAATGTCCAGGAATTTCAGTAGAAGTGTTGTGTGGTAGTAGCTAGGTTTAGCAATATCTCAGTCCTTAAGCTGACCATTATTTGCAGGGTTCATATGCATACATCAGCATATCCATGATATACAATTAATGGGATTGCTTTTTATTTTTGGACTAATATTTATTTGATACTTAAAGGCTGAATGACTTTTCAACCCTAGGGAAAGGAAATATCCTCATGATGCATTCTTTCCAAAAAGCATTAAGTTTGCACTTTCTGCTTGTCTTCACAATCTGTACAACAAAGAATATGTGTAAGAACACAATACTGGCTTACAAAAGTGGGACATTTGGGTCTAAAGCAAAAGATAAGAATGACTAATGGTTTAATTGCTGCAATTTGTTCATAAATTTGCAGGGAAATGTCATCAAAATGTAAAGCATCATGTTTGTTGGATGACAAAATTTTGTGCGTCAAAAAAACTGGTTGTAATGTTTCGTTAGTTACATTAAGACACCAAAGTAGAATTAGGTATCAAAAGTAAAGTGAAAAGACTGAAATTGGTTTAATTTAACTGTTAATTTGTTCATATTACAAGTTGCAATGATATATTAATATATCTTGACTAAAGATCCTCACATTTTGCATCCCTGACCATGTATGCATTAAATCTAACGTTAGTTACATAAGACACTATTTTGTCCCACTTTTGGTGTCCTCGTAACCAACGTTAGATTTGCATTTAGACTTTCCTGGTCAGCCACCCATAGTAAAATGTTAGGGAAGAGTAGTTTATAAACATGGTAAATTTCTTTTCCAACATATTCATAAGCAATTCACATCAAATTACATTATTGACTAGATTTTAGGTGCATAAATATGATTTGGTGAAGTTTTGGTGTCTTCGTAACTAACGTTAACATTTTGTAGCCATCCAATACAGAGTAAGAAAGAAAAGACAAACATGTTTAATGTAGAAGTATAGACCAGCATATCACCAAATCACAGCATCAGAAATGAGTCATGAAATTATGAGTTAGAGTAACATTTAAGCCCAACAAAAGAAAGGAATGTTATGTTTTTATGCCAGTATTGTGTTCTTGCACATATGCTACCAGTTAGATGAATCTATTAAATTAGCCCACTACTGTAGTTCACTTGGCAACTATGAGTAAGCATCAATGCTGCATCAGTTTGCCAAAGTACAGCCCTTTATCTTGGTGAGAACAACATCTGATAAGAGATGAGCTGGGGTGACCAGGTGGACAGGATCAAAGCACTATTATCTTGTACTGGTGTAGTAGTAGGTGTTTGACTCAGTATTGTTTACATCAAAAGACTGTCGCTCAGCAGTTTTTACAAGAGAATTCCATATCTGGCATAACAAAGCACTTCAACAGAGTTTACCTTTATTTCCTCCATGAATTTGAAAAAAAAAATGAAAAAAAAACCTTCAAGACAGCATACTGCAGCTACTCAGTTAAAATTCCTCAATACCATACTGTACAACACTGTGTGTGAATAGTGGAGAGTCACCATTCGCCTTCCAGTGTAAAATACAGTACAGTATTTCAATCATACTGCAACAATCAACTCTATTCAGAGACACAGATTATGAAATGCTTTTCCAAAATAAAAAATCTGATAGACTAATAGAACCCTGCAGTGCAAATGAAAACAATGTTACCTTCAAAATCTTTCGAGTAGTACTTTGGGGCATCAGATCTTCCATGCTCATCAAAACTCTCAAGCAAATGGAAATCTTCAATAAGTTTTGAGCGGAATAACTCAGCATGTGGTGAGAGCTCCTCTTCATAATCTTTCTGTCCCATCTTCACTTGGGATTGTTTTTCTGCAAACAATAAAATCTTCAACTTTATTGCCACTCAAACACTGATGAAATCATCCCATAATGTCATTACAGGGATGAAATTAAGGTTCTAGCAGGGCAAGACCACATTTCCCCATCACTTTTATTGGCATGTCATGTTAACTGAGAGTGATTTTGTACTGACCCATTTTATCTCACAGGTGGTGCACAGAGGCCAACTGGCTTTGATTGTCATTAAATTTTATAGGGCAGCAAGGCATTGCCAAAAATAAGAAGGCCATGGGGTTGGTGGCATGTGATTTTGTCTGTGTTTGACATTGTTGATCAAGTTCCCATGTGTTTTGCCATGTTCTGGAAGTCAAAAACCAATGTCACATGCAATGTAAGTTTAAAAGTTTGTCAGTTTTGACAGAGCTCTGGGGAGTGGTTATCTTTTACATGAACCACAGTTTATCGTCTTTTCTGTAGTTTTGAAGTGTTGGGAGCTCCAGTTTTTTAGCAGGTGGGTCATGAAACCTTTCTCACTAGACCTAAAGTCACTGCAAAAAATCTTACATTGCACTTTTTCAAGATTATTAATGTCTCCTTGTTGATAAAGATAACAAATAGCAGGTGCATATTAAAGATTTCTACAAACCAACAAGGTACAGTACTCAAGTTCTTGTCAATCTCTAGGACAACATTCAAAGTTTCTTTTAAGAGTCCCAGCACAGAACTTGCTTTGGATGTAATTTTAATTATGCCAGTAGTCCATTCATCATGTGAAATAGCAGTTATTAAAACTGCCTACCAATAAACAGTCTAAAACCTGACTTTGGGGCAGTAGGGTTGGGTTTTTGATTGATGTTCGAGACTACACTTTTAGTCACACTATTCGTAAAATGAATAAAAGTATGACAAAACTCAGTAAGCATTGGAGAAGTTATAAACTTTGGGTTTTAACATCAATTTGAAAACCCAACTTATCACACAAAAGTCAGTTTTTAGACTGTTTAGAAGAAGGCAGTTTTAGTGAGGGCTATTTCATGTAATGTTTAAAGGCCAAACCCTCTCACCCTAGACAGTTGCAATTCTTCTAACCTGCTTACTTAAGCCCCTCCTACATCTGCCTTAATTAGCAATTAAGGCCTCATCCAGACACAATCTCACAGTTTATTGATTCAGGGTGAGTATATACAGTACTACACAATGTATTTAACACTCTCAGTACAGTACAGTATAGACTGTGCAATATGAACTACAGTACTCAGCTTTTTTTATTTGCTGTCAATCAAAGAGCTGTGTCAGTTGAGCATTTCTGCAGACTAACATAATCAAAACTGAATTGTGAAATGTTTCCCTAATGGATATTTAAATAACGGCTTGACCCATGCATGGTCAAGTGCCATGCGTGTGATTGACTCCTAGGCCAGGTTGTACCGAAGACTTTAAAAAATGGAACCTACTGCCATTGTTCTCTGGAAAAGTGGCCAACCTGACTAAAATTAGAAATTTAGAAATTGAGCCATTAAACCTTATCTAACTACTGACTTACCAAATGGCCTAAAGTACGTATGCCTTTCTTCTGTAAATTAGCCTTTTCTGGGCTTCCATACATTTTCCATCTCCCTTGAAACTTGTCAGAGACCTATTACCTCATCCAATGCTCATACTACCATTTCTCAAAGTTCGAAATGTACAGTAAACAGCTGGTTACCTAAAATACATTGTAAAGCATTTTATAGAAAGAGTACTGTTGGCTTCTTTTAATTGCAAACAATACTATCTTTTGTAGAAGTAGAAGGCACAGTTGTCCATGTTTAAAAATGATCTCCAGGGGCCTGAGTAATCACAAACAATTGCAATGAAACACTGTTTTGGCTTCAGACAGTGAACAATAGCACTATGTACCTGGGTACCAATGCCAACATAAACAAAGTAAAAGAACCATACAGTAGTATATGCCAACACCTAAATGCACAATCCTACACTAGTTTTGCAAACTTTTGAGTCTGCATGACTCAAAAGGTTTTCTTTCTCAGGAAACCAAAAACCATAGTTTAGGGTGAGATTTGGCTGCCTCCTTTAAAATCCTCAGAGATAATGACTCCTACAGTAGGTAGGAAGTGCTCTTTACTTGTTGTATATTATTAATATATTGAAGGTAGTATATTTCCATTTACAACGTGTCTCAAAGGGGTCATTTGTTTGCCTCCAGATACAGTATAGTCTGTAAAGGGAGCACTTTTCAATATTTTCTGAAATAAGATGGGTGGGGTCTTTTGTAACTATCTTGTGAAAGTATATTCAATGTAGTACTTGTGGTGGATAAATGGGCTCAACTGGATTAATTTCAGGAAACCATATAGGTTTTAGAACCTGGAGGAAGTACACCAAGCTTTAAGTGAAAAAAAAAACAAGACTTGGATAATGGTGATTGAACTTTGAGTTGAAATAGCAAAAAATCTTTAATGTCATTGTACACAGTGACAAAATGTCATAATGGGGGGACGCTTGGGGGAAGGGGGAGGGGGAGAGGGAGCCAAAGTGTCCAAAAGCCCAGAGGTTTTAGC
This sequence comes from Holothuria scabra, assembly GCA_037179385.1. Lineage (NCBI taxonomy): Eukaryota > Metazoa > Echinodermata > Holothuroidea > Aspidochirotida > Holothuriidae > Holothuria > Holothuria scabra. The sequence continues at coordinate 13,129,484 of CM074188.1, read as the reverse complement.
ATATCTCTGGATAAAAAATAAGTCTCTGGAGGGGTGTTTACTTTTTTGGTAACCCTAACTCCTAACTCAAGTGAGCTGAGCAAGGTCAAAATCTGTGAAGGGGAAAAATGCCCCCTCTCCAAACTATACAGTTAAGTTATGTATGGTGGAGCTAGGTAGCTTATGGCACTTTAAGTTGATAGAAGTACACAGTGACAAAATGTCATAATGGGGGGACGCTTGGGGGAAGGGGGGGGAGAGGGGGCCAAAGCGTCCAAAAGCCCAGAGGTTTTAGCATATCTCTGGATAAAAAATAAGTCTCTGGAGGGGTGTTTACTTTTTTTGGTAACCCTATCTCCTAACTCAAGTGGGCTGAGCAAGGTTAAAATCTGTGAAGGGGAAAAATGTCCCCTCTCCAAACTATACAGTTAAGTTATGTATGGTGGAGCTAGGTAGCTTATGGCACTTTAAGTTGATAGAAGTATTTTTACTGAATCCTGAAAAGGACAGTTAGCAAGTACAGATCAGACAGGACAGGGGATGTGTGCATGCATACATTCTAGTAAAAGTAATGTAAGATGTGCAGCATGATTTTTTTGTTTCAATTGAAGTTGACTTGTTAAATCACTGGGCAGTCTGAGCAGAATGGCATTTCCCATGTGAAAGTAGGAGGAAATGAAAGTGTGAATTAACTGTTCCGTAGTTTGTTGCATGGTTGAGAAATTTTCTCAGGCTGATTTTGCCCAGGGCTTACATGAGCATTAAAGTGTACCTAAAGTCAAAAAATTCAAAAATTCAAGAGCATGAAAAATGAATTCTAACAGTCCAACTCTCATCTTCATATGACGTTTCTGAGCTGAGATATAAAATGTTCAAGTTTACTCACTTAATACACTTGGTCACTTGCGCAATAATTTGTGACTCTCTTGTTGTACAACTCACAGAACCTAGCTGCTTTGTTTTCCTTTAAAAATGAAAAATGTTTTTATGACCTTGAACACTTCCTGTTTGCTTGCACAGCATATTGCACAGAGAGGGCTTAATTAATTACATCACCTCATAAGTGTAAGAATGCTATCACCCCTTGGTACAAGGTATAGTAACATTGAGAAAAACAAAGAAATACAAAGATTGTAATTTGAGTAATACAAGAATGACATCACAAATTATAGTGCAATGTACCATTTTAATTTGAGTGAATAAACTTCAACATTTTATATCTCAGCTCAGGAATGTCCTAAGAAGATGGGAGTTGGACTGTTGAATTTCATTTTTCATGGTCTTTAATATATATTTTTGAATGTTTTGACTTGAGGTACACTTTGATACGTACAGTAGCTTAGGCAAGCTAGACAGAACAAAGACTGTAGTGGTGGTAGAAATAACTGCTGTGCAGTTTCAAGATTGGTATTTGTACACAAATTTAGGCTATGTGCAAGTTAGGTGATGGGATTAACATAACATAACATAATATAATATAACAAAACATAACAGGTTGAAGGGCAGAGGAGGGCCAAGGCCCCATAAGATGCCCTGAAGTCCAGGCCCTAATCATTTGGCTCATCAAGGATCCTATGCCAGAGTGAGCGTGGAAGAACAGCAGCGAACTTCGCCTTCTCTTTTCGACTAGTGTTCAGAGGTAACGAGGCAGGCGTGCACTAATCACTCCCAATCCTGCTCCTGAGACGACCATTTAACGTCCCCATCTGATGGACATGAGCGTATCCCCAGTCTTTAGCCACTTTCCCAAAGGCTGGAGGGGGTGGAGGTTATACTTGCTCTGCACCACTGCTCGACAGCTGAACTGAGCAAGCGGACAACTTCCTGAGTCGGACAACTTCCTGAAACGGACAACCAAATACCCTATTTTGTAATTCACCAATTTTTGAAACCCCCTCAGCATCACTGTAAACAGCTATGCTGAACAAGCCAATTTCTAGACCCCGAAAAATTTCCAAGTGGTTCCACTGGGATTTGATCCGGGGACCTTCAGCATGCAAGGCAGTACGCTCAAACCTCGGAGCCATCTCCACCCTTAAAAAGCTACTTTACAAGGCGGAAATCGATCTCGGAACCTTAGGAATCCCAAATGAATGTCAAACCACTACACCAACAGCTTAAATTGCAAGTCCCTGCAAGCTCTGATGGCAATAGAAAAAAAATTGGGCACAGTTCAGTCAAACTATCCATTCTTATCCACTTACAAGGTTAAGGCCAAGTTTGTGTAATCATGATCACGACCGACGTGATCGTGAAAAGTGAAAGTTTTTACAATGTCGCGAAACTGATAACAATACAACCTAACGTTAAAATTGACAGGCCTATGATTATGTCCAGTCAGTCAGTCAAACGTTGTCACTCAACATAGGCCTAACTGAAACCAAACGGTACCCATTCATACAGATCTTTCAATTGGCTCGAAAACTTTGAATTTGGTGGAAGTTCGTGTCCTCAGTTGTTGCGGTTACCTTGGTCGGGTATAAATGTCTCCTGAATCTGCGTTCACCAAAGCCAATGCTGCCAACGCTGCCTTGTATCTCACTTACTGGGGTTATGAGTGCTTCTAAATCTCTATTCTTGCTGCAGAAATCGAACTCGCGTTCAAAACAAACATGTGCTCACACTGGGTCTGCATGCAATAAATGCAGTTACCACAGTGTACTGTGACAGTGCGCGTGACTATCCGTCTGTCCGTAGATTAGAACTTGCATTGTAAAATAATGGTAGCTCCATGCCGATACTGAAAAAATAACTCATAAATTTATCTTGCTGTCGTTCAAACCAGTCTAAATGAAAGGGACACGTTGATTTTGTTGAAAAGTCGAAGTCTTAAAGAACCTAGGTGAATATGTATTGGAAAATTGAAAGGTTTTCCGTGCTCTTTTCACATAAAAAATTATTAAAATTACCAATGTCACACAATGGGGTTTGCGGTTCGGCTGGGACAAAATAGGGAAATTCCCCCCGTCTCATTTCGGACGAATTCAGAATGAACACACGTACACGTAAATGAAGAACATATTCACAGTCGGTCAAGCAGCCCTAGCATACAGTGAATTAGGTAGAGTACACTTGCGAAGAATTGGTACACTCATACGACACTAACGCTAGCGGTACGGTAACATTTCCTTGAGGAAAATGTGAATCGACACATTCACCCGAACAGCGGCATAATGGCCCGTTTTTGCAGGTTTGAACCGAGTCTGTTTTGTTGAGTATGAGTTCAAAGACGTTTAAATAGATTTTTTCTCGTTTCAGGTAAGATATAAGCCTTGGCTATGTCAAGATGGCTTGTTTGAAAGCGAATCAGTTTGTTTTGTTGTTGTGTGTTTTTCAGTTAGCCTAACGTTAGGCCTAAGGCCTAGGCCTAGGCTAGTCCTCGAACAGGACATTGGACTAAGCTTAACTGTACTGTGTACGATTGGACCTCCGCCTTAGATAAAAATAAACAAGTTGATGTCTTCATCCTGGACTTTGAGAAGGCTTTTGATACAGTTCCACATGAACTACCTAAGGCGAAGTTATTCTCCTTGGGGGTGTCTAGGCAAGTCATAAATTGGATCGATAACTTTCTTACTGACGGTTCACAATCAGTTGAACATTGTTAATGGTACTAGGCCTAGGTCTGCTTTTGCTCCAGTCCTTTACAGTGTTTCTCAAGGGTCTGTCCTTGGACCAGTGCTTTTCTTGTTTTATATTAATGATATTGTTAGTGCTGCTTCTTCCGAAGTTAGGTTGTTTGCTGATGACTGTGTTTGCTATAGGGTCATCAATAACCCCATTGACTGCAGTGAGTTACAGAAGGACATCATAAACTTGGGCCAGTGGGCCAAAACTTGGGGTATGAGATTCCACCCAGCTAAGTGTAATGTTATGTCTGTTACTAGGAAGCATAACCCAATAATCTATAATTATACTCTTAATGGGGCTAATCTGATGAGGGTTGATTCAATCAAGTATCTGGGGGTGACTATCACTAAGAATCTCAGCTGGGGCAAACATATCCAACTTGTTTGTAATAAGGGAAATAAGATCTTAGGCCTATAATGCAGGAACCTCTCATTTTGTTCCAAAGATGTCAAATGGGCTGCCTATAAAGGTTTACTAAGGCCCTTGTTGGAGTATGCTTGTTCCGTCTGGGATCCACATCAGATTTCACTCCAAGATAGATTGGAGGGAGTACAAAAAAGATCTGCCAGGTTTATAGCCAGCGAGTACTCCGGAGAAGTTGGCTCTATGACCGCACTCCTCAAAGATCTAGGTCTAGATACTTTGCCAGACCACCGGAGATGTTGCAGACTTATAATTTTTGCCAAAGGTATTTATGGTCAAGCTAACATCCCTCTGTCTAATCTTTGTAAACCTACACGTTGTTCTCGTAACATGCATGCTTTGCACTTTCGCCCCCCCCCCTCTGCTAGGACTAATTGTTTTAAGTACAGTTTTGTCCCTAATACTATTCGGGATTGGAATAACCTCCCAGAGAGTCTTATTGCCGAGGCCATAAGTCACCCAAAGCCAGTGGATTTCATTAGGAACTCTTTGAGGGCCTGACTGATCACACGGCACGTACGCGGTGTATAAATGTCCTTTTGGATGTCTCACCGTCTTGAAGAAGAGAGAGAAGTAGGCCTAGGCTAGGCCTTGGTGCATGGATATGTCATGGTTTCAGGAGGCATATGTGCCAGGTTTGTACAGAGCCATACTAGAAAGTAGGGCCTTTCACAGAGAGATCTTTGGCATACGGAAATGTACCCCAACAAATTTGGTGTACAGCTTACCCAGCTGCTAAAGGGAAAATTACAACAGTTGGCATATAATTGCAACAATTGGTGTGGTGTGTAATTCCAAACACCTCCACCTTGGCATGATTCTTTGGCGTATGGCAAATGCACTTTCCTGTGTAGGTACAGAGCCATACTGGAAAGTAAGGCCTTTTACAGAAAGATCTTTGGCGTTTGGAATTGTACCCCAGTAAATTTGGCGTACGGCGTACCTCACTGCACCAGGGGAAAGTACAACATGTTGGCGTGGCGTACAATTACAAACACCTTGTTGATTTACATCAGGTCCTTGCATACCTTGAAATGGCGTGGTGTACAATTACAAGCACCTATGAGGCTGTGAAACTGTAAATGCATGCCGTGGCAGAAAACTCAGCTGCAACCCAGCCAGCATGTGCACATCGTGCACTCCAACATGAAGATCGTCGACGTGACTCCTTCTTGGCGTAGCTGCAGGCAAGCTGTATTCACGGTGCACGGGTTAATCTCTGTCATATGATAAATGTGCTTCGTTATACACTACTTGCTAGTAAATGATGTATGCATAACGAACATGTACACACAAGCATGTACAATTACATACGGATTGCTACTTACTATGTGTGAACCATATACTTGCACATGCACTGCCCACGTACAGTTCATGTATGTGTCACGTACATGTATACCGTACGTAAGTCATACCTCCTATAGTGATGAGCATTTGAACTCCCAAACCCACTGACCTGCCCAGCCCTGTGAAAAACCCACATTACAAGTCTCCAAAGTATTCTTAGTTAGAGAACCAAGCAAATTAACAAGTAATTCAGCTAACCGATAACTACAAATTCAGTAAATCGTATCTCACAGCACATTCAACTATTAAACAATGACCAGCCTAGGTACATACTGTGCGGACCTATGTTAGCTGCCGCGGCACCATCGCTATTGGCTAACCTTCACAGCAAGTATGGAAGATATTCCTGTCACTGCGTTAAAAGTGTAACAACATTGTGCAATGGTGCGTTCAACATAGCAAAAATTAATGCCCACTTTGCGGATTAGAGGCGGGGCTTGTCTTAGGGTTTCCCATCAAATGAACGTTCTGCACTGTCTTGATAGTTCTTGATGTTGTTGTTTTTGTGTTTTTGTTTTCATGGCTAGAACGCCATGCGAGATGTGCGAAGATATAGGCTATATTGGAAATCACTTGCAGCATGAAACGATAGTTCGTGACATATCGAGTTGATGTTTGCAAACTGTACCGCTACCAGCCCAAAATTTATGGCAAAAATAACGATTGAATATTCATATTAGGAGAGGTTTTAGTCATTGCACGTTTTTTTGCCAGGCAAAAAAGATGCCACCATTTTGCGTGTAGGCACTTTCAAAATTCAAAAATTTTCGAAAAAGGGGAGGGGGACACCCCTCCCCTTATACCCCCCCCAGGCTGGCAGTCCACCAACGGAAAGATCAGTTTGACCCACTTCTAGCCACTTGGAACTTGGGAGCTATGCCTAAGTGCGCACGCCTGCAGATTGCTGTGTAGCATTTTATGTTCGGCGTTGGCTTTTCTTGGAATGCACCCTGAGCTGCTGAGCTGCTGAGCTGCAACTGAAAGTGGTTAGGCAATGAATAAATTGCGTTAAAACACGGACTTCCTATACAGAAGTACAGAAAAGATACAGATTTACCTTGGCGTAATTCTCTGGCGTATGGTAAACTTACTTTCCAGTATGGGTACAGAGTAGGTCCTACCGTCAAGCCTAGTGCACGGTTCTGTTCAAGGATTAAGGCTAGGCCTACAAAGGCTGGGCCTATGTAAAACACAGAAAGGTAGCTATCAAGCTGATCTGGCTCCGACCAAATTTTTTAGTTTGTAAGCTGTCCATTTCATCACAATTAGTACCAAGCTTTCAATTGAGTGAACGTGGACATTGTTGTAGTCGACCAGCTCACCTGCTTGAACGCATCCATTGTTATGGTACATTGACTGCTAAAGCCTGTTTTGATTTCCCAGTGCAAGGGTCGACGTGGACTAGTCGTATTAAAATGGCAAATTTACAGCCTTGTGTAACTTTTCTATATTTCTTCATCGATGTAAATGCATGTCTACAACATGACCGCCAGTAAGAAGTTGTTGGTACAGTATTCATGGAGAAGTAAACAGCCTATTTCAACTTCAAGTCTCCATCTGTTGAAATGTCAAGAAAACTTTCAAAATAATTAAAGCACATTCCCCAATGAAAAATCAATCTCCTTTATATTTTGGGTAAAAAGTGACCATATTTTTACAAAAAAAAATCATGAGGAGGGAAACTAGCAACGTTCTTGCCTCTTAATCTATTTTCCGAAATTCTGTGACCCCACACATGTATGTGAATGTTCGTTGCTATTTGGGACAAACAGCAAAACTGTGATAGACACATTCTTGATTTGGCTAGTGGACGAGGGGGACAATGTGACGCATGTACAGAGGCTAAAATTGATGTAATCTCATACTGTAGCAGTCGACTAGGTGAACGTACAAATCAAAAGCTCCCTATTAACTAGCCTAGGCCTTTTTACCTGAAAAAAGTTCACAGTGGCGTCTCTCTAGTTTGAGTTTGAGGGTAAGTGCTGATCAATGTTGTAGCCGTAGGCCTTCACTGCTGTATTTTAAGATATTTTGGCAATTTTTACCCATCAGGGAATTTTCCTTGTAGCTAGCGTAGTTCTTTTCAGAGAGCTTTGACCTACAGACTTATGTAGATGGATAGAGCATGTAACGCCTACGTCCTATCTGTAGATCGCTGCCAGCAACTGGGAAAGCCATGTGCCCTGCTATGCCTAGGCCTATACTCACAGTTGCAATATGCTCTGTGCATTTATATTGGAAGTCTGTGGGTTTCCAGATATCAAATTGATATAGGCCTAGGCCTTGGAAAGTACTAATTTTTTATTTGACTGTTTTTAATTTCTGTTACATTTATTTTAGTTATCATTTTTTATTTAAAACACAACGACACAGTACAACCCATTTAATCTTGTGACAAATCAAGTGTTCTTGAACCTGTGAATGTGATTGCTACAGTACCTCTCCGATACAGCTGTACATATTATCATGCATGTCTTATGGAGCATGCCTAACAAAGTAAAATGTTGTTATCTATTAATCACTGAAACACCAAGTACCCGACAGGAATGTGGCAATCAGGTACCTGGGTCTTTTTTTGGGTACCTGTGCAAACACTATAACATTTGCTACTCTCCCCCTCTAATCACAGTTAGGCCTCTGCTTTGACATCTTGGAATCCGTGCACTTAATTGTAGTTAAAATTGGAGTACTAGTTTAAAGATGCACAGCTTGATTTGTTTATAAATAGCAATGGTTTTAGCCCCAGTGCCACTTTCTCAAGAAAAATTTCCCAGATTTTTAAATGGCAACCCTTGCAGCATCAGCATCATTGGGTCGTAGGTATACATGTTTTACAAAATTAGCATAAAAAAGCCAAAAAAAGCATAAACCTAAGTGTCTAGTCAACTTGAATGAAAAGAGGAGTCTCAATCCTACTGTTCAGCAGATTAAAATGCAAATTTTTACACCCAAAAAGCAATTTAGACATAGTTCATTGCACAGAGCCACACTAAGATCCCTCCTTATGTTATGGATGGGGGCAGTTCCAAGCAAAAGTGGACATGGTTCATAAAATTTCAAATTCTTCTCTTCATAACAAATGTGGTATCAAATTAAAACTAAGAGTCTGAATTTTTAGGATTTGCATGACAAAAAATATCTTTGTCAATTTTTGGTTTCAATGAAAAGAGAAACCTATGCATTCATGATGGCGTGTGTGTGTATGTATGTGTGTATGTATGTATGTATGTGCGTGTGTTTGTGACACTTTGCTTGTTTACACGATATCTTGAGAGGGAAGATCTGACAATTCTCAAACTTGGTACGCAGATACCCCATACTGAGAGGAAGAACCCTATTGACTTTGGTGGAGGTCAAAGGTCATCTGGGGTCACAGGGGGTCAAACCCCGAAATCCTTGTTTACACGATATCTCAAGATAGGAAACTTATATTAATTTCAAACTTGATACGTTGATGCGTTATGATACAAGAAAGAACCCAAATGATTTTGGTGGAGGTCAAAGGTCATTTGGGGTCACAGGGGGTCAAACCCCGAAATCCTTGTTTACACGATATCTCATGGTGGGAAAATTGGATTAATTTCAAACTTTGTACGTAGATGCGTTATGATGTAAGGAAGAATCCTATTGATTTTGGTGGAGGTCAAAGGTCATTTGGGGTCACAGGGGGTCAAACCCCGAAATCCTTGTTTACACGATATCTCATGGTGGGAAAATTGGATTAATTTCAAACTTTGTACGTTGATGCGTTATGATGTAAGGAAGAACCCTATTGATTTTGGTGGAGGTCAAAGGTCATTTGGGGTCACAGGGGGTCAAACCCCGAAATCCTTGTTTACAGGATATCTCATGGAAGGAAAATTGGATAAATTTCAAACTTGATACATTGATGCGTTATGATGTAAGGAGGAACCCTATTGATTTTGGCGGCGGTCAAATGTCATTTGGGGTCACATGGGGTCCAACCCCAAAATCCTTGTTTACACGATATCTCATGGTAGGAAAATTGGATTAATGTCAACTTGATACGTTGATGCGTTGTGATGTGAGAAAGAACCCGATGTATTTTCGTGGGAGTCAAAGGTCATTTGGGGTCACATGGGGTCACATGGGGTCAAACCCTGAAATCCTTGTTTACACTTTATCGCAAGGTAGGAAACATGGATTGTTTTCAAACTTAATATGTTGATGTGTTATGATGTAAGGAAGAACCCTATTGATTTTGGTGGAGGTAAAAGGTTTTTGGGGTCACATGGGGTCAAACCCGGAGATCCTTGTTTACACAATATCTCATGGTAGGAAACTTGGATTCATTTCAAACTTGGCATGTTGATGCGTTATGATGTAAAGAAGAACCCTATTTATTTTGGTGGAGGTCAAAGGTCAGAAGGGGACAAATTCTGAAAAGTTTTTAATACAATATCTCAAGGTAGGAAGCTTGGATTGATTTTAAACTTGATATGTTAATGCATTATGATGTAAGGAAGAACCCTATTGATTTTGGTAAAGGTCATTTGGGGTCAAAGGGGGTCAAACTCTGAAAACCGGTATAGGACAGCTCAAGGTACGAAACGTGGATGTATTTCACAATTAGTGTGTGTATGAGTTAAGGTGAGTTGAAAGTACTGTACCTGTTGTTTTTGGTGGAGTTCAGTGGCCATCTGGTATCACCTGGCATCAAACTCTGTAAACCTTGTTTGCAGAATATCTTAAGGCACAATAGAAATTTGGCTTTTTGAATATAGAAATGTTTTGGTTAAAAGAAAAACCAGCTACCTACAGGTTGAGTCAAAGGTCACTTTGGGTCACCAGTTGTTACAACAAATGTAGCATTTTATTAAAAAGAGCATGTATGTATCATCGAAACCTCAATGCATTTTTGCATTCTGGTTTCTATTGAAATTAACATTCATAATAAGTAATTGTGATAATTAATTTTAGATATTCCTTCAAAAAGCAATTAATTGCAGAAATGTTTTGTTTGCAAATCCAGAACATTGATACTCTCCAAATAAGTGTTCATTATCAAGTTAATCTACTTCCCTTAATAAATTATCACCAATTAAAATCTGTCACATGTGGTGTAACATTGTACTGTGACATTCCTGTTATACAATGACATCCCATGGACTTTGCATTGCCTTCAATGCAGCTTTGGGATCCAGCCCTTCTTACTTTTAGACATAGCATAATAATTAATTGTTTGCGAGTATTTCCTTAGCCTACTGTAAGTAGGCTTTAGCTAAGTTTTATCAGCTACTGTATAAGAACAATCCAATAGGTTTGCCACTAACACACATTACTCTAATATGAAGAGTAATGTAATACAATACAATAACCTGCCAACTTTGTAGCCAATCTCATTTACAAGACAAAAATAACTTTATGATAATGGATGCACACATCATCAGCAAATTGGTGAGGGGTGGAGTCAACACAGTGAATGGTTGCCTCGCTAGCAGACAACTCTTCACTGTTGTTTTTGTATGATACATGTTATACAGTAGAGTACATGAAGTAAGCATGGCTAATGGTATACAGTTTGCCATACTCGGCCTACATAAACCTACAATCTTGGGCAAAACTCCTTGGGACACCCCCACTCCCCTTTGCAATGTTGACCACAGTTAGCCTATTCACAGCATAGTCATTCTTTTAGCACAACATTGAAAGGGGGAGCAGGGGGGGGGGATTCATGTAAGCCTTTGAACTGAAATTCAAGAATATTATGGCAAAGTGTCCTAACAGTTTTGTCCAAGATTGTCTGAGAATTTCGGGAAGTTGGAACTACTCGCCTCACACAGTAGAAAGTGCCACTCTGTCTTGATGGGTTGATTTGCAAAAGGGAATAAGTTTAAGCGCCTGATCGTTCAGGTGACTGTTCTCAGCAGTGACCTGTTTTTGGTTTACACTGTCTTAGCAGGTAAAAATAAAAAGAATATTGAAAAGATGTTCGTGTTTATGTATTTAAATTTGTTCAAAACAGTGACGTGTTACCTGATAGGTGCATTTTGGAGTACAGAGGCACTGTTGTATCCTGCCTATTACTTCATTTTAAAGTAATTTACCATGTTCTCTCAAGGAAAAATATGCCGTACATGCGAACTTGACGAGACCGACAGTGAAAGATAAGTTTAATCAAACGGTCTACCATTTATTTTGAAAGCAAATTTGGAAGCAAAACGCAATGAAATTGCTTCGGTTTAAAGAGGGAAAAAAGCATGTGTAACCAGTTTCATGTAATGTGAAAAATGGAGTCCCGGGCTGCAATTTGCTTAAAAATATGCCAAAAACCATCCTTAACTAACGATCTTCCATCATTATGATTAAAAGCTTGGCTCTCAGATGTGCTTTTAACATTTCATGGTAGATTGTGGCGCTCTTTTAGTTAATATCCCATCTCCTTATCACCAGTTTGCAATAGGAGTCGGACTTTTCTATCCATGGAAGAAATTGTTTTGACTATATGTATATATAGTATCTATCGTAATAGAACGTATCCTGGCATTTACCCAGGTCTGAAAAATATTCAAAAGTCTCCTTTGGTATTTCAAATGTTAAATCATTGGCTCTAAAATTGCCTCCTCCAAGTTTAAACATGTTTTTTAAATGAGTTTGCATCTGGCTTACGAGGTGGAATTTGCTAGGGGTTCTGCCGGTACCTCCACCCATGGCTTACGAGCTGCAAATTCCCCGTATATACTCCTATTTCCTACCATTCCCTGCAGGCATTCAGTCCTTTTGTGGTCAAAATATCAGACCAAAAGTCACACCTCTGCTAAATCAAGCATAAAATAACTGTCCACATTATCTTGTCTTGTCTGACCACAAATAAAAGTTGTTTGCCTAGCTATTATTTTGAGATGGAGAAGTTCATGTACACTTGATCAAGTTTCTAAACTGAAAGTCATCTTAAAAATACTGTAGCTTGACACCCTTTAGAAATAGTGTCCTTTACATAGAAGCTGGTGGAATTGAACCAATAGTGTGTTTGCATTAGGATTTTTGTTGAACACTACTTTAAACATTGGTGTCTATCTAGATTGGTGTTTCTGCTTTACAATTTCAATATGCTCTACAGTGATTATTTATCACTTAGTTTCATTCCAGAATTTGTTGTTTTAAATTTTTGATAGCATAAAATGTATCAACATACTACTTGCCTCATCTCTGCAAATATCTGGATAACGTAGTTATGTCAAATACCATCACAGAGTGGGAAGTTTTGTCTCACATTTCATTTTTATCCACGTCAAAATCCCCCCCACCAAAAAAAAATGTATCATTAAGCTTAATGCATAGAACCATTGCTTCAAGATTACCTGTAATGACACTTTTCAAAAGTGTTAAAATTTTTTGCATTGCTGCAGTCATTTAAAAGTAGTTCAGGTAATAAGAGCAAGCATAATTTTGTATACTGTGTATCAAACAAGGAATACTTGTACTGTGTGTTATGCTGTACCTACAGTATAAGTAGACAAAAGGAAATTTAAAAGTCTTTTAAATCATGGATTAATAGGGATATCAGCTTTTGTTAATTTGCAAGGATACCATATGCAATGGGTGGGGCATTTCCTCCATAAAACAAAAATTGCTGCCACTAATAGCCAAGGTTGCACATCTCTGTTCAGATGTTTCTTTGATCCAATGCATGTACAGTAGGAGAGTGTTTGGATGAGGGCTTGTTTTAGCACTAACCTCAGTGCAGACTTTAGGCATTGTAACATAGAGACTTCAGAATGGAGAGCTGTCCCCATTATCCAAACTTTTGATTAAAATGGTTTAAAAATACTGCTCTATCAAGTAATGAGATAAAACATAGTTTTCTGGCATATTGAAGCTGAGTGAAAAATTCCTCTTGTTTGTGGAGATCAAAGGTTTGGGGTGACACAACGCCAAACCTTGTAGACTTAAACTTTTAGGGGGATAACTGTAAGGGATCTCATACCATGGGGGTAGTACTTCCATGCTCATACTATACTTAGCTTTTGAATTGCTCATGTTGATGGACATTTTTGGTAGGTGATCACTATTGTTTTAAATGGGGTCCAAAGGTCATTTTGGGTCACAAAAAGTTTTGACCTTACGAGTATGATATCTCAAGTAGGATAATTGTATGGGACCTCATGCATGTCTTGTTTGCATCCATGTTTGCTTTGATATATCATATGGCAAGGAATCACTAAGCCTGCTGGTTTTCTAGTTTAAAATTTTGGAACAATTGTTGTAGGTGTGGAGGTCAAGGTTTGTTTATAGCCTGATGATTTCCAGGACGTGTGCATACAGTACGTAGCCACCAAAACATATTACTGAACTCATTTATCATCAGCCCTCCCATTAGAAACGGTCAATGTTACAATCATATACAGGTCCTGCCCTCTTGAGGCATTTAAATAGCAGAAGAAGAGCATGTCTTTGGAATACATTACCATTCCCCCAACCAATTAAAACTGTATCTAGGCAGAAGTTGTTTTGGTGGAGTACAGCACTGTACCTTTCTGTTTCTATCCTTAAAAAGCTTAAACCCTTAACTAAGCATGGTTTTGCTGTGAAACCATAATTTGCCATGACAATATCTGCATGTTTTATGTGAAACCATTGCACTCAGCTGTGTTCTGGCATAGCTGAGATCTATGGTGTGTAATCCTGTTTTAGACATGAAATAGGCTTGAAGAGGAGATATGTAATACACATGCATCCTCTCAGGGCAAAGCCAGTGCAAATATGGCAGAATCCATTCAAAAATGTTGTATTTCCTGGAACCACTGCAGATATACAAGGGCGTAGCTAGGGTTTGTGGCACCTGGGGCAAGAAACGAAATTGGCACCCCCTACCCACATCTTCGGGGGTATCTTATGAATACTTACACCACTCAAGATCTTAGAACAACTGTTAAAGTCTGACCCTAACGAATTGTGGAAAATATTGGGTTCAAATTACTCACACCACTTTCTGATCAGCAAATTCTTGAGTAATCATTAAAAGAATTGTTGAGATGTATCAAATCTGCAGTTATTTACGGAATTTCTCTGAAATCTGTGGTAAATATTTGTAATTTGATACTTTGCATGTAGTCTGTCTGAGGTTCTCCTAAAATTTGCTGAATTACAAAAATTGGCGGCGCTATGTCAGAATTAGCCTTATGGTTTTCTGTCTAGAAATTCTCTTGCTTTCTAATAAAATATGCAGGAAGTCTTTAGGGTGTATGGTTAGCCAGCAAGAATTCTCACAAAACTTGATGGATTTTTGCCGATTTATGCGTTCATTTGCCCCATCTCTAGTTTAGATTGACATTTAATTGTGTCAATATTACTAAATTATTTTATTGAAAGATGAAATTCAATCAATGCAAAAATCAATGCAAATGGTAGGTCCAACATTTTTTTAAGTGATCTCGATTTGGCACCCCCCTAGAGGTGGCGCCCTGGGCAACGCACGCCCCCTCGCCCCCCCTAGCTACGCCACTCCCTATGTAGGTAAAATAGTATATAATTCAGTATGGCGGGATAGACCCCCCTTCCATAGCGAAAGGGTCAAGTAATGTTGAGAATATGAACAGATACAGTACTTTAAAATATTTTGAAAGAGACATTTGCTACCTTGATGCATTAAGGGGAAAGTGTAAGCAAACCTTTCATTTCCATATATGTTGAAGAGGAATCAATTCTACACTTTGTGGTGAAATTTCTATTCAAATCTGACATGTATTCCTCAAGATATCAGTGAATGAAGTCCAAATATGAATTCCCCTTTGATGCCCATATCAACAGTCATTTTAAACATGTATCATTTTCTTGTCATTAGAATAACATGATTTCATGCCCATGGAGACAACATTGATACAGTAAATGCTGTGGTTGTTATTGGCATAGTGATCATGTTTGAAGCAATTTCCACTTATATTGTATTAAATCATGGTTAATTCCTGAAAGGTCACAAAATTTGTCAGTTACATGTTTAGTCATTTCATGACATGATCACAGTTGTAACTAGTGAATGATTTTGACAGGCTAATTCAATCAATCAGTGCTACAAAATTTTTGATCAGTCTTCAGTCAAAAACTCCAAAAGGCCAAGAGAGCCATCACAGAGCATACAGTAACAAGCCAACAAGGGCAACGCAACCAAAACAGAAAAGTGCCACTGTAGCTAAATTGATATACAGAGACAAAATCACAAAGCAACAAGTGCAACTGAAACATGTGAAGCAGAGTTATATTAGTCATTAGTGAGTCATAACTTTTGAAAACACCAGACTTGAGAAGTTTTGGCAGATTTTCCCCAATTGAAATGATGCAGTGATTCAAGTTATGACTTGAACTGTGTCGCTAAAGTGAGTGTATGTAGTTGACTTGCCACCAAAAAGATTGACTTGGTTTCAACTCTGAAGAAAAGCCTTTTCATTGCATTTCCACCATAAATCTACAAGCCCTGGATTCAATACTACCTGGCCTAATACCATCTCGCGTAATAACTAAATGACGACCACAAAGTTACATTGAGGGCATAGGAATGGGCAGGGCAAAAGTTATTCAAGCTAAATGATATTAATACTGATGGCCCTCTTCCACTTAAGTCTGTGACTCTCACACCTAATTTGTTGACTTTCTTCTCCACTGATCCAAGGCCTGTAATGTAGCTTTTGCTGTTCTCCCAAAAGAAAGTACTCGGTGACGTCATAACTAGGCATTAGCAACAGTCATATCTGAGGGCAAGCCTGTACATGCATATAGGCGTTGCCCTCAAACATGGCTGGAATACACCATATGAAAAGCTCCTATGACATCACATGAGAACTATGTATTAGTAAACAACTTAGGTTAGGGATTTACGCATCAACTTTACCCCTCTGATTTATATAGCAGCACACATGGTTTTTCCAGTCGTGGGGCACGGGACCATTATCCCTACTCCATTGCTTATGCGGAGCATCACACAGAATGCCATTAGGTTCCATTTATAAAGTCTTTGGTGTGACTCATCTTGGGAAACAAACCCTTTCCCTGGACTTTTTGAGTTACAGTAGAGTTAGATCCTCTACCAACTATACAGTAGACCACACATTTGGTGTAGCAAACAACTTGGGAAATGTTCACCAATCACAGCAATGCATCTTGGGAATGGGTCAAAAGTGAACTTATACCTATATTTTGCTGCAAATTACTGCTCATGTGACATGTCGGATTTATGTACTTGAAGCTGTTCATTAAAAATGCTGTCAACGTAAGTGCAAGAATAATGCACTTCACTGAGTATGTGCACCTTCCAGGTTGAAATGTTGTCATGGTACATTTGACCTTGTGACCCAGCAGGAAGTGTTAAACTTCCAACTCATCTATTGTAACATATATGTGCAATGAAATTCAAATAAAGTGTTGAATATTGCAGTCTGTTAGAATCACAGTCATGCCAGACTGAGCCTAAAGTTGCTGTAGTGGTATCGAAGCAATGCCTGTATTCCAGTTAGAAAAATCTTTCAACGTTGTTACATGGTTTACAGAGCTGGCCTGCATTGCCATTTTGGGGTTTCACCTGCCAAAAGAGGAGAATTTGGCATTTTTTGGAAATGACATGGCAGAACAAATTTTTGTTGGGATGCCATAACACGATTTGATGTTATGATGGCATTTATTAAAGTAGGCTATAACAGCAACATTTTCCTCCATTTGTTATCAATTTCAATGAGAAATTAGACAAATTACAGTTGGAAAAACGTTCACAAAGCATAATCTGGGCAAAATATGCGCAACTTTACACCAGCATTTATTGTTCACTGTAGGCCTACTGTGAAAAATACTGTACAAAGAAAAATACAAAAAAGTATGCACATGATGTCTCATGCCCTTCTGAATGATACATTTGTTGATCCTGATATGTGTAAGCTTCAAGGGATTTTTCAAATTTGTTGGTTTCTGACAAAGGAAAATCTGTCAACCCTGGAGCTGGCATTTGAACAGTACACAGTAGATTTTACATCTAGCAGGTTGCTCTGGAAGGGACAGCTGAGCAAGAGGTCTGTTGGAAAATAAAATTGGCTAAATTTTATTCCTCTTTATTTCTAATAGCATTCTGACTAGAAGCTGATAGTTGAAATTTTATAGCTTTCATGCTTGCTTGCAATTCCAACTAATGATCTTTGTATTAACTGAAGAAATTATAGCATTGAAAGCCTTGTTCCTCTCCAGGAATAACTTTGCCAAAATTGCAGAAGTAAACTGAAAAAAGTAATCAATATTTTTCCAGCTGAGCTATAGAGTGGTAGCAGGCAGATGTGAACCATCAGAATGGAAAGAAATAATTGCCCATATTGTACACTTTACAGCAAATTTTTTAGTGATTTATGGCCAGCCGTTAAGGTTGCCATACGTAGCTTTTATGACGGTCAGCTTGTCAGCATTACAAAGAGACATTTGAGGCTTGTCACAACTTGATTACAATGTGTAGAGTGATGTCATCTGTCCATTAATATTGTATATCAGTGTGAAAGTACTGTATAAATAGCTTGCAAACAGAACCCAGCTTGCAGTGAGTCTTGTTGTGGATTGGCCAGGTTGTATGGGATGTCATTTAACATAATTTTTCAGGACTGGTTTAAATTGGTTGTATCTTACATTCATCTATATCTCTTATTTTACAGAGCAGATTGAAGTGTGACAACAAGTTATTTTGACAGATTGTTTCAATTTTTATGGAAGAACAGAACTTACATTATTCATCATGTTCGTTGATCCAGAAATGGACCTCACTGAATTGAACTATGGCACTTTGCTGGAAATTGCAGACAATATTGGAATGGATTGGAGAAAATTTGCAGCAGTTATTCCTAAAACATACAGGTAATTAAATTAAGTTATTTCTTTAAATTAAGTAAGGGTCAAACTTAACAAGGCTAGTAGAAACAGCAAGAGAGTTTAATTCATTGTATGTGCAGGGTTATGAATTGACCTAGATTTACAGTATGACTTAGGTGGCTTCTGCATAAGTTATTAAAATGTAGTAATTTTAATATTCTGATGCATGTTGTTGCCTAGCAAACTCAAAGGCAATGTTCCAGACAATTCTGTATCAACAACATAAAAATACTTGTGCTTAGACTTTGTGTAATTAGTTAGACTTTTGCATCATATCTGGCGTATTTGCTGGAAAAAAAATTGCATAAATACAGTTTTATAGCTTTATTCAAGTTAAGTAGTTAATGCCCGAGTCTAAAAAGCATAGCTGAGATCCACATACTAAATACATGTACATTGCTTCAACAGTCTGTCTGTAACAGAGAGAGTGATTGACTCAAGAAGGTAAGAATACTCTGAGATAACCTATATGTAAGCTATTACACTTAGGTTATCTCAGAATATTGGGATGTGGTCACCATCAGTAATAACATGAAGAAAATTTGTTACAAAGGTACTTGGCAAATACAGTATATAGAAGCAGCAGCATCATTCAAGTTAGCTTTGTGAATAGGCTACCACCTAATCAGGAATGTACTTTGCTTGCTGAATTTGTAGCTTTCAGCACAAGAAATTTAAGCAGTTACTCACTTGGGAAGCTGACCTCAGGGTCACCAAAATGTATTAATGATGTCACACAGTTTTGAATTTTAGCCACTTATGTAAATGTATACTTGGTAAAAAGAATTGATTTTTAGCTCAAACCAGCTCAAAGAGCTGTTTGAGCTATTGTGATCTTCCACCGTCACTCTGTCTATCCATCTATCTATCATGTCTGTTCACAATTGCCTTTAGTGCTCTCAGGGGCACATTTGTGGACGAATTGTTACGAAACTGGGACACATCAGTCCATGTACTCAGGGCTACCTGTTGTGTTAAAAAAGTTGAGGTCAAAGGTCATCTAGAGGTCATTAGTGGCTGTTTTGTGAATATTTTTGTAATTGCCACTTCTCCCACAAATAGTGTCTGATGTCCTTGAAAGTTGGCCATAATATTTCTCTGGGAGCGGTTGTTGAATCTTGTACTTTTCTTGTTTATGTGAGGCCATTGGAGGTCATGGGTGTAAGTATTTTGAAATGCTATTTTCTCCTAGATGCATTGCAAACTTGTTCTCAAAATTGTTCAGATGGGTGGCTGGCATGTGCTTTTTAAAAAATTTTTGTCTGTTTTTGGATAAATAATAATTCTGACACCTTTCTGACCAATTTTGTTCCCCTCCTCTATTTCTACCAGTCTCAAAAATTCAGTGTTTCCCATTGAACTAAACTCCCTTTAAAACTGTCTGGGTGCAAGATTGTCAATCATGTGAGGTTGATTAGGTTAGTATAAACAGAACTTGTTTGATGAGAACAGTAGTTTAATGTGACTGCATGAAGGGGCTTTGTAAACATACTCAACTTCAGGAGGATTAATTGAGGGTAGAGTCACCTTACACTGTTTCTAAACTAAACTTGCTTGAGGTAAGGATGAAGAGGGTCAATTTTTTTTCTTGTGCTCAGAGAAGAAGCTCTTGCTTACTAATAGTAATTGTGGTATCATAGCTCATTGAACTTGCTTTCTTCCTTGATAACTTTCTGATTTCTGTAAAAAAAGAAAGCAAGGCAACAGAGGCTTCTCACTTTAAGGCTACACCTAAGAGAAAGGTAATCATTCTAAAAAGTATAAAGTTCCTTGTCATTTCACCTGGGAGAAAATAAAACATTCTAAATTGGGGGTACATCTGTTCAAGAAATAGCCATGTATGACAAGTACAGTCCCTGTACCCATTGCATGGGGAGTGATTTTCTTGGCACTGGAAGTCATCACTGTGCACAAATTCAATTTCAGTTTATTCCATATTCTTCCAATTACGATTACGAAAACTACGAAACTTACCAGACTAACTTTGCAAGGTATCATATAACCAGTTACAGGTGAAACTGTCGGCCAAAAGACCCAAGAATCACAGGGAGATTTTAGGTCACCATTTCTGAACATTGGGGGAATGGTCACAAATTTGTATTGAAATCATCCCCAAAGCTCCTCAACAATTACTTTTTTTTTTTTTTTCAATTTCAATTTCAATTTATTTATTCCAGCAATGAACATATACAGTGTACAGCATGTACATACACAGTTTAATAGTTTAAAGAAAGATGAGTTTGACATCATTGCACGGAAAAGGAGAAAAAAGAAGTATAAATACTTATTAATCATTTTCCCCTGACTTAAGGAATACAGTACGTAATATGTATAAACAATCAATAACAACACGCAATTACAAAAACAACACAAAACAACGAAAAGATAGGAAGTAATTCATGAGTTATACTATAGTGGGGGAACCATTACCTTCATTAAAACTACCAAATAATCAAATCTTATCCAGAAATATACTTTCCCGCATAGGGTCATTGATAAATTATTCCAGTTTTCCTGAAGATGGGCAATCCTTCTTTGTTTATGCTACGAATCTGTTTGCAGTACACCAGTAGTCAGTCAGCCATCTTGAAATGCAATGCATGATGGTAGCTAGCATGCAGCACTGCGATATGAGATCCAACTTAATGCCATGCATCGGGTGTGCACGTATGTAAGTGGAATGGGAAAGTGTGTACATGTAATGTATCGATAAGCAGAACAACAACACTGTGTTCTGTATAGCATTTTTAATGCAGATAGCAGGATTACAAGAAACTGGAAAAATACCTCTATTTCCAAATAATGTTACTTGTTCCCTTTCTTCCAAATGACATTTCAACATATTTTTACCTTGAAGACTGAAAATGTGCATTTTGAAACTTTGCAAGTGAGCTCTCACTCCTACAGTTTTCTCAAAAAGATTATGAGGAAGACTCTAGCCAAAGTTCACTCCCTAACAATCTGTTATCATTTTCAACCAAAACCACTTTCTTTTGAATTATTTAACTCTTTATATTTCTTCAATTGCCAAAAAGTACTCCGGGTGTCCATTTTGGCTCTGCACAGGTTAGCTCGGTACAGTCCCCCAGAATGCATTTCACCTCAAGTACTAAGGGTGTAAAGATTGTGCAATAACGCTCACAAATGTAAGGTCTGCTTCGCAACTGATTAGTGAGTTACTGAGGTCTATTCCAGATGGGGTAAAACAAAATCACAAAGTTAGTAGAAGATTATTGCACACTCCAACTGTCAGTGAAATATCTTCATAATTTCGGACTTTTTGATGAGTGTATGTATTACAGTACACTGCCATCCTTTTTTCAGCTTTTTTGTTTTCCGCAAATCGTGTGATAAAAATATAATAGCGTAATGAAAGATCCATACCTTTGCAATATAATACACTTAATTAATCCTTGTTCATTTTTTTCTGCATTATTGTAGCTATAATGACATAGAAAATTTTGCAATGGGTCAGTACCGAGGTGACCCACCTGCCTTGCTACTTCTTCATGACTTGCAAGTGAAGGGTAAAACTGTCCGTCATTTGATATCATACTTAGATAAACTCAGATTGGAAAGCGCCCTCAAGCTGTTAAAAGCTCCAGGTGAGTCACTCATTGTGATAAATTTCGTGTGATGCTAGGCAGTATCTTGGGAGAAGAACTTCCATGGGGAAAATGCTGTCACCCCAAGT
Source organism: Holothuria scabra (assembly GCA_037179385.1). Lineage (NCBI taxonomy): Eukaryota > Metazoa > Echinodermata > Holothuroidea > Aspidochirotida > Holothuriidae > Holothuria > Holothuria scabra. Next base: position 13,107,559 of record CM074188.1, on the reverse strand, counting down.
TGAATTGGTCAAGTAGACTATCCAGTTTTGTGAATTGTTCTTCAGGATCAGGTCACAATTTTTTTCCCACTCAATTGTGAGACTTTTGAGAAATTGCTTGGTTACCTTGGATATTCAGTCATGAAATATCATGAAAGACTCTTTTAAAACAAAAGAAGAAAATTGCTAGATTTAACAGTTGTTTCTAAACAAGTTTTGAGTGACTGTTTTGTCCTTTACAGTAGTCAAGTCATCAAAGGTTTCTTCCATCTGACTCCATTTTACTCCATTGTATTGAACTGGAGGTTTTGAATTGTGACAAAGTGAATAATATTTGAGAAAAATCTACAAGGAAAAAGAAAAAAATCTTTAAAAAAAGGGTTTTTGAGAAAATTCCTTTGGGTACTTGAAAGAGGAACTATCGCATATGTTGGTATAATGGTGACAATTTCATTCACTGTACATACATGTTTGCTTTTTGATTTATTACTCTACTAGTTTTCTAAGTATTTAATCCAAAGGGAACTGAAGTGGAGCTGAAGTGATGCCATCTCATTAACTTGATGTACAAAGCTTTGTTTGCTTTGTCTTTCAATTATTTGCTTTTTAGAGATGTGAGATTGCCCAGATGATATGTCATGTATTGTGCACTGTAACTCAGCTTCATTTCTTACTCAAATGTGTACCATAGTGGATCTAGCAGGTGTGATTGCAGTAATGTCTACAGAGAAATAAATGCAATGCACAGGACATATAAAATGGCATGAAAGAGATACAAATACAGTTAATACATTCATTTACAAAATTTTATTTACAAACTATATTGTATGCAGGACAAAGTTGAAAATGTCTGCAGATGATGAAGAGACAAAACATGATGATGCAAAACAAAACATGCCAGGCTAAAGACAATTTCTTGTCTCATCATACGAAAGTTATCTATTACATTCAATTTCTCATTTAATTGTCAATATTTCAAGACTTACTCTAACCTCTATCAAAGGAGTGATCAGGCTGCTAGACTGTCATTCGGACAGAGAATAACAATTCATGATCTCATTCCTCTTATGGATGAAGGCTAGGTAAACCCTGCAAAATAATGCCATAACATCATCACCATGAGCATATTGTACAGTATGGAATATTCCAAGTCCCTTGCAGTCATGTAGCAATGCATCTGGTTATATTGATGAGAAAATTTGTCATAAATTCCAGGGACAAAAACAAAATCTTGCATACATGTTTTAGGTAATGATGTCTCATCCATGACACATGTGCTTGCTTGGTTTACTTTTAGATGAAATTGTGATGTTAACTAGGTATGCTTACTTGGGAACTATAGAAAGGAACAAATTTAAGTTTCACTCGAATGGTATGTAGTCTATAAAGATTCTCATGACTCTGAAATATAAAAAAAACTCAATATATGCTTGACATTCTTCGAAAGTCTAAATGAACAACTTGTACTTTCCAGAACAATTGTGCTTGCTGAAGGTACCAGAGAGTGGCTCATACCCAGAAAACAGTCGGGTGAAGCTGGAATGTCAGGCAACAGGATTTCCTTATCCCCGTTACCAGTGGCACCAGGCCTTTAGGACAAAGGATAACAACAACATGGTTAGAAAATTAGAAGATGGAGCTGATGGAATCCTAACATTTGATCAAATTAAACAGGAAAATAGTGGAGGGTACTACTGTAATGTATACCACTTCTTACCAGATGGTAGCAGATCTGAAATCAATACAGAGTGGGTTTTTGTCACAGTTGTACCATCTAAGGAAGGTAATAGTTAGCTTTTATAAATGTCACTTTTGAACAGGGCTTTGTAATTTAACATGGAGGCAGTATAAGGGTTAGGTTAGGTTAAGTTAGTTTAGATGCAGTTTTGCTGCCTAGTTCTTCACAATGGGTTTAAGTCTGGCCAGCCTTCGCAGGTCAAGCAGCTCAAAGAACACCCTTTATGATCTTTCTTATCCAGAGAATCTTTTGGCCTATTGCAACCTGTGTTGTATGTAGGGCATAATGACCAATGTACCTTTAAACTGTGGGTGGGTGCTTTGGAGGAATATGGCTAGCACACTGTCCTACTGTTCTTGGTCTCTATTGTGTTAGTTTTCTTTATCACATATACCTAGTTATTTGATGAACCAATGAATGGATTGTATTGTTTTGATCCCAAAGCACTAAGCAAGTGTTTACCCTATTTTTTTCTTTTTCTGGAAGACTAAGAACCTTTCATTCTCCTTTCATTATTATTACACCTTGTAAATGTTGACTGGCATTTATCTATAAATGTAATTTGGGTTTGCCATTTTGAGCCATTGAAAAGTCACATTTCTGTACCGGTTCTATGGCCGAGTGGATAAAGGCAGTGGCATTTGAAGCAATGAAGCTTAGCAACTGGGAGGTCTGGAGTTCGATTCCTGGCCAGGTCAAAGTAAGGTGGGTTTTTCATCCAAGAGCAATCTACGGTTTTCCCATCTGAACTGGTCTTTCAAAAAATACCAAATTTGATCCAAATTGTGAAATTGGTTGCCACCCGACGTGAAGTTGTAATTCACAAGCCAAAGGCTTCTCCCACACCCGTGGTTGCTTAGCGTCATAGAACAACTGCCCTTCAAGGCCCGGTTATTATTATTATTATTACATTGCACATGTGATTTCTATTGTTGAGTATTTTCTTTGTAGAAAAATGGCAGGAGGATTGATTTAAGAGTGTTTGCATTTTTTTGTTTTTGCATTTTTGAAACCAAAATGCCCATGTATATTTTCCTTTGTTTTCTCATAGCCATGGCTGGTGCAAAGCCTGTCATCTTTGAAGAACCAAGAGATTTTCATGCAGTGAAGGGTAGAGGTATAACATTGAGCTGCAGAGCTTATGGAGTTCCTGAACCCCAGTACCAGTGGTATAAAATTGGTGTCAACAATGACCTGCACAAAGTAGAGGGCAGTAGAGGAAGAGAAATTAAGGTAATTTTTGGAAAGGAACTTTATCACCATTTAAACAAACATAGGACATGTATCCAAGTACCTAAAAATATCGTAAAACCTGGAAAAGAACCATGGTCTTATGGGGTAGGGGCCAAGAGGCTGCAGCCCCCACCCCATAAGCCAAAACCTTACTGAATCGGGCAGACTTCCGTGCTCAAGTCAGCAGAGAGTGGCAAAGGGGTGGGATCTGGAGTCTAGCAAAAAGTCACTGCCCCCTAAGAGAAAGAGTCCCATATGGCCATGAAAGGAATTTTTCTTTTTTAAAGACATTGAAAATTTCAGTGAATTTCATTTAACAACCTATAGTAAGTTAGTTAGTTAGTTAGTTAGATGGAGTTTTACAGCCCAGTTTCCAACCTATCGGTTCAAATCAAGCCGGACACAGCCATTTTTCCAGTTGCCGCTCACTGGCTTGTTTTACCTACTCCATTACTTATGCAGAGCATCTCGCACAATGGCAGTAGGTCCCATTTTTGGAGTCTTTGGTATGACTCAACCTGGGATTCAAACCCAGACCTCCCACGTGAGAGGCAGATGCTCTACCGCTAGACCAAACGCATGGTTCAGATTAGGTGATTAGTCTCGGCACCTGATTGTCCTAAAGAAAAAAATGCAGTTGGTAAACTTTGTCTTATGACCAAGTAGCATGTAAAGGGTTTGCACAAGTGTTGAACTGGGAATCTTACCTTACCTATCCTTTTTGTGCCGAGTGGCACATCAGTCCTCTGCACTCTTTTTCCAAACTACTCAGTCCCTTGCCTGAAACCTAGCTTGACCCCAAGTTTTACACCCAAGCTCCTTCCTTTCAATTTTTATGGTCCTTGGCCATGTTATTTTTGGTCTACCAACTCATTGAATTGGGAATGGGGTGAAATAATTACCTTGCCAGTTAGAAACCTTTTCAAATGAAATAAAAAAAATAAAAAAATGCTTAGAATTATGACTAGAATTAGTCAAGAAATGTCAGGTTATTTTACTATAAAAGAAAACCTGGAAACACTGCAGTGTAAATGAAGTACAAAGTGCAGCTCTGCCTACTTTTTGGCTTACAATATCATTACTTGTACAGCATACTACCTTGTCAAAAGTGCTTCAACCAGGACATACAGTCATGGCATTTGAAACAAAATTTCAAAAAGCATAATATGGTTTAAAAGTGAAAGCAAAATGAGATAAAAAATGCCTCATTTTTAGCTTTCAACTGACACTTTGGCATTTGGAAGCAGGTCCGTCTTTGTCTGAAATTAGTGCAAATTGATGAATAGTTGATTAACAAATATTTTATTGTGATTGATAATTTCAAAGAAGATATAAGGAAAACAAAATAAAAATTTCTTCAATTTTTGAGAAAAAAGTAAACCTTATTTATCAATTATGTAACAAATGATCAGTCAAACATATCTTCAGACTCTTGTTCAACCAAAACATTACTATATTCAGAAGATAAGTTGCCTGACAGAACAACAAGACCTCAGGAAATTTTCTAAGCCCTTAATCTGAGGCCTGTTTTAGGAAGTTTTTTTGTGTGGTTTATTCAGATGGTAAAAATGGGTTATTAAATTACTTTTTTATTATTAAATTAAAGTCTTTTGCAATTTTGGGGAGGACAAGGTTAGCTGGAATCAGCTGTTAACACTTGCTCATTCAGCATAGCATTGTTTTCTTCTCTGACTGGGTAGAATGGTGTGTATATAGTATGAGCATACTTTCTTTTGTATTTGTATGGACAAAGTAAATGAAATGAAATATAATTTTTGTAATTCTTTAGTGGGATCAGGCAGATTTTCAAGATGCTGGAAGATACAAGTGTAAGGCCTGGAACAGACTTGGAGAGGCATATACCAAAGCTGTTACTGTTTCTGTTGGTAAGTTGCTCTCGTAGTGAACATATGACAGTCATATATATATCTGTCAGTAGAATATATGCAAAATAGTGTGCATCTTATTATTTTGGACTTGCTTGACAACCCTAGCCTAATTCTGGTTGCACCAGGACTTAAAAATGTATTGGGCAATAAAATATACTTTTGTAACCTATGCCCATGGTATTCCTTGCCTGTCATAAAAGACAAATAAGGACTTGAACTGTATTTGAAACCATATTTTGACTTAACTTCCTTATCTAGGTGATACTATATAACACATGTTGGATGTTTACCATGTGACCGTGCAACTGTATTCACACTTCCTTCCAGTATGGAGTTAAACCAGTCTGCAACCACTCTTGTGTAAAATAGCAAGAAAATAACCTGTACCTGCTAATGCTACCCATCTTGCTTGATTTTCCACCCCTGAAAGGAATTTTGCATTCTCCCTTCCCCTCTCTCCTTTTTTTAGTTAAGAAAGTGAAGACATGCAGTTAGTTAAGTAATGACTTGCAGGTTTAATGCCACACCAACATTAATGTGTTATATATTGTCAGTGTGATAGGTAAATCTTAAAGTGTGTTTCACATTCATATACAGTGCAAGTCTTCCCCTTTGGTCCTCCAGTGACAACCATGGGCACACAGCAATACATATCTGTTGATTCCTCTTGCTGTAGATTAATCTTTTAAATAAGTATATCACTCTTTCATATTCCTTCTCATGCAGCTCCCTTTAGGGTTTGCTGAAAACTACACTTTCTGCATTCTCTGTGAAAAACTAACGATGTCTCTCTGAAAAGTTCATATTTAAAAAGTTGCTTGTTTAAGGGTATAATGTGGGTCACATATTGGAGTCTAAAGTTTTAAAAGGTATAACCAATTGTAAGAGTGAGTTCTTGAATAATTTACAGCAGTAAATGGAGTAACTACCAGTTTGTGACAAAAAATAAACACACTGAAATTTCCAACCGTTCATTCAACTTAGAATTTGAAGGCTTTGACAAAGACTGACCCTATCTGTAACCGTTTGACCTTAAAATCATTACACATCAGGGCTCTAAATATCTGATGGCACCGGTAGCAGTGGCTATCAAGCCCTGTGTGATAGCCATGGTGCCCTTCAAAAATGTCCCATTGAAATAACAAAGAGCAATAGCCAGTTTGCTCATTTTGGCTGTGCCCGTTTTGAATCTTATTTCAAGCCATGATATATAATTTTAATCATTTTAAGTGCACAGTGGTAATCAGCATAAATTTACTGTTGTGACACTTTGCAATGCAGACTGTGTATCCTTAGATTAGTTACAATGGACCAGAGAGTGATGTGCAATTCCCACCATTTCTAGTTGTATGTTTATCTTTCTGTGTATGTGACAAGTATTGTTCTGTGCACAGAAACAAGTGTGGAAATCCCGTATTCCACATTACTGAAACTGTTGTGACTTTCTGCTGATTATAAATGGTGTTGAATTGAATGTAAACTTTCAGTGCATGTAAAAGTAATTTATAAATATCAGATCTCTTTCTAAGTCTAGGAAAACGGTGAAATATGTACTTCAACCACATTTGGGAAAGACATTTCCACTTCAAAGAATGTTTACCTAGCATTACCACACTGTGTATTTTAAATGGGAAGTGCAGTCACCCCAGCTTGGAGTAATTTAGTAGACTGACCTGTTTAGTGATTAGCTCTTGAGAGTCATAACAATTTTTTTCTCCTCAAATGTAAAATTTACTTGGAGTTACTACCTAGTTTACGTTGAATATGCAGCATTAAAGTCCTGCAATATTATGAAAGATACTTTGAACAGAAATAAGAGGAAAATTGTGAGATTTAGCTGTTGCTTCAAAACAAGTTCGGGACGACTGCTCTTCTTTCCCTTTAAACATGTAGACATATAGAATGAATGCTTCAAACATATCATTTTCAAATCTGTAATTTTATGTTTGATTGTGCTGCTTGTACTAGATCAAAAGAAACCAAGAGAGAGTTTTGTCCCCATTACTCTGCCCTTATTAAATTGCAGGAGAAAAATTTTCATACAAAAAACTTATCTGAAACTTGTTACTTCAGTCATCAAAGCAATTCATTTTTTCTTTTCTTTGAACAGTTAGCAAATTGCCCTCACCTGGAGACACAGGTAAGTCCTGCTTTGTTTTACAAGAAATACTGGTTTTGTTTTGCAGAAATTTTCATTTTTTTAAACCAATATTTATTGATACAGAGTGATATATAATTTCAAATAAGGTAGGAAGTACAGCTGGTTTACTTTCCAAAAATGAGGTTCTCATGTTGAAACAGTTCTTTGATGTTCAAGACAAATGTTTTTGCCCACATTTTCAAAAATTCAAATGATACCAACTTTTCTAACTCTTTGTCATGCATGTTCTTTTAAGGAGATAAGCTATTGCTGGAGTTTATTGGTGAGTTAGTTAATTAGGTTAGGTTTTGCAACTCATTTTCTGACCAATTGGTTTAAGTTGGGCTGGCCATGGCCTTTCTTCCAGTTGTGGCTCACAGACTTAATTTTCCTACTCCGTTGCTTATGCTAAGCACCAAACAATGGCGGTAGGTTCCATTTGTAAAAAGTCTTTGTTAAAACCTGGCCCAGAGTTGGACTTAATTCTTCACGACTGTAAGTCAGATGCTTTAACCACCTGACCATGCAACTTATTTGTGAGACTGAACATGACATAGCAGTGATTACACCTATTTACAGCAATAGAGTAGGGAAAGCAAGCCAGTGAGCCATTACTGGAAAAAAGGCTGTGGTCGGTTCGACTTGAACCAATAGGTTGGAAACTGGGAGATATCTATCTAACTAATTAACTACACCTATTTCTTGCTAGACCAGTGTTGCTGCATTTTAAACAGAATATTTCCCGTTACAGTAAGACCGCGTTTTTTCGGTCATGAAAAACTTGAAAAAGCCATGAAAATTTGGAAAATTAATTAAAGTGATGAAAACATCTTAAAATGTAGAAAAATTGTGTGGAATCATGGAAACATCGAGAACATTTTTATGGGAGTGAAATTGTTCCATTCTCACTTAAAATATCAAAAAGTGTGTTATCAAAATTAAGTATTGTCTGCAATGCAAATTACATGTAGTTATATGTAAAATGGTAAGACGAAAGTCATAGAAGTTCTTTATTTTTTCGTGGAAAAATCATGGAAATTGATTCCCCATAAAGTGCTGGGTAGATAACTATGTTTTTCAAGTTTCTCAGGTCAATATCAACAATCATTTTATAGTGTGGGTAAAGAGGTTTTCAATGATGTCACTGCATCTTGTCTCTGTCTTAATGGCCATGTGTCCATTGTACAGGAGTTGCTACTAAGTTACTTGCCTGGGTATGAGTACAAGTGCCACAGAAGGCAATTTGTTCTCAGTATGGGGGGGGGACATTACCTCATTTTAAATAAAATATTGTGTGGGAAATTAAAGTCAATAAGTTAGTTTGTTAGTTTTTAAGATGGAGTCTTACTGCCCAGTTTCCATTTGATTCAAGTTGAGCCAGCCACAGCCTTCTTTCCAGTTGTGGCTCACTGGCTTGTTTTCCCTACTGTATTGCTTATGCGGAGCATCATGCTCAACAGCATTCAGTTCCATTTTTAGAGTCAGTGGTAAGATTCAGTGTCATGGTCAATGAGTGATTTCTTAAGTATTGGGGGACATGTCTCCTGCCAATGCAGTGGTCATACCAAAGACTCTTTTAAAAATGGAACCTGCTGCCGTTGTGTTTGAGTCTCTGCATATCAATGCGGTAGAGGTAAAAATCCAGGGCTGGGAGAAGAATGTTGGCACCACTAGATCAAAGCAGAGTGTTATAAGTTGGGGTTTGAAAACCCTATTAAACCTAACCTAACTTAACCTAACCTAAACGTAAAAAATGCCCATTTTGGCGTAAGACTCAATCCATTTGAGTATTTACTCCATACTACCTTGCCCATAAGTATGTTGGAACATATTTTTCCCTTCTGAAATTCGGGAAAAGTTATAAATAGTGCAAATTTGTAAAATGTGGAGAAATTGCAGAGAAGATTTGATTATTATCTTGGAAAGAGAACACACTCCATGTTTTGTTCGTAAAGATTGAAGATTTCAGATTCTGATGCATGCTGAATGTTTATGAAGAAGTAAAAAAAACTGTTTCTGTCATTTTGTTAATAAGATGGTTAGTAATTATCAAGAAAATTCAAGTTTGACTTTTGGTAAACATGGAATCATCTGTACCCATTTTTCCTTGTACTTTCACAGTGATCAAAATGCATCGCCAACCTGTTGGAAATGATTGCCACATTGGAGAAAAACATAAGTTTGAATGCCTGGCTGAAAGTAAATTGGCTTTGAGTTACCAGTGGTTCAAAGATGGACAAGAAGTAAAGGGTAAGTGCTCTTATAGGGACTTTTTCTTTTTGCTTCCAGTATGTTTCTCGTTTTCAATTTCTGTCTTTGTAAGTTGTAGCCATGGCAACTTTAAGGGTTACACTGAGGAAAAAAAAGAATGATCAGATTCATTTTCCATATTACTTCAATGTCTTTGTATTTTTTACTCCGCTTTTAACAATGTGAATGGAGCTCACTTTGTTTTTAAAAGTCACAAAGTAGGGTACCACAGTGGTGATGATGGTTGTAATAATTCCCATACTGGGAGGCCAATGTGTATTCTAGTGGTTGTATATCTGAAGATAATCCCATGATGAACAGGACCAAAGAGTGGTTGACTGGAAAGATTGTCGATAGAAGCACAAGACTGTGGCCTTGTTCTCCCTGATCAGTGTGTTGATTGGCTTCATGTTCATAAGCCCCCATCATCTTGGCAGCACTGTTGTTCACTTGTTTACCTACGTATGACTCTTAAGGGTGGTGACCAGATTTAGAACTTAAAATCTTAAGAAGGGGAACAGTGGTACACTTTAAAATTAATTTGTTAATACCCATCATGAGTTTGTCCTGTTGCTTTTGGTGTAGGTCAAAGTTCATAAGGTCACCAGATGTCTTGTAGATGTCACTGTAAACTCAACACATCAAGGAGGAAAATATGAATGAACCTTGTGTCAGGCCATTGTTGCCCTCAATAAATGCGAAAAGCTTAACTCCGATCATGTCAACTGCACATTTGCCATAGTGGGAGGCCCAGGTTCAATTCCCTTATTGAGTCATTCCAAAGACTTTAAAAATGAAACCCAGTACCAATTTACATGGTAATGTGCATAAGTGGTTTAGAAGGGAAACAATTCAGTCCCCTGAAACTCAAAAAAAAGGGCTGTAGACAGTGCTAGATTAATCCATAAGGTTATAAGTTTAGGCATTAACCTCCAACAACCAAACAACCTGACCATCATTTACACATATCATTTTACTTAAGGCCCAGTCCACACTTTGGGGCAGGACTTACTGCAACAAAACTGTCTTGTTGTGGTGAGCAACTGAAGACTATCTAGTTTTAAGAGCATAGTGTTCACATTATGCAACTAGTTGCAGGACCTTATGCAATTAGTTGCAGGACCTTAAAGCGATTCATGCAAAATTCTAATGTTTAACATGCTCTCTTATTTGTTACGTTGAAAAGACAAGAATGTGACCTGTGTATTTCCATGAACTGATCCTTGCGGGCTTCATTCCAGCTGTCTGTGGTTGTTGTCAGTTTTCTGTTTCAGTCTCATGCCACCAAACATGTTCTGGTGGATAGAAACTGGGTTGTGCATCTGCTTGCAAATAGTTGCAAAGCATTCCACACTTTGCAACGTGTCTGATCAATCTCATTGCAATGAATTGTGTCCCTTCAAGTCTCATAGTGTGGGCGGGGCTTAATATTTTGATGTTAACCCCACTCCTACCTCTAATTTTGTTCACAGTGCATATGTCTTTTTCTTTCCTTCAGGTGCTAATGAAAGGAAGTTGGTATTTGAATCAGTTAAATTAGCCGACCAGGGAAAATATCACTGCAAAATTTGGAACGAAGTGCATGCACAGACTTCAAACTATGTATCACTGAACATCTCACAACCAGAAATAAATTTTATCATGAAAGAAGCAAAATATTTTGGTAAGAAACAGTGTAAAGTTTTTCAAATGGCTATTACCTGAGACTGGTCTCTCTGAGGTTGTTAGAGACAATGTGATTTACACTTGTACATCACTTTCTGATATTATCAGTTACCAAAGTTACCAACTGCAGAGTCAAGTTAGAGTATCCAACATGCAGTGAGGAGGTATGGAGTTTGACTCCTGACCCAGTAATACTGAAGACTTTAAAAAGGGAACCTGCAAAGCAGACTCTGTAGTAGCTGAAAGATGGTGCTCTCTCAAAATCATAATACACCTCTCTAAACAGTATAGTATACAGAGTCTGCAAACCTTCGTCTAGTTTCCATTTACAGGAATCCCGCATTTTGAGGGACGAATTATAGTTTAGTATTTAAATTTTTGTTGTGACGTCATATTTGGTGGTCGTTAATGAGATTCGCTAGAAAGTTGGCAGGCTATGGTATACCGTAGTTATTGCATGTAACTTAGTTGGAAACGTCAACAGTTCAACAATGAAGCCATTGAAAGACATGTAGTATTAATTGTAGTAGAGAGTAAGTTTTTTACATTTGAATGTAGCAGTTGAAATGCAAACACAATAGCCTGCTTACAGCCGGCTACCATTGTGCTTGCTGCTCAGCATATGCAATGGAGTAGGGAAAAAAACCATTGAGCCACAACTGGAAAGAAGGCTGTGGCCAGCTCATCTTAACTCTTTTGCTACAGGAGATGGTCCATCCATCCAAACTGAGCTATGTATTGTATTATGTATACACAGTACATCTGTATGGATGTTGCCATATTGGTGATTGCTATGCTCGAAGAGGATGCTTATGTTTGAAAATAGTCATATTAACGCCTATTCCTTGTCCAAAAAATGGTCATACACCATGTTGTAATGAGCTACTCCAGTTGTAATAAGCTACTCCAGTACACAGCTGAGTGCTATGGTTTTGCGACGAAACCAAATGCATATAATAATGGTAAATTATGGTTTCACAGCAAAACCATGCATACCGAAAGGGATAAATCAATTGGTTGGAAACTGAGCTGTAAAACCTCTTTTCATTTACTAACCAAGGTAACAAGAAGTGAGTCAATTTATAAAGTCCAGATGTGAGTGACAGAGTAACTGTTTACCCTTGTTGACTCAGTTGGCAAACTTGCCACCAGTGTTGATGTGTGGGCTTAGAAGATGGAGAAGGGGTGGAGGAGAGGAATTCCCTCTCAATTTTTTTTTTTTTTTGAGTTTCAGAAATTGGGTATTAGCAATTGTTATTGTATCCACATCAGGGTTTACCTATGGGTCCTTCAGAGATGCATTCACATGCACACAGTTTCTCAGAGAAATATTGCAAAATAAATATGAGTAAAGAAAACCATGAATGCGGCACAAGATTTTGTTGATTCTTCTCAAATCAATAGAGTAACAGAATGCAGACATTTCTAGCAAATGAATATTTTCTTGTTGACCTTGTGTGGTTATTGCTGGAATTGTATGGTACAACCTCTTTCCTTAATGCAAATGCCTCTTAGTATAGTGGCGTTTTCAGATATTTGTCATAACAACAGAAAGCAACACTAACAGTTTCACACAAAATGTTACCCTAATTGGAAATGTTTGCCAAAATCTACAATAAAAGATCTGGATGTCTGTATGAGAGAGGCGTAGATGTATGAGTTTCTCATAATTCTTTTTGACCTTCCAGCAAGTGATAAAGTTGCTCTTCTGATTGGTAACATGACTTACAGAGGAAATGAAGCATTAAATGCCGCTCACAATGATGTACATCAGTTACAACACAATCTGCAGTTTGTTCTCAAGTTTAAGTGTATCTCATTGATGAACCTGGCTAAATGTGACATGGAGAAAGCTGTCGATATCTTCTGTGACTTTATCCCTGAAAACTCTTATGGTAAGATAAAAGTATTTCATTCATTTCTTATGGCAGGGGATGCCAAGAAGGGTGCCAGCAAAATTCTAAGGATACAGGGTAATAATAAATGAATAGATAAATGAATCAACAACATATAAATGATCTGAGTAACAGTTGCAAAAAGAGCTGTTGTTACACATTTTGATTTAAAATGAAGTAATGACATGCCATGTCATGTTATGCTTCTTATAAAGGGCTAATCCTCTCACCCCAAATTACAATTTTTTTAGGGGTTACCAAAATTCTCAATTGGCCCACCTCTTTGATTGACAGCAAATTCAAACAATACAGAGTACCAAAGCTTATATTACACAGCGTGAACTGTACTGGGAGTGATTTGATTATAAACAGTGAGCTTTTCAATACTCTCCCTGAAGCAATTAACTGAAATTGTGTCTGAATGAAGATGAATTTCAGAAAATTGTGGGAGGGGCATAAGTGAGAAGGTTAGGAGAATTGGTACTGTTTGGTGTGAGAGAATTGGGCCTTTAAAGCAGCAATCAGAGTTTGCTTTCCATGACATAATTCTGCATCACAATAACCCATTAAGTTAAGTAACAAGAGATGACCTGCCATCATTGTCTGACATTATAGTTTGTCTTGGTAGAGGCGGCCTAGTCTTCCATCCCTGTGGAATTTTGCTACCCGAACGAAATTACAAAATAGTTCCCATTCTTCTTCCTTGAAAGACCTCTTTATTGTCTGTTGATTCATGTCAATAATCAGTTAATAAGGGAAAAACAAAGTGCTGGAACAAAAGGCTGATATGCTGTGTCAAATTCTGATTGCTTTTTAAAGATTGAACAAAGACATGCCATGAGATCAAAGGTCAAGTCCAATGTAACTGTTATCTGATCTGTGCCCTCAAGGGATATATGCTGTCATTGTGTTCACACCACAGACTTCCTATGCATGGACAGAGCATACTGCACTGTAGATTGTCGCTACGGTACACGTGAGAAAGATGGCCGTCTGCTATGGTTTTGTCATAGAGCAGGATAACAGGTGTATGAAATTCTGGACTTACTCAAGTATATTGCCATATTTTGCAAGAAAGTTGAAATATTTTTGAAATATGGCATGCTAAGGTCAAAATCACTTCACGTATTGCAGGAATATGATATTCTTCCCCATTCAAGTTAAACTTTTGTTTAAAATATTACAGAGTCATCGTCAAATCAGATGATTTATAGTGTCACGACGGCCATCTTGGTGAGCCTTTTTTGTCCCAGTCAGTAGTGACCATCTATGGATAGGACGTACGTGTTACATGCTTTGTCTATGTATACAAGTCTGTGGTTCACACTGCAAAAAATAGCTATTATTCCCAATTAACCTTTACTTGACTAATCTGCTAAGCAAATCTTACAAAACTTTGTGTTTATTTTGATATATGTTGTACTATCAATCAATTGGTTAGATGTGAAGACTCACTGCATCAAGTGTGTATGTGGTGTGCTTCATTTCCTTCCTAAAGCCCAACAAATTGTAATCAGGCAGAGAATTGAGGATGTTTCAAAAAGTAAGAAGTGTCATCATGGTTACTGAGTAAAAAGACATTAGAAGTGCCTTTTCTTGCAATATAGGGTGACTCCTAGCCCAAAAAGTTTTTGATTCCTTGCCATAGGCAGGCAAGGAATCTATGCGATAGTGATGTCGTGTGTGTGTGTGTGTATGTGTATGTGAGCCTGTAAATCATACCTTGCCGGGTACAAGCAGCACACAAGAGCTGAAGCCTCGCAAGTCTTTCATCGCTCATGCGGAGCTCGTAACTGGCGTAGCTGCCCGAAAATTCAGACACTGCAATGAGCTCTGTCACGTGATATGCAAGAGCCTGCCCTCACTCGCAGCATTCACGTGCTGCGTGACATAAATGGCTAATTGGGAATTCCGACCATTTCCTTACGGGGAACAGTTCTGTGTAACCCGTAAGGCATTGAATACGGGTATGTCCTGTGAGTGTATGTGTGTTTGTGTTTGTGACACTTCATTGTAAACACGATATCTTAAGGTAGGAATGTCCGACACTTTTCATATTTGGTATATAGATTTGTCATGTTGAGAGGAAGAACGCTATTGTTTTTGGTAGAGGTCAAAGGTCATTAGAGGTCACCAGTGGTAAAATTGCGAAAACTTTGAAAATGGCTTGTAAACACGATATCTTCAGATAGGAGTGGCAGACACTTTTCATACTTGGTATATAGCTTTGTCATGTTGAGAGGGAGAACCCTATTGTTTTTGGTAGAGGTCAAAGGTCATTTGAGGTCACCAGCGGTAAAACTGCGAAAACGACAAAAATGGCTTGAAAACAACATATCTTCAGATAGAAGTGACCAATATCCTTCATATGTGGTTTATAGACTTGCCATGTTTAGAAACAGAAGTATACTGTTTATTGTAGAGGTCAAAGGTCATTTGAGGTCACCATTAGTAAATTTGCGAAAACACCGAAAATGGCTTGTAAACATGATATGTTCAGATACGCGTGACTGATACCCTTCTTGTTATGTAAAAAGATTGGACATGTTGAGAGAAAGAAGCCTATTGTTTTTGGTAGAGGTCAAAGGTCATTTGAGGTCACCATTAGTAAATTTGCGAAAACACCGAAAATGGCTTGTAAACATGATATGTTCAAATACGTGTGACTGATACCCTTCTTGTTATGTAAAAAGATTTGTCATGTTGAGAGGAAGAACTCTATTGTTTTTGGTAGAGGTTAAAGGTCATTTCAGGTCACCAGCGGTAAAATTGCGAAAACTTCGAAAATGGCTTGTAAACATGATATCTTCAGGTAAGAGGGACCGATACTGTTCATATTTGGTATATAGATTTGACATGTTGAGAGAAAGAAGCCTAATTGTTTTTCGTAGAGGCCAAAGGTCATTTGAGGTCACCAGCAGTAAAACTGCAAAAATTCTGTCCCTAAAATGTAAAGAAAAATCTATCAAACACTGTTAATTTGAAAGCAGGTAAGGTATTTGATGGCAAGGAATCACTACGCCTTTTGGCTTTTTAGTTGGGATACTCCGTGCCAGCTGTTGGTGGTGATCCCCTTTAGATAGTGTTAACAGGGTGGGCATAGTATGACTCAATATAACTGAAGAGTGTCAAATGTCTTAAAAGGTTGGAAACCACTGTTTTATATCATAACTTTTGTATTTGGCATCATTATCATGTAATTTACATAATGTGACATGTGCTACATTCAAATAGAGGTTATCATTGTTATAGGATACAGTATTCTTAGCTATTGGGGGATTTTGTTTACTTTCCTTGGAAAATGGTAGAGAGACTCTCAGAATTATAGATACTGCCTCTGGGAATAGATAAATAGGAAATCTTTGAATTTGGGGCTACTGTCCTTGGATACTTTGAAAGGGGATGCAAGTAAACTGATGTAATACCTGACTGGCAGATATTCTCTCTGATACACTAAGAGTCTACGATGGTGCTGTAGAATGTTGGGAACACTAAACTAATGGGGATCAGTGTCGGGTTGTTCATGGATATGGATTAGGATTGGGGTTGGGGTTAGTGTTAGGGTTAGGGTTAGGGATTAGGGTTAAGTAAGTGCTCCTAACATTCTTTGGCACATTCACCCTCCATTAGTTAAAAGGTATTTGTTATATTCTGTTATTTACTCCCATAGCTTTTCAATGCACATGGAGTGAATAAGTGGGCAAAAAATATGAATGGAAGATTCCAATATAGATAATGCAAAAAAAAAAAATTAATTTAAGTGAGTTTGTCTCTTTGCTTCCAAATTAGCTGTTTTTTACTTTAGTGGGCATGGCTTCCAACATTATGACAGAACTTACATTGTACCAGTGGACGCCCCTCATGGTTACGTAGCTGCAGACTGCCTTTGTGTTCAAGACATACAACTACAAATGCAACAGAGAAGACCTGCTTTGAATGTAATTTTCCTAGATGTCTGCAGAAATCCGTAAGTTGGACAGAGTGGAAGCATTGAAAGGTTTTTCTTAAGAGTTGTTGGAAGGTTGTATAGTTTATGCTATTTTATCAAATTATATTGGATAACTGTGATGTCCTTTTAAATACTGTGTAGTTACATTTAACTGTGCAGAGGAAAGCTGAAGAATGACTTATGTCAAGCTTTGTCCTGGCAGATTTTGACTGAAATTGCAGGGTCATACATGTAATTCTTATTCCTGAAGCTCCTGTGGTCTCTCCAGGTACTTCCGTTTCCTGCTAGGAGTTCTGTTCCCTCTTAAAGGGAAATATTGCATTTGTTTTGCAAGAAAAATTCATCCTTTTAAAAACTAATACTTATTGACACAGGTTGATAGATAATTAAAAATAAGGCAGTATGTTCACCTTCTTTTCAAGAAATAAGTTTCTCACAAATAGAAATTTAGTTGTTTGTTGCTCAAGAATGATTTTTTCACCCAAACTTTCACCATTTCACATGATGCAACGTCCATGGCTCTTCTTGTGCATAGTATTTTGAAGGGATCTGGCTATTGCTTGGGTTTATGATTGAGACTGAATTGTTGGATAGTGTCTGAGCCAATTTCTTTGTACTCTTTGTTTGAATATTTTAAACATAATATTTCCCTTTAAGCAGATTAACTTTCTCCTGACAATTTCTATGTTCACAGGAAAACAGTGCATGACCTGCATAGCTTGTTTACACAAACCTTATAAGCATCTTTGCATTATGTGCTGGGGGTGCTAACTCCAGAGTCAACATTCAGCTGAAAACCTGATCTGAGGCCCACACATGGGGGTTCTAGAAGTGCTTGTTTCTGTAAGGGGCCTTGCCATGGCATGCTTGAAAGTGAATTGGCAAGACTTATATTCTTGCAAAAGCAAGTCATATGGAGAGATTTCATGCATTTTTGTGGACCTGTTAAATCATTCTTTTGTTTTTATAATTTCAGAAATGACAGTGAAAAAGAGCATCCCAAAAAAGCCATGGAAAATCGTGTGCTCGGCAACAGTGTATTTTTTTGTGCATCGTAAGTCTGCTCATCGTTTCCTGACCTTATTTTTTTCACATCACTCTGGGATATATAAAGTATGCTCATGTTGTGATTAAGTTCAAGGTTAAAACAGTTTTGAAATTCCTGTCAGAGGACATGTGAATTTGCTTCTTTTAATAAAATTGCTCAGAAATGAGGAGTGTTCATACCTTGTATATTAAACAATGATATATAATATATATGTAATATCAATATCTATGATGACAGTAATAACAATAATACTTTTTGGAGAGGAAGTTTTATTGACAATGTCCCCTGGTGTGCAAATCCCTTCAAAGTTAATCATCAGGATAAGCAGACCCAGTTAACAAAACGACAATTACATGTGTAAGCAAACCCTCTCAGAGAAGTACTGGATGAAGGGGACTGAAAAGTCAGTTGTGCAGAAAAGTAAATGCAAAGTAACTGGAGAGTTTTTAACTCAGGGATTTTGGAGTATTTTGCACCATATAAAAAGTGTGTATGTACATAATACTTTAGTGGGTCAGATTGAGCCTACCTTGTGCTAGTGACAAGAATCTTCCAGCACAAATCCAAGGAATGTGTCACATATTGTTTCATGACAAGTGTTACAGGATCTGCAAATTGGAACTTGGGGAAAAAAGGGTCAGGCTGCCATATTGGTTTGTTGGGGGAGGGCCCCCTATTGGCTCAATACAGATTTTCATATGTCATGCAATGGGTGACTTACAACAATACAAGTTTCCAGGAGTCAAGCTGAGGTTCATGTCTGCCAGGAAGTTGAGCTTCATAGAGTGAAGATGATCAGTTTTGTATTGGAGTTTCTCTAAATTCTAGCTAATGGTCATTTCTGCAAATATTGCCTGGACATGTTACATTGTTATGCTTATCTGCTTTGTTCCTCCCTTGACCTCCTATTTACATGTATTTCCCAATACCTGCAGTACTATAGGCAAAGACCTCTTAGCTCTGAGGCCACCCCTGTCCTATCCTGGCAGGCTCTTATCTCCATCACATTTTTCTCGCTTTGACTTTCCAATGTTGAACACGTCTGCAATTCCTTGCTGATTTAGAATATTGTTATGTTTTTTCCTAACCTATTCAGTTAAATGGTTTGGGTTTGGAGAGTACAAGAGCATGTGATCATGATGAACTGTTTGTATGTGCACGTTTCGGTTTAATTATACATGTGTTTGTTGCGCTTTCCTTGTAAACGATTCTGTGGAAAGGAAGAGTGCATCAAGCTTGCAGTCAGGAGTCAGGAGTTTGAGTCCTGGCTGGGTCATACCAAAGAAAATGGAACCTACTCCCATTGTGCTTGGTGCTCAGCATAAGCAATGGAGTAGGGAAAACAAGTCAGTGAGCCACAACTGGAAAAAAGGCTGTGGCCCACTCGACTTCACAACCAGTTGGTTAGAAACTGGGCCGCAAAACTCCATCTAGCCTAACCTAGCCTCAAGAAGGGAAGATGTAATATGTTTACATTACGAATGTAAATTTGCCATGTTTAGAGAAAAGAACCCACTTTTGGTGTTGGGTGGATGTTAAAGGTGGTCTTAGAGTGTGGTGGTCTTAGAGAAAACCTTTGTAAACATGGTATCACAAGTAGGAATTTTGGATATTTTGTATACCAAGCACAGTAGGTTTTAGTAGAACTTAGTGACAATAATAGTTAGGACTGGAAAGGCAATAGTTTTGAAATGCTAATTAAAGTGACCAAGAAAGGGGAAGAAGCCTGCAACTCATCAGTTACAACTGAATGATTGGTGCTAACCAATTCAACCATTTAAATCAAGTTTGATATCTTTTGAAGGACAAATTCAGATAGAAAACCATAGATTGCTCTTAGATGTACAAAAATACAAAATACATATACGCGTATAAAAAATCTGTTTTTCTATGACCCACCAGGAATCAAATTCTTGACCCCCGGTTACTAAGCTTTGTTGTTTCAAATACCACTGCCTCTGTCCAATTAGCCACAACACCTGTTGGCCTTCTTGATTATGGATACATTCATTGGTTCACTGATAAAGACTGCTACCCTTGGTATAAGTATGACACATGTTTATTGTGGTAAAGAGACAAGAGTGGTGGAAATATCACATTACATTTTTACGTTCTGGTTTTCTCCATCCTTTATTTGGATCGTGGAATTGAGAGTTTAACCTCCTTTTCAGAACTTTTGTATCTTTGTTACAAAACCATGAAGTAGGCCTTCAATCATTCAAAAATATGCAGTTGCTAATTCTTTGTCTAGTGCAACTTGTGGCCAAAATTTTGATTCATAAAAGCAAGCTATATTTGAAGATGGGCGATTATCACCCCAACTATGTACACTTCTTTGTTGTGGGTGAATTTTACTGTTGAGATTTGGGGGTTTTGCACATAAAGCCTAATTATCTCACCCCAAACAAATCCCATTCTCCAAACATACATACAAACTTAAGCCCCTCCCACAATTGTCTCAAGAAACTGGTATTGCCAACTTGGCATTAGTACCCCTCATTGGGGCATTGCCAAGTTCCCACAAGGGAGGATCAAAGAAAACAAACAAAACTCATCCTCATTTAGACACAGTCTTACTTCAATGATTCAGGATGACTATATAAGACCCCAAAGTGTAATCAAAACACTCACAGCACAGTACATATAGTGTAATATGAGCTGTAGTAGTCTTGCATGCTTTGAACATTCTGTCAATCAAAGAGCTGTGCCAATTGAGAATTTCTGTAGGACTACTACAAAAATTGTCCTTCGTGGGTGAGCTTTTATGCATACCGATACAAACTTACATTCTCTTTGCCACAGGAATGTAAACTCGGAAAGTTACGAAGTAAAAGGTGGTCAGAATGGTTTTAGACCGCATGGTATTTTCAGTAACTACCTTGCTCAGAGAATAACTCAGAATGAAACTTTATCAGTGGTGTTGGATCAAGTTACAGCAGGTATAGTGTTTGCATGTTGTTGTTGTTATTTGTTGTAGCTGTTGATGTCAGTGTCGATGATGTTGATGATTATGTGATTCAGATTTGCTGAGTATGAAGGAACATGATGAAACATATCTGTTTCATGGCAATAGTACATTAACGATGATTTCGTTAGGGCAGGCAAGACAAATTTTGTCACGAAACCTGAAAATATGAAAATGTATGCCAGTGGCAAGCTTTATAGAGTTATAAAGGCAAATGCAACAATGCTGTCATGAAAATGAAAAAGAACTTTTTTTTTTCTTTCACAAGATTTCATGTAAAATAAATGATTGAAGAAAGGGACTTGGATAGCGGTGGAGCACTACGTGGTTTGGATTGGCGTAAAAAATTACTGGGAGAATATTGGAAAATTTAACTTTCCGATAACTTTTTTAACAAGAATTGTTCTGTCTCAAAAATAGGTACTGTAAATAAATCTAATACTTCCCACAGACTGACGTCACATACCAACAAGGATATAATAATGTACTATTTGTTCTCACAAGAAAGCAAAATTACCGTCACTGTTTACATTCATTAGAGTCAGGGCTTTGTCCTTTCACTCGTGAATTCGTGAATCAACAATAGTTGTAAAGTTTGTGAAAAATTTTGGCCAGGAAAATTGAACAAAAAAAAAAATCTCAAGAAAAATGGTCTGCTGAACTTGGAAGCAACCATTTAAGTTGGAATTTATTTTATAAGTTACCCTTTAGCTTACATTTGGAGAGTAAATTTTCTTGGTTGCAGTACAGAATTAATACTAGAATTCTGTCAACAAATACTTACTGGAAAAGAATTAATATTTTAGATCATGATTTTTGTACTTTATGTTCAAAAGAAAGAGAAACAATTAGCCATATTATGTTTAACTGTGAAAAAGTACAACCTTTGTGGAGACAGTGTCAGAATTTTGTTAATGCTAATACTAATAGTACCTTATACCTTAACCCACAGAATATGATTTTTGGCATCCTGAAGAATCAAGCTGAAAACAGAGCTGTAAATGTACTGATGATATGGTTCAAATTTTATATTTACAAGGGCAAAATGCAAAACACTATCTTGAATTTTGTTCACTTTCAAAATCATGCAAGGAGTTTGATACAATCACTGCATTACAATGCGTGTACTTCTTCTGATATAAATGCGTTCATGAGACAATGGCAGCCATGGTTTAATAGCCTTCATCTTGATGTTAATATTATGTAACACATTTATTTCCCCCTGTACTTCGTTCTATGTTTAATATTGTTTACAACTGTAATAACTTGCTTCGTTGTTTTGTACATAACCTTGATTGAGAAGAACAATAAAAAAAGAAAAAAAAAAATTGAACAAATTTTGCACCATTTTGCATGTAAGCCCGTTCTGACACACAAAAATTTTTAAAAGGGGAGGGGGACACCCCTTCCCCTTATATCCCTCCCCCAGGACGCAGATCAGCGGCGCATTATATCAGTAACATTTAGTGATGTGGTGCATGAGAAAATTTAAATGAGGAAGCCTGCTTTAGAGCAATGCTCTACTGGGTTATGACAGTCTTCCGCTTGTTTGATACTATTTCAAATTAATACTTTAAATAAACAAGTTGGGTAATATGTTGTGGCAATGAGACACACTGTGGAATACACAAATTGGGATTAGCACATGGTGCACTGCAATCCCTTGTTTTCATACAGTATATACATACAACCCTTCGCGTAAATTTTAAGTGTCGATCCCAATTGAACAAATATAGTGCCTGTCTGACAGCAGATTACACATCAAAGAAGATAATTAATTTACAGGCCACTGAGCAATTATCAGAGTCACTTCAAGTTACATTGTAATGAAGTGAGTGTGTCAGAGAGTTGAGAAGGGAAGACATGGTTTAAATATTTAGCTAAAAGGCATAAAGCTTCCTTAATTCCTATATTGTTGGTTGGTCTGTGTGCAATAAAAACAAAACCCTTCACCTGTAGTAAATTAATTGTGCAAAAGTTTGTTATCAAAAACCATGACTTTGTTTCAACAAGTCCAGGAAAATTTTGGTTAAGATTTCTGAACAAATTCCCGAGAGAAATGTGATGTTACAAAGTTTAAACTGGTTTTGGTTAGATGGGAACTTATCAAAACAGTCAGCACCCATGTGTCAGCTACAATCACCACCAAGAGTATATGAAACAAACCCCTTTCCTTCCTTTCAATGTCATCACACTCAGGGCTGGCCATTTTTTTCCAACAAACATTGAAGTTGGGGGAAGGGGGTATGTAACTAGCATGAAAAATGGATAAAAGGCAGTGTACCATTTGTTTTGGTGGGTCTTTGTTTCATTTGGTTTGGCATTGATTGTATGGAGGTAGGTTTGGCACTTACTTTACTCTAACTCAGTATAAAATTAAAGTCCTCCCATTTAGTCACCTCTTACCACAGGCTGGAAATGATGTGAGCATATTCTACCATTCCATCCTACAGGGTGGTATTTTGACTGGTGCAATGGGTCAAAGGTTACATTAGTTTTAATGTAGAGCATCCTTGTCTTATGTAGATGATGTTCTTTACTTGTTCTTCACTTTTTCAGATGTTGCAAATGACCCTAAGGCTTCTCACAAGCAGTATCCTACAAGGCTCAGTGATTTACGCTCTCCACTGTCCCTTCATGACCCAATTCAAAGCAGTCCAGAAAACTACAATTACCACCATAACTATAAATCTTTCTGGGAACCATTGTACCGTAAGTATTTGTGAAGCCTTCTGCCCTGGTTTTATCGTGTTATTCTCCTTTACTATGATCAGGATCACCAAACAATGCCCCCCCCCTTCTATTGTCCCCACTAAGGAGAATTTCAAACCCCTGGTTGAAAGGTTTTAAACCAATGGCTTCATAATAATGCCACATAAATTATTCCAAAAGTATGAAGGTATGGTTTTGATCTGTAAATCATCCCTAGTGGAATCAAGTTGGTATACTGTTAGCACAAAATGTGCTCAAATTGTCATCACCGGCACGATATTTGACTTTCATCTTTATTTCCAAGCCATTCAGGAGCATTCTGTATACAATGTGAAGGCAGCAGCCTCTATTGTTACTAACTTCTTACCACACAATATTCCTTCAATGACTCTGACATTACATGAATGAAACTAACACTATCAAAAAATTGCTGAAACATTTAGAGTAACTTGTGAATTGACTGTATCACACATCTGAACATTTCTGCCTTGAGAAATGCTGTGTTCCATTGAGGCAGTGAAAATGGTACTTACAAAAGCATATTTTTTCTGCAGAAAAGATAATTCAAAGTAATGTCTGCTTATCTGATATATATATAAGAAATTATGATTTTCAAACACCATGTTCTTGACCTCACTGGATGGAACCATCAAATCTGTAGTGAAATGATTGTATCATGTGCAAACCTGACCAAGACAGTTCCCACTTGGAAATGACCCATCTCCACAGCTCCAAATTTTCTCGAAAGGGAAAACTGAAGGACTGTCTTGAACTGAACTTTTGTGCGGGGAAATGACGGAGGAAGGGGGGCTCGTCTCTTTGGGGAGTTCCCCAGTCGTTTGTGTATGTACACAAGGATTCCACCAAGAACTCAAAAAGGCGGGATTTATTACTGCTAAACCTAAAGTCCAAAGTGATGCCGTCCTTGGCTTAAGTTATGATTGTGTTTTAGGGGACAAAAACTTGCTTCAAGACCTCTGTAAGATGCAATGTGAAGGGTTTTTAAGACCATACATTTTTGCAACTTAAAACATTGCTGCAAAAATGTTTTCTTTTTAAGTAAGATGCCCAGATATTGAAAATGGGGGGACTTTACCCACCTTCTTCAAGAAAGGGGGGGAAGAAATCCCCCTTACACCCCCCCTCCCTTCCCTTGTGGAAACACTGATACATGTACACATATGTCTAAATTTCTATGGTAACAACATATCACTGCAGAAGACATTTACTCAGTTACATCTACAATATATTCACAAACTGCATGTAAGCATTGACTCCACTTGGAACAAAAATTTATGAATTCAGAAATGGCCACCCTCTTCAAAAAAAAAAATAGAAAAGAACCCCCCACTTTCCTAAACAAGAATGAAATTAGAGTGTTTTTTTTTTTTTTTTTACATTTGTAGGTTGTGGTCAGGAGGAGTTAGACATTGAGCATGTGAGAATAAGAGTGAAGTGGACGTGGGCCTTTACTAATGTCATGAGACTTGAAATCTGTCACCTGTCAAATCTTCACAACATTCATCAATTAAAGATTAATCTCATCCCAGATGTAAGTATTATACTACTTGTCAAGAACTCATGACTTTAAAACAATAATCCAGAGCCAAATTTATGTTTGATATGTTAAAGGAGAACATATTTTACAGCATTCTGGTGAAAGTTTTACTCATTTCCCTTGTTTGGTTCTTGGGATATTAACAACTATAGTTGACACATTTCCTCTAAAAAGTGAACTTGAAGCAAGCAGGTGTGATGTCATGGATTCACATTGTTGGCCAATTTTATGTTTTTCTTTATTTCTCATCCTATTAGTTTGACCTTGAATTGATTAGGGATGTAGTCTTGCAACTAAGGCATATAAAGTTTTTAAAATTTGATTGCTCAAAGTGCATCTATGGTATTAATAAATCAGAGTTTAGTTGCATGAAATTGTTGGTAAATTATAAATAAATACAAAACATTGACCAACATTATGAATTCATGACATTACACCTGCTGTTCATTCTGAATAGAAGTGCGCATTTTGTGGGAAGTGCAATTTCCAGCAATCTGAAAGAAGTATATGTCTGAACAATTTCTTGTACACTCTGTACCAACTGATGAAGGCTCTTGGTGTAGATGGTCTTGAGGCGCCATTGTGACCTGCAGGCAGCCATATTCCCATGTTTCACATTTGGGCCACAGATATGAAAAAAAAAAGAAGATAGCTGAACCTTGCTCTAGAAGATGCCTTGCTTTATGTCAGCACTGACATAATGTAGAGTAAACCTTGTACACACACATTTAATTTTGGTAAGTTTAGAAATGTATCGTTGTAACATTGCATTTTTGTATTACTTTTCTTTGACAGAATATATTCCCCGAGGAGAAGGTAAGATGAAGTTTTTTTTTTCGGTTTTCAGTTTTTGTAATAATGTTGTTAGTTTTGTACCTGGTTCCTTGTTAAAGGCAGAAGAGATATGTTGTGTGGCATTTGTGTAATTTGCCTTTGTAAGTGAAAACTTGCTTGTGAACAGATCCTAACAAATCTGCAATTGTCTGTTCCTAAATAAAAGTGCAATGATCCTTTCACTATACCTAAGTGCAAATAAGATGTTTATTTGCCAACAAATGTTTAATGCCTTGAAGCAGGAATTCCCAAAATGTTAGTCTAATATGCCACAGTGAAATTTAAAAATTAAATATGACTGAAACTCTGACAGATGTACCTTCTGTCACAAAAAAAGTTTGAAGTATTCTTTTCACTGTAAACAGTAAAGTTTTACTTTGGTATGAACATGTGGATGCTTGCAGAATTGCATGCAGAAGGTCTATAAGGTCTATTCATCCATAACATTGTCCAATCACAAACATACTTCATTAGACACTTTGAGTATCTGTAAATTCCTTAGGTATAACCTAGTAACAAAACATGAAAATGCTTTATAAAATTCAAAAGAACTTTGCTTGTGTTTGGTGTAAACCACAATTTACATTGTAATTTTTTTTGTCCATGTTATATTTTCAGCAAGCTACGGATGCTAATTGTAGAGTTTGGCATGTGTGCAACATCCAGAGATTGGAGGTATGTGGTCTTGAAGGTTATTTAGTTGATTTCGATAACTTAATGAGAGTGTTAAAGGGTCACTATCTCATGACAATGCTCATAATTAGCATAATAAGCCAAGTTTCATATCCAATAGTTAAGGGAAAAGCTAAAATTTCGAATTTTGTGCGGTCCTGACTTGCAACAGTTTTGTGCCTATTTTGAAAAAGTGTCTGGTCACGAATTTTAAAAAACCAAATTGAACCTCAAACAAGTAGTATATGGGGATTGTCTTAGTTTGACCATTTGTCATTGGTATGTGAAGAAAACTTAACAGGTGTGGAAAAATTCGTTGAATTTCATGAACCAACTCCATAAGCCACTTTAAAGGTATGCTGGTCAATATAGACAGGAACAATTGGGACCTATCCTCTCCTCAGTATGAAGGTATTAGAAATTGTGACCAGAGCATGGGTTTCACCTGAATGATACAATTTCTAAGTGTCCTGCAGTCATGGAAAAAATTTAAGTCACAAAGATTTGGAAAAATTATTTCCATGACCTGCAAAAGTCTAAATATCAGGGAAATTGTGTCAAGTCTTGGAAAGTCATGGAAATCTTAACATTCAAAAGACATTGATCAATTCTGGCTTGTAATATGGACATGTATTCTGCTATGTTATGTAATTTTATGAAAGATATCAAGAGAAAGTAGATGGGAATTTTCCATTTGGAAATGGAAAAGACCAACTGCATGGTCAATTGGTAAAGCATCTAACTTGCAGTCTGGAGTTTGATTCCTAGTCAAGTAATACTGAAGACTTTAAAAATGGAAACTACTGTCATTGTGCATGGTGCTCAGCATAAGCAATGGAGTAGGGAAAACAAGCCAGTGAGCCACAACTTGAAATAAGCCTTGGCCTGCCTGACTGAAACTAATTCGTTAGAAACTGAGCAGTAGAATTTCGACTAACATACTAACATGGAAAAAGTTAACGAAAAGTCATGAAGTTGATTTCATAGAGAGAACAGGATTCCTGAATTATAAAGCCAGCAAAGTTCAGAGGAAACTTCCAAAGGTCTTATGGACCTTCACAGTTAGATAGTTTGTTCATTTATAATGCATACCACCAGAAGTCTTACCAGTTAAAACCGTATTTAGGTACTCATTTTAGCTGGAACCAAATTGATTTAGCAGGCACTCAAAATTTGACTGAAAAAACTTAGGTGAAAAATTATGTAGTTTTTGGTTGAAACTGTGAGACAAAGTCATTAAGCCTTCAAGATGTGGAGGGCTGTGATGTAACAGGTTTTGCTCAGTTCCTGGAATCCATGGAAAGTTAGGGGAAGCTGACTTGAATTTCTGGGAAGGGAAAGTCAGGGAAAAATAAGCCATTTCTCTCATGGTCCTGGACAAGTCCCAAAATCTTATCAAGTTGATTTATTGCTCCAATTTTCTTCATGTTATGATACGTTATTTTGTGGGAAAAAAGTTGGAAATATAGGATCTGACTGATTTTAAAGGACCTGGAAATATCCGGCAAGGTCCTTGAAAGTCATGGAAAAGTCAAGGAATTTTTTTATTTTGAATGTGTATTAACCCTGTGTAATTAATTTACTTGTGACAAATTATTGCAGATTGGGTATATATATGATACCCATAGTAGATTTAAATACTAGTGAGAGAATTTGAATGTACAACTTTCATTTGATACCAAAAAATGGAATGAAGGACTGAATTAAAACAAAAAAAAAATTTACTGAAAATGGTAGACAGGGTTGTTCATCTTTATATTGTTCCATTATACTTTCTGTCTGTATCAGGTTTCTATAGTTGTTGTTAAGTTACCCCAGTTGCAATTTTAAGAAATCATTGTGGTTTGTAATGGAAATTTGCTGCTTTTTAAAATTGATTTTTCCCTTTGATGGACTAGGGTTTGAAATTTCCAAATATTTGTTTGTAACAGTGCTCGTGCCTGAAATTTTCTTTAAGGAAGAATGAGCTATAAAATAGCTGAAGGGCAAATATTGAAAACTTAAAGCAGTATATGAATAATTGTCTCAGTTATAAATCTTCCTACCTCCAAATTTCTGCTTCTGATGTGAAGGACACACTTTGCTCTTACAAGAAATGGTGAGTGATAAAGCCTAAAACCTGAAATTTTGGAAGGATGCTCAGGAGAAAAAGCATGAATGAATAGTAAAACACCTGTAAAATGTACCTTTTTGTTTAAAACTGCAACCAGTTAAGTTGTTTTACTTCACTGTAGTTTAGTGTGGTGCATCTAAACTGAGCAGATTTGGTTTGGTGATAAGATATGTTGCCTTGTATGATAGAGGTCCATACATCAAAACCTGTTGGAACCACCTGAAAACTTTGTAGTGATTTGAATTGTCTGTTTGACATACCTGTATGCAGTTATGCTTTAGGTTTTTAAAATTGATCATTCAAAAACTTGTATCTGCTTACCAGGATGAGGATGTTGCCAAACAGAGGAGTCATCTTCTTTGCTAGATTTATCTTTCAGTCAGTGGTGAAGAGAAATGGTCTTCTTCCACTCCTTGTTCCTTGTAGTATTTAGGATGGTGGCTTCAGAATGGATGTACACATAAGATGGGGACAGTCTAGAGTAATTACATGTTAGTATATCCCTGGCTTGTAACTTTTTGAGCATTAGTCAAAAAGTAATGGCAAGTCTTGTGACTCCTGTTATATTTGATAAGAGTGTGGTGTTGGTCTTTAAAAAGCTTGCCTAGCTTACTGACCTTGAAACATTTTCATCATTGCTTCTGACATTTTCATTTTTCCAGAAACAACTGTCCGTGATCATCAGTATTACCATCAACAACACACTTCACAGGAGAAAGATTGTTTACCCAGAATTTATGATTTCTAGGGTTTGGAAGACCAAGCGTAGATCTCCAGCGGCAGTAGAAGGTGATTACCCGGAACCAAGCTCCTATCAAACGGCGTCTTATTCATCCAGTGACCTTTCTCAGACAATGGGCTCTTTAAGTCTTAATAAGGATAACCAGTAAATGTTTTACAGATTCCAGCAATGTTTGTTGGGAGCACTAGACATTTTCTCTGTACTTTAATTGAGGAAGTGAAGATTTTGAAAATGTCTTGAAAGAAGCTTTTGGAAAATTTCCTTGTTGCAAAACTTTTTTGTATGGCCATGAGCTGGACTTTTTTTTTGTCAAATGAAGTCAAATGGCCATGTGTGTGCTTGGTGGTATACTATGAAATATGTGGATCTAAAAGATTGTCTCTTGTCTTTGTTGAAACTAGATGAATATTTTTGTACTCTGTGCAGTGTTCAGATAGCAGATAACAGTTATGTGGATGGTATACAAAAAGGTGTTGTTGCCTTTATTGTGGATGAGGCAGGAGAAGAATGAATGCCATGCAGTATTTGTCAAGTTAGAGGAAGATGTGTCAAGTCTAGTCACTTATGGGAGCCATCTTCACCAAATCAATATCAGTTTTGAATCATTTGTACAGAACCTTGAAATCCTGTAGAGTGTATGGATATTGTAGTGTAATGCAGTGGTGTTTTTTAAAAATGAATGACATTTTTATTTGAAATATGTTCCAGGCACACTGTGATGCATATTGTAATTATAATCTGCATATTCTTTGAATGTAAGATAATTATTCAAAATGCTTTCTGTGAATATGCATGACAAAAAATGCTTGATTCCTGCCCCATTGATTCTGTTTTCTTTCGTTACCTAGGAGTACCCGTGGAACTAAAGGTTTCCTGTAAGGTAGTTTTTATTTTTTAGTCACCTTGTTGTTTGGCAATGGAACCTGGAGCAATTTTTGTTGCTCATGTCATCAATAACGAGATGTAGTAATAAGGAAATCCTTTGATACCTTTAGTTGTGAAAGACTATTGTATCAGTTGGGAAGCTGACCATGGGGCCACCAAAGTATATTAAGCTCTGATGACGTCACACAATTTTGAACTTAAGCCGCTTATGGAAATGTACACTTGGAAAAAAGAATTGCTTTTTTGTTCTGTATAATTTCAGTGATGGGCAAGAAAACTATGAAACTTACCAGATCAACTTCGAAAGTTATCATATCATCAATTCCAGGCAAAATTGTTGGCTGAAAGGCGCAAGAATCACTGGGACAACTTAGGTCACCCTTTAGAGATGGTTGGCAAATGGTCACAAATTTGTCCTGAAATCATTCCAAAGCTGCCAATCAGTTACCAAATGTTCAAATTTGATCACAAAATATACTTTCCCACATAGTTTCGTTGATATACTATTCCAATTTTCCTGAAGACGGTCAATCCCGCTTTGTTTATGCTACGAATCTCCTTCCAGTACACATGTTTGTAATTCTGCCATTTTGAAACACAATGCATGATGGTACTTGCCATATTGCAGCACTGTGATGCTAAATCCAAAATGTCATGCTTTGGGCACGCACATATACCTAAGTGATGAGAAAGTTATGTACATATAATAAATGGATGGAGCAGAACAAAGACCAGAGTTCTTTGTAGCAATTTTAGTGAAGATAAAAAGGATAAAAAGAAAGGTACCACTATATTTTGGAAGTATGACTTGTTCTCTTTCTTTCAGTTTTCTCAGAAGACTCTAGCCAAAGTTCACCCCCTCACTTTCGAATATTTAACTTTCTATTTTTCTTCAATTGCCAAAAAATACTCAATAATGTAAGACCTTGAATAATATTTATTTAATTTTTTACGGGTGTCCATTTTCGCTCTGCATAGGCTAGCTCATGTATGGTCTCCCAGAATCCATTTCACCCCAAGTGCTGAGGGTGTAAAGATTGCACAATAACGGTCACAAATGTGAGGTCTGCTTCCCAACTGATATGGCAAGACAAATGGAACCTACTAACATTGTGCTTGGTGCACAGCATAAGCAATGGAGTAGGGAAAACAAGCCAGTGAGCCACAACTGGAAAAAGCCAGCCCAGCTTAAGTCAATTAGTTAGAGACTGAGTTGTAAAACCTCTAACAACCATGACAACCATGTATATTTTATTGGTGCTTAAATTTTTTTTTTTTTTTGTTGCCACAAGTGTGTTAAAAAGCATGGATGGGCTGGTCAGAAGGAGGAATAAAACCTCTTAGTAGAAGTAGTTTTCTGTTTGCAAAAGAAGTTGTGTCATTTAGTTTTATATTAACTTTCATGCAGGAGAATTGTCTTTTTTCATTTTTGTCATGTTAAGTTAAAAAGCTCATTCAATCATCAAGTTGATATTATGTCTGTAATAGTCATTATCTAGTTTCTTATGTCATAAACAGCATTTCAAGTTTACATTTTACAGATATTAATTAATGTAATTTATCTGAAATCAGTCTTGAACAGGTTCTGTAAGTTCTTTATTTGTAGTCAAGGTAGTTACTAATCATTCTCTGCATTTTTTGTCTTTTTTGCTTTTTTTTTTTTAAATTTTCCTTAATTTGAAATTTTTAGTTGCAGAAGTATATTTTTCCTAAAATGTCTCATTTCATCTTATGTAAAATAGCATCTCATTTTAAGCAGTTTACTCTAGCTTCCAATATTACATTACACCCTGCAGACAGGGTGAAGAAAAACATTGGATTTTGGCAGAAGCTTATGTGGCATTTGTTGGAAAACATGCCCACCTTAAATCATGGATACTATAAGATTGAATGGGATTCACAAACAATCAAAATGGTTCGTTCATATTTTTGTCTTTTCCATGATATTTTGCATCAGATTTTGGAGCAACATTTTACTACAACTCCAACACTCTCAAAAGTTGTGTGTAGGAATGTATGCAACTTTTACAACATCTAAGATTTAAGTTCTTCCACTCATGTAATTTTTAGTGTCAGCAATTCTTTAAAAGGGGGAAATCATTTCTGTAGCTTTTAAAGCCTGTCTTCTTGATACAGTATTTACTTAAAAACCTCATCCAAATGTTTGAACATTTTTTTATGATCTTCACACATGTCAAAAGCTGTTCAAACTTTTGGAGAAAGTCAAATCATCATGTGTTTTGCCATGAGCATTGTCATCAGAAATTGGGTGGTGTTTTGGAACATGTGTGTGATCATGCAGACAGGAATTTTCTAAAGTTTTTCTCCTCAGTTTAAACTGAAGGTTAGTGTAGATCAAAGCAGTGATTGATAAGTTTCATTGATATGAGAATGTTGTTTCCCATTCAAATTGCAATGAAATTAGATTTGTTTCCATTGTAAATTAAAAGTTAATTTAGGGAGATATAATGTCAAATTTGGAAAGAAAATTAAATAAAATAAAATTGTGAACCAATTATTTTTATACACAAACATTTAATAGACTGAAAAATATATAGATTACATCAAATAATGCTGATGAGTCTTTTTTATCTGTTTGTAAGAGCAAATTGATATGAGGTGAGAAAAAATTAAAAGAAGTGGTAGCAGGGGAATGAGGGGCAAGAGATTATAAGATTATCATCATTTGTGGCTGCAGATAACATGACCCTTTGTAATTAGCTTCGTTGTAAAATTTCATGGGTAAAAATTTTCTGAAAAGACTTCTCTTTAGATCTATCAATGGACTTCCTATATACATGGACAGGGCATGTAACACATTAGTCCTATCCATAGATTGTCATCACCAACTGAGACTAAAAAAGGTGCGCCAAGATGACCGCTGTGAAACTATAATTTGTATGATTTGACAATGACTCTGTAATATTTTAAACAAAAGTTCAGTTTTGAATGAAAAATAATATTAAATTGCTGTGTAGTGGGTTCGACCGTACTACTTTGTATTATTTTGGAAATATTTCAACTTTTGTGCAAAATCTGTTGATTTAAACTACTTGAGCAAGTCCAAACTTTCACACACAAAACCATAGCAGACAGCGATCTTGCTACACGTACTCACACGTACGATATAGCGACAATCTAGGGTGCAGTATACTCCAAATGTCAATGCTGTATCTGAGGGCTACCAAGAGTTTTGAATCTTTTTGCATGGAGGATAAGATGGGCCGAAGCTTGATCAATTGTGCAATCTCATGTAATTCCGAAGTGTAGTGTGATGGGGAGGTAGAATCCGTCCATGTGTGGGAAGTCCATGGATCTATCTTTATCAACAACATGTGTAGTGATAGACTATTCCAAACATCTGGAATCCTTCTCTTCTATGATCATCCATAAGTCTGTCTTGTAAGCAGCAATTACAAAGATCATGTCAGGGGTTTTGTTATGATTTAACTTATGCTGCTGTGGAATATCTTTTGCGAAAACACCACATACCAAAATTCTATCCCAGCGTCCTTTTCAATGGCTAATTTTAAAGGATGTGGTCTCCTGGAAGAGTAAGCATTTATAAACAGTTAGACTCTGCCCTGGTCGAAACATGCAATAAAACGCATATCATATGTTATAGAGATGTCTCTTTTGCAAAAAAGCATCATTTTGTCAAGTTTGGTAAAACGGTATTGTTGACTGGCAACACTGCAAGTGCTGTACAATGGTAAATTAAGGTCTGACTACCCCCCACATGAGGTTGGGGAGCCTCCCAAACTTTCCTCGTCTTCCAAAAGTGGGATTTTATTTGTTTAAGATAGTAGTGGTGAAGACGTGCTTACTTTCTATATTAACTCTCCAGTGTAAGCATCCCCCTTCCCTCCCCTCCCCTCCCCCCCTCCATTCAAAAAGTTAACTCCAGAAAGAGATTCTCTTCGAAAGACGTAAATATTTCTATGTGATGTGACAGAGTCAGTGAATAGATTTCAACTTTTTTATGGTCAGCACCAGTTTAGATCCACTTTAAGCTTATGGTGACATACTGTATGCTAATTCTGACCTGTTTTCACTCGACACTGAGTTACAGGATGAAATCCCCCTAACAAAGCATCAGTGTTTATTATTTGAATCTAGATTACCCCACTCTTCATACCCTTTCCAAATTTGATGTTTTCTGAAGTAACCAGCAAAACATTAATGAGGAGCATGTCATAGAGTGTTAAGATTACCTTTCATAACCCTAGTCAGCAACATTGTTGTAGGAGACTGGCGGACTGCAGTCACCTATATATACAGTGCCGTCGGAAGTATTTTCGATTGGGGGGGCTGACTCGGGCTGACTATCTTAGCGGAGCGCCACCATCGGTTGGCGCGGAGCGTACAGAAAATTTTGAAAAATCCCAACCCCTCAGACAGCTGGAAATGAATTTCCTGGGCTTGTTAATAGTATCTAAGCAGACCTTATTTTGACCTTTCGTTGTAATAAAATGCTCACTTCCAAAAAAAAAAAAAAAAAAACTATATATGGCAAAATTATGGGGGGGGGGGGGCTGCAGCCCCCCCCCCCTCCCCCCGCTTCCGACGGCCCTGCTATATTTTCTGTAAAGATCCTGGTAATATGAAGAAAATATTTTAGTCACCGTGGCAATTTATGTTAGGAACATACACGAACGCGTTCAGCGCGACCTGCCGGATAAGATAAGACATTTATAATGCCCTTTTCACTGTCAGACTGTCGACTTTTCTTGCGTATATTCCCTTTAATCTGAATCATGGCGTTATCCATGTAAAAATGTCTCTCCTATATTACCTAGCAGTCAGCCTATTGAAAATCGTGTGAACTTTTTCAACGGCGAAGCACAACATTGAATCAGGATAAAAATGCTCTCTTCTCTTCTAGCTGCGGTTTGGTAGACTCGTTATTCATACATAACACATTATCATGTTAGGTGAAAATATTAAGCGTCTCAAACAGCTAGTGGTGTAGTTAGACTTTTCCAAGGGGTCAAGCACCCAAATTTTCCTATTTTTTTTTTTTTTTTACAATGTGGATATTACTGTATCAGAGACTTAATTTGTCGAGCGCAGTGGCGTAGCTACTGGGGGGGCAGGGGGGCAAGTTGCCCCCCCCCCCCCCGGGAAAATTTTTGGGGAAATTTTATGAAAATCGGGAAATTTGATGAATCTTCTTATTAGTACAAAAATTTCTCAACATTTTTGTAAGAATAAGAAATTGTGAGACATTTCTCATACATAATTCGTATTTTCATGCAACAAATTAACTCAGATTTCGTCAGTGTCGCATGAACCGGCCCAATTCGCGTTCCACAGAAATGTCCTCGCTGCGTAGCAGATTGAATGTTCTCTTGTACTTGTATACGCACGGGGATTATGATCAGTGCATTTCAGGTAGCGGACCACTAACTCCAATACTCATGTCCGGGAAAATGTTTACTGACAGACAAAGCGCCATAAAAAAAAATCATGGGATGTTGTTTCTGACTGTGTTACTTAAAAAATATGATCATTTTTGTATTTGGATTTTGTAAACAATGAGTTGAAATACGTACTGTGCAAAATTCAAGGCAATCTGACCAATATTAGTGCCATTTTTTTATTGTATTACTCCGCTCTGTGAAATGCCGTTTTTGAGTAGCTATTATGGCGGGAAACACATCCCTATCATTCAAGGCTCTCTAGCTCAAAATTTCAATGGTCATGGTATGGAAATTTGAAAGTGCCATGAAAGCCGAGATTGTGGGCTTCGATCAGAGGGGTAGCATGTCCTGGTTGAAAACTTCTACTGGGAGCTAGGGGGCACGGAAGTAGCCTAATTTAGTGTGTAAGTCAATGGGACTTATAATTAGTGGCCCGCTACCTTCAGTGCACAGGAAGCTGTTATTCAGGTGATACTTTGGGAATTCAGTAGGAGGATGTGATGGTGAAAACTGACAAGTAACTACCGTAGACCCCGAGGTTGTTATGTTCTTCTACGAGCCAGCAGTAGCTGTACGATTTTACTCTTTGTACATAACGATGGATGGGGCTGAAACAATCCATGGCCAACGATAAACTTAAAGTCAATCTAGAAATTAGAATTTACGGGATCCGTTGGCACACTTAGATTTTGTTACTTAGCCTAATCCTTGGAGGCTTACAAAGGGCCGGGCAGGTCTGAAGGCGGACAGATATGTGAGGCCACACAAATAGCTTTCTGCTCACTTTGAGTGTAGCAATAAATGGACAATGAGTACCTTGTAGCCTTCTACACTTAACAGACTGCTTTTCTCACAGGATATCTTGTGTGATCGAGCCACTATTAGGCCTCCTTAATTAGTGGCGTGCGAAGGGGAGACCATTGGGCCATGTCCCCCTCACAGATACCATTTTTCTTTGTTCTTAAAAATACGTAGTCTAATTTTATCAACACAGATTTTACTTCAAAAGATAGCATATGTGGCACCAGATTGCTTATAGGGACACCCTGCAAGGTCTTTCAGTGCATTTTTTTTTTTTTTTTGATTCCTACAAATAGACCAAGGCTAATTCTGTCAAATTCCAGTTTTTACTAAGAAAAGGTAGACTCTGTTTCCTACTGGTGGCATCTATCAAAAGACTACATGCTTAGATTTTCTTTACAAGCATAAATACGCTATTTTGAACATCTGAGGGGTCTGATTTTTCGAAATTTTCTTTACGCTCTGCACCAACCAATGGTGGCACTTCGCTCGATCTTTTGGGCAAAATAACATATTTGGGGTAAAAGTAGCTCTTAACTCTCTGATCACTTTGCAGCTTGCGAACATATTTTGAAGTGAGCATTTTATTGCAAACGACAAAAGAAGAAAGCGACTGGCTAGATTCTTCGTATAAGCCTGGAAAATGTTATTTCCGGCCATCTAAGGGGTCTAATTTTTCCAAATTTTCTCTACGCTCCGCGCCAACCAATGGTGGCGCTCCGCTTAGAGAATCTTTATATAACATTTTGTGGCCAAGAAAAACCACCAATACCCGTCCGATCAATGCTCTTTTATTTTGACTCCTAAAAGTGTGCAAATTAAATGCAAGTTTTTCTTCATAACGTAGTAGCATAAATGGCATAAAAAGAAACGCATGTCAAGGCACAAAAGTTTCAGTTTTATCCTCATGAACCACCACGATTCAACTTTTAACACTGTTCCTGTCAAAGTCGAAAATCTTGCACCATTTTGCATGTAGGCTCCTTGAAAACGTCAAAAAATTTCCGGAAACCCCTCCCCAAGACCATACTGCATGCCCTTCCCCCTTCAGAGAAATCCTGCGTACGCCACTGCGTTAGTACATACAAATAAACCAGATATTGTTTACCAAAATAATATACTTTGTTATTTCCGATTGCTCTATGTTATAAAATGCAGGTAATATTACAAAATGACATGGTACTTTTGTTATACTTGTAAATTTGCATATTTTATATGAAATACATACACATTGACCGGGAAAAGTTTTGGGGAAATTTCATACCTTTGCCCCCCCCCCCCCCCCTGGAAAAAATCCTAGCTACGCCACTGGTCGAGCGCGCCGAAAATTAAGGGTTGTTTTAAACAATACTACGGAGCTTGTGTTGGAGAAAATTTTAGATTCTGGGTTTCCTGTAAGGAAAGTAGAAAATTTGGGGAACTATTGGAGAATATGCGTTTCTTATCACTATATATCTGAGATTGCATGGCGCTGGGGATCGTTTTTCCGTAATGTTATTGGATTGAGGCTTCCCGGCGACATATAAAAAGTTTCCGAAACTTTGTTGCCTTTTTTAGACAAACTTCAAAATCAAAACTTCAAGTTGAAGACATCTGGAAAAAATTAGGCACTGTAGCGCGGCTCGAAAAAGTTCATCAGTTTGATATGAGCGAGCACTTACTTTTCAAGATTTAAACAAGTTAAGTTCCTCCAATATGGTGGAGCCTTCATTGGAAAAATTAGAATTTTATAGAAAAAGAAAAAGTTTGGAAAACCACCCTGTAGTTGGCTGGTGTGTCAAATTTCCGAATTTTTCACTTTTCAGAGCCGGGGGGGGGGGGGGGGTCGCCCATGTTCCCCCTGTAGCTAGGCCACTAATCTCAATGTTCAGGATAGTCGAAGGGGATAATCAGACGCAATCCGGTGTCTTGGATTTGCTCTTAAAGAACCTTACCGGCTAACGATAGCCCTAATCCCTAACCCAATCCCTAACCCTAACAAAGAATACAACCGATACAATACAATGGCAACAACCAATCAAGAAAACCCTTGTTAAGCAGTGCGCATCAACGGGGCGATGCGCACTGCGCATCAACCCGAGCAAAGGTTATATCGCTTCCTTAGTCACATTGACAAGGAATGCTTTGTTTGACGTGGCCTTTAAGGGCAAGAGCAGTCATCCTAAATTAAAGTAGTGTAGTAGACTGCCCAGGTTCATGATTGGCTGTTGGGAGTCATGTGACAAAGTTTTTCTCCTCAAAATGAGAAATTTACTAGAAATATTTGCTTGGTTGACCTTGAATATGCAATAGTAAAGTCATAAAATGTAACAACAGATACTTAGTTGATGAGAAATAAGATGAAAATTGTGTAATTTACCTTTTTCTTCAAAATAAGTTTCGGGGGACTGCCCTTTACCTTTAAACCCTTCTTTTCACTTTTATTGTCATCAAAGTCAAAATGTGGTAGCGCACACTTAAACATGCCAAAGTATTTTGCTGATTACACATTAAAAGGCCGTGGGCCAGAGGGGAATATAAGGCTTAAAATTGGCTTTCGTGCAACACAATCTGGCAAAACTCAAAACCACATTAGGGTTATAGTATAGACCCTTTTGTATCAGAAACCATCGATCCACACGCACGAATCCGGTACCAGAGGTGGCGCCAGGATTTGCCCGACAGGGGGCCAAGTTCCCCGACAGGGGGGCCAGAATTTCAGGGCCCCTACAAAGGCAATGTTATGTCCCAGTTGAACGTGACTTTGCAGACTTTGAGGCGCACGGAGCGTGCCGAAATTTTTGGCTTTCTTTTAAACAAACACTTAAAAATCTTGAGTTTAATTAAGTAAAAATTAAAACTTACGGAAGAACTTTGGCTTTTATTGGTACTATAAAAAAAAATGTTGGGTGTTTATTGAAGAATCTGTCCTTCATAAGGGAAAAATCAAAAACGTTAGATGGGCGACAGCTGGAATTCTTTTGGGGTTACGCAATAAATCGTACAAGACCTACCTACTAACTGACTAATGCTTTGAGACGAGACTAGAAGTTTTTCCCTTTTTTGAACGAATCTTTCAAAATTAGGAGCTTATCAGGATGGGAAAATTTTGGATTTTAATGAAAGAAAATTTGGTTTTTGGTAAGGTTATACTGAAAATAATGGTTTCTTATATTAAGTGATATGCCTTTCAGGAGCAAAATTAGGTAGTATGCCGGGTGATTAACAGAGTTGGCTTTGGTTATTTATTGAACGGAGTATCCATCGAAATTTGAAAATTTTGTCATTTTTAACAATCTTAGGTTATTATTGGAGAAAAATTGTAATTTTATGACAGTTTGGGGGTTTTATGGAGGAATCTGACATTCTCATGAGGAAAATCAAGTAGGGGTAATCTGTAGTTTTGAGGTTTTGAGGTTTTTGAATAACATCATGCAGATTTAGGCCCTCGGACCATATTGGAGCGTTCTCCCGAGGAAAAAATTTAGCTTCGCATTTATTTGAAGTTTTATATTTTATTTATTGTCATAGGCGTACGGGAGCGTGTCAGCTGAGTTTGGGAGGGACAGAACTGTTTTTTTGTCCGACAAAATGTAATCCTGCCCGAAAGCTTATCTAAGTCGAGCGCACAGAATTTTTTGAAAAATGGAGAACCCCCAGTCAGCAGGAAATGGCTCAGCAGGTAAGGACTTCGCTAGAATTAAAGAAGTCCTTACTTTCAGATTTCTTTCGCAATAAAAATGTTTTCACTTCATAATACTGCCCAAAACGAAGAATAATTTACAAACACGCATTGCTCTGTTCAGTTATCTGCCCCCCCAACTTTGATATTGCTTCCTACGCCACTGTGAATAATTTTTTAAAGTTACCTCCAAAAGTATCAGGACAGATACTTGCAAATTTGAAAAATATGAACCTTTCCATATGACTGGCTATATTTTACCGTTATTCACGACACTGCACAAATCAGGTGCGTGGCGAAGAATATTGTATCTTTTGCAAAGTGTTCATACCGGCGCACGAAATCCGAATCTGAATTGATTGAACAGATGTTCTTCATTTAGGTCAGCTACAGCAGTGCAACAAATTCATGAATTTTTTTTAAG
Source organism: Holothuria scabra (assembly GCA_037179385.1). Taxonomy (NCBI): domain Eukaryota; kingdom Metazoa; phylum Echinodermata; class Holothuroidea; order Aspidochirotida; family Holothuriidae; genus Holothuria; species Holothuria scabra. Next base: position 13,066,983 of record CM074188.1, on the reverse strand, counting down.
GATGTGTCATGTTTATATATTCTATTTTTTCAATTTTCTCCGACCGCCACTCAAGAACTGCTGGTTGGGGACTCCCGTGATGCACCTCAAGCCCCCGATAGCTTCACTACAGCCCATCAGACACTGTGCAATGTCCCAAGGCCCAAGTAGCAGACTTATATGAGCCCTAAGGTAACTTAACCCATATGGAGCCATTTAATTGTGCACCCAAGATTAATACGGGCCCTATATGGGTAGTGCATATGAGGGATATTATAGGACCGACCCAGATTTTCCCCCGTGTATCAGTTATTTGAAAGGGCTCCAGAACTATATAGGCTAAGGGTAATGTGCCTATGGGTCATACGGGCTAGTCCATATGAGTCCCTTGTCAACCATTTCTCAGGGTTGTAGGGCAAAGGAAGGATAGAAGGCTAGAACTTGAAAAGACCTCCTTAATATATTCTCGCAGCTCAACATTGTTTGGTGGCGGAGGGGGAGACTGAGGCCGGAAAGCCCCTTTCTGGATGCTCCCATGCTTCTTGACAACATTCAATGATACCATATGTCTGAGACTGCTCCCAACTTATTCCTCTGCACTGTTAGAAAGTTTCGTTAGTTTACAGTAGTAGGCCTACTGGCAGTTGGGATTCCGGTGGTCGACCTGTTGCTTTACAGTTGTAGAGGCCTATAAACGGTAGAAAACCACCTTTTCCCTGAACACTAAACCATACTGACCTTCTAGTGTAGTGTGAGATAAAGGGCCAATCGTTGATACGAATACTTGGTACGGGATCTTACTGAATATGACGACACGAGATGAGACAGACGCACAAACAGGAAGAGTAAAGATTTCAGTTCTATTCCAATTTGATTGGTAATTTTTATTCAGTTTAACTTCAATCAACGGTCGGCAAAAAAAAAAACTCAAATCAGTTATGTACAAAGTGACTTACGTTACAGGTTTATCCTTCAGTGTCTGCTGCACGAGTGAATGTGAGCCAACAAAACTTGCTAGCTCGGAGAGATCGGAACACATGCAACAGTGGCGTAGCCAGGATTGATTTTTTTTTTTTTGGGGGGGGGGTTGGTAACAAGTGAGGGGGAACTTGGTACCACCGATGGTCAGGTGCAACAAAACTATCTGAGCGGAGCGCCACCATCAATTGGCGCGGAGCGTACAAGAAAATTTGGGGTTTTAAAAACCCTCTAGATGGCTGGAAACGGCACTTCCCACGTGTATTAAGCTGGACGTACCCAGCCTTGAAATACGAATCTCATGTCTGCCACTTCTCAAAAAGTGTGAATAAAAAATCAATCTATGAAGAATGATAATACATACACTTTTTAGGGACCCTAAATCTGGACATTTCTGATCTGTGCCATGGCCTGGGGATGAGACTAAAAGGAACCGGTACCTCCCTTTCCCTTGGGAAAAATTGTGAACTTCAGGAGAACGTAGATCGCAAATGAGGCAATATTTGAATGGATTTCAGCTTCCATAGGAAAACCAAAATTAGTTGTGCCCCCTCTGAGAAACTTTCTTTGCGTTAGATTTGCTAGATGCAAAATGGTGCTATGTTTGACAAAACTTTGAACTGATTATAGGCCTTCGTTTTAGGATTTTCCTATTTGGGGAGCATGAAAAATTTCAAAATACTCATTTTCAGTCTCTGTAAAGATTTTACAAGTGACATACATACTACCAATTAGAAACAATGTTTTCCGGTTTTCAGTGTTGTCTAGATGCATGATGGTGCAGTATTTGTTCGGTCATTGGTATAAATTCAAATTCTATGAGTAAATCTCGCAAAATATTTAAACCGCAAACAGAAGTAGGGATGCGGGAAACACATGAAATGTGGACCTTGTGGACATTTTACAAATTCGCCCGGACGCCAATGCCAACTAGTAAAAAAAGACTTGTCGAAAAAATCGTTCTACAGTAGCGCTTGTCGTGGGAAGGAGTGAGGCACGGCCTAGGCCTACTTATAAGGGATGGAAGGGAAGAATTATTCCAAGGCAGTACCTTACCCGTAAGGCATATTTTGTGTATGATAAAGTATAGGAATGGTCGTGTAAGAATGGTCTCCAGTGTATGATTGCCTTGTTTTCAGTAAATCAACCAGCCATCCGAAAGGCAGAAAGGGTGTTAACCTAACAAAGTAACATTCGAGTTTGTCGTCGAAACGTTCATCTTCGAAGTGTTATGCAAAAAAAAAAAAAAAAACATTGCAGATTATAAACGGTATCCAAATTAGTGAAAGTAATCATTTTGAAGTTTTTACTTGATTTCATAGGTGCACACAAAACGTATTTTACACACATTCATGCATGTTTTCTTAATTGTTACACATTTTATTTATTTACTGTTTTTGAATTAGGAAATACTTCAAAATTTATTTCCGTTCAAACATTTTATTTTTTCTCAATTACTTTATCAGGAGGCAAAAATTCGGGGGGGGGGGGGCTGAAGAAAATCTGGGGGACTAGGCCCCCAGGCCCCACCCCCGTAGCTACGCCACGGAAAAATGGAAAAAAAATGAAAAAAATGGGATACAGTGTACACATGGAATTAAGATGATGTAGACTGTCACGTTCACCTGGAATTTAGGACAAAAGAAAGCCTTGGAGAGTTGCTCGTTAACAATAAGATGGCGTCTGTATTTAAGGTCATGGAGGGTGCACCATACTACATGACGGGGGGGGGGGGACAATGAAAAAAATGTCACATACGTAGCCTACAGTCACTGCACGATCTAGCTGTCTAAAAAACTGTAAAATACACCATCGTTCACCTGGAATCCTAGTCTTGGTGAAGACGTTATTACATTATTTCTCACAAAAGTTCAAAATAGAAGGCGGGCCTTAAACTTGACTATTTTACAGGTCGGAGATTTGCTTCAGTAATAACAGGGCTGAAAAATTTCTGAAGTTAATAGAGGGCGTACTCTAAAAAGAGTAGCAAACGACGTTGCATTTGTAACTATTATTAGGGTCTTGACCAACACTACCGGAATTCTAGCTGTCAGCAGTTTCACTGTAAAATAAGATTTCTTTTTATAGTACTGGGCCGCACAAAAATTTCTCACTGGCAGCAGCATGCAACTCGCAATCAGAGGGTTATCATTTCTTGTGGAAGCACATTAACCGTCCAAGTAAATAAGCCTTTGATTGCCAGTATTTGTCTGAAGTTCACAACTTAGTACTAAAAAGTAGGCTTTCGAGTTTTCACAGGCTTTATACTAAGACCATGGAAGTACGACCTCGGAGTTATATACTTCCATGCTAGGACAGAGGGTCTATTATTGAAAAGGCGTTTTGCAACTTCTTCCCATCCCGTGTCACTGCCAGTTCTCAACAAAGTATTTTCCCAATGACTCAGAACTTGCCTAGACACCCCTTAAATAAAAGTAGACCACAGCGAATATTGAATAGGTGTCCAAACTGCCAAATAGCAGAGAAAAATATCGTAGCTAGACCCTTTTCCTGAAGAAGGAAATTTATGGAAGAATGTGACTCTTTTCCTGACGGGACATTAAATTTTCCTTGAAAAACGTCTCTTTCAAATTTTCTCGTTCCATCCCACATACACCTTACCTACAGTCACTTTATGGGGCTTTAATTACAAAACCTCTACTTTGCCATTCTTAACCGTGTGATATTATGTAAGATCACATCTCCTTTCGGTCGACTTCAAGATAGTCCAAAAAGTTATTGAATGCGCCTCATACCAAGTTTCAAGTCAAAGGTATGGCGCGAGAAAAGGGAATATATTACTAACTTATATTCCGCTACATTTTAAAAGAAAATTATTCATAGAAAGCACAGTCTTGTCATGTTTCTTAAAATATGAATATGTTTGCAAGAAATATATATTAGTGAGTAAAGCATATGAATAAACAATATATGGTTGAAAATATATGGTTAAAATATATCGTTAAAAATATATGGTTAAAAATTTATGGTTAAAAATATATGAATAAAAATATATGGTAAAAAATATGTGGTAAAAATATATCGTAAAAAATATAAGGTTAAAAATTTATGGTCAAAAAATATATGGTTAAATTTTTTTTGTTAGAAATATATGGTTACATTACTTAATATATGGTTAAGAAATATATGGGTACAATTATATGGTTAAAAAATATATGGTTAATATAGCCTCGGCAACAGTCGTTTTTATTGTTGACCGTTCCAACGTACTTAAACCAAAATGGGTTGGAGAGTGCCGTAATATTTCCGCTGTGACCGATGCGTAGTCTACTACCAGTGACTGGTCCTCCGCGCCGGCGCGCGAGAAACGAAACACTCTGTACACTATACTATAACGATAGTGATTGCATGCTACTGTACTAGGCCTATAGCTCATATTGTCGATCGATTATATTAATTAAAATAGGTAGGCGGTGGCATTATCTGATACTACGTATGCAGTTCCTTGTTTCAATTTTTGAATTTTTATGCGTTCTTAACGGCTATTCTGCCTTGTGATTAGACAAGTAGCATCTTTGTGCTGTGGGTGGGATTGAAGACGGCAGATACTTTGAAGTACTGCCCTGTTAGGTTTTTAAAACCTTTAACTAGACATGTTTCTGCTCTTGTTTTTTAGATGTTGAGTTTCTTGGACTTTTTAGTTTGTCCTGGTCTTAATTCGATAGAATATTTGCTTTTTCAGAGCGCCTTCATTCTCCTCGTGATTTGTTTCCACTTCACCGTCATTTTAATTTGAGCCCAGAATTAACTAGGTATTGTTTAGTTTGGGTGCCCTCTCAAAGGCTTTGACCGGTGGTGTCGGAAACTTTGACACAGATTCGGATTTTTTTCGATATTAAGTGCCAGTGTCTTAGTACTGCAGGTTTTGTTTTAGCTCGTTGGTTTTTATACAGAGTATATAGCATCCTCATTATTTTATTTGAAATGGTCCTTTGAGGACTATGAGGCTTGATATTCTGATTGAATGACAGGGTATAGCTACAAATTGTCACCCCTTCCTAGAGCTATTTTATATTATATATTTATCCGATAGAGATTTATCGGAGAGGTTATTGATGAAGTGCTCGGTTTGTTCCGTCTTCAGACAATAGTTGGCAGTTTTAACTTCGCCTTTAAGGCTGTACACTTGATTCGACACTTTTGAGACTTTGCACGAAGTGTCTCCCCTTTTGAGGGCTCTGGAAGTCTTTCTAATTTTTGTGGAAGGAATCCTTGATTCAGTGTCCTGTTTCTTGAATTTAACTTTTTAGGACAGAAAATGCTTTTAGCAAAATGAAAAGGATTACCGAAGAAACTTGTTCACAAGTTATGTGCTGACTAATTTTATCTCTTTTTCAGAGTGCTGTGGGTTTAACCCTTTGAGAGTTCTTGAGAGACCTTTCCTTTGAAAGGCTAGCTCAGAACTGCGGGCAGACAGCATGGCTATATGCTTATATTAGGCCCTTCCAGCAAAGTAAAAGCAACTTCCTGTATCACGTGCCAATCACAGAAGGGCACCTTGTGCATCCTGTTTGTGTTTTGCTCTGATTTTGAATTTCCAAGTTGCAAGAAAGCGACCAATCAGGAAGGAGCAGGGTTACACAGGACGGAAGTTGCGTTTTGGAGCCTGGTCGGAAAAAGTGCACCATTAAGAGATTCCAGAGACGGGTTAGCAAAGCTACCATACACTTTTAGTGTAGCCAATGAACATTATTAGCGGGGAGGCACTAAGACTTTTCGAGGTACACTGTAGTAACAGTTTGTTGAATTACAGAGAAAAAAGAAAATCATAAGGGAAAAATTACATAAATTAGAAATAAAGAAAAATAGTAAATTTAAATAAAGGAAAAAGATGATAAAAAAAACTTACAAGAAAATAAAAAATATGACATAGGCCGAAGTGAAATAACAGCAAAAAAAAAGTAAAAACAAAGCAATAAGAAAAACTCAAATCTGCAAATAACTGCAACAAATATTGACAGTGTAAACTGCTGGAACGGTGCCAATGTGCCTCTAAGATGTTCCTTAATTATTTTGCTTTGGAAAGGAAGTGACGTTTGAAGTAAGAGCCGGTGTCGTGAAGGGACAAATAGGTAAAGTATCTTAGTACTTTTGGGAGTACGAAAAGACCGAAATACGTTTGTGTGTACTGCTAGGTCAGGTTTTTCCAGAGAAACCTAACAGGTAAAGGGTCTTCTAAGAGACCTCATCTTTCAGTGATTGAGGTAACCTTAATCTCGGTTTTGTTTGAACGAGATATAAAATCACGATAATGAAGCCTCAAAATCCGTCTAAAGGAAAGGCGATTATTGAAGCAATTTGCAACCTTTTGAGGTTATTAAAGAGAAAGAATAAGCGTGCAGGAGTCTTATTGGAAGACGTTGCTGTATGATGCGGCCTGACGTATAACAACACTCAACGGTGCTCTGAATTTTGTGTAGCCTTAGCTTAGCTTACTCGTGCACTTGGTAGCTCTGTTGCCTTTCAATTCATCTTAGTCAGGGTAACCTTGTTTGATCTCGTTGCACATCCCCACAGGGAGATTAGAGAACAAAGTTCAAATGTAAACATCCGCTATTTCAAGGTTACCTTTACTTAGTGGTGATCGAATGCAATGCTAGCGAACGAAGCTTATACATGTACAGTACTGTATACCAAAGTCTGCGAAGCGGGCACAACGGAAGCCTTAAGGGCATACTCCACAACACATTCATACTAGGACTGTTAACGAATAGAGATGTTATTTTAAAAAAGCGACTGAGTTACAGGCTATGTTAAGCATAAATTTTTTAACCATATATTTTTAAGCCATAACTTTTTAACCATATATTTTTAACCATTTATTTTTGAACCATATATTTTAAACCATATATTTTAAACCATATATTTTTTAACCATAAATTTTTAACCATATTTTTAAATATATACTTTTTACCATGAAATTTTAACCATATATTTTTAACCATAAATTTTTTTAACCATAAAATTGTTACCATATATTTTTTAAGAATAAATTTTTTATCATATGTATTTTAACAATATATTTTTAACCATATATTCTTTAATCGTATATTTAATTTACTATTATATATTTCTTGCAAACACATGTACATATTTTAAGAAACAGGAAAACATTTCGCATTATACGAACAATTTTCTTTTAAAATGTAACAGAATATAAGTTAGTAATATATTCCCTTTTCTCGCGCCATACAAAGGTCATAGATATTATTCATTTCTGTCACATGATCTATGTACGTACGTACGTAAGTAATCGCGATCGATGAATCGCTGCAAAGTGTACTCGTGACGTATGGTCTGTTTCGTAGTAAGATTAAAAATACAATGCGTGTAATGCAGTACAGTGGCCTCTAAGTACAACTGTGCAATTTGTGTACGGAATACCGCGGCCGAAACGCATCGTGCGGCGCTGCATTGAATCTTGCTTGTTTATACATCATATCGCCTGATATATCGTTGTAATATGTTGCAGCACTAACGTTAGCGAGTTGAGGGTAACCGAATCGTTTCCTTTGTCATTAGCGACAACTTCCTCGAGATCCTACAGCTATTATTAGCTAACCACCGAGGCTAACTTGCCGCAGCTGAATATTTAGGGACTTGGTAAGTGCTAAAGTGACAATGGATTTGACCTGACTGAGCGTAAATAGCAGAGTGTGTTTTTGTCCTCTGTTTCATTGGCATTGTCCAACGTTATTATCAATGCGATTCTGCATAACTTGGACCTACAGTAACGTAGGCCTAGGCTAGCCTAGTACTAACTGTTAGTAGTATTACTCGTATTAGGCTAGAACTAAGTTACTAACATTCGGTCTAATTAGCCCTAATTGACCTAGGCCACGGGTTGTCCTAGACCTAGCGTTATACAGTATAGTGATTGATCATGAGTCGGTCAGTGCCTTGAGTCGTTCACTACGACCAAAACGAATGGCACATTGCCAACGTGCCATAGGCTAGGCCAAGGCTATAGCCTTAGCCCTTGAACAGGACCCATCATTCGTTCCTATGCTATACACTTCATTTCTGGGCCCTTGCCTGGTATGCACAAAAACACAGCTCATTTGCCTACTCACGCGTGAGTAGGCATCCCTCACGTCCCCAAAAAGATACCTTTTCTCACCAAACTTTCCACAGATGATCTTTGTCATCACATTCACCTTCTACACAAGTCTATTAATGAAATAACACCTTTAAAATGGAAATTTTGGCTGGATAATTCTGCGAGTAACGTTAAGCCTGTGCAGAGTTATTTTTCAGTCGAAGAAGTCAGTGTTTGTCATGCGACCTCATATAAAACGGGGAAACCTACGCAGTGACTGTACAATTTTGTAATGTACAGAGAGCTTACTATATGACGTACAAGTATTGACTAGCCGCGCTTACTAATTGGTCTTCGATATCTTGTCGAGCGGAAGTCCTTCCCATCATGCAACACGGTAGCAGACGATCAAGCTGTCAAGATGTAGATGTTACTGCGAAGGATGGCACCACATTTTTCCTGCCTTTTGCTATGAATTTGCTGGTATTAAACATTCCAGAAGGTATAAATGGTATTTAAGAATGCTCCAAATCATTATGTTAACTCAAATCTGTTCCATGAACCATACCTTCGTAATTAGAGCTCAGTTTGTTGTTTTGGCTTAAAACGTCGTTACCTTTGTACATGTAGGCCAGGGACCATATTAAGGAGTGACTACAAGGAGCGGATTATACGGTCACGTTCAGTGACTATACAGCCTAGGCCTAGGGCTATAAAAGAGGGTTGTGACTATTCACATGAAAATTAAGCTAACATTATTGTGTAAAAAGGAAAAGTACTCAGTGTACCCCAAATAAAGATTCCCCAAATTCCAGAAAATTCTGGTATGCTGCTGCCCTTTATTCATATGAAAATCTTCATATGACATAACATAACATAGGCCTAACAAGTTTAAGGGCAAAGGAGGGTAAAAACCCCATAAGATGCCCTATAGAACAGACCCAAACCAACACCTAATTCAAACAAAGACTAAACAAACCCAATACAATCAGATCCTGCCACTGTCACGGTAATACTTGTCAATGTTAATCTTGAAGCAGTCGACTGAAGTGGAATTAACAGCCCACTCAGGGAGACTGTTCCACTCATTGACAACCCTATGAGAGAAACTGAACTTTCTAATGTCAAGTCTAGAGAAACATTTTACCAGCTTCTTATTATGGCCACGAACAGGGGGATCAGCACAAATCTCTAAGTAGTTACAGTTAGACAGAGAATCATAACCAGAAAGGAACTTGAAAACCTGCAGCATATCCCCCCTAATCCTTCTTAACTCAAGAGAGTTAGTCCTAGACAATTGAGCCTATCTTGATAAGGGAAATTACGCACATTGTGAATAAGCTGTGTGGCCCTCCTCTGAACCTGCTCAAAAATAAACTTGTCCTTTTCATAAAAAGGGTTCCATGCCTGCACAGCATAATCAAGATGTGGCCTAACCCACTGCTTATAAAGATTTAGCACAATATCTTTACTGAAATTGCTGTAATTCCTCTTGATTAAACCAAGCACCCTGTTAGCCCTAGCACCAGCTTCTGCGCACTGTCTAGAAGGCTTTAAATCGCTTGAAATGACAGCACCCAAGTCTGAATAGTGCTTCCACGTGCCATTGTTTGTAGGGAAATTTTCGTGTGAATAGTGCTTCCACATACCCTTATTTGCAAAAAAATTTTCATGTGAATATGCCCCACCATAAAAGAGACAAGGAAGGACAGATCACCATGCAGCGAAGTCAAAATTTCTCACCTTATACTAGGCTGGATTGTACTCCTTAAAATCTCTCAAGAACATTCCTTCATCTTTCTCTAATGAAACAAAACAAACGTTCAGTTGCCTTCAACACAAAACCTCACTTCAAATGCAAAACATCTTCTCATCCTATTCGGTGATAGGCTAAAAATGAACTGGATTACTCGTCAAAAAATTCATGATGTCACATTAGGTAATGGGAATTGCCCTGTATGTACAAATCCAATTCTCCCAATGTTGGATAGTTCTGTTTTCAAATCTGTCAACAGTGTAGGCCTAAGAATAAGTGTTGTAGTCTACTACGTAGTTGTGCCAGTTCATGCCATTGGTTGAGGTGATTAAACATTGCTACGTACTGTAAATATGTTATTATGGAAAGCAGAACTATCCAATGGTAGTAGGATGAGAAGATTTTTCGCATTTGATGCGAGGTTTTTTGTTGAAGACAACTCAATGTTTGTGAAGTATCAAGTTTTGGCAATTTTTTGTGTTGTGACCTTTGATTTCTGCTGAGAACAGTTGTCAAGAACGCGAAACAATGGTGCATTAACTTACTTTCACGTTCAAAATTGACAGTGAAAATTTGGCCATTCTTTGATGTAGCTTTGTGCACATCTTTTGCGGAAAGGTAAGTACTGTGCCAGTGATCATATTGTTAAAAGCCTCTAAAGAAAGCTTACCTGTAAAGTCCTTGGTTGATTCTCTAAAGCTGGAGAAAATATGTTCAGGGAGCTGACTCAGTATTTGGAATGAGAAAGTTCAAAGTTCATACACTAAATCGCTAAATCAATACACTGTAGTTGGTATATACTTCACTAAGATTGCTCTTGAAAGCTTTGCACTAATTTCGCTAACTGTCTGACACTGCTGTACACTATAGCACTAAAAACCCCACCTAGTATCCTGAAGGGAGAGGAAAAGAAAAACAAAAGTCAACACTAACAAATCTCCCCCTTTTTTCTTTTTCTGGAAACAACTTTAACTTCTGGTAGGATACTGATGGGAAACACCATAGTTCTGTAAGCTCCCCATTTGTAGGACATCCATTAGTTCCTTACAAGATGCCCCATGTTTTGTGAGGCAATTTGAAATTTGGGCACCACTCTCAATCCACTTGACACTAGAAAGTTCTCCTTTATGGAGCATCTCCTTGATGCTTCCTATCTCCACTCTAAGACGCTTTTCACTAACTGCTTTGGTAGAGTGAATGTTCTCAAATAGGGATTTGTTATCAGTACACACTCTGATAGGCACTCTATTTTCCTTAGGCTTGTTAAAAACCATTTCTGACAGAAGATATCCAAGGCAATATGCTGAGTCAAGGCTATCAGCCATAGAGAGAGCTTCTGCCGCTAAAGTACTCCGTACCACTCTTCGAATTTTTCCAGATCGCCAAGTAAGGGGACAAGACTTGTTGTCCTCACCAGTCAAAAACACAATGTGACCACCAGCACTGGAAACTCCATCAGTTAAATTTGCATAGGAGGCATCACAAAATACTGTCAAACTCAACTGCTCTATTTCCCCCAGGTTAGGAAAGAGGATGTTACTCCTTTTTGATTTTAACTTCTTGATCACCTTATTGGCTTGGAGCAAATCTTTTACTCTAGGTTCTCTGGTTGCAGTACTAAGCTCCAAGGCATCATAACTGGCATCAGGTCTTGTTTGGTTAGATGCCCACTGCACTTGACCAATGGCTCCTCTCAACTCTGTCACTTCACTTTGTTTGAGTAAAAACTCCTTTTGAGCCACTCTTTTTGCTGGAACAGGGATCTCTGAAAGGGAATCTATGTAATTATCCTGTGTGAGCATGATGCCATCTTTTCCTTGAGCAATTTCAAGTCCAATATATCTGAAAGCACCTTCTGCCTCTTTCCCAATTTTGAAAGCTGATCTTACCCTGTCTACCACCATTCTTTGGAAGTTGTCTGTACCAGCCCATAGGAAATCATCAACATGCAAAATGAAAATGCCTTTCAGTTTCCCTTCATTGTGCCAGAAAAATAATGCCAGGTCTACTTCTGAGCGTGAGCATCCATGTTTAAGGAGTTCATCCCTGACACTGAAATACCAATTTCTTGAGGCATCATTCAAACCATACACACACTTTTTTAATTTCCACACTTTGCCAGTAACATCAGCCTCTCTAGGTGGCCTCAGAAACATCTCACGGTTGATCTCATTTCCTTGCAAAAATGCAGCTTTAATATCTATTGAGTGACATTTCCAGGAGAGAGTAGATGCCAGAGCCAGAAAAACCTTCATCGTCTCTTTAGAAACTGTAGGAGAGTCAGCTTGAACACAATTCTGTTCTTCAAACCCACGAGCCACAAGTCTGGCTTTGACAGTTCTCTTACCATCAGCTGACTTCTCTGTTATCACCCATCTGGTAGATATAGTTTGCTGGCCACAATCTACAATCTCTTCATATACTTGAAACTTCTTCCAATTAGCCAGTTCTTCATCTTTGGCAAGTCTAACTTCTGGCTCATCATGTCTGTGTAAGGGAATAAAGACAGCATTGGCCTCTTCACTGGCACCAGATTCATCCCTTTCATTTGAATTATTTTCCACAATCTTCCAGTCTTGCACATCATTTCCAAAATCCAGCTCTTTAAGTGAAGAATCACTTTTCTCCTTTACATAAAACCAATTACGGTATTTTCCAGTGGCTTTTCCTGACCTTTGTACAACTTCGCATTCAATCCATGAGCTTCCACCAGTTGGTAAGTAAGTGATGTTCTGTTTCACTTTGGGCAATGTCTGGGCAGATCGTATTTCTGTTCTTTGGTCAGACTGGTTATGATCTTGGTTGGATTCTCCTTCTTCTATGTCATCAGTCACTGCCTGAGGATTATCACTATAATCATCTTCCTCTTCCTGTGGTTCAGGAAAGCCATCTGCCTTGCCACTTGTTTGGGAACTATCATGACCCCTCTTCCCAAGAATTTGAAGTTTGGGGTCCCTCATAGGTGGTTTATCAAACTCTGCATCAATTCTTAGCAGTCGACAGGGATGCACTCTCACATACACACTACCATGACGGACGAAAACCACTTTACCATCTTGCTCAAGAACTTTGCCCGGACCTCTCCATTTGTTACTCTCATCACGCTTGTAATACACCTTGCCACCAGGCTGAAAAAATCATCAGAACTTCTAATCTTGTGTCGGAGGGCTCTCCTTATCTTCTCTGATGCTTCAGCTTGAACAAACGCTTTACGACTTGTATGTGGGCGTTCAAATGTTTAGCAAATATTTCACTCACTGTGGTTCCATGAAGGGCTGGAGCTTGGTCAGAGAGCACTGATGGCAGGTTTGGATTCCTACCAAACACAAGCTGGTAAGGGCTATATCCATACACCATCTGCAATGAATTTTTGCATTCACTGCCCATACTAGAGCTAGCTCGATATCCATGTTGGGGTAATCCTCCAAAATCTTCTGAACACAATTATCAACAACTGCATGGTTTCTCTCACACAGACCATTTTGCCAGGGACTCCTACCCGCTGTGTTCCATACTCAATGTTAAGGTTTTCAGCCATATCTCTGAAACCCTCATTGGAAAATTCTCCACCATTATCAGAAAGAAATTTTTTGGTGCTCCCAAACCACTGCCAATCCACAACTTCATCACTGTATCAATGATCACCTTAGGGGTTTTTCTGTAGATAACACCAGCCATGCTAAAACGTGTAGCAACATCAATAATGTGTAAAAAATATACGCCACTTTTCCATTCTTTGAGATCCAAGGTCACAACTTCATTGAATTCTCTAGCCAGAGGCAATCCAACTACAGGCCTTGGAGGTGTTTTCTTGTATCTCTTACAAACATCACACTTTGATACAATTTCTTCCACTAAATCCATTGTTTCCTGATCAGAAATATTGGCATCTTTCAGCAGGTATTTCAGCTTCTGTGCAGTTGGATGGGCAAATTGCTTGTGCAGCTTCTCAATTCTCTTTCATTTTTCTCTATAACTCTCTTCTTCTGACACCAAGGCCTCTACTGTGTCACTGACAGGAATTGTTGTTTCAACAATAGGGATGCAGTAGTGACCAGAAGAGGTACACTGAAGGTCAACTGTCTTCCCAAAAATGGTTGCGCAGTCATTTTCTAAGTCAAGTTTCACTTTTGCCTTCTTCATTGCCGGCTTTCCCAAAAGCAGGGGAATATCACTTTCCACCACATCAGTAGTCACTTGGCATTTCACACCAGCAATATCACATGGGATGGTAACTTTCTCCTTAGACTTCAAGCGCTTTCCACCCCCAAACTTGAAAACTGTGTCACTTTTGCTCCTAATTACATGACCCTTCTTTTCCTCTTCAAGCATATCAATATAATGAGCCATCCAGGCTTCTCCAGCAACCGTTGAGCTACACGCACTATCCAAGACAGCAGAACCCAAAGCCTCTGTCAATAAAACTTCTGTCTCTGACTGTTTGTTCCCAGTGAACAACACAGCTTCCTCGTCTTTACTACCAGTTTGCAATACACTCCTTTGCAGGTTCTCATATGAATCTGGGCAGTCTTTCAGAAGATGTCAGATTGATTCACAACTGCTACATTTCAAAGGGTAACCATCAGATCCAAGCGGATTCAGTCGCTTGGTTATACTCTGAGAATTTTGTCTTCCTCCTCTGTTGCCACGACCTCTGTTAAAATTCTTAGCACGATCATACTGAGAATTAGTGTACCTTCCACGACCATTACCTCTGAAACCTCCTCTTCCAGTGACAAATGCAGTTTCACAGAACCAGTAAATGTTGGTTCAGCCTTGATGGCCAGTCCATCTTTGGTTTCCATTGATGACATCGACTGTTCTCCAAAGAACTTCTTAAGAGAAATCTGCATTTGAGAAAACATGCTGTCTGGTTCCTTGTAATTCACAGCTGTGAGTACTAGTTGCCTTTCTTTATGCTCTAATTGAGCACTCTCCAAAAGTTTGAAGGCCAGGACTGGTTGAGGGAGCTCCATCTTATACTTTTTGGTTTTGTTATACAGCTTCTTGAATTCCACAACATATTCCTCCATGGTCGTCTCTGTTTTCCTTCTGTAACGATCAAATTTAGTGTAAGCCTCATAGGCAGCAGATAATTCGTCCTTCTTGAAAACATTGTCCATAAACTTTATGAGGGTTTCAACACCTGTATCTTTCTTAAGTTCCTCTATATCCACTTCACTGAAGACCTTATCCCTTATAGATTTGGCTCCCACCTCAGGAAGGGTTAAGGCTATGGCCAAGCCATGTTTCTCTTTCTTTAAGTCTGTCACTACCTGCCAGGCTTTAACCTCTTCGATCCATCTGGCGTACGGCTTCGCTTCACTAAATACTGGTGGGGTTTTGTAACTTGCCATGACTCTGTATATGTAGGATGGGATTTAGCAACCAGGCTCTGCTACCATGTTAAAAGCCTCTAAAGAAAGCTTACCTGTAAAGTCCTTGGTTGATTCTCTAAAGCTGGAGAAAATATGTTCAGGGAGCTGACTCAGTATTTGGAATGAGAAAGTTCAAAGTTCATACACTAAATCGCTAAATCAATACACTGTAGTTGGTATATACTTCACTAAGATTGCTCTTGAAAGCTTTGCACTAATTTTGCTAACTGTCTGACACTGCTGTACACTATAGCACTAAAAACCCCACCTAGTATCCTGAAGGGAGAGGAAAAGAAAAACAAAAGTCAACACTAACACATATACAGTACATGTGTGAAGTTTGGTGAGAATATTTTAAGATTTGGGGACCTAAGAGTTGATGGTCTGTTGCCGTCCAGGCTGTGTTGTGAGAGGAATGGGCCTAGGCAATGTGAAGAACACACAGCCCTGTTCGAGGGCTAGGTCGTTGTGCACTTACCAGTTGCAGCTTAACCTGGATTCAAGTTTTGTTCCTACTGACTGGCAGGTAGCAAATGGTACTCCAATTTTTAAGAACGGGGATCGAAATATGCCTTGCAATTACAGGCCTGTCAGTTTAACCTGAGTTATGTGCGAAGTTATGGAATCTCTAATGAAGCATAGTTTACTTAAGTATCTTTTAGATAATGAGATACTTATTCGTCACATCATGTCAATCATTTTGGGATTTTCATACACTATATCGCATCATGAGGGAAGGAATGTTGGGAATTGCTAAATTTATGCAATAATACAGAGTTCCCAAGTTTCTAGTTGCTATGCTTTTGCACTAAATGTGCACAGATGTTATAAACAGTAGTAAGCTAAAAAACTTGAAAATATAGCCAAGTGCTTCTTGATGGTGGCCTTAGTGGGTACTTTGTCCTTCTGACTTTGTACCAAGATAAGATAAGATAAGATCAACTTTATTAAACCCTACAAGGGTAACTGAATTCTCGCAGAAGACAGAAAAAACAATAAAAGAGTGATAACAAAAATATATCCACACAAACAACACTTAAACAGTAACAGAGAAGAACTAAGGGAAAGCATAAGACATAAAATATGAGAGATGAAAGTATGAGACAATAGGACCCAAGAAGGCAAGAATTAGCGTTTGAAATTAAGATTATGAAATTTGATACATTGTGGTATAAAACAGGAGGGGTGTTGTTTAGTAATGGAGAAGGGTAATCTCATTCTGGCACTTCTAGGAATAACCGCATTACGTAAAACAACACTGTGGGTGATCATTATCTTGCATAATCTTCATCAGTTTCGTCCCAAACGAAGTTGATATGTCATAGTCAGCGATGGCTGAACTTCCCTATGATACTTGCCTGCTTAATAATGGTGTCGATTGCATATTTATCTCCAGTGCGTATATTCCCACCCCATGATAAAAGGTTATTTGCTTATTTGCCAAACCCCACAAATAGCAGAATTATAAAACGTGGTAAGGATATAACATAACATAAATGGTTAAAGGGCAAAGGAGGGCTGTAAAGGCCCCATAAGATGCCCTGTAATCCCAACCCCCCCCCCCCCCCCAAAAAAAAAAAAAAAAAAACAAAGCAAACCACCAACATCTAAAGAGCCCAGAAAGACTAGATTCTACCACAGTCATGGAAAAACTTGTCAATATTAACCTTAAAATGGTGCACTGATGTGGAGTTAACAACCCACTCAGGCAGGCTATTCCACTCACTAACAACCCTATGAGAGAAACTGAACTTCCTAATGTCAAGTCTAGCAAAAGACTTTTCAAGCTTTTTGCAATGGCCTCTAAGCCGAGGATTTCTTAGGACCTTAAAATAACTGCAAGCTAACAAAGGATTCCCTTCAGATAGAAATTTGTATACCTGGAGCACGTCCCTCCTAATCCTTCTCAGCTCCAAAGTGGTAAGCCCAAGCAGCTTAAGCCTTTGGGAATAAGGTAGATTTTTAACCTCAGGTGTGAGTCTGGTAGCTCTCTTCCGAACTTGCTCTAAAAGCAATTTGTCCTTTTCGAAGAAGGGACTCCAGGCCTGTGCAGCATAGTCGAGATGGGGTTGAACCAGCTGCTTATACAAAGTTAGCACAATTTCTTTACTAAAACTCTTAACATTCCTCCTGATCAACCCAAGCACCCTATTTGCCCTTGCAGCAGTAGCTGCACACTGCCTAGGTGACTTTAAATGTCCCGTAATAACTACACCAAGGTCTTTCTCAGAAGTCACTTGGTTCAAATTAGTACCATTCATAGTGTAATCATAGCAGGGATTCTTAGAACCAAAGTGGAGGACTTTGCACTTATCAGCATTAAAAGACATTTGCAAGTCTGAGACCATGAAAATTACCTATCCAGATCTTTCTGAAGCAATAAAGAATCATCCTTTCCTCAAATCTTCCTATAGAGCTTTGTATCATCAGCAAACTTACTTATACTGGAAGTGATAGAGCTATCAATAACATTTATGAAAATTAAGAAAAGAAGTGGGCCAAGAACAGAACCTTGTGGAACACTACTCGAGACTTCTTTCCAGGAACAAAAATTTCCATTGACAACAACTCTCTGAGACCTACCATTAAGCTACAAATTGATCCACTGAGCGCACTTGCCTATGATGCCTAACCTATGCAATTTTACCATGGGTCTACCTAGGGGTACTTTGTCAAAAGCTTTTTGGAAGTCAAGGTAAATGACATCCACACTGGAACCTGAATCGAGAGACAAAGAAACATCCTCAAGAAAGCTTAGCAAATTTGTAACACAAGATCTACTGGGTAGGAAACCATGCTGAGTTAGATTGAGTAACCCATTATCTAAAAGATGCTTTAGCAAACAGTCCTTGATTAAGGATTCCATAATTTTGCACACAACACTAGTTAAACTGACTGGCCTGTAATTACAAGGTGAACTGCGATCCCCCTTTTTAAAAATTGGAGTGACATAAGCAACCCGCCAGTCAGTAGGAACAAAATTTGAGTCAAGACATTTCTGAAAAATAATTGATAGTGGAACTGATAAAACCTCAGAGCATTTATGAAGGATGTCAGGATGGATCCCATCTGGCCCAGGAGCCTTACTTGTCTTTAAACTCTTTAATTTTTCCAGAACCAGCTCCTCAGAGAACACAATGTCACTTATTGAAGAAGGGATATCAGAACTCCTTCAAATCCCCATGACAGATGACTCCTTGGTAAAAACAGACACAAAATAATCATTTAACAAATTAGCCATATCCTGCTGATCACTAACTAATGAACCATTCACATCATGAAGTGGCCCAACCCCCTCCTTAAAATGCTGCTTAGACCTAACATAGGCATGGAAAGATTTTGGGTTAATCTTAACCTCACTGGCCAACTTTTTTTCAAACCTAGCTTTAGTGTCCTTAACCAAATTTTTAACTAAGACCTCTTGACTCTTGTAGGCACTTAGGTCATCAGAATCCTTGCTGGCCTTATAACGTTGCCAACACTTACGTTTCTTCCTAGTTGCCCTAAGTACCTTCCTAGAAATCCAAATAGGCCTACTTTTCACCCGAGCCTTCTTGAGTGGTATACATAACTTTGTAACATCAGAAACAGTACTGCTGAAAAATTTCTAAGCTTCAGCAGGACCTAAATGAGACAAATGTGCAACCCAATCTATGCTAAGCTCCTCATTTGCATGACTAAAATTAGCTTTACTGAAGTCAAGAACAATTTTGTCACTACTTGGAGGTTTACTCACTGAAACAACAAATGTCAAAACTACTGTAATAAGGTCATGGTCACTACATCCAACCTTACCACCACTCCTCAAATTTCTAACCAGATTTTCATCAGTACTGAACACCAAATCTAAACTATTATTCTCACAAGTGGGAAACAGAACATGCTGAGTGAGGAAACAATCAGACACCACCCCAAGAAACTCCCTCCCATGTGGCCCGCTAGTGCATAAATGCCAATCAATATCAGGAAAGTTGAAATCCCCAAACACAACCGCCCTCTTAGAAGAAAGATTCTTCAAACTTTGAAGCAAATTCTGATTATTATCAGCACCAGAGTTAGGTGAATGGTAAATGATGCCAACAACCAAAGGACTACCCCCATTAATTGGACTAAGTTCACAAAACAAGCAGTCAGCAAAACCAGTAGAAAACTTGTCAGTGACTTCAACACAATTTATGCTGTCCTTAACATACAGCAAGACCCCTCCACCTCTACCACCAACAGTATCAACCCTATCCTGCCTATAAGTTTTATACCCTGGAACCTGAATTTCAGAAAATTTTACTAATATCACTATGGAGCCAACTTTCAGTAACCCCAACAAAGTCAGGATTGTCTATGGAAACATGTGCAAGAAACTCATTAAATTTATTGGAAATGCTGCGAACATTGGCAAACATGACCCTCAAATCACCAACCTTTCTAGATAAATAATACTTCTCACTAATTTTAGAATCAGTCTTGGCTAAAACCAAACCAGATACCTGCCTTGTAACAGCTGACCTCGCCCCTGCGCCTAGTTTGACACTTGAGAGTCAAAGCCTAAGAAACCAGTCTACCCAACTCATTAGCCCCTTTGCTCGACACATGTAATCCATCTTTGGCAAAAAGGTCCCTCCTATTCACAAAACCAGCCTATTTATCAACAGACTGTAAGCCCTACATTATACATTCAATTTTCAACCACTTATTGAATCCCACAATTTTGCTCCAAGATACCCTTCTGTCGAAACGGGGGAGAATACCACACAAAATCCCTTTAGCATGGGTGGATTTTAACCTACAAATCAGTTCCCTATACTGTGACCTGACCAAACTTTGACTGTCCCGACTGAGATTATTTGTCCCCACCAGCACAGCAACAGCTTCCTCATCACCTACAATTTGATTAACCCTCTCCGAGATATCCTCAATTTGAGCTCCAGGAAGACAAACCCTTACCATTTTCCTTTTGTCCTTCTTACAAAATTCCCTGTCTGCAAACCGGGTGATTGAGTCCCCAACAAACAAAACCTTACCCTTAACCTTTTCACCTTCCCATAGGCCACCGGAAATCCCAGAATTCAAAACACTGGCTTCAGCAACCACCTC
Source organism: Holothuria scabra (assembly GCA_037179385.1). Taxonomy (NCBI): domain Eukaryota; kingdom Metazoa; phylum Echinodermata; class Holothuroidea; order Aspidochirotida; family Holothuriidae; genus Holothuria; species Holothuria scabra. The sequence continues at coordinate 13,046,741 of CM074188.1, read as the reverse complement.
CTGAACTGTGCCCTCCACCGATAACCCAGAAAAAGAATTTGTGGTCACAACATCTTGACATCCCTTAGCAGGTTCAGCCGCTTTACCTCCCTTCTGTACAGCAACCCACCCATTAGAACTGTCAGCTGCTCCCAAAAGCCCCTTAAGTTCCTTTAACTGATTACACTTTCTGCAGGTAAAGACAAAAGTGTCACTTGATGCTTCTTCAAATGAACAACTTAGTCCGGACTTGGCAAATTCTGCCCACATACCACAGTCTTCACAACAGATAAGCTGCTCGTCGGCCATTTCACGATAATTACTAGACAAGACTGTCAATCAAGCACTAACTACTAGTTCAACGTTGCAGCCTTGGCCTACTCAATTAAAGATACTTTCACAAAAATGGGAATGAAAAGAATAAAATGCCCAGTAATAAAGCAACAAGGCCTAGGCCTAGGTTAATAACAAAATGCCTAACATAGTCCAAATTGTGAGATAAAGAAAGGTTAGGTACACTGTAGCACTAGTACCATTGACTAACGTCACACAAAAGTAAAACAGATAAAGGTTAGGCTCACAATAACACGAACACAATATGTTAGGATAGCAAAGAAACAACAAATACCTGTCAAGAGACGCTGGTAAACGAAAACAAAGACGAAATTTCACCAAAGCGACACAACGCAACACAAAAACAGACAAGATGAAAACAGATGAGGTTTTCAAAGGAAACTAGATGAACAAATACACAAAAATGAGAGATAAACCCTGAAAAAACAGCAAAATTTACGAGCACCAAGAAATGTAGTTCCCAAGCCAATCAAAGCCACTCAGTATATATTTATTTACATTAAATTTGTTCATAATATGCATACAATACATTCTAGGGTTTAGTTTTTTCGATAAAGCTTCTACGTGTTCATGCCAGGAAAGTCAATTGTCAATCACCTCTCCAAGATACTTATAGTGATTAGTGTCCACCCTCTCAACCATACTTCCGTTTATAGTGACAACACTTGGGATATTGTTTGACTTCCGATAATCAATTACCATTTCTTTTGTTTTCTTTACATTTAGTTCTAGAAAGTTGTTGGTACAATAGTTAACAAAATTGTTTATCTGCTCAACATAAGCTGTATCATCGTCCTTTGTTATCAGACCTAGTAAAGCAGTATCATCTGCAAACTTGACCAGAGAATAATTTTCCAATTTTGATCTAGTGTCTGAAGTATACAAAGTGAATAAAAATGGTGCCAGAACCGTACCTTGAGGTGCACCAGTGTTTGACACAATTACATTAGAAGTGCTCTGGTCCTCCGAAGTACCAGAAATTAGGGAAAAATCCAACCAAAAATCAAGCCCGTTCTACGAGAATTAATACAAAATTTACAGTTTCAAGCATATGTGAACCCCTTTCCCAGTTTGCAAATAAATGGTGATGCTGATGGGTTGAAGTGCCAGTGTTTTATAATACTGATTATGGAATAATACCAGATGCATGCCCATTACCAAACAAATGACTGATTGAACACTAAATAGCCTATTGTCCAATCCCCTGTTCTGTTCTTCTTTTAGTGTACATTACATTCTGGCCTTGGATTAGAGAATTTTGGCCTTAATCTGTTTCAAAACTAATTTTATGTTTACCCCAGATGACCTTTGAACTCTACCAACAACAGTAGCGACCATCTTCCCACCATAAAATATGCAAATACCAAATATGAAATCTATCCAAGTGTTTATACTTTGAGATATGTTATCATGGTCTCCAAGGTTTGACATCAGATGAACCTAGATGACCTTGAACCTCCTCCAAAAGTGAAAGGGACCATCTTCTAATCATAATTCATTACAAACACCAAATAAGAAACTAACAGTTTCCCACAGGTCACACATGTTGTGGGTCATCTTCCTGCTTCATGTGCTCAGGGCTGGAATTAGGGTTTCAGCAGGGTAAGGCTGTTTTCCCTGTGAACTGAGAAGGCACCAAGGCCAAACAAGTGATTTTGTACTCACTACAATGTATTTTCACAGGAAGGGCATAGAGGCCAAATGGTGTTGATGGTCATTAAATTTCATAGGGCAACAAGACCATTGCCAAAAATACAAAGGCAGTGGCCTTTGTAACCTTCGATTAATTCCAGCCTGCATGCTGCATTGCTACTTTCTCTCTTGTCAGAGCTTTGAGTTGTCTTTTCTTAGCTTGTCTTCCACTGCTCTGAATGAACTCTCTTCATTAAATTTGTGATAGACATGCAACCAAATGTTTCAAAATCTGATTACATTCAACACGTGTGTAGATCTCTTGCACAAACCTTTTCAGACAAGCTGTACATGATGTTAAAGGCCCAAAACTAGTGTACTGTACAGCAAAGCTTGTCTTCGTGTAAGGTGATTGCATGCATATTATGTAAAGGTGGATTAAAATGTGATGTTTAGAGTGTTTTTGCTCTCAAAAGCATGATAGGCCTTCAGTAACAATGGGTTCAAGAAATTATTAAAAGTAATTGTACCACCACAGTTCAGTGGGTTTTATACCTTATTCAGGGCTCAATTTTTGTGGTTGTCCAATTGTCCAGGACAACTAAAATTCCATGCAGACAACCAAAAGTTGAAGGTTGGTTATCAGATGGATTGAAGAAGTCTTCTGCTGACTGATCAACTCTTTCAACTTTTTTCATTTTACAATATTTCAGTTATCAAGTGTGTTTGTTTCTCAAACATCACATCATTTTAATCTTCAAGACCGATTATACTGCACATGAACACTGTAACTGTTTTGTGATTGAGTGAAACATGTATTGGATAATCAAACTTACTTGTGGACTGCTAAAATTAGTGAAATGGTTGCCCAAAGGGCAACCATAAATTTTTGTGAAAATTCTGGCCTGTTGTTAGCTACTGTACTGTACAGGAAACCAAAAGTCTTTTGCTTTCTATGGATATAAAGGTTTTCAACAATGTCAGTTTCTGTACAGGAAAAAGAAAGTTCTTGACCTAGTAGGTGTGGATGGAAAAGGGTTTTTACAATGTCAGTTTGAAACTCTGTGTATTTTGTTCTCTTCCGTGCTTCAGGTGGTTGAAGTTGTTACTTTATCAGAAAGTTGAGGAACTCGGATGAATTCCAGTGGTCAAGAAGAACCTCAACAATTGAGGGAATTAGAAAGTGAAGGTGAAGAAAGCACCATTCAGAAATCTCTTAATAATGACTCTGAGCACTTAAGTGGGGGATCATTGGACACCTCCTCATCAGGAACTGCTCTTAGAAAGAGGAAGAATATTCCTTCTAAAAGCTCCGACTCTGAAAATATGATCCCCTTAAAGAGTGAGGATGTTGAAAGGGCTGTTGTTAGGAAAGATGGAGAAGTTCATCATGTCTCTGGGAAAACTGTCCCTAGTGCTGAGGATGCCACAGAGATAACTAAAATCAGCACTGTAGATGAGGACCATCCAGAAGTGAAGGATGAGCAGTCATTGGCTGGTGACGTCGAGGAAATAGTTGTGAAAATTCCTGGAAAACCAAGGAAAGAGAGAGCATGGAGAATAAAGGTAAGCTTTTGGTTTGGACTTGTTTCACATGTTTCCTGTGGGCACTGTGTCAAAATCTCAACCCCTTTGCTACGCGTGTATTCGCTGCAAAACCATAACCTACCATGACTATATACGCATGGTTTCACTGCGAAACCATATCCTTCAGTTGCGTTCTGGCATAGCTATTGCAATTATAAATCTATTGCGAGCAATAGTGTTTTGGATATGGAATAGGCTTGAAGAGGAGACATTCAACACATATGCATCCTCTTTTGGCATAGCGAGTTCAAATATGGTGGCATCAATACAAAAAACTTTAATTTAATACATAGTTCAGTATGGCGGGATGGAGCCCCTTCCATATCGAAATGGTTAAGCTGCATCTGGCTCTGCCATGCTGCATGATCTATGGCTAAGCTTTGTTACTATACAGAAAACAAGGAAAAAGAGTAATTACTTACAAAGGACTGTGATGAAAGTTCACATCATTTTTGGCCATGCAGTAGAATATCATTGACAAAAATAGCACATACTGTTTTGCACAAATTCTAGCAGACAGTCCTTTGCAAATAATTTGGATATGGTCCTGTGGACAGTGTGCTGCTCACCAAGAAAGCTTGAATACTGCTGCTGCATCATTGCTATTTTGACATGGTACCTAGAAAATCATTAGAATGGTTGCAAAAAATGGGAAACTGCTGGCTGGGAATTTTTTTTTTTAGAAGGAAATATGGGCAATCAGAAGGAAATTTCATTAGTTTTGTGCATGATAATGTGTCAATATTTGTTGGAAATTTGACTTTCCTATAGGCTGCTGGGGATTGATATTTTGTTCCACTTCTGATCATAAAATAAGAAAGTTTTGTCAAGTGCTTGTGTAAGAAGATAAACTTACTTACCAATGTTCAAAGAGATCTTGTACTCATCCAAAAGTATTTTGCATTTATAAGTACCTTAGCTAGAAAAGCTTTGATCATGTAGTGAGATCACTACGAAACATTTAATTGCAAAATTTTGCTATCTTTTAGTGAGTAATCAACTTTGTCAAGCCTGTAAACTAGCTCCAAAAACTACCAGAATTTGCATGGCGTAAAACTGTAGGTCAACCGTTTGAACCATTTCATGAAACAGCTCTGATTGCATTTGTCATTCATAGCATCCACAGATTATTTAAAATTATAAAAATACATGCAGTAAATTTGGTGGTTGTGCCCCTGTAATACTGTAGCAGAAAACAGAGTAGTAGAAATAGTGGACTATAGTAACTTGAAAGTTGGAAGAAGGGAGAGGTGTGTTCACTGGTAAACCAGTTGCAGTTAGTCGCTACTGACATAATAACAGGTGTTGTAATTTACTGTACATTAATTGCTACACAACCACTAGTGTTGGGTGATACAATGAAAATTATTATTGTGGCGATAATTTTCGCTCGAGACAATACTTTAATCAATTGAAAATGTGGTTAAAATTTCTTGTGAAAGAAGTGGAATTACCATGCTCTTTATTTTCTTTTTCATTCTTATTTTAAAGTCTCCTTTTAACTTGCACTGCAATGAAAGCAACTGCATTCCCTCACAATGTGATCTCTGAAGCAGTTAAAAAAAAAGTCAGTGCATCAGGCTTTCAGTTGGGAGGTCAAGTGTTTGAGTCCTCTCCGTGGTCATATTGAAGACCTACTACTGCACTTGGTGCTCAGTGTAAGCAACAGAGTAGGAAAAACAAACCATTTGAGCCACAACGGAAGAAAAGGCTGTGGCTGGCTCGACATAAACCAAAATAAATTGTTTGGAAACTTTGCCATAAAACCTCATGTCCCAACTTAAAAAAGTTAATGAACAACAAAATGAGGCAAACAAAATTTTGATTTATTGATTGTCATCAACTTACTTACTTCTCTCAAAGTCCACTCAGAGTATAGGAAACTTACACAATGTTAGGAAAGAGATGCTATAGGCATCAAATTATCACAAAGACACAATATTTGAAAATTGATTATGGTCAGAGTAAAAAGGTGAACATCACCCAACATTAACGATCACAGCCCTGCGTGTCATTATAAGGGAATCTGAGTTATTGGTTCACCTACTGTACTTTGGTTACATTTACTGATGGGATCCTGACTGTCATCTTTCTTATTTTTGAATTTTATCTGAAAATGATAAAATTATAGTGGTTTGCAGTGTTCATATACCCTCAATCCATGTAGTAGTAAGTATAGAACTTCTTTCCACAAGTAATCAGCCATTTTGCATCTACAGTACTGTACTGACAGTAAACCAGTGCTATGCAATTATTGAACGTGTTCAAACAGTACTATCATATCTTCTGTCCATGTACTGTAACATGCATTGATAACATGTTTGCTTAGACTTGTTAATATCCTCAACTGTAGAAGAAAATTTAAAAGATTTTAAGTGTAGGTCATAGTTACATTAACTTGTATCCAAGATATAAGTTTGTCATGTCTCCATTCCCTGCACTCTATTTTTGAGGATGAAAGTACTTTGTCTCTGTATGTTAAATAAGAAAACAGCTCTCTGTTGATTTTGTCACAGATACCTTTCATTATGTTTCTGTTTTTAAATATTGAATACTGAAGGTAAACAAAAGAGAACTGAATGCTACGAAATGGTTGTCACATGATGAAAAGGAGTCATATCTTGTACAGCTATGATATATTAAAATACAAATTTAATTTGCTGGGAATTTTTTCTACTTTCCCTTTTTATGTAGAGTTTAATACTTGGCTGTAATAATCTTTTTCATTTTGAGCTGAGATTTGTTACCAGACCAAATTTAATGTAATAAGTCCCACCTTTTTTCTGTGTAGTTACCATGGAAATATTACCCATATCTTTACACAGGTTTGACCTTCCTAAAATTGAACATTACATCATTTATATTAGGTGACGATTACTTCATTATTTGTGACACAGTGTCATGGTGTGACTATGTAGTGCAGATTTGCTGGTGTAGCTTGCTCTGTGTGAATTTCGATTGGTTTTCTGGTTGATCATTAACATTTAAAGTAAATAGAACCTTTACTCAGTTAATTTTGGAGCAGTTATTGCAGGTAAATCATGCTATTGAGCAGCAGGAAACATAATTGTCTAATGATTTTATCTAACAAGTGCTTATCAACCTGTATGCCCAGTAGGCTACCTGCTACAGCAGATGGTGTGACTGTGCGTCAAATAGATTACATGCATGTAGGTGGAATAAGCAACTATGGAAAATAATTTAACCCAGTTTTGCTTGGAATTAATGCACTGTAAGGTGTATGATGATTAGAGTATTTGGGGGAAAAAATTTCCAGAACTTAAAAGCCTTGAGAAAAAATTACATCAAAGTTTAAAAGGAACCTCCCAAATTTTGGAGCATCCCCAACCCTTTTTAATTGGATCAAACCAAGAACGGTTTTGATGAATTTGAAACAATGCATCTCCTGTGTGCAATACTTATGAGGGTTCAGAGAAAAATTCTTTCACATTGATACAAAGATTTACATCAAATTTAAAAACTCCATGTAAAACTTCTTTGCATTGCTAAAATTTTGGGATGTCACAGAAATTTTGTGGTGGTTGGAAAGTCTAGAAGGTATCATACTGTACATGTATACAGCTTGGTTTTTTTTTACTGACAGATATTTTTTGCAAGACCCATTTCCTTGTGGCAATCTTGTGTGGTAAGATCATTAATGATGGCTTGTCATACTGTTAGAATACAGGAAGCTTGTATGTAGTACAGTAAATAATTACTTGCTTCATTTGCAGTAATATGCATTTACAAGTATACTGTACTGTGTGCACATTTGTGCTAACAGTACAAATTTAGATGGGTTTAATTTTACCATGGGACTGCTTTTAAAGGCCCAATTTTCTCATCCCAAATAGTACCAATTCTCCCAACCTTAATTAAGCCCCTCCCACAATTATCTGAAATTCACCCTCATTCAGACACAGTCTCAATTTTATTGCTTCAGGGTGAGTATAGAAAGCTCAAGGTGTATTATCAAAACACTCTCAGAACAGTTCATGCTGTGAAATATAAGCTTTGGTACTCTGCATTGTTTGAATTAGCAGTCCGTCAAAAAGCTGAGCCAATTGAGAGTTTCTGTTACCCTATACTAGAAGTGTAGTTTGGGGTGAGAGGATTGTCCCTTTAATATGACCAAAGGACCAATGTACATATTTGCTCCTGAGCCAGTCACTCTGCTTGAGTGAACAGTCCTTCAGCATTCATATGCAATGTTCTCCCCTTGTGTTCCATCAGTTTATGAGTCTCTTTGTCCATGTTAAATGGAATGGGAAACTGGTATATTAATAACACTACAAAGAGGAAGTATGAATAAAATGCTGGTAGGATTAAAAACACTTCAATGCACTTATGCTAAACATTGCTTCCCTGCCTACTCTTGTCATGGAAAATAGCAGTACTGTGTGTGGAATTAATCTACAGTATAAAAATTACAAATGATTGAATTCCACAAGTAGGTGGAATAGAGTTAGTCCTTGACTGTAGTGCAGTGCTTACTACTGCTTACACTGGTAATAATGAAACACTGGACTCTAGACATCCTTTAAAAAAACAAAAACAACTTAACTACTGTATGACAATCAAAGGAACTATCCAAACATGGTGTGGTAACTGGTTTCACAAATAAGGAGGAGACTCAGCTGATAAGGACACCAAACATGGCTTGTGAAGAAACAGTAATTGTACAGGTGGGCATTGTAAGCTTTGGGAATAAAGGTCACAATGAGGATTGTGGGGAGGCAGTACCTACTATTAGAGCTCATGGATTTTAAAATTGTCTTTTAAGGTAATTAGCACGAAAAGGGAACAGTATTTGCAGGTTTATGTGGGTACTACCATCTATTCTTCCATTTAACCAGTGTACTGTACATGCTGCCTAGTTTTAAATTTTTTAACACATTCATTACGCATGGTTTCGCTGCAAAACCATAATTTACCATGACTATATACACATGATTTCGCCGCGAAACCATAGCACTCAGCTACGTTCTGGCATAGCAATTATAAATCTATGGTGTTCAATCATGTTTTGGACATGGAATAGGCTTGAAGGGGAGACATTTAACAAATACGTCCTCTCGGGGCATAGCGAGCTCAAATATGGTGGCATCCATACAAAAACGTAGCATTTCAGGGGAAATGGTACATACATACTGTGTATACAGTACCTATTATAAGATGTAGTGCAGTATGGGGGGATGGGCCCCCTTCTGTGGCAAAAGGGTTAAAACTTCTTTGTGGATAAATTTAGATACCAAAAATTATCCACAAAGAAAACAAAGATCTACTTCACTCCTACTTACCTCACCTGTTCCACAAATGGACTGTTCCATTTACCGCGGAATACTATCTGGCAATGTCTTCTGTAGGTGGCGCTATAGCCCAATAGGAACCATCCCCGAACACACCCTTGTTTCATTGCCAGCGGAATGCTTAAGTCACGTTTTATTAGCTCTCTCGTTTTTTCATCTTTTTGGATTTTCCTTTGGACCTTTTTTGGGTGCAGGAAGTTTTTCGTCATTTCTGGATCGTTTTCAGCGGTTCACCTGACCAGAGTGTTAAGTAAGAGGTTTCCTTTTGGGGTTTTTCAGGGGCCTTTTTCTAGCTACTTTGTTAGCCGTTTTCGTAGCTTAGGCTTCTTGCCTAGCGTGAGTTCGTTAGGCCGCCCGGCCTATCGTAGCTCTTGCGGGTTTAGGCTCCCATTTTCCCCCTTCGGTTCTGGTAGCCTTGCGGCGGACCGGTTCCGGTGTTGTTGGTTGTTTTTTTCTCTTCCTGCCCTTTGGTGTTATATTTGTTGTTTTCGTGTTTTAGTGTTACTTTCTTTATCTTGGGACTTAGGACGCGGGTCTTCCCGTTCGTGCTAGACTCGTGTTGTGGGAGGTTGGTTCTCTCCTTGGAGGTTTTCTCCCCTCCCCCGGCCTGATCGGTAGCCTTTGGCGAACCGTCGCGTTCTTCCCCTTCCGGTAGCCTTGGGGCGCACCGGCTTTTCCCCTTAGGGTGTGGTCGTACTGGTGATACGACCGTTGTCTTCTTTCTTGCTCCTGTCCGGTCACGGCTCGTTGGTTTTGACTGGACAGGTTTGGCTTTCTTCGGCCCGAGGGCTTTGTTCTGGAGCCGTAGCTTGCCGTTCCTTGGCTTTGTTGTGCCCGGCTCCATGGAGCCGGATGCTTAGTTGCCTTGCTGGCAGCTTTATTCTGGAGCCGAGGTTTTGTGTAGGTTATGTTGTTTAGGCCCGGCTCCATGGAGCCGGGATGCTTAGTTGCCTTTGCTGGCAGCTTTGTTCAGAAGCCGAGGTTTTGTGTAGGTTAGATTGTTTGTGCTCCCGGCTCCATGGAGCCGGGACGCTTGATTGCCTCCGCTAGCAGTTTGTTTAGAAGCAGAGGCTTTGTGCAGGTTGGGTGTTTTGTTGTGTTGTGCTGTTCAGAAACCCCCGGCCCACGGAGCCGGTGTTGTCCGTGTGTTCTTGGCTCCTTGGAGCCGGGATTTTGTCTCAGGTTCCCTCGGCTCCGTTCCTGCGTCTCGGGGCCGAGGTGTGTTGTTGCCCTGGCTCCTGTGTGGAGCCGGGGGTTGTGTGTTCCTGGCTCCAGGGTGGAGCCGGGGGGCTTTTGTGTGTGGTCCTGGCTCTGTGGAGCCGGGACGTTCTTCATGCTCCCTGGCTCCGCTTTGGAGCCGGGAGAGTTCTTTCGGCGGTTCCCTGACTTGGTCCGGGAGCCGCGATGGCAGGTGTTTTCTTTTCTGCTTATATCTTTCAGATATGAACCCGATTCTGCGAGTCCTGTCATCAGTTTAAACCTCATCGAGGCTGGGATTGGCACACCAAATGCCCGATGTGCCGCACGTGTTCTAAGCAGAACCCTTGCGAGGTCTGTGATCAGTGGGATGAAGCCTCCTGGTGTGCGACAGCCAAGCTGTTGAAGTCTAGGAAGATGCGCCTCCTGGAGAAGGCGAGCTCCTGTCCAGAACTGGCGAGTTCTGTTGATCGGGCCGGTTGCGGGGGTGTTCCCCCCGTACATAAGGCCCCGGCCCCGGATCGTCGGTTGCGGGTTGTATCGTCGTCACATAAGGCTTTGGGCCAGAAGAAGAAGAAGAAACCTTCTAAAGGAAAAACGCCGGTTAAGGGCGGCTCCAAGGCCAAGTCCTCTCGTGATTCGTCGGGTTCCAGTGCACCGGCTCAACCTTCTCAGGTTCCGGCTCCGGCAGCCCCGTCTTCTCCGGCTCCAGCGGATCCATCACTCGATTTTGGGGTTCTCGGCTCCGACGCTTCCCTTAGCGGAGGAGAGTCTTATTCACAGTGCCTCTCCGGAGGCCTTGCTGGAAACCCTGGCTCCGGTGGACCCGGGAGCTTTCTCAACTGATCGGGCCATAGGCGCCCGCCGGGACCGTTCTCCTTCGTTGGATCCGGAGGCTCCTCCCAGGAAGCAGGCTAGAAGTGCTCCAGAGGACACTGAGTCTATTCTTGCCGGGTTCCTGAAACAACTTTCTCAGGTTCTGTCTCAGGGCTTCATCAAACCCACGGAGCCGGCGACGTCCCTCCTGGGGCTCCAGTTCTCTCTCCCGGCCATATGACGGGTCCGATTCTCAGGAGATTGTACAGGATCCGAGCCTTCTTGATGATGCCGGTCCCGCTGGGACCACATCCCCTACAGCGTCTCTCCCGCCTTGCGGAACCACAGGACTGGCCCCGGAAGATGACCTTCCTCCTGGGCACCACCATTACACAGGAGGCGTTTAGTAAAGCTGGAGAAGTTATCAGGAAGACATTGGGGTTTCCGGCCCCCGAGGCGCCCCAACCCACGGAGGAGACGAGGCGTTCCAAACTCTCTCTCTCTCAACAAATCGAAGCAGCCCCCCATAGCCAGCCTACCAGTTGATTATGAGTGTTTTGAGCGGTTCACCGCCATTGCCGACAAGAAGACTTGGTCCGCCTTTCCGTCTAAGGAAGCCGCCGTCTTCAAGGTTGATGAACCGGATTGGGAGGAATTGTTTAGAGCCCCCCTTATGCCGCAAGCTGCCAAGGATAAGCTGGCTTCAGCCGGGGCCATGGATTCAAAGGGAAAGTTCCTGGCCAAAGACAAGAAGCTTTTGGATTCGGAGCTTGTGAGGATAGATACAGCGGCTAGAATGGGTTTGAAGTTCACTTCTTCCCTCTTGCTCTTAGCGGAAGTCATTAACATGGCGTTCCACCAGCCACAGGACAGAGCCGTATCTAGGGGGGACCCGGGCTCCCTCGTCAAGCTTTTGGGCCCAGTCTCACGTTTGGGTCTTCACCAGCTTTCCAGGAATCGCCGTCCGTTCCGTCCGACAGAGGAGAGCCTTGGCGCCGATTGCCTCACCTGGCCTTCAGACTCTATCAGAGAGAAGTTTCAGAAGCTGCCCGTTTCCTCTGCGGACTTGTTTAACAACCAGTTTGAGGCGCTATTGCAGGCAGAGGTGAAAAAACACAAAGACCTTAAGGACGCCGATTTTAGGCCCAAGCCACGTTTGTCTTCCCGCTCTTCCAGGGATCGTCGTGCTCCGGGGTGGGGCGTGCCCCTTCGTGCCCGGCAACCGGTGACCGTTCTCGCCGTGGTAGCTTTGTAGCACCCTTTCAGGATCGACGGACGCGCCGTGACCCTCCTAGACGTTCACGCCCAGCTAGACCCGTAGAGAGAAGCCAACCGGGGTTCCGTCGGCCAGCCGGCTAGAGGAAGGGCCCCAAAGCTCCTAGGGTGCCCACCTCACCGTCTCGTTCCCGGCGGTGGGGGCGTATAAGAAAGTTCGCTGGAAACTGGGACATCCTAGGCCCGGACTCATGGGTTTCCCCGCACAGTCTCGGAAGGCTACAGGCTGGAGTTCACAGAACCTCCTCCGATAGGGAACCACTTTCGTGCAATCCCCGATTCCAGCCCAGCGGGACCAGAGGGAAGCCTTGGAAAAAGAACTGTCGGACCTGCTTTCCAAGGAGGCTATCCGTCCGGCCACCCGACAAGAATCGTTGAACCTATTCAGATCCACCTTTTTTCTAACTCCAAAAACCGGATACCTGGCGCCCGACCTTGCACCTCAAGCCCCTGAACAAAGGCTACATCCGCCCGAAACACTTCAGGATGGAAACTCTGGCTTCAATCCTCCCCTCCCTCCCCAGGGGGATGTGGGCCACCTCCGTAGATCTGAAGGACGCCTACCTTCATGTTCCGATCCACGAGGAACACCAACATTTCCTGTCTTTCCACTACAACGGCGGAGACTACGTCTTCAGAGCCATGCCCTTCGGCCTTTCGACTGCTCCAAGGGTTTTTACAAGACTCACCAGAGCTGTTACCAGTTACCTACGTCGGCGGGGAGTGCTAGTCTTCGCGTACTCTGGACGACTGGCTAATCGTCGCCAACTCGGAAGCGGCCGCGATCGACCGCACTCGGCTCGTGACACAACTCCTCGGGAGTTTGGGATGGATTATCAACCCCCAGAAATCTTCTCGTTCCCTCTCAGTCTCTGGTGTATCTGGGGGGAGTTCTAGACTTGGAAGTAGGCAGGATCCTCCCTTCCACCGAAAGGCGGGAAGCAGTCGCTAACCTGTGTGCCCATCTCATGGAAAGGCCCATCAGCCCAGTCAACGAGTGGCTTCGTCTTTTAGGCCTCCTAGCCAGCTTAGTAGACGTGGTTCCCCTCTGCCGCCTGAGAATGAGACCTATCCAGCTCTTCTTGCTTCACCAGTTCTCCCCGTCCCAGGACCCTACCTCGGCGCCGATTCGCCGGACGGAGGAAGTGTTACCTCACCTGCTATGGTGGCGGACGCGGCCCAATTGGAGCCAGGGAAGACCGTTCCGAGTCATTCGCAAGAGGGAGGTCATGTCGACGGATGCATCCCTGTCCGGGTGGGGAGCCTCCTGGGGATCGTCAACAGTCTCCGGGAATTGGTCGCAGGAGGAGTCCCGTCTTCACATCAATGTCCTAGAGATGGAGGCAGTGCACAGAGCGGTTCTTCATTGGGGCGAACGCCTCAAAGGCTCTCTGGTAACTATCCTATCGGACAACTCCACCACAGTGTCCTACATAAACAGACAAGGGGGGACAAGATCTCCGACCCTGTGCCTTCGGGCGATCAGCCTGATCCTAGCTGCAGAAAACCTAGATATTCAACTTCGGGCCTCTCATCTAGCGGGGAAGGACAACGTGGTCGCAGACGCCCTCTCCAGGGGTTGGTCCGTGGATCAGAAGGAGTGGTCCCTCTCCAGCGTGTGGGCCAGCCACATCTTCACCCTGTACGACCGCCCCTCACGTCGACCCTCTTCGCAACCGGGGACAATGCAAAGCTCGAGGTCTTCTGCACGAGGTTCTTCCATCCACGAGCCTGGGCGATGGACGCCTCTCTCTCGACTGGGAAGGCATGTACGCCTCACGCCTTCCCCCCCGCTCAACTTGGTCCATCAAGTGCCAGCGAAAGTCAAGGACTCCAGTCAGACTCGCCTGCTCCTGGTCGCCCCAGCATGGCCAAACCAGCCCTGGTTCCCCCTGCTCCTTCAGCTGTTGGTCGACAACCCCTTCAAGTTTCCGATAAAGACCACCCTGCTCTCGCAACTCAAGGGAAGAGTTCTTCACCCAGACGTGGGTTCCCTCCACCTAGCTGCTTGGCCGATATCAAGCGATCCCTCTCAAGCGGAAGGCCTTTCGCAAGAGGCTACTGACATCGCATCCAGAGCGAGAAGATCCTCCACATTGGCTATTTACAATACCCGTCTCAGAAGGTACAGGTCCTGGGCAGCCACCCGAGGTACCGATCCCTTGGAAGCTCCAGTAGCGGAGGTAGCCGAGTTCCTTACATCCCTCTTCAGGGAAGGGAAACAGGTCACGACGGTACGCAATTACAGAGCAGCGATAGGTGCCATTCACAAGGGTTTCTCGGACGGGTCCTCTGTGTCGGACAACGCCACTATCCTCCAGCTGATCAAAGGCATGTTTCACATCAGACCTCCGGTCCGTAAGCTGCCGCCTTCTTGGTCCATCAACCAAGTCCTGGACCTCTTATGTCGTTCTCCTTACGAGCCTCTGGAGTCGGCCTCCTTACGCCACCTCACTGAAAAGACGCTCTTCCTCGTTGCAGCGGCCTCCGCTTAGAGAAGGAGTGGCCTACATGCACTATCGGCGGATGACGGCTTCATCAGGTTTCGCAGCGGGGGGGTTCAACTGCTGCCGCCCCCGGGTTTTCTATCAAAGAACCAGTCTCTGTCGTTTGCCCCCGGACCCGGCCCTTATTCCAGCGATTGAGTCCATCTCGTCGATTCCAGAAGATCGGTTGGCCTGTCCCGTCAGGGCCTTAAGAAAGTATGTTCGCCGAACGAAGCCACTTAGGAAGTCGCCTCAACTATTTATCCTGCCGCAAGATCCATACTCACCGGCTTCCAAGGACACCATCTCTCGTTGGATCCGAGACCTTATCTCTCCGTTTACCTCCCGAGGCGAGAAGGCTAGGGCACATGATCTACGGTCCCACGCCACATCTAAAGCCTGGTCTGCGGGGGTCCCACTGGAGGACATCGTCAAAGCAGCGGCCTGGAAGACTCCGTCCACCTTTGTGTCCTGCTACTCTAACCAACACCGTCTCCGCAGAAGCTAACTTCGCCTCAGCTGTGCTAGCTTCTACGTCACGTACATCATCGCAGTCTCCAGCTCCGTCCGGCCCTCCGACCTCACGGTGCTAGTCTGGTAGTCCATTTGTGGAACAGGTGAGGTAAGTAGGAGTGAAGTAGATTCAACAAAACTTACCTGTGGTTTGTGAATCTACGAACCCTACTTACCTCACCTATCGCCCGCCTCACACCCCACTCGGAGCTGGGAGGTATGAGAGGGGGAACTTGTCTAGTTGTGTCACCGCCATACTAAGACACTAACACTAACCTCCGGACGACTCACTGATCCTCGCCTTGCTGGACGCCCATGCCTTCGTCGTATAGTTAAGGTAAGCCGGTTCTCCGGTCACCGTTTCCTTTCCTTTTTTTTTTTTTTTTAAAAGATAAGTAATTTAAGGGAAAGGGCAGTGTGAGTCGTGTCTCTCGCTTGTTGGTTCCTCATTACTAACCCTTGTGCCACTTGCTCTCCGTCAGCTCCTCCTCTCGTGCCTCTCCTCTCCTTGGCGCATGAAACAAGGGTGTGTTCGGGGATGGTTCCTATTGGGCTATAGCGCCACCTACAGAAGACATTGCCAGATAGTATTCCGCGGTAAATGGAACAGTCCATTTGTGGAACAGGTGAGGTAAGTAGGGTTCGTAGATTCACAAACCACAGGTAAGTTTTGTTGAAACTGTGAAAGTCAAGCATATATGTAGCAGCATTGTTATCAAGATACCTCCACTCACGGCAGATATACCTTTTTGAATGGCTGATTGATAGGAACTTTTAGCAGGTTTTCCATCGACAAATTTTGATCGAAGAATGCGCAAGAAATTGCTGTAGCACAAGAGTCTGCTAACATTGGATGAAAATGAGCCCCACTGGTTTTTGATGGTGCATACTTGGACTTAATTGAAGCTGCTCTTACCCTCATAAATTACCACCTTTTCCATAGGACTAACTTAAGTTAGCTGCAAATTTACTACCAAACCTGTAAACCATACTTCACCACTTGTCTTAAAGGCCTAAACCTCTCATCCCAAACAACAATTTTTGAATTTTTGTAGTAGTCCACAGAAATTCTCAATGGGCACAACTCATTGGTAAATAGCAAGTTCAAAATATGCAGAGTACCAAAGCATAATTGCAAGACATGTACAGCATTGAGTGTGTTTTGATTATACAGTGGGGTCTTGTTTACTCCCTGAATTGAAGCAATAAATTGAGATTATGTCATGATGAGGATGAGTTTTAGACAGTTGTGGGAGGGGCTTAAATCAGTAGGTTTGGAGAATTTGAACTGTTTGGGACGAGAGGATTAGGCCTTTAAACCAAATCTGGGTGAATACTTCACACCAAGTGATTGTGAAGCAACTGTACTCACTGCCTTTCACTCCTTGTGCACTAGTCTTGTTGATGCAATTTGCATCCTACCATGGAAATACTACCTCCATACTACCACCTTGCAGGTAGTACTTCCATTACCCTATTCTCAGATTTCTCTAGCCGCAACCCTGGTGCAAGAGTTTTCACAGTTTGAAGCATAGACAAGGTCATTCCCAAAATCAAAGCTAGGAAGTTTATGGGTGTTTAAAGCGAAACTGAAACTTTTGAATTGAAAACAATGTAGTCTGTCTTCAAAATGTCACAATTTTAAGTTTCAGCTGAATGAGCATTTAAGTGGGGAGCCATGCTTTCTGCTCACATAAAGTATGCAAACATCTATTATATAGAGTGCCTATGTCACAAGCCCCGCCCCTTTTGATGGGCAAAAGTTAGTGTAGTGTGCCAGCTACTTGCGTGTTTGTTGCATTGGGACACTGTTGATTTTTGCCTGACAGTGGGCGTGGCTTACCAATTGTGAGGTAAAGTGACAGCTCTCTATTGCTTGAAAGGCAGCTTATGCATTGTTAAAAGATGATGGGAGTGTCTTCAGTGCTATATGATGAAAATAAATGCTGAACTGAGAATTCTGTGCTGTGGTACTTCAGTGTAGGAGCATATCACTTGTAAAGGTACCAATTTTTCACTTGCTGGTTCTTGGGGTATGTGAGATACAAGTTGAATCATGAACGAAGAGTACCACAAAGTGTGTAGTTCGGACTTCCTTTCCATTGCTGGTGGGAGAGAGTGAGAAATTTTTTAACCAGTGTAAATTTAATTTTCAGTGCAGCAGAGGACTACCAAAATGCAATGTTTATTTTTTGTTACGTCATATACCCACAGGCAGCAGCACTTTTATTGCACATGTATGTGCATAGTCTTAATAAAGCAGTCTGTTGATGTGACATCACAAAATATTCATTAGTGTACATTCTATTTTTATAGTCATGTGACATAAATCCTTGGCTGAAACCCTGCATTGCAGCTGGCTACATTATGCACACAATATCTTGCCTATCAGTTAGTTCCTAGCCTTGTCTCAGTGCAAGATATCTGGGGAAACTAAAGGTGCTTCACTACGCTATGCGTTATTCGATATGGTTACATCTCTTTGTTTGGACAAAACGACACCAGAGCATACTTTGTTGGTGCCAAGGTACAGTTTCATCGGTGCAAAAGTATAGTACATTATTTTTGGAAAATAGAGATGTCTGAACATAGGAATGTCCACATTCAATACAGTACGTCTAATGATGCTGTTTGAGATCAATGCAGTCTGCTGAGTAGTGCTGTATGTCTTTCTTTTTTTTTGGAGGAAAACATCAAGTATAGTTTCCATGGGATGGTGAAGATGGAAGGCCTTGAATGTTGAGATGTGATTGGCACACAGGTCATCATTTCTTCACAGTAATTAATAGAGCAGAGCCTTTTACATTCAGACCAGACAAGATAATTTTACAGTCATCAGTCAGTGCAATCCCACATACAAATAAGTTGAATATGGGCCCAAAACATACATTTTAAATTTTAGACTTTTACTTTGGGGTCTTGAACCCTAGCAGCTTGATGGTTACATGACTACAGTAGCTGTAGCATACATTTTCAACTTGTGTGTTGACAGAGTGTGAGGTGCAAAAGTATTGTACCACTTTGTGTGTGGAATGGACATAGTACCTGCATGTCAGTTTAGGGTACTGTGGCTTCTCTAGGTCAATGCAATGAATTTTGCTTGCTTCTGACAGCCCTGGAAGCCAGCATCTAGCCCTTTGAGGTTGTACATCAGTACAACACTGTGCTGTTGCAGCATTCTTTCCAATGTGCACTTTGAGTGAATAGCAAATAAACATTAAAAGGCTAATGGTGCTTATTCCACATCACATGATGATATCTGGAAAAGATCTTGATAGACCTGAAAGTGCATGGTTTATCTCATGATCATTTGTATAGCACAAAGCTCAGCTATTTGTACTGGAAAGCCTAAGTGACTTTCAGGACATGCACAATATTGATCCATTGTAGCACTTTGTTCAGATTAACCTCTCAGAGTATTGATGTTTGCATGTATACTTAGATCTTTCCTCTCTTTATTTTCAATGGCTTTTATTCATAACAAAGTGTACTTTATCTGAAAATGTGAAATGAATCTGAGATAACATTCTTAAAGACAGCAGATAATAAATTTGGCCCACTATCAAACACATGAAGTGTACTGAGCAAGTATAAACATTGTAATTTTATCATTACAGCACAACAATAGCTAGTCAGTGTTTAGAAAGGGAAGATGTATTGAGAGCATTATCAGCCAGTGCAGCCACAGTAGGTGCATGCAATCCAACATTCCAGTATTCAAAATTGATTACTTCATTGACAAACATTGTGTAATTTTGGATCACAGGCTACATGGCTGGAAGGTAATGGAATGAGCCTTATTTTAGACTGTACAGTATCAAGGAAAGCTGTCCTTTGAGACTGTGCAAAGGATGTGAAATTTCAAAAGTAGTTTTCTAAAAAGAGAAAAGTAGGTTTGTGCCCTTTCTTTGTCCTAGTTGTATGGCTTTACCCCAAAAACTTCTTGACTTCTCAAATCATAAAAAAAAGTGAATAAAATAAAATTTTGGAAAAACAGAAGTCAGATTTGGACTTGCTATTTCACTATCTCTGAATTTGATTGCACAATAAAAGCTCCATAAGTTTACACACTGAATATAAGACATATTCCATGGTAAAAAATGTGGCCCATTCTTGGAGGATTGGGAATGTGTCCACATCCCTTCAGGATATTACATGCACTCTTCATGCAGTAAAGGCTGAAATTACAGCCATGGTCATACAACTTAATGAGAAAGATATTGGCACATGATTCTCAATCTGAGCCATTCATTAAAAAGAATATAGACATTCATAAAAATAGAATACAGACATTTATAAAGTAGAATATTGCAGTGAATTCACAAAGTACTAAA
Source organism: Holothuria scabra (assembly GCA_037179385.1). Lineage (NCBI taxonomy): Eukaryota > Metazoa > Echinodermata > Holothuroidea > Aspidochirotida > Holothuriidae > Holothuria > Holothuria scabra. Next base: position 13,027,259 of record CM074188.1, on the reverse strand, counting down.
ACTAATGTAAATACGATTACTGCATTTTCCACAATATACCAGATGAACCTGCAGGTAACTGAGTTTGGGTGGGAAGTACTGTACTCTTTGTTTGTAAATAGGATGTGGGTCTTCATACTGTAGTTAACAGCTTGATGACGTTTAAGCCTAGTTTCTAGACAGCTGATTTAAGTCAGGCCAGTCATGACCACAGTCTTTTTTCTCCAGTTGTGGTTTGCTGGTTTCCCTGTAGACTCTACACTATTCCTTTTTGCGTGTATTGCTGTACAATCAAATTTTTAAAGTCTGTTACCAGTGTGTTTTGTATGTGGAAACTAGTTTCTAGATGGCACTGATATTCTGCATATTAGAAGAAACTTATTGTAAATGTCACTACTTGCTAATGATGTTGAAACCTTAGTCATAATTATCTCCCTGTAACTAGATCCAATTTTTAGCCTACCCTGATTAAAAGAAACCTTGAATACATGTATTGGTCTTGTGATTAGCATGCATAAAGGTCTCTGTACAAATACCTGATGACGTACAGTAAAGAACACACTTTCACTTCTTTGGTACACGTTATTTTGTCTAGCATTGCAATGCACAGTATGCCAAAGGTTTTATCTGTCAGAAAACGAAAATGTTGATTAGGGGTCATTGAACTATTGTCACGTGTGATGTTGTGCTGTGCAAGTAGTACAAATTAACTTTTCCAGGGTTAACTCCTCAAATGGAACTTTTTCCATCTTGGCACAGTAAAGCTAATTTGATATTATACCTCTTTTTATTGTTTAAGGTACAGTAGTCTTGTCTAGAGAAATTCACCTCAAATTTGATGCTAGTTTGGCAGAAAAATGCTTATTAGTAATAGGAAATGGCAAATTCTCCTAGAATTTGTGGAACTGCAGTCTTTCCTTTCATCCTGCCTTCTCCTTGTTGGAAGATTTTGACAAGTTGCTGAGAATTTATTACTTTGTTACTGTACAACAGAGTCCATTCAACCCTTCCACAGCCATATGTCCATTACTGTTACAACACCATTTTCACTTTCAGCCAAGAAGAACAAAAGTTTGTAGAAATTTTACATAGTATTATAAATCTACTTGGCCATGAACAGAAACTCTTTAGGATACATAATATAACATAAGTGCAGCTGCAGAAGGTTTAAGTTACTGATTGTTTGTGGGCTTCAGGAAGTTTTAAAATATGTCTTGAAAGTAAACGCAATTTAGTTTTTATCCTGATTTCTTCTCTAGACAAGCCGTGTGGGTGAAGATGATGAAGATGATGAACCCACCTGCTCAGGCCCTTGTGGGAACAAGTGGCGGGAACATCATTTTGAGTTTGAACTTGACGTGAGTGCCTTGCAAGAACGTGCAGCGGAGCGTGCTGAAAAATTGGCAGAGCAGGCCAAGGAGGTTGCTGAACAAGCAGGAAGGTATGCTGGTAAAGTCAAACAGGCAGCATGGAGAGTACTACCACACAATGTGCTGCCCAACTGGCTAAAAGACAACGAATTCTTGCAAGACTACCACCGTCCACCCATGCCTTCTTTCAAATCCTGTTTCCGGTCAATATTTAGGATACACACAGAGACTGGAAATATTTGGACCCATTTAATTGGTAAGAACAAATTACAAAATTTGAAATCTTGACCCTTCTGTTTGTTGTGTATTTCCTACAAAGTGGCCTGTATGCACCAAAGGAATTTGACATGGCTCCTCCTGTCCACAATGGACTTCGGGCTGTACAAATTTTAGAAAGGAAACCAACTTTTTCATTTAAGTCTGGCCACTACAACAAAGTCACACTTAATTAACATCAAGTCTAGTTGGACTACTGCCAAAAAATGTGAGAACATCTGGTCAATTTCATTTCCTGTTATTTTTTGTCAAATGAGAATCACGCAAGTCAGGTCAGTTATTATACTTCCCTTGTGCAGCTTCATTCATGTAATCAGTGTTCTGCAGTGGTGTAACCAGGACTTCTCTCAAGATGTGGCTGGGGAGTAAAGGTGGGGGGAGGGAACATCTAGCATGTTGTATGAATACTGGCCTGTGGAAAGGGTCCAAGCAGAGTGTGTCCCCCTCCCCTTTGCAATTTTTTTGAAAAATTAGGTGTCCATATATCAGGTAACACACTTGCTACCTATTGAAGTAAAATTTGAAATTTGTGTTAAAAAATATTTCTAGGAACTGAAAGCACAAAAGAAAAAGTTGGCATCAGTGGAGGGGGGTTGGCCCAAACATCCAGTATAAGTCGAGATCTCTCCAGTTCAGCCTTTTTCTTTTTTTTTTTGAAGTAAGAAAAAAAATTACATTTTGAACTAGAGAAATGTTATTAAAATTCTGATTTTGAATCTGAACACTGTTGATTTGTGTTCAAAAGATTTGATTCCAACTACGGTAGGTTTCATGAGGAAGCTGAAAAGCACTTCACCTGATGGTGCTACTGTAACAGGCCTAGCATTTACCTTTTTTCAAATGGATGAAAACATTCTAAGCAAGCCCGAAGGTGCACCTAGTTTGATCTTTTTGTTTCCACTTGAACTAACATGTGTTCTGTACTTAGTTTGCTCAGAGCAAAATTTAAGATCAACTCTTTTACCAAAAAACCCAAATTGATGGTTTTGTTATCTTTTGTAAAATGGAGTAGGTTTGCAAAATTTCGCTTGTAACTTCTATCAGCATTGATTGCAATGAAGTTACTGTAAAAGCTACCATCTGCTAAATTTTGTAAAGTGTCTCTTATTTCCCAAAATTTCTTCAGAACATATCATTAATTATGTTTTAGAAGATAAAAGAGACTTGATAAAATCCTTCTTTAGAAGTTGTTTTACACTTGAAACATTCAATGAAAGAATATATCATAAGATTCAGACTGTCTTATCTAGTAAGTTAGTTCAAATATCTATGTGGGAGTGACTGTATTTTCCTTCTAAAAATCCATTCATTGTCCATTAAATCCATTCATTTTCTTCAACAACACAGTATCCTGTAGTAATGGCTGGAAATTCAATGTTTAATTTAGTGCCAGCTTTCATAAACAGGTTTTCTGAAGTTGATTTCCAAGAATTTTATCCTAAGTCTGGAACTTTAATGAAACGTTGGTGTTTTTGTAGTTCTAATGTACTGTACCTCAATGAGCGACACAGTTTTTCATTGGGCAGTTGGAATTGGGATGCATGTTGGTTTTGTAAAATTCTTAGGGCTGAATCTAATGAACAGCAAGTTCAAGTCCAGTGCAAAGTCTGCTTCTTTTCTTCTTGGCAGGGTGCCAGTTTAGCCTGTGATGCATACACCATATTGCAGTCTATATTGGACAAAGTGACTTGGGGAAAATGCCCATAGCTATCTTTATACAGTTAAAGCAGCTTATGCTGTTTGATGAAAAAAAATAACCTTCATCGTTAATCTTAAATCTTGCTCTTCCATTTGATACCAACCCGATAGAAATCCTTCATGCCAGGTTTTTTTCCGGTGAAATTTCACTAATTAGAGCGCTAATTACAATAGAAAAAACTTCATCTACTTTTTTCGGCTAAACTCTTATGCAAAGACAACGGGCTCTTATCTCAATTTGACCAATCACAATGCAAGAAATGAGTGACGTGAAATTATGCCTACCCTTTGACACAACGATGTACGTATTGCCAATATATCACACATGTTGTGTACATGCATTACAGGAGTCCTTTCACAACCATTCGGGCCCAACACAGAATGGCAGTTAGTTTCACACGTACACGTATGTAACCCAGGTGTTTTTGAATGCCAAGCCACAGCATCAAATCAAAGAGAAAATGAACATTATCTTGAAACTTGGGACGGATTCAAATAGCACAATCAGCGACAAAATTAAAAACTGAACGATGGAGCCGAAACAAGTGAATAGGAATTTGTCACTGAATCTGGGTTCACAAATGAAACGAACGAACTGCGCAGCCGGTTCGATGCGATGTACAAATTGGACACGTAAAGGCCGTTTGAATAACGTATGTATCAATTGAACGAAATTTCACTGTCTGTTTTGTTTACGTTTTGCTTGACTCCTTCTCAAAATGACCTTCTGAATATGCATCAAATTCATTGGGCAGAGCTAGAGCAAGATAATAAGGCAGAATAGCGTTTGGAAACTGTTGAAATCTTTTTGAATTTTTTCGAATTTTTGCTCATTTTCGGAGAAAAGACTGAAGTATGTTAGTTTTTAAAGGCATATTCTGGAGACAAAATTGGTTAACTTCAAAATAAGCAGAAAAATTTTCTCTTTCAGAAGGTGAAAACGGCATCTCGATAGCTTATAGCGTTCAGAAGATACAAATTTTTAAAGAAATGCAAATTTTTCTTATGATTTGATGCATCATGGGAAATCTGTGATGTCATCGTGGCACAATAATTTAACATTGCATTCAATTTATTTATAATTATGATGCCGCTGCAGGCAGTATTAAGCAATTTTGTTGGTTATACTCTATGTATGGTAAAGGGTAATGCTACATCTACAGGAAAAGATATTCAGACATTCCAACAGTATCAAATTTCAAGGACAAACAGGACCTTCAATTATAAAGAAAAACAAAAGGAATTTGAAGCAATGTGCCCACATTACATAACTCTTTGTGTCTTTGTTGAAAAGCAGAGGTATTTTTTAACTAAAATAACCAATCTTTAAAGTAAGATATCTTGAGTTAGGAAAATGGTATTGTGATAGGGTTTGAAGGACATGGTGTGGAATATTTTTGTTTTTCTTACAAGACAGAGGAGAAAACCCACCAGAACATGCCTTTAAAGCTTTTTACATTTGTACGGAGTACATTCCATACATTTGATGAACACTGGAAACGTAAAAATAACAGCATAAGCTGCTTTAATGTTTGCAGGTGTGTTTGGTTGAAAGAGGAAATGTCAGAGAACTTTCTCTTGGTTCCTTGAATGGTGCCCAAGGGCAATCAGGGAAGCTCCTATTCAGCCAGCAAATTTTTGCAGCTGGAATACTATTGTAAGGCAAACATTTACTATAGAAGGAATAGCCAGTGATGCAGTGCATATCCCAGTAAGGGAGATCACCTTTCCTCAGTATCTTCTGTGTTTTCATACAGTACATGTACAAAAAGTTAAATTTCCCACCAGTTGCCCAAGTTTCCCTCCCAATACTGTTCTCAAATTTTCCTGGAAGGATCCCTGGCACAGCTTCACAAACAGTTTCCACTCTTGAGAATATTTCTTCAGCACTTCTCTCCCCAATTAGTAATCCTGTGCCATTAGATATAAATATTTAATATCATGGGTAGTAGTTTATCTGTCTGGAATTGAGTTTGTAGCAATCTGTACCTCTTACTCCTGCCTGGGGTCTTGTAGTGACTCTACAATAATTTACCTGGATTTATGAATCCTGTAGAGTTTTTATTTGTAATACTGCACATAAGCAATGGAGTAGGGAAAACAAACCAATGCCCCTCAACTGGAAAAAGGCAGTGGCTGGCTTGACTTGAAGCAATAGGTTGGAAACTGGTTCGTAAAACTCCATCTAACTAACATACATACATTCATCACAATACACACACTTCTGTTGAGTTTGCACTTGAAGCCAGTGCATTAACAGTATGTCTGTTGGGAGTTAATTTATCTGGTGCATCATTATCTCAATACATAACATGTACAGTACTGAGATACTGTCACACTAGCCGGTTGCTAGCTGTAAGGTAAAATTCTATTCAGCATGGTCATGTTTAGTAGAGTTTACATTTTGATCATAATATCTTGTAGAGCATACTTTTGCACAGTTACTTATTCATTACTTATTAAGTCAGAATTTTAACTTGATAATTTGATAGGTTGATAATTTAGTTATTTTTTCTCTGACAAGTGGTCAAAAAGTTGTGCAAAAGTAAAGTTTCTCTTCTCTCCATTGTTCTATACTCCTTTTTTTCCCATCATGCAATTGTGTGTGTTTTAGTCTGCTATTTTTGCCTTTGGCTTCAAGCCTCTGTTAAGTCAAGCATAGGGTAACTGTGAAGATGATCTTGTCTGGTCTGACTAAAGCCGTGTTCCCATTTGATGCAGGGAGGTGGATCTTGATCTACCGAGGTGGATCAAACACTAATGGGAACGCAGATCAACAACACTCACTCAAGATCAAGATCCACCGATTTTGATCGACCGTTCGGGGTAGATCAGATCCACCGCGCTGGATCAAAGTTTGTAATGGGAACACATCGGTAGATCAAGTGACCCTGGATCTCCGGTTACACTCATGTATGTTTTTGTGGTACATCGATACGAAATGCATGGCAGGCCGACTTGTAAACATTGGTGACCTTTTCGCGCTTGCGCAATGTGTTCATAAAACACGTTTGATCTACCGCGCTCACTCAAATGGGAACGCGGATCTCGATCAAGGTAACTGATGTTGATCCACCTCGGTAGATCAAGATCCACCTCCCTGGATCAAATGGGAACACGGCTTAAGATGTTTGCCCAGACAGGTTGTGTAACAGAGAAGTTTATGTACAGTTTACTGAGTTTCCAAATAGGATGGCATTAGCTCTCAACCTTCAGAAGTTGTGCTCTTAACCAAGAGGTTTCAGTGAGATTATAAGACATATGAGGTTGATGTTAGGAAACCTAGGTAGGGAAGTATTAGTTGGAAAACTTGTTTTGTTGGAACTGGTCAGAAAGTTTTTTTTTTCTTATAAGACTGATCTCTATCTAGTTGGATAATTACTTGTGCTTTATAGTGTTAGTGTGCTTCACAAAGATTATTTTTTAGTATAAAAGTATCATTATTGATATTTTTCTTTCGTTTTTGTTTTAATTGATAACCTTTTCAATTTTTAGCATAAAAATGTACACTATCAGGATATTATGAATCTCTGCTATAAATATTTGAATGACAACAGTGCATCACAATAGCTTAACCAACCTTTACCTGTTGTATCATGAAAAACTTAAAGTCGTCATTCCACTGCTTTATGATTGCCATTGATCATGCATGAAAGTGTTGAGATTCTGCAGCATAGCTGCTCTAGTTTTTATTTTGCTACACATGCTGGTCAAAATAAAAATTTGTGTAGAAGATATACTGTATATTCATACAAGTAAGAGTTTCATAGATTTTGCAATGAAGAAACAATGATACATTACAAAATCCGCTAAAAGTGGGGGGGGGGGTGGGGTGGGGGGGGGAATCAAATGGGAGAACTGCCATTTATACACTTTAGCCAAAAAAATGCCAAGCAACTCCCAGCTGGTGATCTAAATCTTTGATTTGGCCTTTGTGTGAGGTATTTTGAGATCATGCTTATACCCTTTGTGGAAAAATGACCTTGACCTTAGCCTTTAATCACTTTTCTTTAGCCTGAAACATGTGTAGGTCCTATACTCTACAATACTCTCTTACTCTGATCTTATCATTGCCAAAATCTTTGATGGTGCAACATTTTCTCCTTGAGAGAAAAGCATTCAGTTTTCAGCTTGAATCTTTATTAAATATATGTGTAGTACCAGCTTAAAGTGTGTTTTACAGTAAATTGAAGATTAGTTCTGTGAGTCATATGTCACAGAGGAAGCAGACTGTATTCTAGGAAGAAAAAATTTCAAAACTTAGTCATGACGATTGATGTATCACACAATGTTAATGTATTGGCTTTGAGAGGTTTAGGGGGAAGTAAAGTTTTGTAAATGAGATAAAATGAATGTAAATGAAATGATGGATGGTGTACAATATGCCTGTACATGATATCAATCATATAAATGGTGTGAAGTATCTAATACAGTGACTGCATCGGTTGACAGAGGGGAACACGTACTGTAGCGTACAGTACTGCATTTTATCTAATTGTAGTCTAAGATAATAAAGTTTAGGGTATAGGGCAATGTTAATTTCTCCAATTTAAACTGATGTACTCTAGTGTCCTCTTTGTTTTATGGCCATTTGCAGTCATGTGACAATTTATTGTAACTTGCTTTTTTCTGAATTACTGCATTCATGTAGAACAATGTAACTTAGAAAAAGGTGTTTGTAATGCAATTAATAGTCAATTATTTCAAAATTCTTGAACAGCAACAAGGTTTTGTAATCTGTAAGGACCTTTCCTACAAAAGAAGAAGTGCTGTTGTTATATTGCCAAGAGAAAAATAACTAAGACTCAAAAAGAGATGAGTAAAAATGATAAGAGCAAGATGAGCATCATTGAAATTTGCTTTGGGACAAAATGCTAGTGTGTACCAGTTGTATGATCACATCTTCAGTTACAGAATGGTATTGTAATCCTTACATGATAGCAACTGTCTGCAGGTCCCACAGCAATCAAATCTGTTTTTTTTTTTTTTTTTGAAGTGTTTTCAGAAGTTTTCAGAATCACTAATGTACCAGCAAGGAGGTCCTTGTAGAAATGTAGATGGTATCAGACTGTCCTTGAACTGCCTTTCTGAGTCTACAAATGGGTCTACAAATGTTTAGAATGAAGGTCAATGGAAGCAAAGTATTCAAAGTGATACTTAAAGTGGTGGAGTTTCTATTGAGTACAAGACATGTTTGTTACATAGAATTTATTTTTGTTGCCAATACCTGTGTGACTATATTGCAGGGTATGGAAAATGATGAATAGTACTGTGCTTCTCCACATAAAATGAGGTTATTATTGGGAAAATCCAGCTGGAATTGTCTGAGCTTGCTGACCTGTATAAAATAGCAAGACTTAGAATACTAGTGCCTTAACAATATTGTATGCGTAGGATGAATTTTATATTTGGTTTTTTAACCAGTGCAGATATACTGAACTGTATTCCAAAACACTTAATTTGGCATTCACTTCTGTTTGTCATTGCTTGCAATTTAGTTACAGCTAATGGTAAATGCACCATTTTAGGTTTTACGCATTGTATGCCTATTTTCTCATTATTTTGCATTACATTTTGAAAATTTCCCTGAGAAGTTCATATTGCTGTAGTTATGTTGAGAGTATAAAAAGTTTGTTGTGTGTTGCCAATGTATAAGGTCTATTGTAGTTAAAATATATTTCCCATCTCTGGTCAGAAAGAGACAAAACTTTGTCAAATTATGTAAATATTAGATTAATAAGAGGATTATTTTGTGACTCTACTTTGGCTGACAGTATTCACTTTGCTGACAAATACTTACCCCTTGCTACACCTTATTTGCATTATTCTTGCATGCTGCACACAACTCGGGGCAGTTCTGACACCATGCCCCCTATGTCCGCCATCTTAGCTGACAGCAGTGTTTATTGGACTCTCAAAAAGTGGATCAAGTTTTGAACAAATTCCACTCTGTTGAGCAATGTAAGCTATGTGTAATGATAGTAGAAGAGTTTATCATTATGCAAACTACTGTAGGATCAGTTATCGATGTGCAGTACAGTAGTGTGACCATCCTTAGAACAAAGACTGAATAGAAAACCAGCCTGCTGGTCCGATTTAGGGTAATTTTGATAAGATTTCAGATTGAAAATCACTTTAGTGTGACCTGTCCTTTTAGATTCCTGTAGTAGGCTGTCCAGTGTTCCTGACACAAACCAAGCCTACTACAGGTACAGTATTATGAAAGCAATTCATTTGCATTTGCATTGAAAAATTTGGCACCGAACTCAGTTCTTGAAACTTGGAAGGATTCTGCAAGTTTCATTTTGTTTTAAAAGAAAATACATACGTTGGAGGTATTTGTCTAGCACTCAGTTCATCCCCTACTTCCTGTTTGTTTTGTAACCATTAATTCCTCTGTGGGTACATCTGATGATGTTTTAATAAAGTTTGTGGGATGTGAAAGTTGTAAAATGATGGTTTCTTGTGTGTCTATCAGTATACCATGCAATTATGAACTGTCAGCGGGAATTAAGTTTTATTTAAAATCATTAAAAGTCTGTGTATCTAGTCTTGACCTTTCGTTGTCAGAGCTCATTACAAGAATTTTATTCCTCTTGCAGTACAAACCTCTTGAGTAGTTTGTTGTTTTGAATTTACTGTAAAGTGGGAGTTGGAACAGTCACTTGCAATTTACCTTCATCTGGACTGACATGTTCAGAAATGTAGCAATGTATAGGGGGAAGTACTGCATTTTCAAACTTCATATTTTTTTTTTTGTTTTTGGTTCCTTGTGTTGACAAAGGAACCTATGTAGTCAAGTTGGCATATGTATGTGTGTGTGTGTGTATGTGTGTATGTGACACTTTGGAATGCGAGGTATGTAACACGATAACTCAATAACCGAGTACTCAATTTTCTCAAACTTGATGTGTACGTGTATCATATTCAGGAGATGTGCCCTATTGTTTTTGGTGCCCATATCTTGCATATTAATGAGTGTGCAGGGCTTAATGCGTGCATTGGAATGTGAGGTATGTGACACTATAACTCAATAACTGAGAGCTCAATTTTCATCAAACTTGGTTGGCACATGTATTATATTGAGTAAATGTGCCCTATTGTTTTTGGTGGTCATATCTTGCATATTAATGAGTGGGCGGGGCTTAATGTAAAAATTCTTAAAATGACATTATCTTGCCACTGAAACATTTTAGAGGGGTGGTGTAATGGTTATTTGTGTTCGTCTAAGTGAAGTACATGTGATGACCCAGATTGACCTCACTTGACCTCATTTGACCTTGGGACCTTTGTAATTTTTTTTGGCTATGCCTGGATTTGTCTTGATCAGACAAACCAAAAAGGCAATTACACTACCCTCCTAGGATGTTCCTAACTTGAGTTATTGACAATTAAGTGACCAGAAAGTTAGTGTGCAGGGCTTAATGTGTGCATTGGAATGTGAGGTATGTGACACGATAACTCAATAACCAAGAGCTCAATTTTCATCAAACTTGGTTGGTACATGTATTATATTGAGTAGATGTGCCCTATTGTTTTGGTGGTCATATCTTGCATATTAATGAGTGGGCAGGGCTTAATGTAAAAATTCTTAAAATGACATTATCTTGCCACTGAAACATTTTAGAGGGGTGGTGTAATGGTTATTTGTGTTCGTCGAAGTGAAGTACATGTGATAACCCAGATTGACCTCATTTGACCTTGGGACCTTTGTAATTTTTTTTGGCTATGCCTGGATTCGTCTTGATCAGACAAACCAAAAAGGCAATTACACTACCCTCCCAGGATGTTCCTAACTTGAGTTATTGACAATTAAGTGACCAGAAAGTTAGTGTGTAGGGCATATATGCAAGGTATGGAGTGCAATATTACTCAATAACCAAGTAACATAGGGGGATGGCTTAATGGAAAGTTGTGTTCATCTGAGGAAAGTGCACGTGTTGACCTACTTTGTGACCTCATTTGACCTTTGTGACTTTTTGTGATGCCTGGATTTGTCTTGTTGAGACAAACAACAAAGGCACTTATACTACCCTCCTATGATGTTGCTAACTTGAATTATTGTCATTTCAGTGAAAAGTTAGTAGTGTGTGTATGTTTGCGTGTTATATGCTTTGGAATGCGAGGCATTAAGTGTGATAATTCAATAACCAAATGATAGAAGGAGGTCACACAAGCAGGGATGATCCTTTAGCAAATATATCTGGTTGTCCAGAGGACAACCTGCATTGGAAATTGGTTGTCCTTCCCAAAACTTGGTTGTCCCCCACGACAAATATAAAATACGTTTGCAAGCTATAACAGTATTTTTTAGTAATATGAATGAAAAATACAAAGCTCTGCTGTAAGCTATGGAACTATAGCAACTTAAAACTCAAGAGAAAAAGCAAAAGAGGCTCATCTGGATGCTTTCATGCCTTAAGGCACACATGTCCCCAAGACTTTCTGGGTGATATGTCTTTGTTTAATTGGTATAAAATCCAACTGAAGTTTAATGCCTTTTGACAATGTAATGTATAAAAGAAAAGAAGAATTATTATTCCCTCTCAGTCTTAAAGCAGCTTAGTTAGCAATCATGGCAGTAATGCAGTTTTTATTTAAAAAAAACTTTTCCTCATATACAGTATTTAATTAAGTTATTTACAATGCAAGTTTTGACTCCCAATTTTTATAATATTGTGTATCACAATACTAAAATATGAAAGCAGTTTCTCTTCTTTACCTCTGCTTTCACACTTCTGGGACTTCTATGGCTTTTGGAACACCCTCTTCAGGTTGAAAGTTCAAGTTGAAAGTCATTTATTAGATAAAATTACAAAGCTATGTTTGTTTTTTGTTCTTTGGCAAAATTTTGAAACAGAAATTGTAGCAGACTTTTGGACCTTTGTTAATTTTTCCTTTTGAGGCAAACACATAGGTTGTCAAAATTACAACCATGGCATAATTTCTAGTTCTCCATCATAAGTTTTGGTTGTCAGGGATGACCAGATGACTGTTGCATTTCTTCCTTGCACAGGGACAAAAGACAAAAGGACAATGCCAATTAACTACCCTCATATACTGCCCCAAACTCAGGTAAATGACAATTTAGTGAAGGTGATGAATGTATGTATTTGTCACATGGAAATGGGAGGTATGCTGTGTGATAACTTGAAAAATCCAAGTGTTCAATTCCTCTCAAACTGCAAGTGTTTGAATTGAAATTTAATGTGCCCATATGTTTTTGGTTGTAGGCCAAAAGTCATTGGGGTCAAGGTGTCAATTATGCCTTACCTTGCAACTCCCTAAATAAAAAAATCATCTTAAATGCAAGGAACCATAGTGCCCTTGGGCTCTTGTTTGTTTTGCTTCCAAGCAAAAATGTACAGTTATGAACAATTCAAAATAAGGCAGTCAGAAGTCTGCAGTTAGCATAATTTTCAAGAAATGTGGTTTTAACAGAAACATCTTACTCTGAAAGACCTTCTTTTTTCCCTGAAACATTCCCATTTCAAAATGAAGCATCAGTCTTTGTCAACGCTCATCACCTCCTACCTATGTATGTGATCCTCCAAATTTCCAGCAAGTACAGTCTGGCATAAATCACAAGTGCCAAGATAGCACCATCCTACTTCTCAAGGTGATAATGGTTTAGATCCGCCATTTCTCCCATCATCCTGCCCTGCTTCAAGCAAGATGAGCAATGGGCAATAGTTTAGGAAGCAAAGTCTGTTACCAGATTTAATTGGTGAAGTGGGATTATGCACTAATGGAAAAGAGGGTAGCATTTTCTGCCTCTTCTTAAAGTAAAAGGGTGTAAAGGATGAAAGGAAGGGGGAGGACCAGAAAAATACTTCTCATATCATGGAAGGGGAGGGGGAGGAGGGATATACTGTACCAAAGCAATTTTTGGAACTCTGTTATCAAAAATTTTTAAGAATTTTGGGTCAAAAGTCAAATCCTTTGGTAATATGTATTCTCCTCTTAGGCACCACACCCTTCTCCAAGGTTGTATACAGTACCTGTATGCAACTGCATCTATCCATGGAACTTGAAGATTTAATTGTTGAACAAATATGGTAAAAAAACATTTAAGAATGAATATGCAAATGAGAGACTGCAATCCAAAATGCATTTATTATTTACTTTTTTCTTATTCTACAGGTTTCATTCTGTTCATTATATTGATGATCTACTTTTTGGTGAACTCAATCATTGACCAGGACCCATGGCAGCATATTGCTGTCTACATGGCATTTTTCGTGGGAGCCATCAGTTGTCTGTTCTGTTCCTTCTTCTTTCACACTTGTTCCTGCCATTCTGTTGAAGTATCTAATGTTCTCAGCAAGTGAGTCATCAATCAGTCCATCAGTTTGCTCTGCCTCATGAGTATTCAGATTTTTTTTTTTTATTGAAATCCTCTTGGTATCCAGTATGTTTTATGTTCTACATTTTATCAATTTCCTGTACCCAGAAGAATGTGCAGTTGTACAGGATGTCACATTGTTCATGCAGGAGTAGAAATACAAAATAAGTTAGGTTATGCAGAAAGTCTTAGGAAGACATCCTACAGGATATTTTGTGAGTAATTGTTTTAATAGTAAATAACTGTGGTTTAAATTATTGGAAATGAATGCACATGGTTTGGTGCATTTGTTGCATTCATAAAGTGCTATTTGCCACAGTTTGAAGAGCTTAGCTTCCTTGGGAAATAGTACTCCTTCTAGAATAAACATTTGGTTTCATTGATTAGCTCTTTGCCAAAGATTTTGGGGTCTTCAGAAAAAGGAGAGACTTGTCTAACTTTTTTCATTATTTTTTTTTTTTCCGATGAAGGGGGATGATTTGCATGAATTGTTATTTGCAGTCTTCAGAACCTGTCTACCTATCGTTACCTTTTGTTCAAATGCAAGTCCCACTTTCCTACTGTAAAACCCTGGCAAGCATTTAGCACATCGAATGGTTGCAGAGGGCACCCTATCAGTGGGTCAAATAAGAATCCACCTTTCCTGTTTTCCTAGTCACTCCAAATCAAACCTTCCTTTTAACCCTCTCCCCCATGGCAATTTTAGGCTGAAACAAGAGATGAGTTTTGAAGCAGGATAGGAGACCGAGGGGGGGGGGGAGAGGAGGGGTATATTAGTATGCCTTTCCTAAAGATGGGTGGGGTAATACAAATTTTTAGAGTGTGAAAAACATTGAATTTAAGGTTATTGATAGTGTAGGTATACCAGAAAGTCTGGAGAGGCAACTAAATACTAATGTATCAAGTTAATTTGTTTTTTTTTTTTTTTAATATGTTTATATTGAGACTGAAGGAAACTTATTTTTAATGGTATGTGCAAGTCACATCTGTAAAATAGTGTGCTCCTGTAATAACCCAGTGGTAGTTAAAAAGTCTGTTTAAGTTTTAAAGACTTGTAATTTATAAATTTTGGAAGATAACTGATGTTAAACATAATTATTGTTGTTATCCTTCAGGTTGGATTACTCAGGTATAACATTTCTAATCGTGGGATCCTTTGTGCCTTGGCTTTACTTTGGTTTCTACTGTGAGCTTATAGCAAGGACTGTGTATTCTGCTTTCATCGTGATTCTAGGGATAATCTGTCTCATTGTAGCAATGAAAGATACCTTTGGTACTCCAGAATATAGGTCTTGTAGAGCTGGTAAGTTCTGACATGAAGTAATACATTGATACATCATCAAGTGTGAGCTGTGGCTACATGAGTCTATTTCAGTACCTCCTGTCACGCTGTATGCTATTTTTTGGTAGTTTTATAAACTCTGCATCAAACTTTTTTTTCTTGGTGACACTTTATAACATGTTTGTGTTGCGTCATTAGAGCCCAGGTCACACTACAGTAATATCAGATTTTTGGGAGTTGTAGTTACAATATCCTCCATCCATTGTCGGAAAGAACCAAAAATTTGCCATCCTGTGTAAATATATTATCGGTATGAAAGGGCTATGAAAACGAAATATAAACTTCTTATTTTGTGACTTCACACTGACAGATAACCTTTATCGGTCTATGCATATCCAATAAAAACTGTCTGTCGATGTGACGTCACGGAATAATTTGTATAACTTAGAATTTCATAGTCCTACGATACAATTCATGTATCTACACAGGTTGGCAAATTTTTGTTTCTTTACAACCAAAGATGGAGGAGGTATGAATTAAAACTCACAAAAATCGGAGCAAAATCCTATCTGATATTGCTGTAGTGTGACCTGGCCTTAAATTCCATCTAACCTATCACTGTATGTGTACCATTTATACCTATACTTACTTACCATGCCACAAACTAATAACATCTTGTCAATCCTCCCAGCAGAGGGTCTCCTTCACCACAGAGTTATTAGTTTTCCAGATGGAAAGTACAGGTATAAAAATAAATGGTATACATAGGGTGATTAGGATGTAGCTGTTGTCCTTCATAGATTCCCAAACCAGGGAGTTTGGGGAATTTTACAGCTGTATGTAGCAGGTTTCTTTGAGGAATTCAAACATTGTGTCCAAAGAGGAAGTAAGCAGTCTTTCCAAACATATTTTGAAGCAAGAACTATATCTCACAAATTCCCCTATTATTTCCCAGTAACTTTCATAATTTTTAAGGAAATTACAGTTTTAATGTTTATTACAGTATAATGATACTTGGTTTGCGTTTCCTTCAAGACATTGAGCAATCTTGGGTCAAAGACCCTTCCAGCTAAAGGGCAAAGCAGTTGATATGGATAGAAAAAAACCAGCAAGTTGGGAAGATTCTTAACATGAATATAAAGGTATTTTGGGGAGAAATTTGGGCATTTGGAAGGTAATTAGGCTTGCTATGCATAGAGCATCATAGAAAAGTTGTAGGGAATTTGACTTTCTTCCAGGAAAAATTTTTTCCAGCCTTGGCAGTGGCACCAAACCTGTTTTGAAACAACAGCTATCATCAAAATTTTACACCCAAAGGTGCCACACCTGTATTGTGACAAACCCCATGGTCATAACTTAAGTGGAGGATGTCAGATGGTTGTTATCAGTTATCAATGTTTTAATTCAGCACTCAGACCCCAATTAGGAACACAACATAAACCTAATAATACTGTAATTCAATCTGAACAACAAGCATTTTTCATGAACATACTTTGTATCACCCATGCTGGGATTACCATATTTTTTTTTCTGGCAA
Source organism: Holothuria scabra (assembly GCA_037179385.1). NCBI lineage: Eukaryota > Metazoa > Echinodermata > Holothuroidea > Aspidochirotida > Holothuriidae > Holothuria > Holothuria scabra. The sequence continues at coordinate 13,010,772 of CM074188.1, read as the reverse complement.
GAAGGACATGGATGACTGTGTTTGTAAAGGGGTCTAACAGGAGGGAATAGGTAGGTGTCCCCTTCCCCTTTGGACCCCGTGTTTGGTCTAACAGTAAGAGCATCCGCCTCTCATGCGGAAGGCCCGGGTTCGCTTCCCAAGTCGAGTCATACCAAAGACTCTAAAAATGGAACATACTGCCATTGTGCATGATGCTCCGCATAAGCAATGGAGTAGGGAAAACAAGCCAGTGAGCCACAACCGGAAAAAAGGCCGTGGTCGGCTCGACTTGAACCAATAGGTTGGAAACTGGGTCGTAAAACTCTGTCTAACTAACTATCCCCTTCCCCTTTGAGATATGAGCTACTGCACCCTTGGTGCTTTAGTTTGTATTCCTTGACTTGAAATGCATATGAGCCACATCTGTAGCCCCCTGCCCTGTTGGGCCCCAGGGACAGGTCTACCCCCATTTGCTGTGGTATCATGGATTAGCAAATTCCTTTTCTTTTCTTTTCAGCATTATTTGTATCACTTGGGTTAAGCGCTGTTATACCAGCCATTCATTACATCGTTACCAACAGTTTCCTTCAAGCTGTAGAGGGTGGTGCATTTGGATGGATGATATTGATGGCATCCCTGTATATTGGAGGTGCTTTACTGTACGCTTTCCGAATACCTGAGAGGTTTTTCCCTGGCAAATGTGATGTATGGGTGAGTCCTTTTTTTTTTTTTTCTGTTTTCAGCAATAGTGAGTTTTTGAAGGCATTGAAGCAACCTTGCCCTTTGAAAATTATTATAATTAGAACATATAATCCGTGTACTTCTAATTGCATTTTGTTGTGGTGGTGTAATATTGTTTGTGTGAATTGCATCTAGTGAAGCTTGGCTTGGAGGTTTATACTCTCCTCTTATATACTGGTTATAAATTCATCTCTTTTGTTTGTTCAAAAACTCCTTCCCTTTTGGAGCCAAGGATGTACAGTATTTAGGTTGAATACTTGCAAGAGCTCTAGAAAACAGTCTGTTTTGGTCCTCACCTACCTCCTATCATCCTATGTATACCAGTTATACTTACCATCTGACAAACTAATTACACTGTGGTGACCTTACCAACAGAGGGTGCCAAACACCCTACATCTTTTTACTCCATTTTGCCTAGCTCATGTTTAGTCATGATAAGTGTAGGTATAAATGGTATACATAGGGTGATAGGAGGTAGGTATCATCCCTCACAGACTCCCAAACCAGGGAATTCAAACATGATCATAGTATACATCATAGTAGACACTTAGAAATGTGAAAGGTTATTATTGCCGAAACTCTCTTTTCAGCCAGGAAAATAGATGGCAGGGGAGTGTCCAAACCCTTCTTTATCACATAGGGTTACTATTTGGCTGATTTTAATAGTCAGATGCCTCTAATTTGGCCTCTTGTCGTTTAGTCATGGCTACCACTTTGTAACTGGCCCATTTTATGTTAGGACAGGGTCAGCATATGTTTGTATTTACTCACTGAGTGTTGGGATAAATAAATGAAGTCACAGTTAAAGTGAAACAGGTTGACTGGTAGATGTTGGTAAATTTTCCTTTTCATTTCTTTCTTAAAGTGTTCCTCAAGTCAAAAAATACACAAATATATATATAGTAAACAGAATGAAAAATGAATTGTAACAGTGCAACTCTCATCTTCATAGTGCATTCCTGACCCGAGATAAAAAATGTTGAAGTTTATTCACTCAGATTCAAATGATTGCACAATAATTTGTGATGTCCTTGTTGCTCTACTCAAATTACAGTCTTTGTATTTCTTTGTTTTTCTGAAAGTTACTGCACCTTGTACCAAGGTGTTATAGCACTTGTTATGGGGTGATGTAATTAGTTATAAGCCATTCCTGTGCAAAATGCTATGCAAGCAAACAGGAAGAGTTCAATGTCATAAAAATATTTTTAATTTTTAAGGGAAACAAAGCTGGTAATGTGAGTTGTACAACAATAAAGCCACAGATTATTGCTCAATGGACTAACTTTTTTTAAGTGGATAAATTTCAACATTTTGTGTCTCGGCTCAAGAATGTTCCATGAAAGTGGGAGTTGAACTGTTAACTTTCATTTTTCACATTGTTTAATTTTTGAATTTTTTTTTACTTGAGGTACACTTTAATGGAGACTACAGTATTTTCCTGAAAGGTGATGGAATATCACGTGTTCACAACATGAGAGAAGCATTTTTTTCTCCTCAAAGCACTGCTTTCACTGGAAAATGTTTCTTTCGTAAGGTGCTTTCACATTTTGAGCAGATCAAATTATAGTAAAGGGAGTTAAATAGCCAATTGGAAACAAATGTTAAATGTTCACTGATAATTTTAAACAAAGAGTGAGCAAAAAAGAGTGTCTGGTATGGTTGTTTTGTTAGTGTCCCATTTAGTTTTACTCAAGGTGCTAGGCGATAAGCTTCATACACATTTCAATACTGCTTTGCTTTCTGGTTTCGATGACCTATGATGCATTCACGCAGTGTACAGTATGTGTGTGTGTGTGTTTTTGACACTTTGCTTGTTAACACGCCATCTCCAGATAGGAATGTCTGACAGATTTCAAACTTGGTACATAGGTGTGCCATATTAAGAGAAAGAACCCTATCGTTTTTGGTGGAGGTCAAAGGTCATCTACAGTCACAAGGGGTCAAAGTCTCAAAACCATGTTAATGCTATATCTCAAGAACGGAAACTTGCATAGATTTCATATGTGGTTATGGTCAGAGGATGGTCCCTATTGTTTTTTGAAGGGGTCAAAGGTCATCTTGGGTCAAGGGGGTCAATTTCTGAAAATCTTGTTAACACAATAACTCAAGATAGGAATCTTGGATAAGTTTTACATGTGGTATGTGGATGCGTTATGGTCAGAAAGTGGTTCCTATCAGCTTTGGTGGAGGTCAAAGGTCATCTGGGGTCAACAGGGTTGTAGTCTGAAAAACCTTTTTTAAATGCAATATTTCAAGATAACTGTCTCTCTGCATGTATGTTTTTTTAGTCTATCCATCTATCTATGGCTTTTATGGAGGTCAAAATACGTGTTAACACATCTTAAGGTGGGAAACTGAAATAGATTTTACATGTGGTATGTGGATGCACATTATGGCGAGAAGGTGATCCCGTTTTTTGTTTGCAGAGGTGAAAGGTCATGTGGGATAACAAAATTACTTTTTGAACATGCTAGTTTAACACTTGAGTGAGAAGATAATGGTTTGTAATGGGATTATTTCTAATGGAACATTTATGTTTCATCGAAACCTCAATGCACTTTTGCATTCTGGTTTGCTAGAGGGAAACACAACAGCCATCAGTATTGAAGATTGGGAAGTTTGTTCACTTGTATTGGCTGGTGAAATGATAAGTCATTGAGTATACGAACACTCCAGCATGGGATGCTCAGTACACCAGTGTTTGAAGTGATTTTGGTGTGAACAGAGTTTAATGTGTCCTTTGATCTTTTATGAGTATGAGGGTGCTTTTTGAAGGATATCACAGAGTGACACCAACTCCAAATATGCCACTTACAGATGACATGAATGTTAGTGGTTCAGTGTGATCATGAGATTTAGTTATTTAGATGAGGTTTTACGGTTTAGTTTCTGAGAAATTTTTTAAAACCCTCTTATCTTTTTAAACCCTTTTGTGTTTTTTAAACCTTCTGTCCTGTAAACATTTTGTCCTGTAGTAGTTGTCAGGGGTTGATTTTAAACCTTTTGTCCTGTAGTTGCTCACTGGATTGTTTTTCCGTCATATGATGTAAAATATTGGCTAGTCCATTTCCTTACATTTTTCTTGTTTTTTTTTTCAGTTTCAGAGCCATCAGTTCTTTCATGTGATGGTAGTGGCTGCTGCCATGGTTCACTTCCATGGGTTGAACACAATGGCAGCTTACAGAGAAGAAGTTGGTGAATGTAGTATAGATGAAGATTTCACAACAACTGCAACAACAACATTCTTCTCAGAGTAGGAGGAGCAGCCAGGGATGGAGAACTACTTCATCAAACCTTTAGTCTCTTTTGCTTAGGAGGAGTCTATAGGCAATGGCAGCCAATATAGAAGAGAGATCTATCTATCTACCTTGGACTTCTCTGAAGATGAGATCATATTATGCTTGCCAGTATCATAAGTGTGATTGAACTGATGGACCAAGATGAATACTTCTAGTAATTACATCATTATTTGTCAGTTATAAATTGATGTCTTTAAGATGTCTCAGGTACTTCCTGTTGGAATGTTTTAGTTCATACTTTACGTAATGTCTGATAGAGATATGGATGTGACTGCTGTTAATGCTTGGATGTAATGGAGACTTTAAATTACTGCAAGTAATATGCCTCTTATCAGAAGTTATCTCTAGGGGTTTCTTCCTTGGATATATCCATGATTTGGCCTTGGATTGATAAAGTGGATGGAAACAGTTCGAAATATTGACGGTTTGTCAGGTGACTGGAGTGGTTTGTTACCTCATGACATGGTATCCTGTCGTTTGCATGGTAACATGTATACTTCACTACTTTATACCCATGCATATGTGGAGCACCTCCATTTATTAAAGCTTACCTCTTTTGCTCATTGCTATATGTCATGATATGTGGTGGTTGCCTGAAAAGCCCAAGCATCTGCTCTCAGAGACTTACTTTTGGCTTCTAAAAGGACTCATTGAAGGACGGTATCTCATGTGTTCTGGTGGTGCGGTGATTTAGCTTACTGGCATGTTATTATTTCTGCATGAGACATTACTTTATCATGAACTTTGGAAATAAAAAACAGCAAGATAAAAGTAACCATGTCAGCTGCATCAAGCAACATTCTTATTGCAATGGCCATATATTGACACCAAGGAAAATGACTCATTATGCATCTTTTTATTCCTCATCCTTTCTCATTTCCTTTATGTTTTTTCTTGGTTTTTTGGTAAATGTCATTTCATCTTAATCTTTCAAATCCTTTCTTTTGAAAAATTTGATGTAGATATTGTTGTGCGAGTGGCTTTGCAAGTGAAATGGCAGTTAATTATGATCCACTGATGTGTGTGTCCAATGGAACTGTTCCAGACCATTATGCTTGCTGAAGGACCATTAAAGAAACCCAGTGGAAGTTGCCTGGTTAAAGGTATCCCTCCCCCCCCCACCCCCCTCCCTGATTGGAACTCAGTTTATTGCCTTGATCAACACATCATTCAGGTCTTCAAAATATTCTTCCAGCAAACTCTGTGCAACACTGAAAATGTTATCAAAATGTAAGGACAGAAGAATGGGATTGCATGGAGCAAGCTGGCAGATCAGGATTGGATGAAGACAAGTAAAATGGAGAGGGGGGGAAGCCAATACCATGGTAGTTGCAAAATGGTTACATGTTGATTTGTTTCTAGTTATTGAGACAGATTTTGTAAGGGGGCAAATGCTGCTCATTATATTCCCTCTCCTTTCCCTCTCTTTAATCTACTGCAGCTGATTGTACATAATTCTTTTGTTTTTACCTCTGCAATTACCAGCACATGGTACATGACATCCAGTGAGAGGTATATGGGGCATGTAAATGTTGCAACTGCCCATTTGATGCAAAGCATTAAAATATCCAAAATAGCTGCATTTCACATCAAATTTTGACCATTTTATAAAACAACCACTATTGTTTCACTGCACATCACTAAAAACATGATGAACACAATTTGTATTTGTGACATGGAAAGAGGGAGCCATGTGGTATGTAGTTGTCTATTACTTTTCTGTTTAAACTGCATTCCAAAGACAGAAGGTTGTGTTGACATTTCTTGAGAAGTTAAGGGTGTATTTATGCTAGATCCAGATCTGATCGCTAGTGCAGGGTCAGATCCATTGCTAGAGGTCAAGTTTGTAGTGTAACTAGAGATCAGGTTTAGATCTGATTGTCTGATTTTGATCATGCTAGGACGGGAGGATTAGACCCCATGTAGGTGATCAAAATTTGTTGTGTTGGCTCGGTAGGTTTAACTGTGACTGGAGATCAATGGTATTTAACATGGTACATTTGTAGGTTTCATCTGCTGGAGCACCTGCTCATGCGCTGCAGGTGAGAATTGTTAATGGACCAAGATCAAGCCATACATGTAGTTCAATCTACTGATAAGATAGGTGTGATCAAATCTGGATCTAGTGTATGTGCACTTACATTGGAAGTAGTAATTTACTATTTTGAAAATGTCACATGACAAATTAAAAAACTGTCCCATTAAAAATTAAAGTAGAAAGGAGGAAAAATCGACATCTAATGTACAAAGGAATTAACAAAGGAAATACTCATACTGTGCAATTCTCTTCATAATTTTTTTGTAACTGAGGAGGAATCTCAAAGATGGTAAGATTTTGAAAAGGTTTATCTTGAGAAACTAATAAGATTTGATATAATTTAATGGATAAAATGATATCCAGTTATCTCATTCTACCATTGGTTGGTACGACATACCTCTGCTGAGCTCTAAGCAGCCGTTTTCTGGGAAGACATCAGTATTTTATTTTTTTATGTATTTTTTAGAGAATACAGGGACCTTTAAGGTTGAGAGTACTTGTAGTCCCTGTTGAAACTTTAAAGAGCAGGTCACACTACAGTGATTTAAAATCTGAAATTGTATTAGAAGATGCCTAAAGTGAACCAAAAGTTTTTATTCAGACTTTGTTGTAAGGGTGGTCATACTATACCTATTTTACCTCTGATCCTAATTTGCCTCCCAAGAAGTATTCTGCTATCATTATATCACTTACATTGCTCAGCCAAAGGATATTTGTTGGGAAACCAGTCTAAATTTTGTAAGGCACCAAAAATGCTACCTGTCAGTGTGATGTCACAAAATGATATTGAGTTTGTATTTCATTTCATAGATTCAAATCATATACTTAAATAGTGCATTTTTGGCTATTTCTGACTAGAGGTGACAAAGGAATGAACTTTAAACATTTAAAACCTAGACCACAATCCTGTCATAAATTGCTGTTGTGTGACCAGCACTTGATGAGATTTCTAATGAAATAAAACTGTTTTCTCAAATTTTCAAACAGTAATACTTGCTTACTAGTTTGTCAATAGCTACCATACTTGGCTCATTCCAGCAATTGCCCTAAGAACAGCCATGAATTACAAACGGGCAGTTAAAATAGGTTTCTCGTGTACAGTAAAGTTTAGTAAATTCTGAATTTGTACTAAAATGGAAAGATCATGTGCCTCTTTTCTGTTAGTCAAATTTAGCAATTTTTACTGTTTTTTATTGTTTTTTTTTTTTTAAATGTATTTGTATATTGTTAAAATCATTTTCCAATTGTTCAGTAACACCTACTTGGAAGTATCTGAACAAGAGAAAAATTAAGTACCTTCAAGAGTGATAGATGTTGTATGCAGTAGGCATGATGTTTTTAGAGGTTTGTTTTGATACTGTGATATGTTTATACTTATACCAGTGTCAAACAGTTTTTTTGTTGCATATTATTCATGCCTTTTTAAACCTAGGACCACAGCTCTCAATTTGTGAAAATTTTATTCCAGATTTCAGTCAAATGTCAATGACCAATGATGAGGTTGTGAAAACTCCCACATTTTGTTGAAAGAGCAGATAGGATGCTTTTAAATGACATTTTTTTCGCGAGTCAGTGTGAAGTGAGCCATTTTCACACTCAGTAGCCTGACATATGTCACACTTCATAAAGTCAGTATACTTCAAGGTGCCAGTTAACAGTACTAATGTATTGTAAGTTGTAACCAAAGCTTTGCTTTAGTGTGAAGGTAATATGCAATGGTAACATGAAGCAATTCTAAGGCATTTTGAAGATTGGCTGCAGTTGCGGTTAAAATAGTATTTGCATACTGTATGTCTTAACAGGGTGTGGAAATTACGACAATCCAGAAATGTTCTCTGGAAGCATTATTATTGTGCACAATAACAAATTTAGTGGGTTTTTCACACATGCACAGCACACACACATAAAGCAAATGTCAAGGAATGTACATCCAAACTTTTCAAAATTTTTGTGAGCTTCCAGGCAAATTTAGTCACTATTAGAAAATAATATCTTCACCCATAATAGCTAGGTCAGAAAATAAGTCTGTGTAATGAATACTACTATACAGATATAATCTTTTTGAGAAATAGCAAGGTTTAATAGTTTGCTTCCAGTAGAGGAACTTTTAATCGATGTCAAAATTCAGTTTAAGTCACGAACAGGTCATTTTGTGGGGCTAGTCTTATCATTTTTTCTTCAGATTTCTCATGATGGTTATGCCATATATGTCTAGACTATTTTAACCCATATGTGGTAATTCTTCCAATCAACAATGACTGTTCAATTGATGAATTTTTTTTTTCTAAAATAGTGAGAAATCTAGTACTTTCCTTTTGTGCAAGAAATGTCTTCTTTGTTGGGGTATTGGTACAAAGCTGCTGCAGCCCTTAAGGCTTATTCAACTCAGGCCAAAAATTTATCTTGAAATTATAACTTGAAATATGGTAGCACCTTGGTTGGTCTTTGATTCAAGAGGATGTGGTTTGTAGAGACTTTGTGCAAACTACTTGAAATGAGCTTCCAAGTTTTAAATTAATGACTTTAAACTTAGAACGTGCACACATATTGCAAGATGAATATTCACAATATGTTATAGGTCACATGCATTTGATGAGAAGAGATCAGCTGAAAGAAAAAAAAATCAAGATTTCTTTAATATCATTGTGATTTCTCAATTAACTGAAAATAAATTCCAAGCTTTCAATAATTTAAGGGATTACAAAGGCAAGATTTCTTTGGCAGGATGTTTTTTTACATCACAGATGTATTTTTACATGAAGGTGTGGGAAAGTTGGAGTTACCATTTGTCATTAGGCACCATATCTGTGAGATGGTTTATTATTCATCTCAAAAATGATCTCTCTCAAGTATTTATCGACACCTCATGTCAAGTTAGGTTGTGGTGTTAATATTTGCCCAAAATGGTTCCTTTACCAAGTACGATTCCCTTTCTAAATGTTCATGAAAATGTATTTTTTTTGTGTGTTTTTGATGGTTAATGTGGCTTACATTTTGGTCACCTTATTTTGCTGTGTTGGTGGTTAATTGCAGTCAAGTCAATCTTTGGTCTGTTAGGATTTTTTTTCTTCTGTGTATTCAGTTTTACATATTTTTTTCTTCATTAGGAAGGGTGGTGAGGGGTATGAGGATGGTAAACACAATCAGTAGGAATATAGAATAAGTGTGAAACTATGGAGTATAATTTTTATTTTCCCCTGAAATGTATGGCCAGTGCTGTTTATTAAAGTTGGTGAAGTGTTCATTAACCCTCATCTACACTTCTGATGGTGATGTTGGGGAGCAGTTTGTTAAGACCTGTCCAATGAGCAGGTCTGTATTCTCAAAGAAGGAATAGTAAGTACTAGCCTAAGAGTAGGAAATCTGCAAAGAAGATAAGGTCCTCAATCAAAAAGGTGGAGGGATTAGTGTAGGGGGATATGGGTTAAGGCCTCCCCAGGCCAGCAGGTCCCATATTCCCATGGCAGGTACAAATAAAACCATGAACAGTAGCTGGCAGAAAAAATGGTCTGTGAAAGGGAACCACAAATTAGTGCCAAGTAATTTTTAATTTTTAAACCTTTCTAGTCCAGAAGGACCTAGAGGAGCATTCAATCCAGGCCTGACCTTCAAAAGGGCATCTTGGCTGTGATACAAAGGGTTGTATCAACATAAAGCTGGGCCTGTCTTCTATCATAACATTACATGGATCTTTGGTCAGGAGTCGCTCATTTCAGAAAACAATATATAAACTGTTCTATTGACCAGTGATAATGTCACTACCAGTATGACATCACATGTGTTTATGGCACATCCCAAGCTCTGAAGATGTTAACTATGTTATCAAGTTCGTTCCAGTACAGGAACTACAATTTGCATTTGTATTTCTAGAAGATTACGTTTAAATTCATTTCATTTATAGCTAATGATTGCAGGTACAGATTCTGAAGATGTCAAACAGAGACTAAAAAGATTTATATATGATGCACCTTTTTAAACTGAAAGTAATTTATTGTTTCTTGAACAAACATACAATTTACAGATATGGTAGAAATAATGAATGGTTTAGAAATACTCTGAGACTATACATGTGTCATTATTCTCTGGTCAATGTTCTTCCCTGAGCCATAATCAGATATGTTACTAAAGGAATGGACAGGGTTAGAAGTGGATGATGGGGGAGCAGATGACATATAACTTCATGGTGGGGAAAAAATAACTTTTGGAGGGACAAAATGGTGAGGGGGGTGACTCTCATGTTTGTACTTTTTATTTTCACAGACTGAGAAATCAAAACACGTTCTTTGCAATCCTGCACTTTTTACCCAAATAATATACCAGTAGCTATCTTTCCTCACTACAGACATGACAACTTAACCCACTCTCAAACTGAATCGATTTTGATCTTGAAAAGAAAAGTGTTTCTTAAACTTACACTAAATGTGAAGACATACAGTGTCTCCATCAAAACTTATCATGGGGTTTCTAATAATAGCAAGGGAAGAATGCAACATGCATATGGCAAATTTCAGTAGATGCTAAAAGGTTTCAAAAATCTTACAAATTTGAAATAAAACATAATATTGCTTGTCATTCTTAGCAAAAATTAAGTCACGCATACACTAATGAACACAAAAGTTAAACCCAGATGCTTCTCACAATCTTGTGAACCTTTGCACTTTTTCCTGTGGTAAGGAGGTTTACTTTGACTTCCAAGCACAAGCAAATTTACTGCATATGAAACAGGCCACCTTCCTACTATCTTCCCTACAAACCCTATACAAGAATCCAGATAGCAAGTGATGGTCTGATTTCAGTCAGCCATAACTAGGGTCCATTACCTTTAAATCTTTCAATTTCCTTGCTTACCTCTATCATGGATGGTTGTACACTAATTTGTGTCTTAAACTCTCCAAGTTCACTAAATATGAGGGTTTGAAATTCATGTAATCAATAAATAAAGACGGTTTTAGGCCGATGGACCCCACTAATGGTGGCCTACAGTCACTAAAAACAAGCGCTAATGGGATTCGTTCATATGTGTATACATGTTGACCCTCAAACATGATAGTTTGTAAAGCTTACTTGTGACATCACTGAGAACAATCTATAGCTACTGACTTTTCAAGGGCTGCTTTAGTTGGAAATGAAAATGGTTTGTGATGTAACAATGGCTTCTTTGAAATTCTGTCCTTGCATATTTGCCCATGCTAGTACCACAAAACTCCTTCACAATAACTGAGTGCTACAGTAAATTAACACACAAGATGATAGCACTGTTAAATCACACATTTTCTACCTTTGAAAATTTTAGAATACATCATTCTTGTGAGCTCATGGCATTTTTCAGCAGTTCCATACATAAAGTGAAAGGAACAAAACACTTGAACCAACTTAAAGATTAATATTATTTTACTTTGATAAGTAAAAAGAAAATTTCAGAATCAACATTTACTTTGTAAATCATCACAAACCACAAACATAAAATGATCTTACAAAAAGTTTGACAGTATACTTCTTGTTGCTACCCTGGAGACACAATCAGCTGGATCTTTTGTATCAAGTTTTTAAAATACTTTTACTCTTGCCCAAATTCAATGTCTGCTATAACGATAATTGTGGGAGTGCTGCAATTTAAGTGGGAGTCTGTAGCATCATTCAGAAGATATTGATAAAATCTATTTCCTTTGCAAGTGACAGTTTCAGTGAACACTGCTGGGTACAGATGTCTCTAGAGCTGAGCCAACTGATTTAATACAGACATTCTGGGAAATTAAGTATTTCTGATTAGACCAACCAGAATGCAAAAATGCATTGAAGTTTCTATGATATGTAATGTGCTAATTCAAATAATGCCACCATATACCGTATCTTCTCACTCAAACATTATACTAGCTTGCGCACCATAATGGGTGTCCACATACCATATATGAAATCTATTCAAGTTTCCTCCCTTGAGATGTGTTAAAAAGGTTTTCACATTTTGATGTCCAGAGACATCAGATGACCTTTGACTTCAGCAAAAAACAATAGGGACCATCTTCTAACCATAATGAATTGACATACTTAATATGAAATCTATTCAAGTTTTCTACCTTGAGATATTGTGTCAACACAGTTTTTGGACTTTGACCCATGAAGACCTCAGATGACCTTTGACCACCACTCAAAAACAATACATCTTCTCCTCCTAATGCCTCCAAATACCAAATATTAAATCTGTTCAAGTTTCCTTTCTCAAGATATTGTATTAACAAGGTTTTCTTATTTTGACCCCTGGTGACCCTAGATGACCTTTGACTTCCACCAAAAATGACTGCGACCATCTTTTATTCATAAGACATCCACACACTACATATGAAATCTATTCAAGTTTGCTATCTCAAGATATTGTGTTAAAAAGGTTTCAGAGTTTGACCCCTGATGAATTTTGAACTATGCCAAATTCACAGGGACCAACTCCTGACCATAATGCATTCACATACCAAATATGCCAGCTCTGCGTGAGTGCTGAAAGACGTGTGAGGCTTGAGCTCTCTTGAGTGACTCGTACCTGCTAAGGCATTGTTTACAGGTGCACCCATACATGTATACATACACCCCATCATGAATGCACTGGTTTCTTTAATCATCGAAACCAAAAAGTCAAGTGTACCAGTGTGGCTGTGAACACATGAGTGCGAGTATACCTGCCTATCAGGAAATTATCACAGCTCTTCATTGAATCTACCAATGCAAAAAAGGCTAGAGGGATACTTCACCTTGGACCTTTTACATGATGCATAGCACACAAACATTTCAAAATTTGTCTGTTTAAATTATATTTCAACTGAGAGCTCCAGAGAAAAAGTAAAGAACCATAAAGCTCTGGCAGCAAACCTTAAGAATTGCAATGCTTTTCCAATTATCTGACAAAAAGCCTGCATTAATATCACACTGACATTTTTCCAGGCTAAGATGTACAGTGAGTACTTATTACAAAGGTTGCCTAGCAAATTAAACTTTGCTTCTCTTGTACGTGCAAAATTTATGTGGAAGCCTTTCATAAAAAGTTCTTGTAACCTCAAATATTACTTCCCCAACTCTGGTTACTTCTACTTCAAAGGTTAAAGTCTTCATGCTAATATCTAACAATCAATTTACAACTACCGACCAAAGCACAACTCTGCCAGATCAATCGAGACTGACCAATATGAACTTGTTGCTATGGCAACATGAACTGTCAGAAATCATCATGGCACACAGTTCCACACACAGTAGAAGATATACCACCACATTTAATATTACCATTTCCCTTGCAGTTGAAGTTTCATACCATCATACAAAATAACAACTGGCAATTGCAGTCACCTCCAGGGTGAATTTTTATACCGGGATGTACATGTTCATATGATTAGTGGTTAATTTAAACGAAGACACCCATCAATTTCACTAAAAGTTCTCAACTGAGGGTCTACTTTTGATTGACATCAAAGTAAGGAAAACTCAAAGAAGCAAAACAGCTCACATTTCACAGCACTTAGAACAATATGTGACTGCTTAATGAAGAGACAAGTTTTGAGGAGTACAAGTTGAAATTTGTCAAATAAATTTACAATAATTTTGGGGGTTTATAAATTGAAAAATACCACCAAGGTGTACACATGATGCATTGAATCTTTCTGTTGTGAAGCAGCTTTAAAAATACTTTGAAATAAATTATGAAACTAAAACTCCAAGTGATGAGTTTTGAAGTAAAATAAGGCTGTCAGTTTCATATCCTTAAAACTACTCAGAGTTAAAGATAAAATCAAAACGACCTAGAAAAATTGAAAGGTACACAGGTCGTTTAATATTTAACTTAAACATACTCTTGCTTCCTCTGGCAAGTGGATGAATTTTATGATTCCCCAAATGAAACAAGGAAACACTGTCAAATAGAAAGATCAAAACCACAACAGACAAACACCTGAATGCCAGACATATATTAATCTGTTGACATGTGTGGAAAAAGTCAGCAATTTGGGAAGCTACTTGTCAGCCAATGTTGGACCCCGTCATTTTTTGAGGGTTAGTTAGTTAGATAGAGTTTTACGGCCCACTTTCCAACCTGTTGGTTCAAGTCCAGCTGGTCATTTTTGGAGGGAAATTTGGGCAGTTGAGGGAAATTTGATTTGTTTACCAGGAAATTACTGTTCCATCCAGTCCAGTATATGGGATCAATACTATGTGAAAATGATGAATATCTTACTCCATACGATGTTGCTATAAAATAATTTACGATAATCTCAAAACCATTCTCCAGAAGTAGTTTCTTTGAAAAAATAGAACTGCAAACAGTTTGCATCTAAAAATCTTTCATTTTAAGCCCTATCAACCCAGTGCACAAACCATGTAAATTAGAAAAATTTCATATGAAGACTTGTGACCTACAGAATGTATTTCACAATTCCTTCTAAAACTTGTAAAGTAAGAATGTATTCAAAAACATTAAACCCAACTGCACCATTTCAAGCCCATATTTGACAGTCAACTTTCCCAGAATTTGGTTATAAGGCAGTTTCTTCGGGTTTTCAACTAAAATTTGATATCAGTAGTGTGGTACTTTATACTTTTTAAATAACTTACATTCAGATCAAAATTATTCATTCATGAAACCATTCTACCTGGTCAAAGAGAAATAAGCATTAAACTTATCATGAACCTATTTAAGGTAACTCCAAAAATTCAATTAAAAAACTCAGGCTTGTCATTTGCAACATTGTTCCACAAAATCTCACCTGGGACTTCATTAATGCTACTATAAGGTTGCTTACTACTGTTATGCGTGTATAATGGTTTCATAACTGAAACAGGTGGATTTTTAGAGGAAGTTACACATTCATCAAAGTTCATTGCATATTTTAATATACATGAAATCAAAGCACACCAGTAAACGAAGTTCCAATTCCCTGCAGCGTTGAAAGAAAACAATTATCCCAGAATGCTACATGCAGTCCCTCTGATTGCTCTCACTTAGCAACATTGTTAACTTCTGATCAAATACAGACTATTCCAGAAAGACCAAAATGTAAGTCAAAGCCAAAATGCTTTCTTGCTCCTGTGACAAACATGTTCAATAAATGCCTTATTCTCCACCACTCCCAAAATTTTCAAGATGATTGTTTTGTTAGTAGTATGGACGTCTAGGATTGTTCTGAAAAGAAACAGGAAAAATTAAAATGTGAACTGAAACTAGGTACAATTTTGCTTTGTTTCAGTGCCATGTTTATCATATATACAATTCATCTTTGTAATATGGGTGCACTTTTTACTTAACCCACAAATAACCATCCCCCCCCCCCCCAAAAAAAAAAAGTTTCATTAAATTGGGACAGTAACCAACTTGAATTGTTTGAAATATTTTGTATTCTTTTACAAAAGTATATGTACCCAATCTACAATTTACCACATGCTTTTTGTTCATTACAAATAGCTTCCAGGTCCCTTCCCCCCCCCCCCACCAATGATTCGAAAAGGGTTTCAACTCTAAAAATAAATAACAGTAGTGCTTATGTATTAAATGGCAATGGTGAGTTGACTGTCTTTTAACCATCTCCAACATTCTGGGAAATTTACACAAAATGGACCATCTCTCATGATAGAGATTCCCAAAATGGATGTTCACATCTGGTGCTACAAAGTATAACTATTCAGAGGACTGTTTGCTTGAATTATAGTCATAAAATCTCCTCATTTTTGTCACTTAAAAAAATTTAAAAAAAAAAACAAATTCACAGTTCTTTTTTTAAATACTGCTAACCATAAAATTACTCTTACTTTCTTGGTGATCCCATGTGCATTAATTGAAACCAAATGCATAATATTACTCTAGAATTTTAGTCTTTTGTTTTCCTTTTTTGAATCAAAATTAAACATTTTTTTTCACATGGAAGACTTTAGAGCAAAGGGGAGGATGCAAGTCTCAAATATGCACAATCCCCCAAACTTGCCTAGATTGAAACACAATACTTACATCCTATTTACATATGTGTTTACCTAATTGCCTGCAATTTCATAGGCAAAGACTTCAAAGCATAGAGGGTACCCCTGTCCTAGCCCAGAGGACTCCTTTCTTGAACTCATCATACTCTCTTTGCCTTCTTTATGTTCAAAACATTTTCAGTTCCTTATGGATTATTTCCAAGGATTTCATGCAGCTTTCCTGGTTCAGGCCACAAGGATCTTTCATCCAAGTTCTTTGTCTATCCCTCAGCATGGTGTTCATCTCAAGCAGTTCAGCTGAGTATACATATGTAAATAGGAGGTGAGGGAAAGAATGAAGTAGAATCCCAGATCTGGAATACTGTCTATAACAGTAAAGTAGGAACTTTTACAGGGACGGTCAACAGATAATACTCACCAGTGGGTTGGGTCTAAAACGGTAGGCCAGCATCATGCGCTTCCTGTATGATTGGAACTCATCATCTGCATCCTCCTTGGTTAGTTCTGCTGGACGATCGATTCCAAGACCCACCCCTTCCACATTCCTTGTACCCCTGATTAAATGTGAAAAAAAAAAAAAACAGAAAGAGAAGAATTAACATATCAAGATACTAGAACATTAGGGTTGGGCAGTACCACAAAATATTGGTACTGCCAAGTACACAGAACCGGTATTGTGGTTCTCAACTCACACAGGAAAGTAGGGCAGGAAGGAGCCAAAGTAGCGCACGGCCTCGCAACCAAGTAATCCTGTCATTATAAAACAAATGGGTGCACAACCTCACATAAAATGCTGAAAATGTATAACTAGCTAGAAGGTGTCTATTCCTACACAGAAACACATTCATGCATTGGCTTACAGAGTATGTACAGCATTCAAAATGTTGTTTTCACGATTCTGGAAAAAGTTGTGGTGTTTTACATACACCAGATGAAATAGCTATTCATGTACATGGTAACATGTTGCTGTGTCATATATGGTAAGATGTTGATTGTGCCTGCTTTTTAGGCATTCATACTTTAGTTTGCTACCAAAGGGAATGTCACTGCCATGAACCTTTAGTTGTACATAGGACCGAGTCAGTCTGTGTACTTACTAGACTACCTTGTCACAGCGAGAACAGTCAACACATACTGTGCACATGTACATGTGAATGAAGCAGTTAAAGGTTGATTGTAGACTAAGGCATGGTGGAACTGCGAAGCTTCCCAAAATTGAAAAGGTCCTTTGGAAGTTGTAACTAAAGCATGATTTTTTAAAATGGGAACCTAGGTTTATGATTTTATGAGGCACAAAACAGTCATATGGAGCAGTACCAGTATTCATGTTAGTACAAGTATACTGCCAAACCCTACAGATCATCACCACAGCATTACAAAATTAGACCATTGACAATAGTAAATGATATTGGTAGGCTATGGGTTTAAGGATCAGTTAGTAAGTTTGAGGTTTACTGCCCAGTTTCTAACCAATCGGTTCAAGTTGAGCCGGCTACAGCCTTTTCCAGTTGTTGCTCACTGGCTTGTTTTCCCTACTCCATTGCTTATGCTGAGCACCAAGCACAATAGCAGTAGGTTCCATTTTAGAAGTCTTTGGTATGAACCAACCAGGACTGGAACATCCAAACTCCCAACTGCAAGCAGGATGCTCTAACCACTTGACCATGCAGTCTGTCTATGGGTTTATTAAAGGGGTAGTCCTTCCCCATCCTCTTTTTTCTTTTGTTTACAGTCCTAACTTTGGTAAATGTATATTTTCCTCTTTCTAGGGTTGACCATAACCCATAACCCTAATCCATAACCAAAACCAAAGCCTATCACCATTAACATTAAGACATCAACTAGGCTTCTGCTAGTTCCTTCCCACAAATGTCCCCCCTTTGAGCTCAGGGTTGCAGAACATGCCAACATTATTTCCTGCCTGTCCTAGGAGGGTGCCAAAGGGAATGACTTGCACTGTATGTCAACTTTGTTTGAAACCAAACCTTAACTTGAACCACATCTGAAACTGTATTTAAACGTTATCTTTTTACTTAATTGATGCTACGTAACACCATGTTGGTAGGTCATTAAATATCACCTAACTAATCTTCCCAAAACTGGTCAAACACCAAACATGAAATGTCACATACAACAAAGACTGACCAAATATTCCTCTTGTAACATGCAATGAGAAGGACAATGTCTCTGTGTAGAAATGGAGGTATTAAACCATTTTCTGGCAGGTTTTGCATGTACCACAGAACAGAAAAATCATTGTTGATTCAGTCTTGGCTAGACACAAAGTTAAATGTTATCCTGTTTCCTTAGCCAGTATCTTCCATAATGTTTTAGAACATTACTGCAGATTCTCGATTGCCAGAGAGGTTTTTGGATCAATTCAATAAATTTCATTCCAAAATTAGTGTCACATAATTTAAAGGACCACTCAAGAAGGGTACCATGCAATACTAACAAAATTTGGGGTGACTGAGTTTTTCCTATAATGACAACAGTTCTGAAATATCAAGGCTGGCATTAAACCATTTTTACATTAAATTTTGACATCAATAAGAAACGGACAGACAGCATCAGTTTGAATTTACCTGCTAACTGGAGCAGTGATACCCTGTTTCTCAGCTCCCAATCCTTCTCCTTCACTCCAGCCTAGTTTCTGTAACATCTGGTAACCTAATGGATACGAACAGTACAATACAATTAAAGATGAAAGAAATAAAGAATTTATAAAGCAAAAAAGACAAGCAATGGTAATGATGTCACAAACTGGTGTCACTAAACAAGTACATATATTTGACTTTGTACCTCTAAGTCAACACTTACGTGAATGCATTTTTCAAGCTCAAGAGCAAAAACTTTCACTCACTTTTAACCCACATCATGATGAGAAAATTCTGCCAAGCAAACTCATTCTCCAAATATGTAATTACAATTCTTTCACTATCCAAGGTTTATTATTGCACTCCAGCAGCATACCTCACAATTTGTTTCAGAATGTTGGTTTATTACAGAGCACTTAAGTTTGAACACTGCAACACCCCTCTTTAAAGTACCAACGGTGCCTTTTCATTCAACTGATTGACATAACTGATGAGGAAACAGCCTATAGATACTTCCAAGTGTCATCTCTTGTAAATCTAGTCTGTCTACTAAAGTGCTGTAACAATTCAAGACACTGACTCAGACTTTACTCAACTCAGGTTGTAAGATTTGACTTGACTTGGTCATCAGTCAAAGTGACTTAAATACAGATTTGAGTAAAGAACCTAAATGACTAAAGTTGAGTTGCCACCTAATTGACTTGGCTCTGAATCAAGCATAACATGATGAGTCAATTTTAAGACTCCAGTCCAACTGAAGACTTGAGTGGGGGAAAATAAATTGAATCCTGTGCTGTGATTTAAGTCCTATGATGTCAATATATATATATTATGTAATTCTGGATTGTGCATAAACCTTATTACTCAATAGATGCAGCTGCAACAAAAGCACTTAAAAGAAATTGATGTGTATACAAATAAGATGATGAATTCTACCAGTCCACCTCACATCTCCATAGGACATTCCTTACCCGAGTTATAAAATTGAAATTGAAATTTATTCAAAATATAAGTCCAATGGGCAATAACTTGTGACTTTCTTGTTTTACAACTCACATCACCTGTTTTGTTTCCTGTCAAAATTAAAAATGTTTTAATGTCCTTAAATATAGCTCAGGGTGGGTTTAATGCATTAATATAAATTTGACTTTTTTGACTAGAGGTACACTCATGCAATTTTCAAGCTCAAGAATTTCCTATCACTTTTTAAAGGGATGCCGTGAGATTGCAAAAAGGAAAATATATTAAAAATTTAAGTTTAAAATTTAAGTCACTTGTCTGAGACGACCATTTGAACAATAAATGAGAAAAACTTAGGTCTATGCTGAAAAATCCGGCATCAGCCTTAAAATTCTTGTGGAAATAACGTCTAAACTTGAGGAATTAGAAAATGTGCTCCAGAAAACATTTTTCAAACTCTCATGGGCCATCTGTTGAACAGACCAATCAGAACGAAGGTGTAAACAGCTGATCGAGTTGGCACAACGAACACAAGTGAACAAGACAAGCGTTAGTGTGTGTCCTTTATACCACAACTCCCTGAATGTACCCACTGCCGTCATACTTTCTCACAATGACTGTGCAATGAGAGTTCACGTAAATGACATAGTAAGAGAATCAGGGGTTTGTGGCTACACGAAGGCTAGAAGAGTGTTAGCAGTAAGTACCAAAGAGTGGAAGACAGTGACATTTTCAGTAGTAAAGGAAAGTAATTTTGCGAGTACACAAGTAAGTTAGTGTTATTGAGCGCCTGATGCACAGTGAGGATAGCCAAGTCTGAGTGGTATGGAATGTTTTTAACCATGTGGCACCTTGATACTATTGCATATTCAACACCAGGTTAGTTATTTAACGGTCTATAATGAGGGCTGTTTTTGAAAAAGGGCCTTCAAAAATTTACCGATTTAAGCTGTTTGGGTTAGTTCCAGACATTATAACTATCAGTTTTCAGTTTTGATTTGTATTCTTCAATACATGGATGCACTCGCTGCAATTTCATGGATAAAGAGAAACATAGGATGAAGTATAATTTAATGTTTTTCCTTTTTGTAAACTCACAACATCGCTTTAACATACATCATAACCATAAAAGTCTGCCTTCTCACAGACAATATTCAGATATACTCTGTTATTTTTATGTACACAATCACATTTCATACACAATTAGGGTTATGTTACCTATGCACACTTGCCAACATTGTCATCTCAGAAAACGGAACATATGTAGCAGATGATCCACTGTTCACAGCAAGCGCACACATGCTTAACCTCAATGGGTGGGGTCCAGGGAGTGAAACACCTCTTTTTCTCTCTAAATGTTCACAATTTATGTGGAAATCCCTTAGTTGTATGCAAAGAATGACTTCATTTTGTTGCTTCACAATTTTACTGATCATTTGTACTATAAGTAGATTTCTAATTCTAAAAGTCAGAAAACGGAACATTCTGATTTTTACGGGTTTTAAAGCTCAGAAAACGGAACGGTTCCGCTTAAAACGGAACGGTTGGCAAGTATGCCTATGCCAGACACATACCTTACAGTCTGTTTAAGAATGTTGAGCATTTAAGTTTGAACCCTGCAACCCAGGACTTTTTTAAGTGCTAATGTTTTCTCCGGGTTGAAATATGTTGACTGACAAGAAAGCAGCCAACAGTTAGTATAGTTAGTTAGATGGAGTTTTACAGCACAGTTTCCAACCAAGTCAAGTGGGCCACAGCTTTTTTTACAATTGTGGCTCACTGGCTTGTTTTCCCAAAGATGCTTCCAGGTGTCACATGGTGTAAAGTTACTTCTATTGACTGGCATTGCTTGTATGCCCCATAGCATTTTGTATCCAGACCATTGAGCTACAAGAAAACTAGACAACATTCTTGATATCCCTCAAAGATGTACACAGTCCTTCAACCGTGGAAGAAGAAGAAACAGGTTTATTTATCTGTAAAAATTTTGACAATTTTAGGCCCATTTTAATGCTCAAATAGGCTTTTTATAGGTAAAATATATCATCATCTCAATATGAGTACCCATGGTTTGCAGTGGCAACTCTGAACACTTTGTAAGACCAATCTGAGACTATGAAGCTAGAAATCATAATTACTTTTCCACCTGCAATTTTTCTTTACCTATTCATGGCTTCACAATCAAAACACAATGATGTTTGAAGGTTCTATAGGATCCTTCCAACAAATATAGGCCCCAATTTTCAATAAAGGATTCTTAAAGGTTTTACAGAAATTATTACTTGAAAGACTGTATACCTGACTGTTAATGACCTAAAGCAGATAAAGTATTTTTTTTGGGAAGGCTGGGCTTATATATACCTCACATATTTATGTATACACATTACATAGTTAGAGACCAATTGGCCAACTGTAATGACCAGCTGCAAAGGGCCATCAAGCTAGAGGATACTACTTGGAAGCCATTTTCCCTCAAGTTCCCCTTCACTTTTTATTTTAAAACAAAATGGAATCAATACAGGCCCTTCTTTAAGTTATCATGAATTTCAGATACACTACAACAACAACTTCATGGTTATGTTTGTTTTCCAACGAATTCATGATCACTTTACACTGTACTTTTGTCTTCGATACCTTGGACCTCAAACACACCTTCATGCTGTTTTTATGACTCAGGGATGCCAGCAGGGTATGCCTCCAGGGCCTGAAAAATTAATGAACCACTGTCCTAGGGGAGGGGTCTAAGAGGAGGGGGATACTAGAGGGATGAGAAAATTTTGCATATTTGGGGGTCCTCAGATCCAATTTTACATATTCAAGAAGATTAACATCCAAATTTTTGGCAGATTTTACTGGAAGGGAGCAAGTTTATGTTTAACAATTTCCTTTAACGCCTAGGCCTAAACATGCAGAGAACCATATGTACCATGAGTCAAGTTCAGTTTTTCTCAAGCCCAAATTTCTTTCTTCCACTCCTGTACATTTTCTCTCAGTCCTTGAACAGGACTCTAGGCCTACCCTTTGTCCACTTCGTTTAACTCTGCACTAAGTCATAGAGTACTACAGTAAAGCGTAACTTTAGTACACAGTCCAGGCCTGTACTAATTTTGTCTAGCCTATACTGCCTGAACCCATTGACATAACTTCATCATTTACACTTAGATATAGCTCTGCTTTACAACAGAAAAAGTCACAATGCTTAAAAACAATAAAATGCAGGACTTTTTCAAAATCTCATTACCAAATTGTAAATTCTATGAAAGTTAAAACTACATACATGCATTGCACTTGTAAAAAGTAATAGAACTTTTCCTTACTTTACTTCACCAAGGTATGGAACTCTAGTCATAGGCACAATATAACAGAATTTTTAAAGAAACCTCACCAATATTATCAGCTTGCAATTTAAACTGTTTGTAGTCTGAGTAATCAGGTGTGCGGCCTTCTTTCAATGCTTGCAAAGTCTCCATGAACTTTTCAAGTTCTTCTGGGGGCAGGAAATCTCCAATGAAATGCTTCCCTTTACCCATTTTTGTCAATGCATCAGCTTTTTCTGTAAGGAAAAACATACAAGATAAAATTAAAATTAAAACTTTTACAAGTGGAGGGACTGTTAAAAAATCCTCCATAACACTCTGTTAAGCAAAGAGCACTTTCGTGGTGAAGAAGGTCTGAAGGAGGGAGGGTGGAAAGTTCCCAAGGCATTCTCTAACCTGCCCAATGTTTTGATGCCTTGTACTGCCTGTTCAGCTACTTTGTAAACAATGACATTTTCTGACATTAATTACACAAGGCTGAAAGGTTTAATTCTGTGCTTTTATGAACCTTAATATGTCATGCCACAAGATCCCCTTGTGTCAGAACCACTATCATTTTACATTTTTACACATAGTAAAATTTTCTACAAAGCAGCAAATTTCACTTGCTCAGTTAAACTTCTCTAGTTAAAGTTTACTTTAAGCCTCACTTTCAATTGGAGGACAAAGGCTCCTCCAAACTCTGTGGTTATGGAGATATTTGAGTCCTGATACTTAACTCCTATTTACAATTACACAACCCTACTTAGTGGCAGTACGTATTCATCAAGTCAGCAGTTCGATGGGTTGGACATAGGAAAAGTCCCAAGCATGTCCCCTGATTCTTTATCTTGGCCCAGGATTAAAGCAGGAAAGTATGACTGTGTAATATAAAACAAAATGTAAGGATGAAGCGACGCACCCTCAATACAAGACTAGGAAAGCCTGCTTTGTGGTTAAGTTGCTCCATGGAAAATCCCTACGTTACAAGATAAGTTACCTGCTATGCACCAGGCACACAATGATCTCCACAAGAGTGATACAACTGTTTGAATTTCTTCCAGTCACAGTTTAGCAACCAATTGGTAACAGATGTAACATAGAGATATGGTGATAATCCTAATATTATTTGGGGTGGTGCAACAGCTCCTTTAATTTCTTACCTACAGTCTCCTCCATCTCCTTCTTCCTCAACTTATGTTCCCAGGTTCCACCTTCAGTGTCTTCATCACTGTCATATTCATATTTGTGTTTGGGGATTTTCCCTCCTTTTGTGATGTCATTTCCTTCTTGTTTCTGTGACTTCACTATCATGTTGTAAAGTAGTTGCATCTACAATGGAAGAACACTTCATAAGGTACAATATTACAACTAATACTTGAAAGTTGAATGATGATGGTTTGTGCATTCATATAGGATAACCCATGATTGAAAGGGTTCATGCAAGTATTGGGTGCAGTCAAAGTGATCTGGCAAAAGCATTTATCCCTGAAAGTGTGTTATCCTGTTCTTATGCACAGGTCCAGAATTGTTCATCCATATACAATATTACTTTGATTTAAAAAGATGGGAAAAAAGTAAAATTTTGTTTGCGAGTAACCATATTAAAACAGCACAAACACTTAGTAAAATAAGGTAGTCCAAGGTAAGCACATGTAGTCATTTATGAGAGTATATCCCAAGATAACTGTCAGTCACCTGAACACAATGGACCAACAAAAATTGAAAATTGTCACTGAATATGAATGAATAAAACTTAAACCTATCTTGGTGATATTTTGTTAAGGATACCAAGCTAAACTGATACCACTCCAAAACTTTTACCAAAACGAACAAGTGATGCATGTTTGGTTCACACATATATTTTGGTGCTATCAACATTGACATAAAAACATTAAGAAATCAATTTTACTATTCAAACTGCAAGTGAATTGAAGTAAAATTATCCATCCAGATATTTTGAAAACATTCTTCTACTGTAGTAGTCATACAACAATACTGCAATGAAAACACCACTTCAAAATACCAAAGGACATTTCAAAATTAAACAAACCCCCACAAACTTTCTGCAAACTCTAAATTGTTTATCTTCAAAACTTCGTTTTAACCTACTACAAAATAAATTTAACCTATGCTAACATAAGTCTGAACAGAGACTTGCTTCACACCAACATGGGTAAAAACAACAGGCTAAAGTCATCTCCAGAGATTTGTGATCATGATGCAAGTAAGCAAGACTACACAATTTTATCAAAAACACTTTGAATATGTGACATATGCCTGTTTGTGGAAAGCTCAAGCACATTTTCAAAAATTCATTATTTAATAGCCTCTTACAAAATATAGCTTATATCACCACTTCTTACCAGTCTGCAACTCCTGTTAATCTACAGAGCAGCAGTAGGTGTAACATTAGACACCAGTACAAACTGAAGTGATATGAATGTATAAACTTTACTGTGACATTTTGTAGAGCAATGTTAAACTAAAAATATAGCTAGCTAGCTAGAACTTAGTTTCTGTAACTTGTATGCTCAACCTCATCTCCAGATATCTTTCTAAATGCCTTGAACAACAACTGCTTGTAAAAAAGCTGATATCATTCTGAAAATTACAGCAACGAAAAGCTGGTATACATTATTAGAAGGCATTCAAAATTTGCAGTTCAGAATGTTTGTCTGTAATAGCATTGCCAGCTCAAGATGTTGTTACATCACAATGGAGGCTGTAGAGTGCTAGGGAGAATTAACCCTTTACCGTTGTGCTCCGATCGGGGCATATTTGCGCGGATCAGGAGTGGGCGGAAAAGCGGACGTAGCCCGCCCCGCATCGGCTTCCGTAGGCCATTGACCCTGTGACCTTAAACTATTGTCTCTCTCGCTGTTGTGGCCGAATTTTCGGGTAGCTACTCGCAGTTTCGAGCTCCGCGTGAAACAGTAAAGATGTGTGACAGCCGAGCTCTCCGCATGGGGCCAAAAGGACCCAAACAACGGTAAAGGGTTAAAACTTCATATCCTATACTAGTCCTTAAAAATCAACTTCTTTAAGGTTTTTAACCCATAGCTTTGAAAGTATTTATGCATGGGGTATCTGCCTTGGTCAACTCAACCTCTGTGACAATGCCATCATTGGTCTTAATTCATATTTTACACTCGTCCCTCTAATTCATCACAGTGATGTCCACATACACACACACATACAAATATGAAAAAAAATTACAGATCCTTTCTAATGCTTCCACACATGCATGGAATTTTATCTGAGACAGAGTTGGCTAGTGTCTCAAAGTTGCCAATGTGTATGTATTTCCGATTTATTTTCGATTTCAAATTTATTTTGCATGTGATTTGTCACAAAAATTTTACAATAATATCAAAACACAGTCAAACATAAAAAATATGGTGAGCACTACAAAAACAGAGAAGACCTTTAACAAAGCCAGTGACCTACTGGAACCTATTATGAAACAGGTACTACATATAGCAGTTCCTATGGTAGCTGGAGCTACACTGCTACAGAACAAGTCCAAAGTTTGTGTGGTTCACTAAGTTGTTTTCCCTCCTTCGTTGCTTATTTGAAGCAGCATGCACAATGTTATTTAAGAGTGCAATGACCTACATTTCTTAAATCAAAGTGAACTTCCTTGTGATCAAAACCAATAAAACATTGATAGGAATACTCACCTCTTGTTGTTCTTTAAGCTGCTTCATTTGGTCTGCACTTAGTTCTGTGGTACCAATCATACCAACGGGATTCACGCTTCCTACAGCAGGCATGTGTGCTGATGAAGAGGCTGGACCATCCTCCCATCTTCGCTTTCTTGTTACAGTGTCCCTAGCCCCTGACCTACTGGATGTTCCAGCTGATTGATTTCAAACAAAAGATTATGCATACACAAAATAAATGCAAATGATTTAAAAATAATTTATACTTACATTTTACCTGGGCTCTATGTAACAGGGTTTCGTCTACACTAGATTTAAATCTGATACAGATACCATTTATCTTAGGCTACCACTGATTCTAGAACATTTACAATACAAAATTTGATCACCTGTGTGGGGTCTGATCCTCCCCTCTCACCAGGATCAAAATCAAGAGTCAGATCCAGATCTGATTTGCATTTACACCACAGATTTGATCTTTAAAGTAGATCTGACCCTACAGAGGCAATTAGACCCGAATCTAGTGTAAATGCACCAAAAAATAAGAAGAAAATTCTGTCCATGTCATCTAGACCTTGCAGCAATAGCTCAAGATACCTCATTTTAAGACAGTTATTTGTTAAGAGATATACTTATATTTCAGAAATCAAAATTTTCTCAATATCCCCAGATTCCCCAAATAACTTTCTATGAAACAACATCATAAATAAAGAAATACAATATCACTATAGGGGCTCTCAGCATGTAGTAAAATTACTAAATATTTTATGGCATAATTTGACAATCATTTAGCAGTACTCATGATTATTAGATAAGTAATGAGTAATAAGATAAGTTTTTAAACAGTAATGTTGAGAATTGCTATTAGGGTAATGTTGTGCATGTACAGTAAATGTGAATTACAATTCTTCCAAACTCCCTACAACAGTGCTGGCACACATTGAGTAGCTTGAAGAAAAAGTAATAATTATATGCTTAGGCTATTACAACTGTTAAATGCTTGTATGTAAATACTTGTATATACTGTAATCAAAACATGTCTCATTAACACTATGAACAAGTAATTCCCCCTCACACAGTAAACCATGAGTCAAAACAAAATGGTTTCGCAACAAAACATGCATACGAAATAGGGGCAAGTAGTATGCATTCTGTATGATACATTTTGTACAAAGTACGAATGTGCATGGTTGTCGTAGCGTTAACTGGATTAGACTAGTCACTATTGCCTGCGACAACTCATGCAAAGTCAACAAGCATAGCTATTGTACTCATGGTCTGGGGTGCCGTTTGAGCTGACAACACAGACCATGGATGCTCTGCTTAAGCTAATTGGATACTTGTACATGTAGCATACAATTTGCCCAGACTTAGTTCATTGTACAGCCCAGTACCGTATATTTCTGTTGTAAAATTTCATACTTCCAGCCGTTGTCTCTATGTTGTGAGCCAGTGGCATAGCAACAGTCAAGTACAGTGTGATTTTCACAACTCTTCTTTCATGAAATTCTGAATTTTCTCCAATAAAAGCTTCATACTAGTTACCATTTCTTTCTAAAAAGCAAAAATTTTCCCCTTGCTTTGCACGCTGCAAATCGCAACTCCTCAGCAGTAGGGCTTGCTCATAAATCAGTGTAGTAAACTTTTCTGATCTCTGAAAATGACAATGTTGGAAATTTTTCCTATGTGACACCAGATCATCAAGTGACAACTTGATGATCTGCAATTACAATGCTATTTTCATAAATTTTTCAGATATCTTTCATTAAATTCCAAATTTTCTCCAATATAAGCTCTTGACTTTTAAAATGTAGTTGGAGAGCCTCAATTCATATGCCTTACATAACATTATATAGCAACAAAAATCTTTGGTCACCATGCAATGTCAGACTTGCCCATAGGAAATGCAAATTCTTCAATAATCCCTTAAATTCTATTACAGGAAACCCAGAATCCAAACTTTTCTGCAGCATAAGCTCCATATTTTCAAATATTTTGTTAAAAAGGGCAAAAATTTTTGCCCACTTCACAACCCACAGATTGAATACCTCATACAGTGGTGTTCAAACTTGTCCAGCAACGCCACTGTTTTGAATATGAGTAAGATGGGAAATACTGACAAGAGAAGCAGTGATTCAAACATGATCAAGTGAAAAAAAGAAAAAGGTTTTAATCGACAGAAAATCAGCAATCGAGACAGAGAAATTTGCAGTTATTCAAATAGACAAAAAACAAGAATGAATTTGAGATTAATCACGAGAAGCTTTTTGTTAAACATTTCAGCCACTTGCAATCCTTTAGGGATTTAAGTGATTGCCTTTCTTGTATACCTCATCAACTACTATGTCAACTTTAAGAGGGAGCCTTTATGAGCAAGTAACTGCCAGAGTGTTCCCCACCTGTCATAAGAGGCAGCTGAAGGGGAGGACTTTTATCATATTTGAACGGTATTAGAAACAGAACTTAAACTGTATCTGAAACTTAATTTTAACTTAACTTCCTTATCCACCTGACACTATGTAACACAATCATAATGGTGAACTATTAAATCCCGTCTAAGTCAATGCCTGTCAATGATGTCAACTCTTGACCTAAAGTTTACAATTTTTTCCTTGGTTTCTTTCCATTTCATGGAGTTCCATCCACCCATCATGGAAGTTCAAGAACCACAAACGGGGATTCTGTACTATCTGAGCAATCCATATTCATGACTTAACCATGATCAAATAAAGAATTCCATGAATTTCCTCTGAAATTTTTCAAAAAAAAAAAAAAAAACATAAAATTTATTGCAAATGATTATGAGTGAGATGAAAAAAATGTCAATTTTGCAAAAATTTCAATGATTTTCCCAGGACCTCACACAACTTCTGTGAATTTCAAGAACTTTTCAGGTCTTTTTCCAGGTTTTTTCATGAGCATAGGACCCCTATACCCACCATTGTGGGTAGTCTACTAAGGAAATATTGATTCAAACGCAATTTCAAGATTTAGAACGACTCCTTACCAGCATTCAGGGAGGCTGTTGGGCCGGCAACTGATGGTTTGAACAAAGCTAACTTGAAGACAGCAATCTTGGTAGAGTAGTACTGATAGCCAGGGCTGCGCTTGTCAAACAGGAACCTAACAAATTGGGAAAACAAAATATTGATACAGAATGACCACTTCTCAATATTTACTAGATGTTCGTTGCTAGGATACTTCAGATACTAACTCTATTTGCTATCTTTTGCATTGACATAACCTCAAGTTGCCAAACATCCTGAAGGACATAATACTGGGGAATAAAACCTTGAATTCTGAATGTTTATTCTGGAGAAATTTTTATAGAGTCTTGAACTTTTGATCTTACACGTAATGTAGTGCATTTATGCCCAACACACATTCATGTAGAAATTGGCTAAACACATGAACAGAGTGTCTTTATGGCTGATTAAGAAAATTTTTTATTAAAAATGCTGTTAAGATATAGTGTAAGTTTCATGATCATCACTATTTAATTTGACACTTTTAAGGGACCACCTTATGGTTTTATGTAGTAGAATCTCATGTAAACTGCATTATACTCTAACCAACAAATTTCATGGTTTTGAAAAGATTATAAAACAATTGTGCCAATTTGATATTCTTGTAAAAATAGCATGAAGTTTAACTTCAACAGACAATTTCCCTTTATAAAGTTAAGTCAGTTTCTGAGGGTATTTCTGTGCAACTGTTTATAAACACAATAAATACATGTATGTACAAAATCTAGGGATGGATGTAGCATCTTCCCTCTTCTGGATTTACCAGACCTGGATAAATTTACAGACTTTCTCCAGACCAAAAATTCAAGAACACATGACAACTACTTACCGATAGTTGGGGTTATCTTTGTGGGTCTTCTTCGCTGCCTCTTCCACAGTTTTCCCATTCTCAGCCACCACCTTGGCCAGTCTGTCAATCGTATCCCTCAGAGTAGTGTCCTCTGGCGGTAAGACTTTAAGAACCCTATGAGTATCGGTGTTCAGTACATCAGCAAATACAATTTTCTTTGTTTTTAATTATTATGTTAATTCAAAACCAAAGTAACTATTTGTTCATGCTAGGTTTGCAATGCTCCACTTAAAATTACAGACTTGGTACAGGGCCTGTCAAGCAACATATTGCATTATTTAAATTATGGTTTAACAACATAATATTTTGCCTAAGGAAATCCTACAAATAAAAGAAAAATGCCAAGGGTACAATTCAAACTACACACTCTGTTGGAAACTAATTTTTGGGTCAAGATTCAAAATATTTACAGCTAAGGTCTCTAATCATCTGTAGAATAATGGCTAGATATTACCAAGCTAACTTAAAGCAAATTATGATATGAGAATGAGAAAACTGAATAATAATTTTGTTCTTTCTTAATCCTGAATCTTAAAATTGATGGTGTGGAGTGGGCTAAAAATTTTCAATAGAAAGAACATTAACTTTACCATTAAAACCTACTCAATTAGCAGCATAAACAGGGGGTGTGATTTTAAAATAAAAGGCAACTAAATGTCAGTTATTGGCAATAAATTAAAGCAAGGACAAGCAACTTACTTGCACCATCTCCTCCTCCTGTAGAAGTCTCCTCATCAGAGCTAGAGTCCCCAAACACATCACTTGGTTTGAACCTCTCTTTAGGTCTAACTGAATGCAGGGGTGGTCTTGGATTGCTGACTGCTGGTACAGGAATCTCATGCGATGTTGTTTCTGAAAATAGGATAAAGAAGTCCAATTTACAATAATGCTATCTCAGTTTGCCACACTGGAAAGAATTATGCCAATATGGGTGATACAAATAATTTCAAATAAACTTGAATATTTTGACTCTTGACAGCAACAAAAGCACCAATGTTGTAATGCCCATTCCACATTACTACTGGGAGTCAAGATCCCTTACAAAAAACCATTAAAACCAACTGTTAGAAGGGGCTATTATACTGTTTTCAAAAGAGCATAATTTTTGAACTAACTACCACACTAAATGTCTGTAATCTCTTAACACTGTGGTCAGGGGTTGGAACCAGAACCATACAGTATGGTAACAGGAGTGTAGACTCTAAATACTGCATACCTAAATCTGTTGTTATTTTATAGGTAGGCATATCTCTGCCATTTGGTGAAGGGGGGGGGGGGTCTAAGCATAAAATCATGTGTTTTGCAAGAACTTCTGTACAAACTATATAGCACTTGTTGTTTTTGAAATGCCACACAGAAAATGGAGGTCTTGAAAAATATTACAACCAGAATTTTTTCCCACCATGTCCTATTGCAAATAATTCATGAGAGAGTTAACTTTTAAATTGATACAAAGGGCAAGGTTTTTATGAAACAAAAAACCCTTGCATGTTTTAGTATTACTTGTATAATGACAAGTCCTTAAAAATGTCTGCACAAAGTGTGCTTCAGTAGGAAAAAGCCACTGTCTAAACTCATGAAGGAGAAATGTGCTCATTTCATCTTCGAAGAGACTAAAGACAACTTTATCATAAGACACAACTTAAAAGACAATACACCATTCTCCAAGTAGATGTTGATAATTTACAAGGTAAAATAATGGCATGTTTCTTGCTAAACTCTATGTAATTCGTACATGTTTAATATAGTTCAACAGTGCAGACTCTCTCTGCCTCCAGTCGAAACAGCAGCAGGTCCCATCTGATTACAGCTGATTCAGGGAGTCCCTTCTCTAGTCCACATTAGGGCTGTGGGCGATTAACGACTAATTGACAACGAACACTTTAAACATCATAGAAATGGAGAAACATTCTGTGTATATTATAGATATTTTTTAGAAGAGATAAAAGACAAAATAAAGGGAGATTGAAACACATCATTGTGGTATAATGAACAAGGCCTTGGTAACAATGTAAGAAAATTGTCTAGGCCTAGAGAGAGAGTTACGTATGTAGACAATCGTTGCAATTAACAGACAGACCAAAGTCCATTAACAGTTTATATCTGCTTACAGAGCACGGTAAAGAAGCCTGATAGCTCTGACCAGTTTCCAGTTCCAGTTTTACCATATAACAATGGTTGTAGTGTTGTTATTTTGATATTTTTAATATTCTGAGCAAATGTTTCAAAACAAGATTGTTCCAAAATTTGAATTTACCAATTAAATCTGTGGGCCTAGTACTCTATTTGCATTAGCCTAGCTGCTAACTGCTTCACGGAAGGATTGTGCAGTTTGGAGGGAATTCCCGTATGGAAACACTTTTTTGATTAATTGCCGATCAATTGAAAAAAATATGCTATTAATCAATTAATTCATAAATCGAAAATTGATAGCTCTACTCCACATTATCTTGTTACATGGCTGGAACTTAAATACCAATAACAACACCTTAATGGAAAATCATGCCTTAAGTCATCTTGACAAAAGCTTTAAATCCCTGTAAGATCGCATACTTTTAAAGACCACAGGTGGCCTTCACTTCCCAAGGTAATAAGTTCTAGATAACACAAAAATATGATAAGACGATATAAGACAAGAAAAGTATCAAAAGGGTAGGAAATGTAGAAATATAGTGCTGTACAGAAATGATCAGGGCACAATTCACCCTTGCAGCAGCTGAAAACATTGTCAGAAAGATCTTGAGGAAGGAAAGAAAAAAAAAAAATAGAAGCTACAGTGCTGTATCATGCCATTTACTCTCTTCACCCTAGCTAATTGTTTACAAAGAACAGGAAAAAGTTTTACAAGGGTTTTAAATAGTCCAGAATGTCACCTTTTCAGACAACAAGGGGGTTCCTCCCAAAACATTTCAATATATCCCCGGAGGAGAAAAATATTTCAAAACTGTAGTTTGTGATTGATAATTATTCTGATGAGAGAATTAAACTGTAACAGACCTTTCTGTGCAGGTTGAGAAGACTGGGATGTTGTTTGAGCTCTCTGTTGCTTGAGAAATTGTTCCATGAAGCTACCATCATTTCTAAAGGTGTTCTGTGTTGAGTTTTCAGATGTCTGTGACTGACCTGTTTGTGTCTTAGCTACAGAAGGGCTTTTTGATGCTGTATTAGCAGCTGAGCCTGATCCTTGAGACGTTTGAAATTTGTTCTTCATCACTGGTTTCACATTACTGCAACAGAACAGATTAGAGCAAACTAACAACAAATTAAAAGAAAAAATTACATATTTTGTGGCAGATGTTTCCTTGATAACAAATTATATGAAATATCAATTTCATTTTCATCCATTAATATTTAATAGAACTTGATTTGGTTGCCAGCCAACTTAGTAAACCTAGACCAGTCATGATTACTAGCCCAAAGTCAAGTAGCGACTATACTATTTGTGGGATAAGCCCTGACTCCTGGAAGTTAGCAGCACTAAAAAAAAGAACATGTTAAAAAAGTACAAATGCATGTTTTGTTGCTGTTCTAAACTTTTTTACTACATGTATATTGTTAGAAATGTTACTCATGAACACTATCCAGTTGGGGGTACAATGCTGTAGTAGACAACTATGCACTACAGCCATACAAAAATCTGTAGTTTCATACCTCAGTGATGCATATCATATTCACTTGTATCAAATAAGAAATCCACACAATGGCAGTTGTTGCACATCTTTCTACATCATTTACAATGTTTTAGGAGGAATCATCGCTCTACTCAGGGATGAAAGCCCTGGACCATGGGCAGCTGACCCCCAAAAAATATTTATGTGTATCATCCATGCTAAGTCTAAAGCATGATCCTGACATAAAATCTTGTGATAGTTAATTAGTTAGATGGAGTTTTACAGCCGGATTAAGTCGAGGAGGCCATAGGCTTTTTTTCCAATTGTGGTTCACTGTCTTCTTGTTTTTCCCACACACTGCTTATAATCACCAAGCACAGTGGCAAAAGGGTCCATTTTTTAAGTTTCCTACATGATGCAGTCAGGACTTAAACTCCAGACCTACCAACTGCAATTCTGTAATGTAAATGAAGGACTTCTTTATGCAGATCATTGGGATTATGGAGTAATTATGTAACCATACTCTAACAGTACACAAGTTAAATGAAAACAAAGATATTACTGTACATTCAACCATCAAAATAGTGGTGTGCATTTCCAGGGCATGTGAGCACACATTGAGAGTATGATGGGTTTTTCACCATTGATCGATACAGCCTGTAACCAAGTCCTGCTATATCAAACACAAGTTGTTTTGCGAGATATTTAACTCATTGACTTACAACTTAACTGGATTCATAGTTGTTTTCTTCTTTTCCTCTGCTGCTGCTCGTCTTTTTGCTGCCATCTTCTTTTCAATCTCTATTTTTTTCTGTTGAATCAGTTTTTCCTGCTCTGAAAGTTGTGCCATCTTCTGGGCATACCCACCACTGTATGAGTTGGCCATTGTGACTGAAATAAAA
Source organism: Holothuria scabra (assembly GCA_037179385.1). NCBI lineage: Eukaryota > Metazoa > Echinodermata > Holothuroidea > Aspidochirotida > Holothuriidae > Holothuria > Holothuria scabra. Next base: position 12,975,866 of record CM074188.1, on the reverse strand, counting down.
TTGTCAGGGCTTTTAAGGTCATCAATGTTCTTGAACAAATCAGTGCTGGTGCTATGGAAAAACCTTGAGTGGGAAATTCCCCTTCCAAAACTTTTTGAGGAATTTCAAATAGCATGTACAGTACTGTGGACTCATTAAAGGCCTGACTACATTCATGTATGTCAAGTACAGTATTTAGAGAAATTGAGAAAATGCTCAGCATTTCCCTCAGATATATACTTTACTCGCAGGAAGTGCAATATCTTGCACCATGGGACCAAGCAAAGACAACATCTTCATTATACTAGGTTATGAACAGATCTAATCAGGAGTAGTCACAAGTTATAACAATGAATAAGTACATAAATTCTGGCTTGTAAAACTAACAAGTGGCTAAACAACACCCATGCATGTTACCCTTAGAAACCCTCACATGTCGTGCATGGGTGTTGTAATTACTGGGGATTTAAAGTCATCAAGGCAGTGTGCAGCCACTGATGTAAAGGCTAATAGAGTGCTTGGATTGATCAAGAGGAATTTCATCAATTTCAGTAAGGATATTGTGCTTAATTTGTATAAGCAGTTGGTAAGACCCCATCTTGACTATGCAGCTCAGGCTTGGAGTCCCTTCTATGAAAAGGACAAGTTTCTTTTAGAGCAGGTTCAGAGGAGAGCCACTCGCCTCATTCCTGAGGTGAGAAATTTGCCTTATCATGCTAGGCTTAAACATCTTGGGCTTACCACCTTGGAACTGAGAAGGATTAGGGGAGACATGCTCCAGGTTTTCAAGTTTCTTTGTGAAAGGAATCCCCTTCCGACTTGTAGTTATTTAAGGGTTCAAGGTAATTCTCGGGTGCGTGGGCATTGTAAAAAGCTTGAAAAGCCTTTTGCAAGGCTTGACATTAGGAAGTTTAGTTTCTCCCATAGAGTTGTCAACGAGTGGAATTGTCTACCACATTGGGTAGTTAACTCCCCCTCAGTTCACTGCTTTAAGGTTAACATTGACAGGTTTTTCCATGGCTGTGGTAGAATCTGATTGTTTGGGGCTGTTATCAAGCTTTGGTGGTTTGACTTTTGAATGGGGCTTGGACTTCAGGGCATCTTATAGGGCCTTGGCCCTCCTTTGCCCTTCAACCTGTAATGTTATGTTATGTTATGCAATCAAAATAGCCTAGGCCTAAGTTAGGCTAGGCTAGTCACTGAATGTGACCGTATAATCCGCTCCTTGTAGTCACTCCTTGCTACGGTCACTGGCCTACATGTACAAAGGTAACAATGTTTTAAGCCAAAACAACAAACCGAGCTCTAATTACGATGGAATGGTTCATAGAACAGATTTGAGTTAATATAATGATTTTGAGCATTCTTAAATACCACTTAGGCCTATACCTTCTGGAAAGTTTAATACCAGTAAATTCATAGCAAAAGGCAGGAAAAATGTGGTGCCATCCTTGGCAGTAACATCGACATATTGATCAACTGCTACAGTGCTACTGTGTTGCATGATGGGAAGGACTTCCGCTAGACAAGCTGTCGAAGACCAATTAGTAAGCGCGGCTAGTCAATACTTGTACTTCATATAGTAAGCTCTCTGTACATTACGAAATTGTACAGTCAATGCGTAGGTTTCTCCGTTTTAAATGAGATCACACAACAAACACTGACTTCTTCAACTGAAAAAATAATCTGCACAGGCTTAACGTTACTCGCAGAATTATCCAGCCAAAATTTCCCTCTTAAAGGTCTTACTTCATTAACAGACTTGTGTGGAAGGTGAATGTGATGACAAAGATCATCTGTGGAAAGTTTGGTGAGAAAAGGTATCTTTTTGGGGATGTGAGGGATGCCTACTCACGCGTGAGTAGGCAAGTGAGCTGTGTTTTTGTGTATACTGGGCAAGGGCCCAGAAATGAAGTGTATAGCATAGGAACGTAACGCTGGGTCCTGTTCAAGGGCTAGGCTAGGCCTAGGGTCACTTTGGGTATTCTCGGACGTCGGGTGTTCTCGGACAGTGGTAAATAATTTCAGTCACTGACTAACGATAGTTTGATTGATTTTTCACACCACGCAGTTGTTTCATAGATATCTGTATGCAGTCTGCACAGTCACATCTGTAGATCATGAAGCCTTCTCATTTTCAAGAAAATGGAACCTGATTGCAGCAATAAATTTCAGTTTGAAAATTCCTTGGCACATTTCCAAGTGTGCAAGACCTTGGAAATTTTCATGCCGGGCTCTAAATTTTTGTAGAAAAATTCATGTTATGAGAAATATGTTTTTTTTGATTGCCACAAGTTTCGTTAAAACGTTAGTAAGCACAATACTGTGCTATATGCCTTCACATGGTTTTACAGCATCGTTCAACTAGCGCTGTCTCTGTTGGGTGTTTTCGGACAGTACACAAACCTACATACATGTCCACACTAATATGTACGCATACGTATGCCTATATGTGTATGCGTAGTGGAATAGAATGACAATATGAAATGGTTCTTAAGAAAACTTAACTCAATTTTTTCGGACTAAATTTTGTGTTGGGACATTAAACAAAGATTAAATGGATAATTTCTCTATCATTTGATGTGTATTTTCTGATATTTAGTAATAATATTATTGAAATAGTAAAGCGTCCGAGAACACCCGATAGTGTCCGACAATACCCAACATACACATGACATTTTCTAAGTGCTGTGTTAGGTCTCTGTACGTATGCGTAGATCCAATACATATCTGGGGCACATTAGTACAGTTGTGCCTGTCGATGTATCAGGTTAGCATCAGTGTAGTGCAAGTGTGTTGGAAGCTATAAAGATAAAACCGTCAACTGTCCGACAATACCCAAACGCACCCTAGGCCGTTATGCATTAACATTAGGGTAACCTTCCATTTTTTAAAACAGACCTACTGTAAAGCCCCGTCCAATGTAGAAGTGCTGGAGAGTACTGGCGAGAGTGGATTGAGAGGCGTTGACCCAGAACCCGTTTCATTTTGGGGTTAGCAAATCTCTGGTGAAACTGCTCCCTTGCCCCTGTGAAAGGCTAGCCTATAGCTTAACGATAGGCCTAACTTAGGCCTAGGCCTAGGCTAGGCCCTAGGCCTAACAAGGTATGACTGAGACTGAACACGGATGGTTATGGCTCAGTTTACATGGCCAATTGAATCGGCCGAAACCTTTTTCAAGTTGTGGTCCACTGGCTATTTTTTAAAATGCCCGTGTTTTCCTGCTATACTTACAAACGAAAATTCCCGTTCGAGGATAAGGTAATAATTAGCTAGCAAAGTTCTTGGAACATCGTAACCGAGCGTACCGATTACCAATACCAATTCATCAATATGCAGTTTGTATGTACTGTAGTGAAAACCCCTTTTGTCGGTCATGACGTATACTGTGTTTTACGTGCAGAGTGAAGGAAGTACACAACAGTCATTATTTGAGCGGTTCATGGTGTCGTGCTTTACAAAACTATGTGTTATTTCTTCCACCTGTTTCAGTTCCAATTCCATGAGAAATGCCAAAATTTCCTATATATTCTATTCCTGTACTCGGAGTTTGTGAGCTTGCCATAACCATTCTTGAAAAAATCATTGGTGACGAATTAACCAGTGTTGTAACAAGTCATGATTCGAATCACTTCCTCTCAAAATGATAGTGACTCGATAGAATTTAGGAGTAATTTCCCCTTTGAAATAGTACAGGGACTCGAGTCAATTACTCAACTCGAGTCACTTACGTTTGAAAACTGGTGACTCGCCGAGTCACTAATCTAGTGACTCGATTACAACACTGGAATTAACAGCGACTTTAATCTTCAAAAAAGGATAATAATAACCTAGCAATAACCATTTAATACATTGCATTCTTCAAAGAAATGAACATTCAGTGAAAAATATAAACATTCATGAAAATGAAAAATGCTGTTAGTGACATAACAGTACCGACAGAAACAGGAGGATGAAAACGGCGAATCCACGAATCATTAATTGCTTTGGACATAAAGCAAATGCTCCTTCTAGATCACTAAAATTGACCTTCGATTTTACTTGAAACCTTTTCCGTTGCTCAACTATAACAACAAATTTAAATTTATAGAATAAGTCATTAATCAACGGTTTTTCGTTTCTTTGTTTTCAATCAAAGATATATGTCTTCATGTGCATAGTTAAAAAATTGTAAGGATGCGAAGGGAGGGCATAACAAAAATCCCGTTTTGAAAAGAAAAATTGCTCCGCCAAAACCCAACTCAAAATCCAAAATGAAACTAATCGTTAATCAACAGTCCCAAAATAAATGGTCTGTACTTTTAATTCAACTTCGTTCTCACCGTACAGAGGGGATTATATGTTTTATCCATTAAAGAAGGGAGTCTGCTTAGTACAGCGGCGTAACCAGACCTGACTGTCCGGCGGGGCAATAGCATACAGGTTTCCCGATTTTGAACAAGTTGAGTTGTGTTAGTTTGTGGGTGTCTTAGAGCCTTAAGGGGGTGTTGGGACCGGGGAGCAACAGTTTTGCACCATGCAACTCACCCTACCCCATTGACCAAAAGGTACATTTTTATGCTAAATTTTTTTTGCTTTCTCTAAAAGCAGGAACAAATTTTTTCAAATAAATCTGATCTTTTTTCTTAAGTGCGAACACTACTGTATAAAATAGATTAGATTCAGGGTTTCCTGTAAGAAAAATTTGCATTTTGGGGGGACTATCGAAGAATCTGCGTTTCCTACTAGCATGAATCTGAGATAGCATGTCGCCTGAAGTTCGTGTTATCTCAGGAGAGCGGATTAAGGCTTCTCGATGACATTAAGAAAACTCTCGAAACTTTGTTGCCTTTTTGGACAATGATGAAAGCCTATATTGTAGAAAATTTTATGGAAACGGCACTGTAGCGACTAGGACAAATTATCCACTGACTGCTTTATGAGAGATCGCTTACAGTTTCAAGGGTTGCATTTTAAGGCGCGCGAAGCCAGCGGAAAATTTTGCCTTTTTTTAAATAATTATTTTGAATACGGAACTTTTATCAGAAAGAATTCGTGAATTTATGTAGGAAAACTTGGAAAAACCGCACTGTATTTGACGGGTGTCTCCAATGGTAAGTTTTCGAATTTTTCACTCTTTCGAGCAAGGGCAATCTCCCTGCCCCCTGTGGCTACGCCACTGTTCTGCAACATTGAACATTGCTAAAATTTTGACACTTCCATAATTCAAGAATCCATCTACAAAAACTAAACAACTGACAGGTTTGAAAGGTATCTGATGACAAGTGTGTATGAGAGCATTTAAGTACGGTAGGCCATTGGTTCCTCTGCATAGAATATGAAGTCTTGCTAGAAAGACTATCTTCAGTTGGCGCGGAGCGAACAAAAAATTTTTAAAAATCGCGACCACTCGGACAGCGGGAAATGGCATGTCTCGGGCTTCTAAGTTGTAGCTAAGTTTTTCGAATTTCCTTGCAAAGTGAACACCACTCATGTTAGTGATGTATTGCGGCGGGTGAAGCGCGCCAAAATTTCTGCCCTTTTGAAACAAAAATTTGTTGATATGGAGCTTATATTGCAGACAGCTTTGAGTCTGATTTTCCTGTTAGGAAATTTAAATAGTTGGGGGATTACTGAAGAATCTGCACTTCCTTCAAATATTGGTGGCAAATCTGATCTGAGAGTGATTGCTTTTCTTAAGTCCTACCGACTTTCTGGCAAAGAGCAAGAGAGAAAAGTCTTTCCTCAGGCTCAGATTAAGTGGACCTAAGATATTATTTTGTTTACTTTAGGCGACTAAATGAATGTTCGTATATTTTTCTAAATGAATGTTTATATATTGACCAAACAGTGTTCCATGAATGCACATTCATCTTGCTTTTGATGTTAAAGTTGGCACACTTTCTCTCTTTTCTCATTTTTCCTTTCCTCTTCTTTCCGTTTCCTTTTTTGCTTCTACCTTTTTTCCTTTCCTCCTTTTTCTCTTTTTCCTTCCTTTTCTCTTCTTCCCCCTTTTCCCTTTCTTTTCTTCCTTTCCTTCCCTTCCCGTTTTTTCTTCCCTTCCGTTTTTTTGCATCGGGGGGGGGGGGGGGTTGCCCTCGCTGGTTACGCTACTGGCTAAGTAGAAAGGATTCTATGAAGGAATTTGAATTGAAAATATCGGATGGTTGGGTCCGAAGTGGAACTCCAAGGAGTATTATGGAAGAAACGTGGCCAATCCTTAGTATCAATGCTGTTGAAGGTGAAGTTGCCATTTGACACACGCACTAGGTATGTCTATAATTTTCTTTAATAAAATGCTATAAATAAATTACGAACTGCTGTTTGTAACCAACATCTTATCAAATAATTCCTCGTTAGCATTCCTTTCGTTACGATTATGGATGGACGCACGCCAGTTGAGGGGAATAGGCCTAATATACACTAGACCCCAATAAAAATGTAAAAGGAAATGTATCAATATTTCACTTAGTGATTGAAACGCTTCCAAACTTAATGGTTTACCAGAATCGTCAGAAGAATCACTTACATACTGAGCATTCTTTCCAAAAATCCCATTCACACAGATATTTGAATTATTCCAGATATACTGAATACCGAAATCCCCTCGAGTGTTTGTAAAGGAGGCACGACACCAAGCATCTATGACCTGCCTAATAAAATTGCTTTTAATACTTTTAACGTCACGTGGACTTCAGTTTAAGTTGAAAAAGTATTTCTTACCATATACACACTTAAATTAGAGTAAAAAATCCATGGTCCATTCAAATCATCCACATATAACGTCCGCGAACAAAAGTACATTTGAGAATATCAATAAAAGTGCTAATATGGATAACTTTATAGCCACCGTCACTAATTGGATTAATAATTGTGGTACCTTTAATCTTATCTGGATTCTCTTCCCAGATGAAATTGAAAATAGCGCTTTCCATCTCTTTAATGAACGAAGTCGGGGATTTGGAAGGACAGGGAAAAGATGTACTAATTGTGTGAGTCCACAGCTTTTAACAATAACATTTCGACCATAGTCTATAGAGGGCAGATGGTCTGGCAAGTTGGCAACTCATTGTTGTTCTCGGTGTGATCTTTTTGTTCTCGAAAAACGAAGGTCACGTGGTATTTAGAGTGCACGGACTTCCTTCAGTGTACATGCGTCTTCGCAGTCCTGTACACTTTCAATGAAAGAAACTGACAAAAAAGTGTTCTTGCAAATATTTAATGATAGATTTTTAGTTTTGCCTTACTCTTAAAATATATAATATCCATGGTAAGCGATGATTTTGCAAATCAACTAATGTGAAAATAGAAGACATCTCCATAGAAGCTCTGAAGTAAAAATACCCACGTATGTACGTATATAGTGTATCTTGAGTCGGTCAGTACCTTGAGTCGGTCACTGCATACAAAATAAAGTACGTAACCGCAACACCGGGGAAGCGCGGAGATTTGCGTGACAAGGTGTCAAGCTCCTCAAAGTACTAATGCAGCCTACACTGTTAAAAATTTCTCTAAATTTACAGACTTTTTTTAACTTAAACTTTTTGTATTTTACTTTTAATAGAGATTTTCTGTATCTTTACAGACACTTTGTATTTCTACAATAAAAAAAGGTTGTTTAACATGTATTTTCTGTTTATTTGAAAAACCATTTCTGTCTGCTTTTTTAACCAAATTTTACTGCTTTGTAAAACTTTTTCTGCAAATGTACAGAAATTTTAACAGTATTTTGTATTTTTCTGATTTCACATAAATATACTGTCATTTAACAAACATTCATTTTGTTTTTACGCTGAAAAAGAAACAAAAATAAGCCCAAACAAACAAACAAATAAGAAATAGCCAGTAAATTTTCCATATATAAGTATATAACATGCATCGTTCTGCGAAGTTTCAGTTAAAAAAGAAAACATTTTTGGCAAATTTATGGCCCTATTTGAAAACTAACTTACATTTATTATACTGACAATTGGTATACTGATGTCAACTCATCGCCACAGGCGCTCATGCACTTGATCGAATTAAAAACGTTTCACAAATTTACTTGAAAGAGTCTGTAAATTTACCACTTTATGACGTATATCTCATTTTGCATAAATGGGTGGAGCTTATTTTGTAGGCATTTTCCTAACAAAAGGATTGCTGTTGCTTTGAATAACATCTTTTTTGGCTTTTTTTAATCAGGAAGTGATAAACTTATTGTTTACCTTGTCTGGAAATGTTTGCAACCAATGTATTTGCATTCTTTGTCATATTTATTTTAAAAACAATTATTATATTGTACCAAAAATGTGACTTTCCAATTACAAAGTTCCTAGAGATAGCAGTCTACTGGACAACAATGTGATAACAAAGTATCCTCATTGTGTTTTGATTGAAAATAACTTCGTAACGACACATTACGTTGATAAGCAAATACCTGATCTACGTAATGGTGAAGTGTATGTTACGTAATAACATATGAAAGGAAAAAGCGATATTATAATAAATATTAAAACGCCGAGAATGAAAACAGTAGGCTGTAAATTCACATAAAATTAAGGTAAAAAAAACAGAACAATTCTGTAATTCGATTTTACAGTAGACATTTGTAAACTAATTTACATGCAAAAACTGTAAAGAAAAAACAAACACTTAATGTTTTTTCATGATTACAGTCTGGCTGTAAAAAAAAAACATTATTTGGTTGGAAAAAAATTTGCCATAAAAATTATGTAAATTTTACAGAGAAATTTCTAACAGTGTACAACCGCGCAACAAGAGCGTCTATATTTGTATTGTGTCCGTATTTTGACTATTTGTTCTCTAGTTTGAAACCAATAAAAAGGCAAAAACGTGGAGAAAACCTGACTATCGTGATACGTAGCAGAGATGACGTCCGTTTGAGGATTCCTAATGGTCTGCTAAATTTGCCATTTTTCGACTAAATATGAAGTTTAATCCCAATTAAATGCCGCTTTGGACAAAATTTCAACAACCCAGGGAGTCATTAAAGTATTGTTACACCGAAAAATATTGTGTGAAAAAAAGGGCTTCAAAATAATTTTGGAAGTTGTTTCTAACTGTGCAACTCATGAAACAGGATCAATTTTTTCAATGTACATCGTAGATAATGAGCTGAAATACAGACTGTGCAAAATTCAGAAATTTTGACGAAATTCAGTGTCATTTGTCGATTGTATAACTGCGTTGTGTAATGATGTACCTTTGAGCATCGACGAGGATGGTAAAACATGTAGCCTACCGATCATTCCAGGTTCTCTACCAAGCTGAAAATTTCAATGGTCATGAAATAAAAAGCGGAGTCCACAGTTTGAGTTTTAACCGGAGGGTTGGTATTTCCAGGTGTGAAAACTTGTACAAGAAACTATAAGGGCCTGGGAAGGGGCCTGGTTTAGTGGGTAAGTCCAAGAGAAATATAATAAGTGTTGCGATAACTCTTGCTTTATGTATACTTAATTTCTGACTTTATCACTGCCACAAATTTCAAAAATCTTTTAGAAGGACAAAATCCAAGAACGTCAATTAATGAGGGGCTGATAGCTGCTTTCTGGTGTACTTAAAATTTAAAATTGCTATACGACTTCTTTCGAAAGATGTTCCCGAATATTTAAGGTAGCGAACTTGCAATGAATCTTCAATGGCTTACACTCTAATTTGAAAGAGTAAAATGACCCCTCAAACACTCGTCGAAGTTTGACAAGGTCTATGTCACCCTTGCGCAAAAAGCTGACACGTTATCCTTTGATACCAATTCGATTTATTACAACCATGTCCCAAAGAAGTTTTGCAAGTAGAGCTCAACTTAGATTCCGTACCCTTATAAAGGCCTATTTTACTCACTCATCAAACGCTAGGCTGATATATGTTCGCCAGTTTTCAATCCCACAATTTCCTCAAAATTGCTTTAGATAGCCTACATTTTAGCATGAGAGGCACTTCAGTTGGTCAACTTTGATATTAAATTGACGATAGACCCCATCCTATTTAGTAATATATTGCGAAAGTTGTCCTAATGTTTCATCTTGATAATATTTTGGTAGGATGACGACGTATATTATATTGAGACGGCAATCAGTACACAAAGGAAGACTTGGTCAAGTTCAAAAGAACCACTGTCTTTGTTACAAATCAGCAATCCATGTCACGGGGACAATACGCACCTAGGTCCTTTAGCCTACCCCCTAACAGTCTTAATGAATAGTTACCATAGAAAAAAAGCTTTTTCGCATCTAATAGTTATGGATATTCATTCCAGAGAGCTTTTCACTAAAGGCAAGAGTCGCTTTCGAAAGATATACAAATTTGGCCTCAATATGATCAGAAGCCCCGGCTATGTAGCCGGGGCTTTCGATCATATTGAGGCCAAATTTGTATATCTTTCAAAATGGACTCTCGGTTTTGGTGGAAAGCGATCTGGAATGAATATTCATAAATTCTCGTCTGCCAAAAAGCTTTTTTCTATTGTTACTGTAGATTTAATCTCTTAGGGGTAGGCTTAAGCACCTGCCTATTGTCCTCGTTGCATCATCTGATTTCTAACAGTGACAGTGGCTCTTTTAAACTTGACCAAGTCTTCTCCGGTGTATTCATTGTCGTATCAATGTATACGCCAGAATCCTACCAAAATATCATCAAGATGGAACATTAGGACAGCTTTCAATATGTTATACTAAATAGAAGGGGGATTTTTCTCAAATTAATATGAAAGTTGACTTGCTGAAGTGTCTCTGATGCTAAAATGTAGGTCAATTAAAGCAATTTTGAGAAATATATATGAACTGAAAACTGACGAGCATATATCAGTTTTTGAATGTGAGCAAAACTTTTCTAGGGACATGGTTATGGGAAATCAAATCAGTATAAATGGATAGCCTGTCAGCAGTTTTGCGCCGGAGCTGAGACGTTTTGAAACTTCGACAAGTGTTTTAGAGGAAATTTAACTTAAACGAATTGACGTGTAACTCAGCGATGGTTTTACTGCGAGTTGGGTATACCTTAAGTGTTCGGAAAAGTCTTTCGAAAGAAGTTGAAGCAATTTCCGGCAAACCATAAAACAGCCCTCAGTCCCTCATTAGTTGAAGTACTTGAATTTGGTCCTTCAAAATGTCTTTTGAAATTTATGGCAGTAGTAAAGGCAAAAGAAGTAATGATAAAGCAAGAATTATTGCAACACTTATAAAATTAAAATCACGCTCCTTCCCCGACTTCTAATTTCTTGTGAAAGTTCTCAAACCTGGACACCTCACCACCCCTCTGTTTAAAAATCACATTGTAGGCACCGTTTTATATTTCATAGCTATTGAAATTTTGAGCTCAATAGGTAACCTGGAATGATAGGAACGTGTTTCCCATCCAATGGCGATGCTCAAAGGGGGCCATCGTTTTACAGTGGAGTTAAGTAGTCGACAAATTGCACTGACATTCGTCAAATTGCCCTGGACACTGCAGAGTGTACATTTCAGCTCATTTTCTACTACGTACATTTGAAAAATGATCGATTCTGCTGAATGAGTTACACATTCTTAAAGAACGTGCAAAATCTGAAGAATCTGTATTTCTTATTGGCAAGTCTGAGATCGCACAGCTACCAAAGACCGTTGTCGCTAGTACACAGTGTTATCTAAGACCTACAAACTGAGGCTGTACGACGACATTTTAAGAGTCAAGAGCTTATATGGGGGACTAAAATTTGGAATTAAATGATAGAAAATTCAGCCCAAAACTTTCAACACATATGCATTTATGAACGCTAAATTTTGTTCATTTTTAATTGCACATCTCACTCCTCTTGGGCGGGAGGGAGAAAGGGATTTCAACTGACCCCTCCGATCAGAATGAAAGTGTCATGGCATGGTGAGCTGGACCCCATGATTTCAAAAATGATGTTTATAGTGCCCTCTTACACACGATGGAGACACTATTCACTCCACCAAATGTTAACAATTAAGCGGTTTTCCTCAATAATCGTAATAATAATTTTGTGGTAAATTTCGACTTACAAGGGCTTCTAGATCTGTGGAAAAGAAGAATCAGTCATGGCAACAGTGGATTATATGTAATACAGAAAACACGTGCACATATATTCTCAATGGCCGGCCGGAGCCTGGGTAAAGGCCCCCCTAAAAGTTACAGTCAGGTCCCAAGTTTGAATATAACGTACAAGTGTTAATTTTTTTTTATTTATTTTTATTTTGTAAAAACACTCCTTTCCATGGATTCAGTCTTTCGATATAGATAGCAGCCGCACTGTTCTAAATATATAAGTGAAATATGGAAACTTTAAGATATCGGGTACGTGCTACTTCACTTGTCATCGTAATCCTCACACAGGCAAGGTTATGAATATGATATCGTTTGAATCTCTTAAAAGGGTGTGACATTTTTGAATGATGTACGTATTAATTTTTATTTGTTCATTAATACCATGAAATGGCATTTAAAGACTTACGAGATTGATAGAATAGAAAAAATGATAAAATTTAAAGGTTTCCGTTCATTATATTGACTTTGTATGTGTAAAACACACATAGCTAAATGGTTTCATATTTGGAGCAATTTTTGCACACAAATGTGCTGCAGATTAGTACTGGCTGCCACGGACCTTGTAATGATGCACTGATTAAATTTAAATTGTTCATTAAGACCACGGAATGTCAACTGAAGTCTAAAGAAGTAGCAGTAGTGTAGCCGCGGTGGGGGTACCCAGCCTTGTAATGCTAGAAACACCTAAAATAGCGTTTTTTCTCTCTATCCTCAGGCTTTTTCCCCATTTTGTGCCCCCACCCCTATGACACCAACCCCTCATGACACCCCCCCCCCATGACACAATCCTGGCTACGCGCTTAAGATGTAGGATAAAAAAGTTCCCCATGAAAATGAAAAGTTTTTGGTCATTATATCTACCCAATTTGTTTTTGTAAAATATTGTCAGCAAAATGGCTTTACATTTTAAGACAATTTTGTACACAATGTAAGGAAGCTTTGTGCTAGCTATAGCACGAACCCTGTAATAATGCACAGTGGCGGAGCTACCATATAGTCAGAGGGGGCGGTCGCCCCCCTTGACGGACTCAAATTGCCTGTCAGCGCCCTTTTTACCGTATTGAGGCAAATGTATCTACCTACGTAAAAGCGCCCTTTTAGCCTATATTTCGCCCCCTCTGACCAAATATTCTTGCCCTACGAACTTTGAAGAGCCCCTACAGGCCATTCTTGCCCCCTCAGACTGAATTCCCTTCCTCCGCCACTGATAATGCACGAATTAATTGTATATTTAGACGACGAAACGGCACATACAGACTTAAGAGGTAGAGTAAAGTTCCGATGAAATTTAAAACTTTTGGGTTCATAAATGAGTTTTGTATGTGAAAAACATTGTTAGCAAAATGAATTCACATTTGAAGACAGTTTTGTACACGAATGTAAAGGAGCATTGTGCTATATGCTAGCACGGATCTCTAAAAATGCACTTATTTTTTAATTGTAGGCCTATATTTAGACGATGGAAGGGCACCTGAAGACTTAAAGGCATATTTTCATCATCCCAACAGTCCAATTCTCCCAACCTACTTACTTCTAGCCCCTCCCACTTGAACTCATCTTTATCCAGACACAATCCTAGTTTATTGCTACATGGCTTGTCCCAGTGGCCATACAAGTCCACAATGTATAACCAAGACACTCTGAGTGCCCATGCTGTGTAATTTAGCTATGATGCATTGTTTGAATGTGATGCCAATCAAAGAGCTGTACCAATTGAGAGTTTTGATATATGTATACTGAAACTGTAGTTTAGGGTGACGAATGACTGCCTTTAAGAGGTAGAATAATTAAATTCCGATTAAATTTAAAACTTTTTTCACACCATATCAATTCTGAGTGTGTAAAACATTGTCAGGAAATGGCTTCACATTTGCATGAAGCTTAGACAATTTTGTACACAAATGTAAGTTTTATACGTGCTATATCTACTACGGACCTTGTAATAATGCACGAATTAATTTTTTTTATTATTTATCTAGACGACGAAACGGCACCAAAAGACTAATGAGGTAGAATAATTAAGTTCAGATCAAATTTAAATTTACACTTTTTGGTTCATGATATCAAATTTGTATGTGTAAAACATTGTCAGCAAAATGGCTTCACATTTGAAGATACTGAAATCTGTACAAAGGAAGCTTTGTGCTAGCACGGACCTTGGAAAATGCACGTATTAGGCTATATTTTAATTGTTTATTTAGACGACGGAAAAAACACCTAAAGACTTAAGAGGTAGAATAATGAAGTTCCGATGAAATGTAAAACTTATTTTCATATCATATAAATTTTGAATGTGTAAAACATTGTCAGCAAATGCCGGCCTTACGTTTTTTTTTTTTTTTTTGAAGGAACGCTTTATTTCAACCTTCAAATACATATAAGCAAACAAGTATGTACAGAATTTTAAGAAATAAATATAATATTTACAAGTATTTACAAGTAATTTGCATAAACACCACGGCACTAACAAGTAATGATCATTTTATCATGGCACAGGAAACCTTTCTTTTTTGTGAAACAGACATGGGACGGAACAAAACTCAAAACTCAAAACTTTACGTTTAAAGACAATTTTGTACACAATAAAGCACGAACTAATTTTTTAATTGCATATTTAAACGACGGAACGGCACCTAAAGACTTAAGAGGAAGAATAATTAAGTCCCGTTGAAATATATAAAACTTTTTGGTTCATATCATATTAATCTTTTTGACAGGAAGGTTCATTCTTTCACTAACCATTGCAGTGAACTAATTAAACAAAGCCGACACGTACGTAGCGTTATGATATATGAAGTGTGCGTACAGTACACACTTTTCACACTGTGCCAGCCAGCAGATTTGTCTTCAAATGGGAGCCAAATTATTTCAGGAGGTGAGGCGACAACCCTTACTGGGTAGTCTCTAGCAACGAGTCCCAGCTCTGTCAAGCATAAGTTGGTCTCTCAACAATTCTAGCAGAAGCTTTTGTTCTTATTTAATGGATTTTGAAATATATAATAGGGAACTAGTATGTAGACCGGCCCGCTGACCGTTGCCAATACACTTGGAAGAGTGTTTCGCGTAACTACCCTCTACGTTGAGGTTCTACACAGGGCAAGGGCCATCAATTGTTGCCTAGGCTAGTCAGAGTATTTCGTAAGTATAGCAGATTGTCTGTGGTTCGAACGGGTTCTTAACTTCGAACGGCTCTCACAAATGACAACTTGGTATCAAGTTATCACGCCTGACCTCATTTTAAACACTCACAACTTAAAGAGAGCTACTGAGCTAGGTCAAGGCTGGGCCACTGCTTAGGACAGGACCTAGGCTACCCTAGACTAGCCCCATACAGTGGAAGGCCTTTCACAGAAAGATCTTGGCGTATGGAAATGTACCCCAATAAATTTGGCTTACGGCATACCCCTCTGCACTAGGGGAAAGTACAACAGTTGGCGTGGCATTCAATAGTTGAATACAAATGTGTTTTGATTTAGCCTACCTGGCATACTGTGAAATGGCATGTCATACAACTACAAACACCATGAAGCTAACTTTGTACAGCAGAAAATTCAGCTGCAAGCCTACAACTTCAAGTGATGAGGCAATGAATAAATTGCATTGAAACACAGACTTTCTATACACACTCATGCTAGTCTGGCATACTGTACAAGTACAGAAAAGGATTAAAGGTACAGATCTGCCTTGGTGTAATTCTTTGGCGTATGGTAAACTTACTTTCCAGTATGGCCAGGGTTAGCTCCAGCTCAAACATTTTAGGTGGGAATTCCCATCTAAAACCTGAGAATCTTGTGGAGGAGACTTGAGCAAAGTCAAATCTTTGAAAAAAATGACATGTGCCTTCCAGGGCATAAACCAAAAGTGTTGTAACCTACGCATACCCCACCCCTCCCCCACCTCTTCCTAGGTACTGGCTGTACTGCATGTACATTTCCAAGTTAGCCTGTTTGACCTTTTGACCATTTACTAGTAGGAATGACAGATAGGAATTTTTGACAGATTTCAGAGTTGATACATTGATGCCCCATATTGCTAGCAAGAATCCTACCATTTTACGTGGAGGTCAAAGGTCATCTGGGGTCACCAGGGATTAAAGTCTGAAAACTTTGTTAATGCATTATCTTAAAATAGGAAACTTACATTGACTTCATAATTCATATTTGGTATGTAGGTGTGCTATGGTCAGAGGATGGTCCCTAGTGTTTTTGGTGGAGGTCAAAGGTCTTCTGGGGTACGCAGGAGCCAAAGTATGGAAACCTTTTGAACATGATATCTCAAGGTGGGAAACTTGAATACATTTCATATTTGGTTTTCCTTGAGGATGATATTTGGCAAACATGCTTGTGTATCATGTGACTGAGAAGATATGGGACATAATGGCATTGTTTTGAATAGAACATATATCATTGACACCTCAATGCATTTTCGCATTCTGGTTAGCTGTTTTCACAATCATTATCCCAATAACAAAATCTGAGGTAATTGCACAGGTAATCAATTTCATTTAGATGTAATGGCCAAACAACTACATACATTTCTACTTAAGCTCAGCTGATATCCAATGGTTTGTACATTTAATTTTTTTCTCAATTATTTTAAGCTTGAACTCTCTTTGGCGCAATTTTCAGAAATATTTATGGGTTATCCTTCAGGCAAATATTTGAATATTTAATTTAATGTTCTGATTTAATTTAATGTTTTGAGGGCCAGGAAGCCATTTTGGCTCTTCAAGGACCCTTTACCAGAGTGGGCATGGATGAACACTGGCAAGCTCTTCCTTGTCTTTCCGACTAGTTTTTGGAGGTTCATGAGGCAGTCATGTAGCAATTACCCTCAATCTTGCTCCAGGGGGACCACCATCTCAAATCCCTGTGCAATGGACAGGAGTGTATCCCCAGTCTTTAGCCACTTTCCCAAAAGCTGGGTGGGATGGAGGTTACTTGTCCTGCTCAACAGCTAAACTGAGCAAGTGGATCAACGTCTTGAGTTGGACAACTTCCTGAAATGGACAATCAAAAACCTGATTTGTAATTCACCAATTTTTAACTCCCTTAGCATCACTGTGAACAGGTTACAAGTTAATTTTTAGACCCCTGAAAATTTCCAAGTGGTTCTACCAGGGTTTGATCTACTTTAGGGATCTTCAGCTTTCAAGACAGTACACTCAACCAGTGAGCCAACTCCACCCCAATATTTTTAGTTTTCTGCATTGAAATTAGGAACATTGATATTATAGCAGGTCCTGTGGCAGAGTGGACAAAGGCAGTGGCATTTGAAGCGATGAAGCTTAGCCACTGGGAGGTCTGGAGTTAGATTCCTACCAGGTCAAAGTAAGGTGGCTTTTTAATCCAAGAGCAATCTGTGGTTTTCCCATCTGAACTGGTCTTTCAAAAAAATACCAAATTTGATCCAGATAGTTGAGTTAGAAGTTGTAATTCATAAGCAGATGGCTTCTCCCACATTTGTGGTTGCTTAGCGTCCAAAACAACTGCTCTTCAAGGCCTGATTATAAGTTGTCCCAGATATTTCTTGCACCATAATAAAATAGTCAGTGTGTTTATGTGTTATTGGTCTTGAAGAATAAAAATGTTGAAAGAGTTGATCAGTTAGCAACTCTCTTTTAACTTTTGGTTGTTGGTGTGGAATTTTAGTTGTCCCAGATAACCAGACAACCATGAAAATTGAGTCATGTACTGCACGAGGGTTATTGCTGTCTTTGGCAGTCCATCTTAACACTATGTAAGAGACAATATATCACTCCAAGCAGTTTCCTGTAATATAGTGGTTAAACTAATCCATGCTTCAGAAATGTTAAACTTTTGTTTTATCTTTTTCCTTCTCATGTTTTTCAACAGGCTAATTAAATGATTCAGTATTTTAATGATGAATGGAAAAAGGAATCACTGGGGAGAACTTGATCCCTCACTGGGAGTGGGAGCATCTGTTTCCTTGGTGACACCTTCTTCTACAATGACCAAGGGTAACCAGGAAGTTGTCATTGAAGGCCCCAAGCTAATCCAGCCTTCAACACAGCAAAAGACACAGACACGAGAGTAAGTGAATCTAAGTTTAAATATGTACTGCAATATATCCTCAAAATTATGAACTGACAATATGTTGCAGAAGGAAGTCTTTAGTCTCTAGAGGACAGGATACTGAGGATTGATTGGAACTGGTGTCTAGAATTTTCTTCTATCCATCCATTCTCTACTGGAAAAACTGTGGAAACCTTATTTGCAGAATATCTAATAAAGGCACTTGACATACTGTTAGATAATGCCATAGAAATATGTGATGAAGCCCGCTCCTCTACCATGTCGGATAAATGTTTTGTCAAGATGAGTTGAAGCCCCACGACTCCAGCATGTCGGATAATGGGCCAATCATAAAGACGAAGGCTTGGTAGGGGATCTTGGGGTGTAGCTCCAGACAAAAATGATTAAGGAAGTTCCAGTTGATTCAAAATAATTTATTCGTTGATTCAAGTCTTCATTGAAAACAAAGATTAGGTTGATCAATAAGCCAGCAAAAAAAAGATATTTATCTTTGTACCGTACACAAAGATGACTGATTAATGACTCTATGTTTGCTGCACAAGTTCCAAAACAGAAGTGACCAAGGTTGCAGCTTGGGGCTTGCAAACCTCGAGGAGATCGGAACACAGGCAGTCCCCTGATTGGGCAAAAGTTGTGAAGCACCAAATTAAATGAATATAAATGAGTGCACTGATCTAAGTGACCAATGAGGAAGCTGTGGAGGGTGAAATTGGCCACACCTTGAAAATATGGGACACGGCATACACAGAATTTGGGTGAAGTGGTTTGTCACATTCACCAGTAACGTGTGATGGGAAGCAAGAAGGGCCCTGGGAATGTAGGACAAAAGGAGGGGGGAGAGTTGCTCATAAACAACAAAATGGCATTCCTGTTAAAAGTCATGGAGGGTGCACCATACTACATAACAATATGAAACTTGGATTAATTTTGCTTTGTATTGTACAGTAGATACATGTGTTACTGTTAGAAGAGGGGCCATTTAGTTTTTGGTGGAATCAAAGGTCATCTTGGAAGACCAGATGGTAGGTATATGTAGCATAATTTGCAACAGAACATGTACCTGTTTCATCAAAACCTCAATGCATTTTTGCACTCTGTAGTTCATGAAATGAACTTTCTCAAAAATTTAAAGACATGGATGGTCCATTTCTTGTTGTACCAATATAATAGATTGTAAAATTTCCATCTCATGGAATAAAACCAATATCCATACTTAAATCCCATACCCAAACCCTCCTTTGTAATCCTAGTGCTACTTGGAAAAGGGTCTATGGATGAACTTCAAAAATTGCAGTGAATAATTATTTTGTGACCCATTTAGTTTGTAGTGTAACCTGTAGTACTTATGAAGTTAAATGTTGAAAATATCATTTTTTGTCTCACTGGTCTCCAGAGAGTTTTCAGTTCTTGGTGTATCTGCATTTTAGAATCATCCAAATGAAGATACGCCCATCTAGGGCATCTGTGATAAAACGAAGAATGGATTAACTTGGATAAAAACTGAAAATAACTTTTCGTCCCCCAGTTTTACTCCACTGACTCATGGAGTGAGGGAAATGGTTTCCTCAACTTATACATTAAATGTTTTGGTTGAAAGGGTTTTTGCCATCAGATTGTTACACTTTGTTCCATTCAAAAGAAATTGCAGTTTTAAGCAATAAAATAGTAGCTAAAATGGCTTCAAATAGTCAAAAGTAATGCAATGCTGTTCCTGCCCTGCTTGACTGATTACTCACCCGCCCCCCCAGGTCCCAACCTTCACCTCCCTCCCATGCACATGAGCTGCGGGTTGTAGAATATGCCAATTGTATTTCCTACCTGTCATAAGAGGTGACTGAAGGAAAGGACTTGCACCATATTTGAATGGATTTGAAATCCAAACTTTCTCACATTCAAGTTTGCTTTGCGCTCAAAGTAAAGAAAGTGTAAATTGTTTCAAGCACATCACCTCTTGTTACATGATTTCTATTGCTTCCCTTGTTCCAGCTTACCCAAAGAGTTGTACAGACCAGATGTCCTGAGCTTGCACACCATTCAGCTGCTGAAGCACAACCATGACCTTTGTGCAGCAATTAGCTCCCATCACCATGGTGATGTAAGTTTTTGCCTCTTAGTTTGAAATTTTAGTTCTTTGATGGAATAAGATTATTATGCCAATAAATTTAATTAGAGCAGGAGTCTGATGCAGTGTGTAAAGTTGTAAAGATTAATTTCTACCAATTTTATTTTCTTGTGTTAGTTAGTAAGATGCATGGGATTTTGTGACCCACCACAGAAATGTGTAGTGTTTATAAAATGTTACCCAGAAAAGAAAATATTGTAATGTTGGGGTTCATTTTGTTTAAACAAACTGATTTATATCATATTAAATATGCTCTCTTTAACAGAAGTTAGGTTCTGAAATTTCATCATTACCATCAGAGCCATCACTTGAAGAATTGAAACAGCAACACCCAACTCCAGAAAGCTGTAAGATTGATGCAAACGGCAGGTGAGACAAAAAGAACCATTTCAATGCTTTAAACACCACATGGGCAAGCAAGACAAAGTATGCTCACAGGTCATTTATTGTACCCAAATTTAACACAAAATTTGCAGTTTATGTCAACAAAATGGCAGTCCTACCATGGAAGTATCCTATGTCAAGTTCAAATTTATCTTTTTTGTTTTATTTATTTATTTTTCTTTTTTTGAGTTCTGCTGAGCAAGGTTTCCCTCTGTATGAGTTCCTGTTGTAATAAGAGTATCGATATATAACTAAAAATACCATGTGAAACTTTAAACAAAAGTTTGAAGGTCTTGTTTCAGTAGTTCCGTGTAAATTTTATTCTGCTGCCAAGCTTCTAGGCTCAGATAGAGAGTAAAATTCAAACTCTGTGAGTGCTTGAAAAGTAGCGACATTAGGACTTTGACAGAGATAAATTATTAAAGATCACATGATACTGCATCAAAGAAGAAATAGAATTTATTAATTTGTACCAGTAGTCCAGTTCTGAGGGTTTGAACTAACCATAAATAAGTCATGATCACTTTCTGTTTTAAATAACAAAACTACAATATATTTACAGGATACAGTTTATTTTTATACAGTGCACCTTTCAAACAGTAGATAAATTTGAAAGCAGTGATGTGATTGGCCAATTCTTCTGCGTTGCAAATGATTGAATGGCAAATAAGAGAGGTCTTGGGGGCAGGTCCCTCTACCCCTGTGGAAAACTACCCCTATGGAAAAAATGAACTGGCGAGGTTCATAGATGGCAAATGTGGCAATATTTGACCTACATTTACCTTGCAAATAATGAAATATAATAATAAATCATCAAATTGCAAAGGAAACACCCTGAGGGACATATGTCACAGTGATGGTCATGGTAAAACCCACTAGATTCTAGCTGGTCCTTCTTGGGCATACAGCATGAATAGTGGTGAATACAAAGCTTTGTGTATTCAGAACATTCTCTTTCCAGGTTGTGTTACATGAGCTTCTCTGCATCACAATTTTCCTGACCCCAGTGTCAATCAAAAAGAAATAGCCAAATGAGAATTTTAATTTCCACCAGTCATAGCTGGATTTAGGGGGATGAGTTAGCAGGGTTCGCAATAACAGATGTCAATGATGACATGGCCATTGGGCCCTTTCTGATGGCCCTGATGCCCCTTAGTAAATTGAAATGAAATAGACTGGTGCCATTTGGGCGGGCCCTTTCCAAGCTTATTTCGAGGCTTGAGTTAGTTACATAATTTGTTAGTTTCATGAGGTTTTTTGGCTCAGTGACAGTCTCTAATTGGTGCAGACAGCCACAGCCTTTTTCAGTAGTTGCTCACTGGCTTAGTTTCTGTACCCCAGTGCTTATGTTGAGCACCAAGCACAACCGCAATAGGTTCTGTTTTTAAAGTTTTTGGTATGACCCATCCAGGTGTCAAGCCCAAGACCTGAGGGGACGAGTTTCTGTCCTTCAGTAATATTGTTCTCCTGTTAGGAAATTGACTCTAACTCTGTTAAAGGAAATATGAAAGTTTATGTAATATTCAGCATTGATTTTTCTCTTTTTGTTAGATTGCCAAGGTACAGCCTCAACAAAGGTACCGTAGAATTAGACAAAATAGGTGTGAGAAAACTCAGCTACCGCACTGCAGCTACAGTGTGTGCTCATGCAGGATATGATAGTAAGTCCCTTATAGTATTGAAGGAGAAGTTTGTAAAGGGTGGAAAGAAACAAAAAATTATATAAGATGGTTGCTGAATTTACAAGAAGCTTGTATTTTGAAAATAATTTGTGTTATTTTCATGTCATTTTTGCTCCAGGAGTTGATAAAGGGTGGAATAGTTATATGGATGTTAGGAATGTGACTGCTGAAGGTAACTTCTAGAGAAATATGGTTTACTGGGGTTTGCATATGTCAAACTTCTGGCCAGGATTTTGATTTGGGCCATTGCAGCTGCTGCTAATGACAAACTACGTACATTATAGCATGAGCACAAGACCATAAAGGTGTGTTGTTCTGACCCCGTCTTGGGTCCCCTTGTTATGTCCAAGTCGTAAGTCCCCTGTAAACCAAGCCCTTGATGGCATGAAATGCAAAAATGATGTCTTCTACTAATGTATTTTGTAATATTTGTGTAATGTATGTGTATCTTCATATGACCCATGCCTTCTTTTAATGCTGTCTAAAAGATGACAAGTTGCAGTGTTTATGCTAAGCTGCTATGACACAATTTTGACATCATTTCTTTTTTTCTCACACTGAGTGTATTAACCCCAATGTATAATTTCTTAGAGGAAACAGTGGCAAGATGTATCATTGGCTAAAGCCTTGCTATACATTGGTGATGTAGCTTAAAAAGAGGTAAACTTTACAGAATGTGAGGTAATTCTTAGTGATTCCACTGAAGTTGTACTGTGTTACTGAGGGGAATGTTACACATATCAGCATAAGAGTGTGGCTTAAAAGGCTTTGATATATCAGCATCTTTCACTTTATTATCTGATACTCTCCAGCTAGAGCTGTTGCCAAGTACATGCAGTGTTTATGCTAAGCTGATGTGACACAGAAGCTTAGCAACTGAAGAGATCAAATTTGGATTATCTATTTAAATCTGTCTAGTGGCCTAGTTGTTTGGTCAAGTCCTTGAAAAATTAAAATCAGCTGTAGATCAAGTCTGCAAACAAAAAGAGAATATCCCAGTGTAGAATCAGTATCCATATTAGTGATTTCCACAATAAAAACCATTTTAAATGTAACTGTTGGTGAAGATATTAGACTCGCAGGTTTTGACAATTGATAAATGTTATATTTTGATCTACTTCTTTACAAAAGAATCTGAAGATTTAGCCCTTGAAACCTTGACAGATATCTTGAATGATTATCTTAATCGTGTTTGCCAACTTCTTCGTGTTGCTGTAGATAGGGAGGCAACCAGTGGATCCACTGGTTTTCAGGTATGTTGAGAAGCAGAATTTGAAAAGTTAAACAGAAAAGTGGTATTGCACTGAGGTTTGAAGACAATCTCTGCTACCATTGTGGATCTTATGTGAGGGTGTAAAAGTTTTTATTTGAGGGACCTGGTTTAATTTAAGACTATTTTCAGGTGCTAAGTAATCATAAAAGTGGGAGAAACTAATAAATTTTGAATTACAAGGGCACATAGAGTAACTTGCCAATGCTGATCAAATTTGGTTTTATGTCCTAAAAGACCAGGGGGCCGTTCCACAAAGAGTTACGCACAATCTTAAGTTTGATTCCCCATACTTAAGCCAACAATAAATCATACTTAAGATCGTGCGTAACTCTTTGTGAAACGGGCCCCAGTTCAGATGGGATAACTGTTGATTCCTTTTGGATGAAAACCCACCTTTTTTGTCCTGTCCAGGAATCTAGCCCTGAATCTCCCATTTGCCAATGTTCTTCACTTGAAAAACCAGTGTTTTTATCTATTTGACCACAACATCAGTAACAAGATGCTGTAACTAGATTAATTCTTACTTGCTAAGGACCGACTGCATGGTCAAGTGGTTAGAGCATCAGATAAATTGTAGATTAGTTGGAAGTTCAAGTCCTGGCTGGGTCATAACAAAGACTTTAAAAACTGAACCGGCTGACATTGTGCTTGGTGCTTAGCATAAGCAGTGGAGTAGGGAAAACAAGCCAGTGAGCCACAACTGGAAAAAAATTGCTGTGGCCAGCTCAACTTGAACCAATTGTTTGGAAACTGGGCCATAAAACTCCATCTTACCAGCTACGTGTAATTAACTCTTTGCTTAGGACGGTTTTGCTTGAAAGTTGCTTGATTTTATTTTAATTATTCTCAAAAAGTTCCCTAAGGTAGCAGTGAACTTTCTCAGTTCATGTTAGATAAACTAATGACAGATTCGGTAACTCATCCAAAAATTTCATATGATTGGAATATGTAAAGAGCATTCCAAATTGGTTGAGCATTAAACCTTAGGGTAATGCAGGATTAGAACTATAAATATGTTTTACTGGGAGGTTCATGGAAGAGCTGTGAGAGATATACAGGAGTCGTCTTTGATAGGCAGATATTTAGGTAATAAAAGGATAGCAAAAGTTTCCAACATAATGGTGCCAATTTTCGTGTCCTTTCTTCGTTGATTTAGTACGATTTGCACTCATTTTCTTTGTGAAAAGACTGCAGTTGATATTTCTGAGAGAGTTACAGTAAAAGCTGTAATTTTATACATTATTGCAATATTGCTACCCCTGGAAAGTCAAATCTTTGCAATGTAAAAAACAGTTGAAAGGCAGCAATGATTTATGGAATGGTTCAAGTTGCTATTTTCTTTTACTGCATTGTATTGTATCATGTCCTATTTTATCATCATATATCGTATGTTAGTGTATTGTATTCAGTGGAGTATGCGGGGGGGGGGGATGCATTGAGCCATGTCCCCTCCCCCTCACAGATACCAATTTTTTAGTTGCAAAAAATATGTAATTTAGTAACACAAATTTTACTTCAACTACATACTACTAATGTGTTGTTGTTTATTTTGGTGCTTTTTCTCTTTATGGTCATAAGCTTAGATAACAGTCTACTCTGTTTATCTTGTGTTCTTCATATGGATACTATGTCATATATTATAATCTGCACTGCTGCATTGTACATTCTGTGTAAAACATATGAAAAATAAATTTGAAATTCAAAAGGTGGCATATATGGCACCAATTTGCATGTAGGGGCACCCAATTTCTCAAAAACTTTCAAAAGGAGAGAATGTCTCCCCAAGGTCCCCTCACTGATGCCACTTTTTAAACTCTTCCTCTGGGTCAGCCATCCCTCAGCATACTGCATGGCCCCCCTTCAGAGAAATCCTGCATACTCCACTGATTGTACTCTATTTTATCATATCTTATGGTATTTTGTTGCCTTGTAATTAATTGCATTGTATTAAGTTGAGACAGGTTGTATTCCATTTCTATATATACAAAGTTACAAACATTTACACCATTAGTGTGAGGTCTAGAAAAGCTTCAATATTGTACAGGCAAAAGGTTAGTGAAATTAATTGAATGATGTCATGTTACTATGCCATTCTACCCCCAGGATCCTCTTGTTCAAGTCCTCCAAGAGATTGGGGTGGGGTCACCTGCAACTCTTTACCACTTTTGGCAAGAGCGGATAAGAAGTTATCACAATGTGGTGCTCAAAAAGACAATGAATCTTCAGAACAGAATCAAAAGGCACAAGGTAGGAAACAGAATTTTATGAGTATCACTTACTAAAGGCAGTTAAATCTCTCGCCCCAAACTACAATTTTTGCAGAGCACAATCTTTGATTGAGAGCAAGTTTAAAAAATGCAGAGTTCTGTAGCTCATGTTTAAAACATGTAATGTACTGAGAGTGTTCTTATTGTATATTGGGTCTGGTATACTCACCCTGAAGCAATAAACTGAGATTGTGTCTGGATAAGAATGACTTTTAGACAGTTGTGGGAGGGACTTCAGTAAGAAGGTTAGGAGATTTGGAACTGTTTGGGGTGAATAGAAGACAAGGCTGTTAATGAAAAGCGATTACTTTTATCATTAATATTGGGATGTCTTCGGAATGTTGAAAATATCTGTGAAATGAAGACAGCAATAACTTCCATCACACTTTCTGAACTGTCTTTCCACTTATCTTGCTGTTTCTTGAAAATTCTGTTGGGTCCTACTTTGTTCTATTTTGCATTCCCTTTCCTTTGGAAAAAAATGCTCATCAAAGGGCATAGTGAAAATATTGAAAATATTCTTGAATTTGTCTTCTTGTTTTCTGTTGTCCAAATTTGTCAGCATGAAAGAATAAAAGTCCACAAAATTCCTCCTTTTGTTTTTCACTTGATCTATTAAATCATAGTTTTGTCATGTTTTTGAATTTTAATGGCCTTGAATTATGAGGCGGTGTTAGTGTAATGGCACACCCATCACTCACCTAAAATCAGTGTGAGGAGTGTAATTTTTTGCACACCTAGATGAAGAATGGGAGCTCATATAAATCTATTTTTGTGAAATAAAACAGCACACCTACTTCACTCCTTCATTTCGTGAGAAGTGTTATTTGTGGCACACTTGGAAAAGCTAAAACTCAAGGCCTGACTTTTTCCTTATATTTCTAATAGTTTTACCTGAGAATACATGAATGTGTCTTGTTTTTTCTCTCCATCTAAAATTGTATTGTTGCTTGAGTATTAAATTATTACAGGTAGTGTAACATGTCAGCCAAAGGACCTGCCTTTACTTGGCAGTTATGGAGATACCTTTTACAGGAAAAATCCAATGGAGGTATTTCAGTATCTGTTTTGCATTAGGCATAAGGTTGCCTCTATACAATTTATACCCGACACCCCACTTTTTGTTCAAAAAGTGATGTTACAGCAAGGTCAACCCGACTTCCTGTTATCAGCTTTCTGTCAATAGTAGCTGCCATGTCCAGCACTATGTAAACAAAGAGTCCTATTGAAAACCTCATTCATAAAGGCAGAGACTGTTTATTCAGTGCAAGCCAAGTTTGCAACCAGAGCTGCATCAACAGACCAGGACAATAGGCTTATCTTTTTGGACACATGTAAGCTGGTTGTGCAGCCACTGAAGCATGATGAATAGTGCAAACAAACATTGCCCTGACTGCAAAGAGGTAGCTTATGCCTAATGGGTTCTCAAAATATACCTCATCAAAGTTGGACTGTGCTTCTGGAACAGCTTTTTTTTATGCAAAAATAACGATGTGGAGTGTCGCACAGTGTTGATATTTCTTTTGTTAATCCCCTATTAATTATCTCTTAAATACTCATCAGACAGTTCATGATTTGGTAATTGATGTTGATGATTTTCAGGAACACAATTTAAGCTACCAAAATAAAACCCTCATGGCAACTGTCTTTGAAATAAAGGTTGCAAAAACAAAGGATAACAGCCACATAGGGCATATCCCTCTCATGACATCACAAGATTTGCATATTGAGCTCATATTTTAGTGATTAAGTGCAAATCAGAAATTGCCTTGTAGAATGGTCAATTAATTTTTGACAGATTTTGCTTGCACTGGTGGATATTTTCTTGTTTTTTAATGCATTTTACAACAAAGAACCAATTTTGTCATTTTCATGTCACACTTCCTTTAACAGCAGCGACAAGGTGCATACATTGTGCTTTTGTCCAAAGTACATCTTTGGAGTTTTATTCATAGACATTCAGTCCATATGTAACATCTTGAGCATATCAGTATTTGCAATTCCTTATGTAAAGGAACATGGTTGATTGTTGTTCGAAAGGAGGAATTATGGTGATGAAAAAAGTATGAGTGGTGATAAAAAGTTATGAGTCAAATTTTCTTTCCTGATTGTTTGAAGAGCAATGGAAATGTTACTTAACTTTGGTTTTGTTTTATTCATGTAAGTAAAGTTTGAAAATCATCAAACTTATTTGAAAAATTTTGTAGCATCAACTGTGAGAGAAAAATGTTAAAATGAAGTGTATGGTTACAAAGATGTTTTGTGCAATTGGTTCAAACTAAATCTGCCTCTCGTTTTGGTTGATTGCCACCAAGCTAATTCACAATCTTACCTTGTTGTTTTGCTTTTTTCAGAGTTCGCTAACTGTGACCAGTAAAAGGTAGGAGACATTCAGTCTTGTACAATAGATGAATTTGGATAACAAGTGATGGTCTCATTATTGTCAGCAATTATTGGGGTCCATCATCTGTTAATCTTTCAATTTCCTTGCTTACCGTGTATTATGGATAATTGTACACTGAAACGCCTCAATTCCCTTCACTTCACTGTAGGCCCCCTATATGAAAGTTTGAAATAACATTTTAAATGACAAATGAAGATGATTTAAGGATGATGGACCCCAGTAATGGCTGCCTACAGTTACTAAACACAAGTGCTGATCAGATTTGTCAATACTTCAGACAGCATTCTGTGTTATGTGTGTTCAGATTGTAATCTGTATTTGCATTGTGGGCAGTTAATTTTAAGTTTGGTAGTCTTTTGGATTGGGTGAGGGCACATCGGGGATCCTTTTGAAAAGTGTTTGTAGGTTTCACAGAGACACTAATACATAGTATTTGAGTTGTATATCTTGTCCAAAATATTTTTGTCTGGTATTGCATGGCATTGTATTACATTGAGATAGATTTCCAAAATCCTATATGCATACCAGTATACAAACATGTACACCAGTACTGAGATGTCTAGAAAAACTTAAATGTTGTACAGGCAGGCTCACTGTGTATCTAAGCAACATTTGCATTAATATGGCATCCATGGGTAAAAAGGTGAGAAGCTGGGAGGCTCCTTTCTTGGAAATTTGAGAATGTAGGGGGAAATGTTGACAATTAGAGGAAAATTTCCTTTTTCTGTACACAAAAATACAGGAAGAATTGTGGGAAATTCTACTCCCTTCCTGGAAAATAGTTTGTCTAGCCTCTTTTGAAAGAAATGTTTTTTTTTTTTTTTTTTTCGACCCTGATGGCACTACACTGGCATATGCACTGCTCATTTCTCTTCACCTTACTGGGTTTTCTCTTCTGTCAGCAGTCTTCTTAGTGAAGATGAAATGCCTGCACAGATATTTGCTGAAACAGGTGTGAAGTCATCTGGTGGTGGTGACTACATATCAGGAGGAGATGGTGATGAGGATGGGTCATGGTACAGAGCCAGTGTAAAATCAGAACCTACAGATGATGGTGTTGGAGGGGAGAGGAGTGACCATGACCCTGGAGATGAAGAGGTAAGGTTTTATTACATTATGAGAAAGTAGCAGAATATCTTTGTAAGCAGGGTCAGGTGTCAATAAGCCAGTTAAAGAGTTATCAATCCCATGAACTTTGGCTTTAATTCATACGTCTTATGGGTACATAATGTGCTCTTTTAAACACATGAGCAATATAATTCCGAAGGATTTGAACCAGATATTTCTCTGAGTTATTGCTGGGCAAATTGCAGGGTCTGGTTGCGTTCCTGGGAGTCTAAGGAGAGGGGGATACTAAGAAATGTTTGAATATTTCAGCACCCTCAGATTAAGTCTTAAATAACATTTAGCATAAATTGGGGCCAATACTTTTGTTCAATGACAAAATGATTTTTTTCAGAATTGTTTGGGGTTATTGAATTTACACACCAAAACACAAGCATTATGTACCCCTTCCATCTTTGACCTGAAGTCAATGTGCATACACAGTCATCGCTCTGGGCTCATTTATCCTGTTGAGGAGCTTAACATGTATCTGAAGTAGAAAAATAAAAAAGTATTCTGTACAAAGGTTGAAAAATAAACCCTGATGTTCATTTATCTTCACTGGAGACAATCTTTAAATTTGCTCACACATTTGTCAAATGGTCTATTGTGCAATAAATTGCATGTCACTCTAGCACTGCTCAAATTAATTTTGTTTTTGTGTAATTCACCACACACACCTTATTCCAAAATGTTAACATGGAACAACTTAGCTGTGGGATCTCTCCCCTATAGTTTAGGTTCACATATTCATTTTTTCAAAGGGAAACTAAATGATGTGAGCTGTCAAATCAACTATATCAAATTGCTTGGATAAATTTATACTTTTACATCTCGGCAAAAGAATAAATCACGAAGATGAGAGATAAAACTGTGAAATTGGCTAAACTGCAATTCTCGTTTTGTGTTTATCAGTAGTTTTAGATTGATGGTACAATTTAAGTTATTCCTTTCAAGCAGTTCTTCAGCAATTCCTTTTTAACCAAGTTGAAAACTCATTTATGTTGATCTTCTGTTTATTTTGTTTCCACTCTCTTTGGGAGTGCTTTGTTTCTCAAGCCCAGAAGGGTTTGGAGAGTACTTCCTTTCACAACTTTTGTCTTTCCTTACTTCTTTCGTGCTTGTATTATCTTGTTCATTTACTGTTGTGATAAAACAAATAAATGAAATGTAATGAAATTTAAGTGATGGAAAAAGAAAGGTAGAGGGAAGTTTTTTCTGTTCACACTTAAAGTCACCTGTCCTCATCGCTGTGGGGCTGGTTAAAGGTTTTGTAAGTTTTTTTACAATAATTATTTTGGGATGCTTGTTGAGTACAGGTCTTTCTACTTCCAAAAATTTAAACATGACAGAAATTGTTAGGAAGTTACTGGTTTCTCCAAACCTGGAACTTGAGTAGAGGAGTTGGGCTGAAGAGCATGATTCTATGTAAACTTTCAAAACAAAAAAATATGACAGGACACAACTCAGCTGCTTCCTGACTCTCACTTCTGCACTTTAAACATAAGCATTAGCATGTTTCCATGTTTTGTGCATTAAAGGTTTAGTTTACTGTTTGTTTGAGTCTTTTGTTTGGTATTTAATGTTGTTGCCATGGTTGTGGAACTGTCTATAGACGAATCCATTCAGCACTTGTGTTAAGTGACTGTAGGCTGCCATTAGTGGGGTCCATCAGCCTTCAATTGTCTTCCCTTTTTGTCTAGATGAATTTCAAAACCTCATATTCAGTGAAATTGAAGTAATCAAGATACAATTTAGTGTTTAACCATCCATGAGAAAGGTAAGCAAGGATATCGAAACAACATTACAATGTGAAAGACCCCAGTTATGGCCGGCTGGAATCAGACCATCACTTGCTGTCCAGATTCGTCTATATATGAAACACTCAGGTGTACATTGAAACAATCTTTTGTTTTTAAAGGTGATTGACTCCAGCAGTTTTACTGACTCATCATCACATGTAGTTGACACAGGATCAGCCTCACCCTGGGATAGCTATCAGGATACCCCACCCCCTAAAAAGTAAGTTGGTTATAGATCTACACTGGTGTTTGAAGGTAGGACTAGTGATCACAAAATTCTTGTGAAGAAGCAAACAGCACTTCTGTATGGGGACATGCAAGAAAGGAAAGCTGCTTTGTATACTGGAACTATTATTTGTTATATTTGAAATTATTTGTATATTAGAAATAGCTATATATTAAAGTGCCCTCAAAGGTCAGAATTTAAAGAATAGTACTTTGAATATATTAGAAATAATAGTTTGAATATACAAATCAAATTTTGTTTTCTTGCTTTTCTGATTGCCTGTGAATATGGCAGTATATCACTTTGAGCAGTATTTCTCCTTACAAAAAGTCAGTCAAATTCATCCGTTACATTACACTATTGAAACTATCGTTATTATCTGAGATACATATATGAAAGCTTGACTGCTCACACAACATAATTGTTGATCTGTAACTGAGTTACTTATAAAAGAACTTTTAACCAATCTTTGTGTATTCAAATTTTTTGTTTTTATTTCATTTCAGAAAGAAAAAGTGAGAGAAAAACTGCACCATGAGATGGTGACAGAAAAATAATCTTGACATGAGGGGGACTACGACTGGATGACTCCTAACGTTAAACTCACATCCTCATGTGGGTGCTCCAGATCTGACAGTCTGAGGTCAAGGGGGTGGCCTCAAATAGAAGTTTGTAACACTATATGAACAAAGGCGTCTAGACTGTGTGGAGAGCCCAAGGTCAAGCCAGGCGTCAAATACTACATTGCTGGAGGCATCTCTGATGAAGTTACCACTGATGCAAGCATACCTGTATGTAGGAGACTAGATGTGTATACACCCAGGGACACAAATCAGTGTTGTGTATTTGTTGGTGTAATTTGCTAGGATACATGCATTCCTTTGATGAGGGTCACAGTTTCTGTTCTATGAGATGTGCATAAGGTCTAACTACATCCTGCTCCCTTATTGGATGAGGTACCTAACAGACCCTAGGCCTATTTGAAAATTGTTTTGGCCAACTGAAGGGAAAATCATTTGGTGTAAACTACTGAAGCTCTCCTCGTTAGCATCTCTGAGTCAATCTGTGTTTTCTGTTCTGTTCAAATGACTTTCTAGCCCACTTGATACAGTGCTTCTGTGAGAGTTTTATTTATACATGCAATAGTGATTTTGTTGATTGTGTAGGCAAGTCAATGCTGGACTTCTTTAGGGTTTGTACACATTGGCATGAACATCAGAATTCGCACAGCATGTTACAGATTGAATAGTGAACAAGATAAAAAGGGCAGGTGTAACGCTTGATTACAACTTGTTCATTAAAATAAGTTTTATATAATAGCCAAGTAGTATAATTTAGGACATGTTTAGACCATATTAAAAAATATACCTGGATCCATTTCTTGAATGGAAAAATTTTGCCTTTTGAGGACTAGTACGGAAAAGACATTTGGCCTGAATAAAAATCAGTTTCCAGGAGCATTTGATGGACAAAATGCTCATGAAAAGAAAACAGAAAAATAATTGGAGAACATATATGTAGAAAATTGATATGTTACTTTTCATTGCCTAAGACAGTGGCTTTTACCTCTGTTCTCTGTATGCTAATATAATAAAATATCAGAAAATCGACTTTATCTTTGAATTAGTTTTTCTTTGTTTTTTTTTTAACACTTTTGTGTGTCCCAGCAATACCACATACCCCTGCTGTATAGAAAAAGGAAGCATGTCTACAGCATATACTCTTAGGGTGTTCCACTTCAAATCACTTCCTACAATGCATTTTTATTTGAGTCAAATGACAACGCAAAAATGATTAACATGACTTTCCAGCCCCAAGGGCTCTGTCTAGAATCCTACGTACACGTAGGTAGCAGTTTCAACCACTGCCTGTATAGAAAAAGCAAGCACTAGTACAGCATATACTCTTAAGGTGTTGTTCCACTTCAAATTTCTCCCTACCATGGATTTTTATGTGAGTCAAATGACAATGCCAAAATGATTTACATGGACTTTCCAGCCCCAGGTGCTCCATCTAGAAATCTTGTGAAGGGTCATTTCTGGTTGTCTGGATCCACAGTTTCAATGGAAAATTCGCTGTATGCTACACAATAAATGTACTCTAAAGAAGCATTTAGGAATTAAACCCTTACTTTGCCCCCAATTTGTAAACATGCTTAAATTCTATTCATTACGTTTGACTTTTAAAAACTACATGATTAGCTATAAAACATATTTAGAAATCAAATCTTTATGAATTGCACCGATGTGTTTATTGTCTAAACATGTTTAAGGTGTGGAGGTATGAAGTGTTAGAAAAACGTTTAATACCTAAACACTTCTTTTAGAGTGTAGATACTGCTGAGGCTCTGGGTATCTACAACAGATACTGAAGTTCTTATTGAAAAGAGACTGTCTCAGAATACCAGTATTAAAGAAAGAAGTAGGTTAAATTAAGTAAAAACGAGAGAGTGATAAGTAAAAGTTACTCATACTTTGTGGGAGTTCATTGCCAAAGGACAAGATAATCTTTTCAAACGCCTTGGTCACAGATTCAACAAGTTCCTTCTTTTGGGCATCTTTCAAAATGAACAGGATTTTCTTAACTTTGGGCACCTTGTCAAGGGACCACACGTTGGTAGTTGGTACTTCCCCATTGCGTCAATACAGCTTTGCCAATGTCAATTTCCTTGAAAAACAAAACAACCGTATCAAACACATCTCACAGAAGCATGATCATAGAGCCCTTTTCGAATACACTCTAAAAAAATAGAGTGATATAAGTTACTCTCTTAAAGAGTAAAAAAGGTAAATTCACTCCATTAGAATGTTAATTTACTCCAAGAATAGTGAAATTCACTCCAAGAAGAGTGAGGTTCATTCCTAATCCCCTCCCCCCTCCCCATCACACTGAGGCTACGTTAATGGATTTCCCGCTGCGTCGGGTGTCTATAAAACAAAGACCGAAGACCTAAGACCTATAAAACGAAGACCCAACTAGCTATAAAACGAAGACCTATAAAACGAAGACCCAACTAGCTATAAAACGAAGACCTATAAAACGAAGACCCAACTAGCTATAAAACGAAGACCTATAAAACGAAGACCCAACTAGCTATAAAACGAAGACCTATAAAACGAAGACCCAACTAGCTATAAAACGAAGACCTATAAAACGAAGACCCAACTAGCTATAAAACGAAGACCTTTAAAACGAAGACCCTACTAGCTATAAAACGAAGACCCGGAAGTATTTTTTCTTACGTAAACTTTGTTCCCTGAACTATCCAGAGGCTATCACTGTACATTTTGCTAGCAATTTTACCAACGTTGAACATTATCGTTACTGTAGTAATTGTTGCTTCTACATACAAGAAAATAATGCGCTTGCGAATTCAGCTATAGTTACGCAAAGAGACCGGATCGGTTGAAGAAACGTCACTTCCTGGAGACATGAAAAATTGTATTGCGACTAATCGCGTCATAGACCTTACAAAGATATCCTAACCTTTGGGATTTCTAGATGAGACCTTATGCATTGGCGACACACTATCAGGTTTGGAGGTATAACAACATACAGACTTACCACTGATTTTTGTGTAGACCTGGGATAAAACAGTGTACCGCACGCAGTAGAATTCGCTTACGTGTGTAGGAGACTAACACGCGATATTTCCCGCCTGTCATAATATAAGAGGCGACTTTAGGAAATTACTTGCGCCGTATTCGAGCTGGATGTTTTTAAGACCAAACCAGGTACGTAGCCACGGGGGGGGGGGGGGGGGGGTCTTTACGGGGATAATGCTGCACCAAAAATATTACTGCCCCGCCAGATGAAAATTGATGGATATTAAGAGAAAATTTTGTGCCCCTGCAATCACAGTTCTTGCCCCTCGATTCACACACTTCCCTCCCCCCTTCAAATGGTAAAACTCGTCAGGGGCCAGAACAAAGCCGAACTTGTGCCGAACCTTGTCTGAAACCGTGTTTACACTTTCGTCTTTGTATAGCTGACACGATATAACACATCATAGGCGTAGGAACCTTTTCCAGACTGGGGATGCTGTACCTCGTTTCGGATCGCCGGCCTGGGGGAGGGGTCTAAGGGGAGGGGGCGTACCCCTCTCATTTGGCATTTTTGGGGGGGTATTTTAGAGACTTCAGATCCAATTTGGTGCAATATTTTGGACAAGTTTTAAGCAAAATCACTGCAAATTTTTGACATTTTTTGAAGAAGAGACAAAAACGGGGTTTCGGGTGTTGGATCTTGGGGAGCGGAAGCATACTTCAGCCCCCACATTTTTTACTGGGGGTTTAACACCCCAGCCCCCGCTTCCAACGCCTATGTAACACATTCGTGTTGGTGAGCCGTTAAATCAGATATTCTTATATCTTACCGTACACCTTTGCAAATTATTTGCAATGAATTTGAACGCATACACGAAAAGAGAGGCGCCATGATTGAAGAAACGTCCGTACAGATCAGTGGCATGGCCAGGATTTTTGAGCAGGGGAGGGGGTATCGATGGTCAAAAAACTTTCCTGGGAGGGGGCACAATTACTGAATTTCTCTATAGGATTAATTCATATGACCAATACATATGATAATATAAAAACTTGGCATTTGACAGTAGCCTAGCGCTGAAACCTTGCAATAAACCTTTTCCGTCAGGAAGCCGCAATTTAATACTGATTACTAGCTTTTTCTACTGACGGACTATCGTACGTACGGACCAGAGTGCATTCTAAAATAGGGCAAAACTATAGTCGTAGGAAGCTGTTCGTTGTGGGGGGGGGGGGTGGACGTTGTTCTAGTGTGTGACGCCCTGGGGGTTTAAGTGGAGGGGATGTCCCAACTCTCTTTTGTAAAAATCTTGAGGAAAATGAAGGTGTATGCAATTTCATGCAAAAATAGTACGAAATATTATTGGAAAGTTTAAAAATACTACACGCCGAAGTAACAAATGAGTTTTTATTCTTGGATGGGGGCAGAAGCATACTTTCGCCAGTCCAAAGTTTGGCCGGGTCGGGGCCAAAGCTCCCCCCTGGCCCCAGGGGCTTTAGTAAATAAAGAAATTATAAAATGTGTGTTCAATACAGTTTATTATTACACAAGGGGTAACTCCTCCACCATCCCCTTCTGAGCTGGAGCAATTTATTGATCAATCTTATATTCTTATTCATGAATGTATTCTGCCCTACCAAAAGTATCATTGGTGAACAAAAAAGTTTGGCTACATCTTACATCTATGTGATGCTTCCTTTGTTAGCCAACATTTTTCGCTAGCCAAAGAAATAAACTGCTTTGTTGGTGAAGACAAGAAGTAAGGAGCACCAGGAGATGAAAAAACAGAGTTGTGTACACTTAAAAGGCTCATCTATTCACTTGGCAGACGAGAACTTAAAAACTCAAAAAACAAACAAAACAGTGAAATGATTTTCTCTGCCCTTTTAACGGACTGCATATGAAAAGTTTCAAAATTGAATTCATGAAGCTTAAAGTCAGGAAAGAAGATAAAAATATGTAACTAAACACACAAACGGTGCATATGATGAATATCTACATTTATGAACAGAATGAAAATGTAATTGGGCAACAAAGTAATGCTTGTATGCGCTATTCGGAAAGGAAGTATATGCTTTATTATTAGACAAGCAAAAAACAACCGGTTGATAATGCTGCATGAGTGAATGTATCGACTGTGTTATGATCTGACACGTGGTCAAATTGGCGCGACCATGAAGACAGCTACGCAATCGGTGCGTAAACGTCGGTTTAGGAGGTAACTAATTAGGTATCGACAAAGGGACGGTGTGCTTCGTGTAACCCGTTCCCATTGGCGTACCCTCAGATGTTCGAGAATGGGGGCTGAACTTTGTTTTAGAGAAGCGTCATGGCAGGCCGGTAGCCATGCGGGGGAACGGGGCCGTGACCCCACCCGTGCGGGTCGCTGTGCCCATGTGGCGGAAGCTCCATATAGTCAGAGGGGGGCAGTCCCCCCTTGACGGATTCAAATTGCCTGTCAGCGCCCTTTTTACTCTTTTAACCGTATTGAGACATATGTATCTACCAATACAAAAGCGTCCCTTCATCCTATTTCTCGCCCCTTCTGACCAAATATTTTTGCCCCACAAACTTTGAAGCGCCCCTTTCAGGCAAGTCTTGCTCCCTCTGACTGGATTCCCTTCCTCCGCCACTGGCTGTACCCCCCACCACCCACCCATGCGAAAAATCAATAAAAAAAAAATAAAAAAATTACATCATGTAAACTGTGAACCCAGCAATAATGCATATATTTTGTCTCTTTCGCAACGCGCGCTTTAGTTCATTTTCAGTAAACTGTAAAACACCCATTTAAGATTTATTGGAGTAGGGCTATAACGGTGAAAGCTATTGTTCTTCTGTGTGTGACTAATTCTTAAGAAACACAATACTGAATCGATAAGAAGTAATTCTGTTCTCTCTTGTTACTGTTTGGAAGATTCTTTACTCAGGCTCAACACCAAAATAAAGAAAAAACTGTTCCTTGTTTCAATGCTGAGTCCATGCAGGGTAGTGGGAATGATTTAACCCCTCGACCAGTTACCCAGTGTCTCTGTTTTGCTCTTAATGACAGAGACTCACCACCCAAGTACATTTTGGTTGATAGAAAGCCAAATTCTCATTTGCTGAGTGATCTTCAATTGACATCAAAATCAAAAGGTGCAGAGTAGTTCAAAACTATACATACACAGAAATTGTTTTGGTTACATATTAAGGCATTGTTTGCCCCTGCTAGACATGTCAGAGTCACGCCCGTAGCCGGGGGGGGGGGGGGAGGATCGGAGCGTTCGGACGACCAACCCCAACTTGAAGGAGGTCCATTTTCCAGCACTGTGTTTGGAGGGTCAGCTATGAAATATTTTTTATCTTGACATATTGAGGACGAATTTCCGTTCACTTCTTATAAAGTGGTGTACTGTGTGGAATTCCTGGGGAAAAAGGACTTCTGTTGTGCTCAAAAGTCCTCTAAAATGCTCCAGATTGCAGGAGATCTGCCGATTTCAAACTTTTCCGGGGAAGCATCCCGGACCCCTAGCAACTGAATGCTTACGACACGCGCCAGTCGCCTCCGTATTTGGAAAAAGGTCCACATCTTGGAAAAAAGACCCACCCCTCCACATGGGCTGGCTACGGGCCTGAGAATAATGAAGTAGGGGTTTTCGGTGGTTGGGCTATAGGAGTAACTTTGTTGAGAAAATTGAAACTGTCTGGAATGAGGAGTTGAATGGTCTTCCACAAAACCAAATGTCCTATTTCTCAATATTAAAGAACAAAAGATTTCTAAATGTTGTTCAACGAAAGAATTTTCCGGCGCTGGTAGAAACTTTTGTTCGGCATCCTTTCGGCAAACCTTCGCTTCTGGCAGTGATTCGGGTGGTTGTATCCATTAACGGGAGCTACCGCAGTTGTTCCTCTCCGGCATATCCGTTCACAACCCTTTGCTGATTCCCCTTGCATTTTTTACCATTACAAATAAATTTTCTTCAAAATGTCGGCACTCGTCGCAAGCAATTCTTACAATCAAAGTTGTCCCACCTAGGTCTTCGGTCTTCGTTTTATAGCTAGTTGGGTCTTCGTTTTATAGGTCTTCGTTTTATAGCTAGTTGGGTCTTCGTTTTATAGGTCTTCGTTTTATAGCTAGTTGGGTCTTCGTTTTATAGGTCTTCGTTTTATAGCTAGTTGGGTCTTCGTTTTATAGGTCTTCGTTTTATAGCTAGTTGGGTCTTCGTTTTATAGGTCTTCGTTTTATAGCTAGTTGGGTCTTCGTTTTATAGGTCTTAGGTCTTCGTTTTATAGACACCCCGCTGCGTCAGTCAAATAACGCTGAAACGCAGCAGACACTCCTAGAAATCTCCAAGGACGTTATGAGAACTTTCACGAACGCGGTGTGATCTCCGTGGTCTCCAGAGGCAAAGTTTCTGCTAAGTGGACTTTCAACATGTTCAAAACCCACGTAGCATCGACGGAACCCGTGCAAGACGCAGTGAAGACCTACTAAAAACGCCATGTGCGTAACATAGCCGTAGTTTGTTGTGTTTCTTTAGAAGAAGATGATGGGAAGGTTCTCGAGAGATCTGAAGGGGTAAATGTAGTATGAGGTGAGAAATCATGAACAGTTTTGTGCGAAGCACCACTGTGTTGGTGTTTGGCGGTGTGTCCTACCTTTTCCATTTTATATATATACTATATAACGCTAGGACGACCTTTGTCCATAACCACAAGCGAGACAGATAGTTCTTGAGAGAAATTCACAGTAGCCGACAGTTGCCATAGTTGGCTATTATTAGGCCATTACATCATACAGTAGTTTCCAGTAGGTGATCTTATATTCTCGTAACTGTGCGAATGTTCTGCTCTGGGGTTACCTGTTGGGAGACAACACCGAAGCTAGCACTTTCTAGAACTTTTCACTCGCTCGTCCGTGGATTCAATCTGGTTGATGTCGTCTCGTAACACGTACTGTACAATACAAGATACACCTAAAACAGTTTTTTCCTCTCTATCCTTAGACTTTTCCGTCATGACGTGCCCTAACCCTCTCCCCATGACACCACCCCAAACCAACCCCCAGCCCCCATAACACAATCCTTACTCTGCTACTGAAATACAAAATAATTTGATTTTTCAGCAGTTTTCTGCGCACTTAAATCAGCTGATTCTAGACTGACAATTTGGACTGCTAATTATGAGAAGAAAAAAGTGAAGGGAATCAAAATCATGTTGGGTGCCCCCTGGCTGCATGCAATCATGACCAACTGCTTGCTGAACTAAGAATGGAGTATCAAAAGTCATATTTTAATTTTCTGAGAATGTCTCCTGACATGTTTGATGAATTGTTGAATAGAGTTTGTTCTATTATATCCAAACAAGACACTTACTGTAGGGAGGCTTTGTAATCCGGCCTAAAATTTGCTGCAACTATATGTCACTTGGCATCCGGGGATAAGTACCCAACCCTTCAGTGTGATTTCAGGTTTGCACACAACACTTACTCCATTTTTATACCAGAAGTCTGCCGTGCGATATTGATATATGAAGGAAGAAGTTATCTCCTGTCCAGTAACACCAGGTGAATGACGTCTAATTGCTGATGAATTTTCGAAAAAATGGAATGTCCCGCTTGGTTGTTCTGCCTTTGATGGAAAACAATCCCAGGTAGCATTCCCATGTGGGCCCCATATAAGTCAAACCGTATGGGCCCCATATTATTTTGCACCCAAGACCCATATGGGGCCCATATGGGCCAGCCCGGTATGCCCTTATGCCAATATGGGATAGTACTGGGGCCCATATGGGGCAATTGCCCCAATGGGTCCAAGCACTATCCCATATGCATCATATGGGTTTTCTGGGCTGGCCCATATGGGTCCCATATGGGTCTTGGGTGAAAAAGGTATATGGGCCCCATATGTTTGTCGATATGGGGCCCATATGGGGCCCACATAGGAATGCTACCAGGGATATTGCTCTTAGAAAGCACCTGGCCCGGGTTCCCTGTATTTCATTTATAAGGATTTCTTTTCCGTAGTTTTGATGTCTTTAGTTGAAGCGGATTACATGTTTGTGTAGATAGACATTGGTGGGTATGGGTCGATGTCTAATGCACAGATTTACAACGATTCAGAACTGAAAGAGTGTTTAGAAAATGGAACAATTTGATTCCCAGATCCTGAAACCATGCCCAATGATGATCGAGACATGTCATTATTCCTGTTGGGAGACGACGCCTTTGGCGGGACTCAGAACCTACCTACTGAAGCCATTTTCCAACAGAGGACTGACTGAAGAATTAATAGCCAATTACAGAGTATCCAGGGGTAGAAGAATGTGGTAAAAATGGACTCGGAATACTTGCTCTGCGATGAGAGTTACTCCCCATCACTTTGCAGCAAGGTCCAGATATAGTCAGACTTATTGTTGAGACTTGTGCGTTTCTTCACAACCTTATGAGGATAAGATATCGTACATTGCAGAATGCTCAACTTGACATAGAAGATGATGACCATAATGATATCCCAAGGGTGTGGAGAAAAAACTGTCAACCTACAGGACTTTAATGTAGTTGCGGAGCCAAATAGAGATACAATTACAGCAAAGAGGGAGAGACAGCATTTGAAGTTAAACTTCATTAGCGCAGCAGGATCTGTGAGGTATTATGATAAGATTCTCTCAACAAGCTCCAACATGAATTCTGAACAAAAAGTTTTAAAGATGAAATTCAGGCTATCGAAATCGATATGTATCAAGATATGTGCGAGCTATTTCTATAGGCCCATCTTGGTATGGACCATTGGTATTGATTGTTTTGTTCCTGATTCATGCTTTCATACTTTAATCTCATTAATTAAATTCATGAACATTTCAATGAAAATAACGTCAGATAGATATAATGTTTCAAAAACTTTATTTTAATAATATAAATACATGGATTTAAATCAGCTTTATTCATGCTCAATAAAATGTGTAATTAATTGTTACCCCAAGCGAGTGGAAAAACTATAGTGGTAGGCCTATGTGCCAAATAGGAATACCACTGCAGTTAAGAGGCAGGTTTATTATTTGAATTTCAGTAGCCTTGCTGGATATGTGCCTTGGCATGATATAATGATAACATTCTCTCAAACGTTGGTTTTGAACTAAAAGGTCACACAAGTGCAGTTTATGTGTGGCTCCCTAAATCCCCACGATTTGGTTTAATGTAAGTGCCAAACACATGTGAAAGGAATTAAGCTTATCGAATTCGATATTTATGAAGATATGAGCGAGTTATTTTTATAGGTCCATTTTAGACCGGGACCATTTATAGTGATTGTTGTTTCTGATCTATACTTTGATCCTTTAATCCCACTGAAGTTTTTAAAAATAACAATGAAAATATCATCAAAAGAATAAATTTCATGTTAACTTTTGAATCATATATTTGTATGGGTTTAATTGAAACAGCTTTATGTATTTTCATAAAACAAAAACAGTGATAATACTGTGGTCAAAATACTGTTGACGTAGGAACAACGAGTCTCGAGCAGTGTGAACGCAGTGGATGCGTACGAGAACCGAACTGACGTCGCGCGCGGCATCCTGCGCGTAGATAGAACCGAGTGGTTACCCCGAAAACGCCATGGGAAACCCATGAATGCAGCAGCAACGTAGAAAGTTCTTAGCAAGAACGTGGCGTGAATGGGGCAATTTTGCAATTTCCTTGGATCTCCTCTGAGACCAAGAAGTTGCTGCGACGTTTTGTTGATTTTTCCGAAAATCTGAGAGCGTAGCATGATCTTCGTCCAGTGTGATGGGGGCTTAAACGAGTGTCTGCAGGAGAATTAGCCTTAGCCTACACAGCTTCGCTGTGATCCAGTTGTTACGGCTTGGTCGCAATTCAAACCAATAACAGCGAAAGACCACAGAAGAGCGAGATTAAAATCAACAACTTAATTATTATTCACTTCTTACTTCCTTAAATTTACAACAATTAATCTTAAATCTACTTACAATCTTTTACAGCTTTAGGTAACACTCTTTGTCCAAGGGGTAGTGTTGTTAGCGTCGATTGTACAGCAGCACAGCGTAGGACTCGGTTCCGCAAAGGCAGGATGAAGACTATAGTGATCGGTAAATGGCGACACAATCACAGCGTTAAGCAGCGAAGTAGGCGTCTGGTCTCTTTATTATCTCCTTCTTCTTCTTCTTCAAAACAGTGAGACATCCAAAAGGACAATTTTACACCGCGTACATGCCGTGTGATCAGTCAGGCCCTCAAAGAGTTCATAATGAAATCCACCGGCTTTGGGTGACTTATGGCTCCCGCAATAAGACTCTCTGGGAGGTTATTCCAATCCCGAGTAGTATTAGGGACAAAACTGTACTTAAAACAATTAGTCCTAGCGGAGGGGGGGCGAAAGTGCAAAGCATGCATGTTACGAGAACAACGAGTAGGTTTACACAGATTAGACAGGGGGATGTTAGCTTGGCCATAAATACCTTTGGCAAAAATTATGAGTCTGCAACGTCTGCGGCGGTCAGACAAAGTATGTAGACCTAGATCTTTGAGGAGTGCGGTCATAGAGCCAACTTCACGGGAGTACTCGCCGGATATAAACCTAGCAGATCTTTTTTGTACTCCCTCCAATCTATCTTGGAGTGAAATCTGATGTGGATCCCAGACGGAACAAGCATACTCCAACAAGGGCCTTAGTAAACCT
Organism: Holothuria scabra; assembly: GCA_037179385.1. NCBI lineage: Eukaryota > Metazoa > Echinodermata > Holothuroidea > Aspidochirotida > Holothuriidae > Holothuria > Holothuria scabra. The sequence continues at coordinate 12,932,322 of CM074188.1, read as the reverse complement.
TTATAGGCCGCCAAAGTTAACATCTTTGGAACAAAGTGAGAGGTTCCTGCGTAATAGGCCTAAGATCTTATTTCCCTTATTACAAACAAGTTGGATATGTTTGCCACAGCTAAGATTCTTAGTGATAGTCACCCCCAGATACTTAATTGAATCAACCCTTGTCAGATTGGCCCCATTAAGAGTATAATTATAGATTATTGGGTTACGCTTCCAAGTAACAGACCTAACATTACACTTAGCCGGGTGGAATCTCATACCCCAAGTTTTGGCACACTGGCCCAAGTTTATAATGTCCTTCTGTAACTCGCTGCAGTCACTGGGATTATTGATGACCCTATAGCAAACACAGTCATCAGCAAACAACCTAACTTCAGAAGAAGCAGCACTAACAATATCATTAATATAAGACAAGAAAAGTACTGGTCCAAGGACAGACCCTTGAGGAACACCGGAAAGGACTGGAGCAGAAGCAGAACTAGTACCATTAACAACAACTGATTGTGAACGGTCAGTAAGAAAGTCATCAATCCAATTTATGACTTGCCTAGACACCCCCAAGGAGAATAACTTCGTCTTAAGTAGTTCATGAGGAACTGTATCAAAAGCCTTCTCAAAGTCCAGGATGAAGACATCAACTTGTTTATTTTTATCTAAGGCGGAGGTCCAATCGTCCACAACAGACAGTAACTGTGTATCACAACTATGATTTTTTCTAAACGCATGCTGTTTAGAGGAAAGGCTGTTATTAGTGATCCATCATATTTGAGCTGATAATATGCTCAAGTAGCTTACAACATATACAAGTAAGAGAGACAGGGCGGTAGTTGGATGGGAGAGAGCTATCGTTCTTCTTAAAAATAGGACAGATATTTGCCTTTTTCCAGTCCTTGGGGACTTGATCACTGTTGATTGATTGCTGGAAAAGATGACTGATCATTGGAGCAAGGTCAGTAGCAAGCTCTCTAAGAACCCATGGGTGTATGTTGTCAGGACCCATATGGCTTTACTAATCTTAAGGTTTTGCAACAACTTTTCAACCCCAAATGTAGAGATGGAAATATCGGCCATTCTACTACAGATAGGTCTTCTCTGTAGCGAAACAGAGTCGAAGGAGTCTCTGGTAAAAACACTACTGAACTGGCTATTCAAGGCTTCAGCGTTATCCTTCTCACTATTAGCTATTTTACCGCAGACCTGTAAGGGGGGGATACTATGATTATCTTTCCTCTGACCATTAGTATACCTCCAAAAGGGTTTGGAGTCATGAATAATATCATCTATCATGCCGTTAATGTATTTCCTATGAGAATTGAATACCTCCTTCTTAATACTAGTGCGAAGGTCAACCCACTTATTGTAAAAATATAATTTGTTAGTCTTCTTATACAAAGCATGAAGTCTGTTCCTTCTCTTTATCATCCTACAGATATAATCAGTGACCCAGGGAAGAGATTTCCTAGTTCTAGAAAGTTTAGACGGGATGTTTTTTTTCACAGTTCTCTCGAGAAAAGACTTAATGAGGGACCAGTTTTCTTCAATAGTACGACTATCTTGTGTGCCATTTAGGTAACCAGTGGCGAAATTTCTGGTAAGGTTTCATACCTCATAGTGTCATAATCCCCTTTGGAATACTGTCGGATAAGTCTACGTGGTTGCTTAGGCCTAGGGGAAAAGCACCTCAATTTACAAAAGATAATGTCATGATCACTAAGCGGATCAAAACTGCTAACTTCAGAGTACAGGTTGGGAGTATTAGAAATGACTAAATCAAGAGTATTGTTACCTCTAGTGGCAAATTTAACGAGTTGATCTGCGGCAAAATCATCAACAATGTCAACAAGGAGTTGACCATTACTGCTGGTGATGAGACAGGTCTCATTTTCCTTATTCAATCTAGTCTCCCAGTCGATAAGCCTAAAATTAAAGTCACCTAGTATATGGAATGAGGGATTTCTATTTCTATGATTGATCGTAATGTTATGCAGTTGGTCACGAAGAAGAGAGATGTGATCAACATGGGCGTCAGGATCCCTATACCAGGAAGCAACATAATGCTGACTCCCATTTATAGAAAAAGCAGCCCAAACTGACTCAGACCCATTGGAAAGAAAATTTGCACCAGTGGGGGCTAGGTAATTTTTAATAAGCAGCATAGTACCACCACCTCCAAAGGTGCGGTCATTTCTAAAAACAGTATAATTCAGGCAATCTGGAAAAAGCTCCCTATCAGTAACTGAATTGTCAATTTTAGTCTCCTGCAATGCAATGATATCAGGTTCAGCAGAGTTAAGGAGGGACTGGAGATAAAGTTTTTTCCCTCTCAGACCATTTATAGACATAAGGCTTATCTCCTTTCTACAATATACAAAAGTAGGTTTATTTAACTTCTGTTGTGAAACATTAACTTGAGAAATAACGGGGTCAAGAGCATCAAAGCTATTGCTTAGTACAAGATCACTACCTGCCTGAGATAAAAAGGAGTTTGTTCCACGTGTAAAATTCCCGTTATCACACTTTGGACAAATCCATATACAATTTGTTGCCTGAACATTTTCGTACTGAGAGGTAGCAACTTGGGAACATCTATTGTGAATCCACAATTTACAGGTGTCGCACTCAATCGCTGGATCACAATCAAGAACATACTCAGAGCAGAGACCACACGGCGATGAACAATTACTACAAAACCACTTATCATCGGCGTTGGAACATTGAAGCTTTTTGTAAGTTCCAATACTAACATTGTCACAACGAATATGAACCCACCTTTCACAGCCATCACACAGTATGGCTTTATCAAACCTCTTCACAAGTTTATGGCAAAAGACGCAGTAATGCCCATCACCTGGGTTTAATTCAACATCCCCTGCCAACACTTTTTTCTAAAAGTCCCCACGACTCTCTGGCGAAGAGCCAACGGGCGAAAACCAAACGATTACTCCCGGAGGAGTTCTGCTCCCCTAAGGAGCTTAACGTCCCAAATGACAAGTACGCCCTCCAAAGGGCAAACACTGAGTGTTCCTGCTCTAGACTGGCTGAATAGAACAGAAGCCACAACCTGCCAACACTAACACTCTGTGTATCTTCTGTTCTCTTCTCTCCTTGTCACACTTCTTGCAAGACCTTTTATATGCCTGGTAGTTTTTCCAGAAAACTCTGGAACTTACTCTCATGGAAACGTCTCGTTTGATCTCGTACAAAACAAACAGCGAACGTTCTGGGCTCAGTAACCCATAACCACAAGTTGTCTATTATTAGGCCATTACATCATACAGTAGTTTCCAGTAGGTGATCGTACATTCTCGTAACTATGCGAATGTTCTCTGGGGTTACCCGTTTAATAAGCTCGAGAGACAACACCACTTG